>MU826354.1:354760-1095138 GCA_029204205.1 Desmophyllum pertusum
GGGATATTGGTTCGATGGATACTAGCGCTGGATTCGCTGGATATTTCTGGATGGATTAATACTTTCGACTCTGGATTCTCCTGGCATGGTCGCTGCTCTTGGACTGGACATACTCCTTCGTCTTCGCTGGATCCTGCTCTCTAGGGATCCTCGCTGGTATATCAGCGGCTGGGCTGCTGGACGTCTTGGATGTCTTCTGTTTGTGTGGAAGTTTGCTTCCGCTGGATTCTCGTTACACATGTTCCTTGGTGTGGCAGGTCTCTGGACTCGGAGCTTTATGGATATGTTTGGGAATGGATCCTGGATTCTGCCTGAGCTTGCTTCGTCTCTGTCTATGATTCAAAGAACCCCCTGGAGTCTGTGGACATGCTGGACTTCTGTCCTAGTCCTGTTGGATGTCCCTTGATCTGGGATTGGACTGGGTAGGTGGAATCGGAACTAGGAGATTTTTCGGATGGGTGGATGGATCTGTGACGGATATCTTTCTCGGTTAGGATTGATGCTGGATTCGGATGGATTTCAAACTATGTTGGTCTTGGATTTCTGCTTGTTGGATGGATGGATATTATGGATCCTTCTGGATTCACTTCATGGATTCCTTAGTTTTGGATTACCCCCTGACTTGGATTCCTTCGCATGGTCGGATCTGGATACTGACCTGGACCCGGGATTCAAAGGACCCTCGGCCTGGCTGGATTCCTGGATTGCTCCCCTTTCCCACTGGACCGACTCGTGGTCTTCGCTGGAATTCTCTGGTGAACTGCTCGGATACTGGATTCTGGACGAGGCTGGACTCGGACGTGTGGATCGCGCCCGATGGATCTGCCATAGGACTGGCTCCCCTGACTGGCTGGATGTCGCCTCGGTGGATGGATACTGGATTACTGTGCTCGCTGGATTACGTGGATCTCTCTTCTGGATGACTATCTTGCCCTCCCACCTGGAACTGGTCTGGACCTGGGCTGGGCGGGACGACCTGATCTTGGACCTCAGGTCGCTGGATTCATGCTACGGTCGACCTCGCATGGAGCCTGGATGGAAATGGCTAGTCGTGGACCTCTCCTGCTGGATTACTATCTCTGGATCGGACTCCTGGGACTGATGGACTGTCTCATCGCGGACGTGGTTTACTCCTTGGAGCCTCCCGCTACCTGACTCTGGATCTCGCTTCCTGCTGTTGGATCGCTCTTATGCCTGGATTCGCTCTGGATCGACACTGGAATACTGCCACATGTCCGCTGTCGACTCTGCTTTAAGCTGGAATCCATGGATCCTGCATTGGGTATGCTTGCTATGGATTCTGTATCTGGACTTGTGGATTCTCATTAGGTTATATGGTGACTGGTATGGATGGATTCTGGGCTTGTGGCCTGCGATTTTGCTGGGGTTGGCCCTATGGTAGGGACCTTGTTGGCTTGGATTGGATTCGGCTAGGATTTCTCTTACGATGGGAACCTGGATTTTGGACTATTGTGGGAATCTGGTGTTTTGGGATCTGTCTCCTAGGATTTAGCTGGGAACTCGGATTCTGGTCGCGCTTTGGGGCGCTTCGCGGGATCCGCTGAGATTTCTCTCGCGCCCTGGACTTGGATGAGATCCCACTTTTTCTTGCTTGGATTGGAATTGGATCTGGATCTCCCTGGATGCCTGGTGGATTGGATCGTGCGTGGATTCACTGGACTTACCGCCTCTACCTGCCTGATGCTGGGGATCGATCTACTGGATTTCCGCCTCTGGATTGCTGCGGCTGGATTTATCCCCGTGCTGGCATCTCTTGTTCTCTGGATGGTTGCATTTTGGATTGGAGGATGGATGTTTGTGATACACTTTGGTATTTGGATTATGGGACTACGGCTGGATGCCTGGAAGCTCGCTGGTTCGCCGGGGATTGAATTCCTCTGGATCTGTCCCCAGCTGGATTCGTGATTACTCTGGCTTCGCTGGATCTTATCGCCTACTCTGGAGCTGGAATACTGGATCGTCTACGCGCACTGGATCCGGGGTTTGGTGTGGATGGGATTTCAGCCTTCGTGGGGATTCTTGGATTGTCTTGGATTTGGGATCCGTGCGGTAGGATCTGGATGGTGGACTTCCTCTCTGGTTGAGTTATATAGGATCTGGACATCATCCTTTCTTCTTTGGATAATGGATTTTGGATTGGATGTGCGAATGGATTACGTGGAGGATTGGATACTGGCGTGGCTGGTATTCGCGCTATTGAGTGCTTTTGGTGGATTTCTTGGATTATTCTTGGATTGTGGCCTAATTCGCTGGATCGCTGGATGCTGGATTCAAAATCAAGATGGATTCAACTGGATATCTATCGCTGGATCTCTGCGCTGATTATCCGCCTCTGGATTCCTGGCGCTACGGATCGCTCCTGCGCTATTCGGTTTGGGATCTTCGCTGGATCCCGCTGCTAACTGGACCTAATCTGGATCTGGATTCTCCGCTGACTCGGACTGCGGCCGCTGCGATGGACTGGACTTACTCGCCTTCTGGATCTGTGGTTTGGATTTGTTGCACTTTATTGGTCTGGATTGACTGATGGATTTCTGATGGACTATGGATTTACACTGGTGAGGTGGATATTATGGTGGATTTTTGTTTGGTATTGGAATGAATGTATAAATGCCGCTTCTCTGCGCTACTTGAGATGTATGTGGAGAATTGGTGGTCTGGTTTGTTCTGGATTTCGGTGGTGTCTTCCTGGATCTTCTCGCTGGCACTCCATGGCTATTATGGAAGATGCTCGCTGGCTTACGCCTTGGATATTTCTGCGCCCGTCTCATCGATGGAAGTCGCTCGGATTCGATGATTCCTGGATTAGGATCCAACCTGGATATTCCGTGATCTCTGGATGGCTCTTGGATCTCTCACCGCTGAGTCTGCTGCTTGCGATGGATCCCTTCGCTTCGCTCCTTGGCTGATTTTCGTCTTGGCTGTGGGTGGATACCCTCCTCTCTGGACCCTGGAATGGATTGGACTTTTGGATGGAATCTTGCTTGGAGCTAGGATTCCTGCTGCTATTTTGGCATGACTTGCTTTTCTCCGCATTGGATCTTGCTGGCTCGCTGGCCTGCGAACGATGTTCTGCCTGGATAGGATTCAAATGGACTCAGATGCTCGCCTGCGCTTCCGCTGCCTGGGCCGCTATCAGCGCTAGCCATTCCTGGACCTTCGCTGCGATGTTATCTCCGCCTTGGAGCGCTCCGACTGGATTCTGGAACTCCCACGCTGGATTAGCTATCGCGCACCGCTTATGTCAGACGCATGGGCTTGGATCCTGCGTCAGTTCCTGCGCTGCGCTGACTCTGTTCGCTTCTTGCCCTGGCGCTCCTTGCGCCTGGATTTTTCGATGGCTGGATGAGCGATCGCCCTTGCTCTTGCTGCTCGCTTCTCAGCAGCTGGTGCGATCTGGACTGGACTTCGCTGGGCGCTCGGATCGGATTACGATCGCTTAGGGTCTGCTGACTGGATTCAAATCTTGGATTATACTGGGATGTCGCTGGCTGGTCGCTCTGACGATCTCTCAATCTGGATTGCCTGGACTGGGGAGTCTCCCTCTAGCTCGCTCGACATGGGATACGCATAATCGGATAAACTTCGCTAGTCGTGGCTAGCTGTTCTAGACTGGATGCTGGATTACTGCCTAACGCTATCGCTTCATCGCTGCGCCCGCTACGGGACTCGCTACACTCTGGATCTCCCTCGCGGATTCCTCCTGGCCTTCTAGGATGTTCGAACCTCCTTGGAATGGATCGTCGAATCTCGCGACTGGATTTTCTCGATATGTCTGGCTTATCTATCAGTACTGACCGCTACTCTGGGCATTCTGGATTCGCTGGATTCTCGCTAGACGACCTCGATTGTGGAGTGCTGGCTGGATCTCCTTGGTCTGGATTGGCTTTGGAGGATTTATTGTGAAGATTCTGTCTGGAACGTATCATCGACCGGGGATCGCTCGCGCTGGATTCTCGTCCTGACTCTTCGCTCTTGCCGCTGACTCTTCTGGATTGCTGGTATGCGATCCCACCTCCGCTGAGCTGCTGGACGCGTGGTCTCGGATTCTTCTTTCTCTGGATTTCTGCGACTCTGGACGACTGGGATTTGCTGGTGTTCGACTCTTGGATATTCCTGGAATCTTGGACCGCATTCGCTGTTCGCCTTAACCTCCGAGATTATCGGAACTACTGGCTTCGCTGGATTACCAACTGGATTCTGAGGATCCGTCCCCCCGCTTCCTAGGTCGCAAGGTATTTCCCGCTGGCCCCCTGGATGCCTCGCTGAGATGATGGCTGGATTTCTCTCCATACTTCTCTTCGCTGGATTCTAAAGTCGTGGATTCAAAGAACCCGCTCCTGGTTGGATGGAGGATCGCCCTCTTACTGGTTGCGCTCTTCGCTGGCCCGTCATGCGAGCTGGAGTCCTCTGGATATGTCACGGGTTAGTGGAGATTCAAACGGTGGAGGACTATGCGATTCCTGTGGCTTCTTACTTATGGCCCTCGGGATGGTGGGCCTGGTGTTGTTGGATCGCTCGGATTCTCTGGATTCGCGACCCGCGCTGGATTGCGCTGGGCTGGAATTCCTCGGGATTCAAGAATTCGCGCCGCTGGCACTGCTGCTCCGCTACATAGGCTGGATCGCTCCTGGATATCTGGATCCCTGGATTCAAAGAGCTCGCTGGGATTCTCCTAACGCCTCGCCCTGGATTGCCTCTGGATTCCTTGGAGGCTTCGGTGATGGATTGGATCTCACCTGGATTTCGCCTGCCCTGGACCTGGATAGCTGGCCTGGCATCCGGACTGCGAACCTGGATCTGGACGCTCTCTGGTCTCTGTGGGATCTGGAATGCTGTATCCTGGCCTCTGGACTTGTGGATTCTGCGCTTACGCTTCGACTGGCCTGGATTTTCCTTGTACTGGATCGCTCGCTCTGGATCGGCAGCATTCGCTTGGATCCCGCTTAGGCTGGATGTCTATGACTGGATATCGCCTGGACTGGACTTTGGAAACTATCGCTCTGTGATTGGACTGGCATCACTGGAACTTCGCTTCTTCCTGCGATTCTGCGCCTCCTGAGCTGGATTCTTGGATTCAAACTGGTCTGGATTTACGCTGGACGAGAACTGGCGTGCTACGCTCGGATTGGCTGGATTTCGGATGATGGATTGCTGGCTGAGATGAGAGGATTGGATTGCATGGATCTCTGGTCGCTGTGTGGAAAGCTCTGTGATTCCTGGAATTGGAACTGCTCACTGGAATTCGTGGGACGCGATGGACCCCCCTATGAGATTGCGTATTGGATTTATTGCTGGATTCCTGGTTACGGAAAACGCGCTGCAGATGGATTGGAATGAGAACTCCTATGGCATTATTCTGGACTACGGCTGGATTCTCTGGACCTATCGCTCCTTGGATATTCTGGTCTTTGGATTCAAAGACCCAGCGACCCTGGGTCTCTGGGTCGCTTGATTGACAGACCCAGCGACCCTGGGTCTCTGGGTCGCTGGATTCACAGACCCAGCGACCCTGGGTCTCTGGGTCGCTAGATTCAAAGACCCAGCGACCCTGGGTCTCTGGGTCGCTTGATTGACAGACCCAGCGACCCTGGGTCTCTGGGTCGCTGGATTCACAGACCCAGCGACCCTGGGTCTCTGGGTCTCTGGGTCGCTGGATCAAAGACCCAGCGACCCTGGGTCTCTGGGTCGCGGGATTCACAGACCCAGCGACCCTGGGTCTCTGGGTCGCTGGAAACAAAGACCCAGCGACCCTGGGTCTCTGGGTCGCTGGATTCGAAGACCCAGCGACCCTGGGTCTCTGGGGTCTCTGGGTCGCTTGATTGACAGACTCAGCGACCCTGGGTCTCTGGGTCGCTGGATTCAAAGACCCAGCGACCCTGGGTCTCTGGGTCGCTGGATTGACAGACCCAGCGACCCTGGGTCTCTGTGTCGCTGGATTGACAGACTCAGCGACCCTGGGTCTCTGGGTCGCTGGATTCACAGACCCAGCGACCCTGGGTCTCTGGGTCGCTGGATTCAAAGACCCAGCGACCCTGGGTCTCTGGGTCGCTGGATTCACAGACCCAGCGACCCTGGGTCTCTGGGTCGCTGGATTCACAGACCCAGCGACCCTGGGTCTCTGGGTCGCTGGATTGACAGACCCAGCGACCCTGGGTCTCTGGGTCGCTGATTCACAGACCCAGCGACCCTGGGTCTCTGGGTCGCTGGATTCAAAGACCCAGCGACCCTGGGTCTCTGGGTCGCTGGATTGAAAGACCCAGCGACCCTGGGTCTCTGGGTCGCTGGATTCACAGACCCAGCGACCCTGGGTCTCTGGGTCGCTGGATTCAAAGACCCAGCGACCCTGGGTCTCTGGGTCGCTTGATTGAAAGACCCAGCGACCCTGGGTCTCTGGGTCGCTTGATTGACAGACCCAGCGACCCTGGTCTCTGGGTCGCTGGATCACCGACCCAGCGACCCTGGGTCTCTGGGTCGCTGGATTCACAGACCCAGCGACCCTGGGTCTCTGGGTCGCTGGATTCAAAGACCCAGCGACCCTGGGTCTCTGGGTCGCTGGATTGACAGACCCAGCGACCCTGGGTCTCTGGGTCGCTTGATTAACAGACCCAGCGACCCTGGGTCTCTGGGTCGCTGGATTCACAGACCCAGCGACCCTGGGTCTCTGGGTCGCTGGATTCAAAGACCCAGCGACCCTGGGTCTCTGGGTCGCTGGATTAAAAGAACCAGCGACCCTGGGTCTCTGGGTCGCTTGATTCAAAGACCCAGCGACCCTGGGTCTCTGGGTCGCTGGATTCACAGACCCAGCGACCCTGGGTCTCTGGGTCGCTTGATTCACAGACCCAGCGACCCTGGGTCTCTGGGTCGCTGGATTGACAGACCCAGCGACCCTGGGTCTCTGGGTCGCTGGATTCAAAGACCCAGCGACCCTGGGTCTCTGGGTCGCTGGATTCACAGACCCAGCGACCCTGGGTCTCTGGGTCGCTGGATTCACAGACCCAGCGACCCTGGGTCTCTGGGTCGCTGGATTCAAAGACCCAGCGACCCTGGGTCTCTGGGTCGCTGGATTCACAGACCCAGCGACCCTGGGTCTCTGGGTCGCTGGATTCACAGACCCAGCGACCCTGGGTCTCTGGGTCGCTGGATTCAAAGACCCAGCGACCCTGGGTCTCTGGGTCGCTTGATTGACAGACCCAGCGACCCTGGGTCTCTGGGTCGCTGGATTCACAGACCCAGCGACCCTGGGTCTCTGGTCTCTGGGTCGCTGGATTCAAAGACCCAGCGACCCTGGGTCTCTGGGTCGCGGGATTCACAGACCCAGCGACCCTGGGTCTCTGGGTCGCTGGATTCAAAGACCCAGCGACCCTGGGTCTCTGGGTCGCTGGATTCGAAAGACACAGCGACCCTGGGTCTCTGGGTCGCTGGATTGACAGACTCAGCGACCCTGGGTCTCTGGGTCGCTGGATTCAAAGACCCAGCGACCCTGGGTCTCTGGGTCGCTTGATTGACAGACCCAGCGACCCTGGGTCTCTGGGTCGCTCGATTGACAGACTCAGCGACCCTGGGTCTCTGGGTCGCTGGATTCACAGACCCAGCGACCCTGGGTCTCTGGATCGCTGGATTCAAAGACCCAGCGACCCTGGGTCTCTGGGTCGCTTGATTGACAGACCCAGCAATCCTGGGTCTCTGGGTCGCTTGATGGACAGACTCAGCGATCCAGGGTCTCTGGGTCGCCCGATTCCCCGACCCCAACGACCCTGGGTCTCTGGGTCGCTGGCATTCAAAGACCCAGCGACCCTGGGTCTCTGGGTCGCTAGATTCAAAGACCCAGCGACCCTGGGTCTCTGGGTCGCTTGATTGATAGACCAGCGACCCTGGGTCTCTGGGTCGCTGGATTCACAGACCCAGCGACCCTGGGTCTCTGGGTCGCTGGATTCAAAGACCCAGCGACCCTGGGTCTCTGGGTCGCTTGATTGACAGACCCAGCGACCCTGGGTCTCTGGGTCGCTGGATTGACGGACTCAGCGACCCAGGGTCTCTGGGTCGCTGGATTCACAGACCCAGCGACCCTGGGTCTCTGGGTCGCTGCATTCAAAGACCCAGCGACCCTGGGTCTCTGGGTCGCTGGATTCAAAGACCCAGCGACCCTGGGTCTCTGGGTCGCTGGATTGACAGACTCAGCGACCCTGGGTCTCTGGGTCGCTCGATTCAAAAAACCAGCGACCCTGGGTCTCCGGGTCGCTGGATTCACAGACCCAGCGACCCTGTGTCTCTGGGTCGCTGGATTCACAGACCCAGCGACCCTGGGTCTCTGGGTCGCTGGATTAAAAGACCCAGCGACCCTGGGTCTCTGGGTCGCTTGATTGACAGACACAGCGACCCTGGGTCTCTGGGTCGCTGGATTCAAAGACCCAGCGACCCTGGGTCTCTGGGTCGCGGGATTCACAGACCCAGCGACCCTGGGTCTCTGGGTCGCTTTATTGACAGACCCAGCGACCCTGGGTCTCTGGGTCGCTGGATTCAAAGACCCAGCGACCCTTGGTCTCTGGGTCGCTGGATTCACAGACCCAGCGACCCTGGGTCTCTCGGTCGCTGCATTCACAGACCCAGCGACCCTGGGTCTTTGGGTCGCTGGATTGACGGACCCAGCGACCCTGGGCTCTGGGTCGCTGGATTCAAAGACCCAGCGACCCTGGGTCTCTGGGTCGCTGGATTCACAGACCCAGCGACCCTGGGTCTCTGGGACGCTAGATTCAAAGACCCAGCGACCCTTGGTCTCTGGGTCGCTGGATTGACAGACCCAGCGACCTGGGTCTCTGGGTCGCTGGATTCAAAGACCCAGCGACCCTGGGTCTCTGGGTCGCTGGATTGACAGACCCAGCGACCCTGGGTCTCTGGGTCGCGTGATTCACAGACCCAGCGACCCTGGGTCTCTGGGTCGCTAGATTCAAAGACCCAGCGACCCTGGGTCTCTGGGTCGCTTGATTGACAGACCCAGCGACCCTGGGTCTCTGGGTCGCTGGATTCACAGACCCAGCGACCCTGGGTCTCTGGGTCTCTGGGTCGCTGGATTCAAAGACCCAGCGACCCTGGGTCTCTGGGTCGCGGATTCACAGACCCAGCGACCCTGGGTCTCTGGGTCGCTGGAAACAAAGACCCAGCGACCCTGGGTCTCTGGGTCGCTGGATTCGAAGACCCAGCGACCCTGGGTCTCTGGGTCTCTGGGTCGCTTGATGACAGACTCAGCGACCCTGGGTCTCTGGGTCGCTGGATTCAAAGACCCAGCGACCCTGGGTCTCTGGGTCGCTTGATTGACAGACCCAGCGACCCTGGGTCTCTGGGTCGCTCGATTGACAGACTCAGCGACCCTGGGTCTCTGGGTCGCTGGATTCACAGTCCCAGCGACCCTGGGTCTCTGGATCGCTGGATTCAAAGACCCAGCGACCCTGGGTCTCTGGGTCGCTTGATTGACAGACCCAGCAATCCTGGGTCTCTGGGTCGCTTGATTGACAGACTCAGCGATCCAGGGTCTCTGGGTCGCCCGATTCCCCGACCCCAGCGACCCTGGGTCTCTGGGTCGCTGCATTCACAGACCCAGCGACCCTGGGTCTCTGGGTCGCTAGATTCAAAGACCCAGCGACCCTGGGTCTCTGGGTCGCTTGATTGATAGACCCAGCGACCCTGGGTCTCTGGGTCGCTGCATTCACAGACCCCAGCGACCCTGGGTCTCTGGGTCGCTGGATTCAAAGACCCAGCGACCCTGGGTCTCTGGGTCGCTTGATTCACAGACCCAGCGACCCTGGGTCTCTGGGTCGCTTGATTGAAAGACTCAGCGATCCTGGGTCTCTGGGTCGCTGGATTCACAGACCCAGCGACACTGGCGACCCCTGGGTCTCTGGGTCGCTGCATTCACAGACCCAGCGACCCTGGGTCTCTGGGTCGCTAAATTCAAAGACCCAGCGACCCTGGGTCTCTGGGTCGCTTGATTGACAGACCCAGCGACCATGGGTCTCTGGGTCTCTGGGTCGCTCGATTCAAAAAACCAGCGACCCTGGGTCTCTGGGTCGCTGGAATCACAGACCCAGCGACCCTGGGTCTCTGGGTCACTGGATTCACAGACCCACCGACCCTGGGTCTCTGGGTCGCTGGATTAAAAGACCCAGCGACCCTGGGTCTCTGGGTCGCTTGATTGACAGACACAGCGACCCTGGGTCTCTGGGTCGCTGGATTCAAAGACCCAGCGACGCTGGGTCTCTGGGTCGCGGGATTCACAGACCCAGCGACCCTGGGTCTCTGGGTCGCTGGATTGACAGACCAGCAACCCTGGGTCTCTGGGTCGCTGGATTCAAAGACCCAGCGACCCTGGGTCGCTGGGTCGCTGGATTCACAGACCCAGCGACCCTGGGTCTCTCGGTCGCTGGATTCACAGACCCAGCGACCCTGGGTCTCTGGGTCGCTGGATTCAAAGACCCAGCGACCCTGGGTCTCTGGGTCGCTTGATTGATAGACCCAGCGACCCTGGGTCTCTGGGTCGCTGGATTCAAAGACCCAGCGACCAAGGGTCTCTGGGTCGCTGGATTCACAGACCCAGCGACCCTGGGTCTCTGGGTCGCTGCATTCACAGACCCAGCGACCCTGGGTCTCTGGGACGCTAGATTCAAAGACCCATCGACCCTTGGTCTCTGGGTCGCTTGATTGATAGTCCCAGCGACCCTGGGTCTCTGGGTCGCTTGATTGAAAGACTCAGCGACCATGGGTCTCTGTGGGTCTCTGGGTCGCTCGATTCAAAGACCCAGCGACCCTGGGTCTCTGGGTCGCTGGATTCACAGACCCAGCGACCCTGGTCTCCGGGTCACTGGATTCACAGACCCAGCGACCCTGGGTCTCTGGGTCGCTGCATTCACAGGACCCAGCGACCCTGGGTCTCTGGGTCGCTAAATTCAAAGACCCAGCGACCCTGGGTCTCTGGGTCGCTTGATTGACAGACTCAGCGACCATGGGTCTCTGTGGGTCTCTGGGTCGCTCGATTCAAAAGACCAGCGACCCTGGGTCTCCGGGTCGCTGGAATCACAGCCCTAGCGACCCTGTGTTTTCCGGGTCACTGGATTCACAGACCCAGCGACCCTGGGTCTCTGGGTCGCTGGATTAAAGACCCAGCGACCCTGGTCTCTGGGTCGCTTGATTGACAGACACAGCGACCCTGGGTCTCTGGGTTCGCTGGATTCAAAGACCCAGCGACGCTGGGTCTCTGGGTCGCGGGATTCACAGACCCAGCGACCCTGGGTCTCTGGGTCGCTTTATTGACAGACCCAGCGACCCTGGGTCTCTGGGTCGCTGGATTCAAAGACCCAGCGACCCTGGGTCGCTGGGTCGCTGGATTCACAGACCCAGCGACCCTGGGTCTCTGGTCGCTGCATTCACAGACCCAGCGACCCTGGGTCTCTGGGTTGCTAAATTCAAAGACCCAGCGACCCTGGGTCTCTCGGTCGCTTGATTGACAGACCCAGCGACCCTGGGTCTTTGGGTCGCTTGATTGACGGACTCAGCGATCCAAGGGTCTCTGGGTCGCTGGATTCACCGACCCAGCGACCCTGGCGACCCTGGGTCTCTGGGTCGCTGCATTCACAGACCCAGCGACCCTGGGTCTCTGGGACGCTAGATTCAAAGACCCATCGACCCTTGGTCTCTGGGTCGCTTGATTGATAGTCCCAGCGACCCTAGGTCTCTGGGTCGCTTGATTGAAAAACTCAGCGACCATGGGTCTCTGTGGGTCTCTGGGTCGCTCGATTCAAAGACCCAGCGACCCTGGGTCTCTGGGTCGCTGGATTCACAGCCAAAGCGACCCTGTGTTTTCCGGGTCACTGGATTCACAGACCCAGCGACCCTGGGTCTCTGGGTCGCTTGATTGACAGACTCAGCGATCCCAGTGTCTCTGGGTCGCTGGATTCACAGACCCAGCGACCCTGGGTCTCTGGGTCGCTGCATTCAGAGACCCAGCGACCCTGGGTCTCTGGGTCGCTAGATTCAAAGACCCAGCGACCCTGGGTCTCTGGGTCGCTTGATTGATAGACCCAGCGACCCTGGGTCTCTGGGTCGCTTGATTGACGGACTCAGCGACCCTGGGTCTCTGGGTCGCTGGATTCACAGATCCAGCGACCCTGGGTCTCTGGGTCGCTGCATCCAGAGACCCAGCGACCCAGGGTCTCTGGGTCGCTAGATTCAAAGACCCAGCGACCCTGGGTCTCTGGGTCGCTAGATTCACAGAACTAGCGACCCTGTGTCCCTGGGTCACTGGATTCACAGACCCAGCGACCCTGGGTCTCTGGGTCGCTGGATTCACAGACCCAGCGACACTGAGTCTCTGGATCGCTGGATTAACAGACCTAGCGACCCTGGGTCTCTGGGTCGCTGGATTCAAAAGACCCAGCGACCCTGGGTCGCTGGGTCGCTGGATTCACAGACCCAGCGACCCTGGGTCTCTCGGTCGCTGCATTCACAGACCCAGCGACCCTGGGTCTCTGGGTCGCTAAATTCAAAACCCAGCGACCCTGGGTCTCTGGGTCGCTTGATTGATAGACCCAGTGACCCTGGGTCTCTCGGTCGCTTGATTGATAGACCCAGCGACCCTGGGTCTTTGGGTCGCTTGATTGACGGACTCAGCGATCCAAGGGCTCTGGGTCGCTGGATTCACCGACCCAGCGACCTGGCGACCCTGGGTCTCTGGGTCGCTGCATTCACAGACCCAGCGACCCTGGGTCTCTGGAACGCTAGATTCAAAGACCCATCGACCCTGGTCTCTGGGTCGCTTGATTGATAGACCCAGCGACCCTGGGTCTCTGGGTCGCTAAATTCAAAGACCCAGCGACCCTGGGTCTCTGGGTCGCTTGATTGATAGACCCAGTGACCCTGGGTCTCTCGGTCGCTGGATTGATAGACCCAGCGACCCTGGGTCTTTGGGTCGCTTGATTGACGGACTCAGCGACCCTGGGTCTCTGGGTCGCTGGATTCACCGACCCAGCGACCCTGGGTCTCTGGGTCGCTGCATTCAAAAACCCAGCGACCCTGGGTCTCTGCGGTCGCTTGATTGATAGACCCAGTGACCCTGGGTCTCTCGGTCGCTTGATTGATAGACCCAGCGACCCTGGGTCTCTGGGTCGCTTGATTGACGGACTCAGCGACCAAGGGTCTCTGGGTCGCTGGATTCACAGACCCAGCGACCCTGGCGACCTGGGTCTCTGGGTCGCTGCATTCACAGACCCAGCGACCCTGGGTCTCTGGGTCGCTAAATTCAAAAACCCAGCGACCCTGGGTCTCTGGGTCGCTTGATTGATAGACCCAGTGACCCTGGGTCTCTGGGTCGCTTGATTTACGGACTCAGCGACCCAGGTGCTCTGGGTCGCTGGATTTCACCGACCCAGCGACCCTGGCGACCCTGGGTCTCTGGGTCGCTGCATTCACAGACCCAGCGACCCTGGGTCTCTGGGACGCTAGATTCAAAGACCCAGCGACCCTGGGTCTCTGGGTCGCTTGATTGATAGTCCCAGCGACCTGGGTCTCTGGGTCGCTTGATTGACAGACTCAGCGACCCTGGGTCTCTGGGTCGCTCGATTCAAAGACCAGCGACCCTGGGTCTCTGGGTCGCTGGATTCACAGCCCTAGCGACCCTGTGTTTTCCGGGTCACTGGATTCACAGACCCAGCGACCCTGGGTCTCTGGGTCGCTGCATTCAGAGACCCAGCGACCCTGGGTCTCTGGGTCGCTAGATTCAAAGACCCAGCGACCCTGGGTCTCTGGGTCGCTTGATTGATAGACCCAGCGACCCTGGGTCTCTGGGTCGCTTGATTGACGGACTCAGCGACCCTGGGTCTCTGGGTCGCTGGATTCACAGACCCAGCGACCCTGGGTCTCTGGGTCGCTGCATTCAGAGACCCAGCGACCCTGGGTCTCTGGGTCGCTAGATTCAAAGACCCAGCGACCCTGGGTCTCTGGGTCGCTTGATTGATAGACCCAGCGACCCTGGGTCTCTAGGTCGCTTGATTGACGGACTCAGCGACCCTGGGTCTCTGGGTCGCTGGATTCACAGACCCAGCGACCCTGGGTCTCTGGGTCGCTGCATTCAGAGACCCAGCGACCCTGGGTCTCTGGGTCGCTAGATTCAAAGACCCAGCGACCCTGGGTCTCTGGGTCGCTTGATTGATAGACCCAGCGACCCTGGGTCTCTGGGTCGCTTGATTGACGGACTCAGTGACCCTGGGTCTCTGGGTCGCTAGATTCACAGACCTAGCGACCCTGTGTCCCTGGGTCACTGGATTCACAGACTCAGCTACCCTGGGTCTCTGGGCGCTGGATTCAAAGACCCAGTGACCCTGGGTCTCTGGGTCGCTTGATTGACAGACCCTGCGACCCTGGGTCTCTGGGTCGCTTTATTGACAGACCCAGCGACCCTGGGTCTCTGGGTCGCTGGATTCACAGGACCCAGCAAACACTGGGTCTCTGGGTCGCTGGATTAACAT
This sequence comes from Desmophyllum pertusum, assembly GCA_029204205.1. Lineage (NCBI taxonomy): Eukaryota > Metazoa > Cnidaria > Anthozoa > Scleractinia > Caryophylliidae > Desmophyllum > Desmophyllum pertusum. The sequence continues at coordinate 369,295 of MU826354.1, forward strand.
ACCCAGCGACCCTGGGTCTTTGGGTCGATGGATTCAAAGACCCAGCGACCCTGGGTCTCTGGGTCGCGGGATTCACAGACCCAGCGACCCTGGGTCTCTGGGTCGCTGGATTCACAGACCCAGCGACCCTGGGTCTCTGGGGCGCGAGATTCACAGATCCAGCGACCCTGGGTCTCTGGGTCGCTGGATTCACAGACCCAGCGACCCTGGGTCTCTGGGTCGCTGGATTAACAGACCTAGCGACCCTGGGTCTCTGGGTCGCTGGATTCAAAGACCCAGCGACCCTGGGTCGCTGGGTCGCTAGATTCACAGACCCAGCGACCCTGGGTCTCTGGGTCGCTGCATTCACAGACCCAGCGACCCTGGGTCTCTGGGTCGATAAATTCAAAGACCCAGCGACCCTGGGTCTCTGGGTCGCTTGATTGACAGACTCAGCGACCATGGGTCTCTGGGTCGCTCGATTAAAAAAAACAGCGACCCTGGGTCTCTGGGTCGCTGGATTCACAGCCCTAGCGACCCTGTGTTTTCCGGGTCACTGGATTCACAGACCCAGCGACCCTGGGTCTCTGGGTCGCTGGATTCAAAGACCCAACGACCCTGGGGCTCTGGGTCGCTTGATAGACAGACCCAGCGACCTTGGGTCTCTGGGCCGCTGGATTCAAAGACCCAGCGACGCTGGGTCTCTGGGTCGCGGGATTCACAGACCAAGCGACCCTGGTCTCTGGGTCGCTTTATTGACAGACCAAGCAACCCTGGGTCTCTGGGTCGCTGGATTCAAAGACCCAGCGACCCTGGGTCGCTGGGTCGCTGGATTCACAGACCCAGCAACCCTGGGTCTCTGGGTCGCTAAATTCAAAGACCCAGCGACCCTGGGTCTCTGGGTCGCTTGATTGATATACCCAGAGACCCTGGGTCTCTGGGTCGCTTGATTGACGGACTCAGCGATCCAGGGTGTCTGGGTCGCTGGATTCACCGACCCAGCGACCCTGGCGACCCTGGGTCTCTGGGTCGCTGCATTCACAGACCCAGCGACCCTGGGTCTCTGGGTCGCTAAATTCAAAAACCCAGCGACCCTGGGTCTCTGGGTCGCTTGATTGACAAACTCAGCGACCATGGGTCTCTGTGGGTCTCTGGGTCGCTCGATTCAAAGACCCAGCGACCCTGGGTCTCTGGGTCGCTGGATTCACAGCCAAAGCGACCCTGTGTTTTCCGGGTCACTGGATTCACAGACCCAGCGACCCTGGGTCTCTGGGTCGCTTGATTGACAGACTCAGCGATCCAGTGTCTCTGGGTCGCTGGATTCACAGACCCAGCGACCCTGGGTATCTGGGTCGCTGCATTCAGAGACCCAGCGACCCTGGGTCTCTGGGTCGCTAGATTCAAAGACCCAGCGACCCTGGGTCTCTGGGTCGCTTGATTGATAGACCCAGCGACCCTGGGTCTCTGGGTCGCTTGATTGACGGACTCAGCGACCCTGGGTCTCTGGGTCGCTGGATTCACAGATCCAGCGACCCTGGGTCTCTGGGTCGCTGCATCCAGAGACCCAGCGACCCAGGGTCTCTGGGTCGCTAGATTCAAAGACCCAGCGACCCTGGGTCTCTGGGTCGCTAGATTCACAGAACTAGCGACCCTGTGTCCCTGGGTCACTGGATTCACAGACCCAGCGACCCTGGGTCTCTGGGTCGCTGGATTCACAGACCCAGCGACACTGAGTCTCTGGATCGCTGGATTAACAGACCTAGCGACCCTGGGTCTCTGGGTCGCTGGATTCTAAGACCCAGCGACCCTGGGTCGCTGGGTCGCTGGATTCACAGACCCAGCGACCCTGGGTCTCTCGGTCGCTGCATTCACAGACCCAGCGACCCTGGGTCTCTGGGTCGCTAAATTCAAAAACCCAGCGACCCTGGGTCTCTGGGTCGCTTGATTGATAGACCCAGTGACCCTGGGTCTCTGGGTCGCTTGATTTACGGACTCAGCGATCCAGGTGCTCTGGGTCGCTGGATTCACCGACCCAGCGACCCTGGGTCTCTGGGTCGCTGCATTCACAGACCCAGCGACCCTGGGTCTCTGGGACGCTAGATTCAAAGACCCAGCGACCCTGGGTCTCTGGGTCGCTGCATTCAGAGACCCAGCGACCCTGGGTCTCTGGGTCGCTAGATTCAAAGACCCAGCGACCCTGGGTCTCTGGGTCGCTTGATTGATAGACCCAGCGACCCTGGGTCTCTAGGTCGCTTGATTGACGGACTCAGCGACCCTGGGTCTCTGGGTCGCTGGATTCACAGACCCAGCGACCCTGGGTCTCTGGGTCGCTGCATTCAGAGACCCAGCGACCCTGGGTCTCTGGGTCGCTAGATTCAAAGACCCAGCGACCCTGGGTCTCTGGGTCGCTTGATTGATAGACCCAGCGACCCTGGGTCTCTGGGTCGCTTGATTGACGGACTCAGTGACCCTGGGTCTCTGGGTCGCTAGATTCACAGACCTAGCGACCCTGTGTCCCTGGGTCACTGGATTCACAGACTCAGCTACCCTGGGTCTCTGGGACGCTGGATTCAAAGACCCAGTGACCCTGGGTCTCTGGGTCGCTTGATTGACAGACCCTGCGACCCTGGGTCTCTGGGTCGCTTTATTGACAGACCCAGCGACCCTGGGTCTCTGGGTCGCTGGATTCACAGGACCCAGCAAACACTGGGTCTCTGGGTCGCTGGATTAACATACCCAGCGACCCTGGGTCTTTGGGTCGATGGATTCAAAGACCCAGCGACCCTGGGTCTCTGGGTCGCGGGATTCACAGACCCAGCGACCCTGGGTCTCTGGGTCGCTGGATTCACAGACCCAGCGACCCTGTGTCTCTGGGTCGCTGGATTCACAGACCCAGCGCACCTGGGTCTCTGGGGCGCGAGATTCACAGATCCAGCGACCCTGGGTCTCTGGGTCGCTGGATTCACAGACCCAGCGACACTGGGTCTCTGGGTCGCTGGATTAACAGACCTAGCGACCCTGGGTCTCTGGGTCGCTGGATTCAAAGACCCAGCGACCCTGGGTCGCTGGGTCGCTAGATTCACAGACCCAGCGACCCTGGGTCTCTGGGTCGCTGCATTCACAGACCCAGCGACCCTGGGTCTCTGGGTCGATAAATTCAAAGACCCAGCGACCCTGGGTCTCTGGGTCGCTTGATTGACAGACTCAGCGACCATGGGTCTCTGTGGGTCTCTGGGTCGCTCGATTAAAAAAAACAGCGACCCTGGGTCTCTGGGTCGCTGGATTCACAGCCCTAGCGACCCTGTGTTTTCCGGGTCACTGGATTCACAGACCCAGCGACCCTGGGTCTCTGGGTCGCTGGATTCAAAGACCCAACGACCCTGGGGCTCTGGGTCGCTTGATAGACAGACCCAGCGACCTTGGGTCTCTGGGCCGCTGGATTCAAAGACCCAGCGACGCTGGGTCTCTGGGTCGCGGGATTCACAGACCAAGCGACCCTGGGTCTCTGGGTCGCTTTATTGACAGACCAAGCAACCCTGGGTCTCTGGGTCGCTGGATTCAAAGACCCAGCGACCCTGGGTCGCTGGGTCGCTGGATTCACAGACCCAGCAACCCTGGGTCTCTGGGTCGCTAAATTCAAAGACCCAGCGACCCTGGGTCTCTGGGTCGCTTGATTGATATACCCAGAGACCCTGGGTCTCTGGGTCGCTTGATTGACGGACTCAGCGATCCAGGGTGTCTGGGTCGCTGGATTCACCGACCCAGCGACCCTGGCGACCCTGGGTCTCTGGGTCGCTGCATTCACAGACCCAGCGACCCTGGGTCTCTGGGTCGCTAAATTCAAAAACCCAGCGACCCTGGGTCTCTGGGTCGCTTGATTGACAAACTCAGCGACCATGGGTCTCTGTGGGTCTCTGGGTCGCTCGATTCAAAGACCCAGCGACCCTGGGTCTCTGGGTCGCTGGATTCACAGCCAAAGCGACCCTGTGTTTTCCGGGTCACTGGATTCACAGACCCAGCGACCCTGGGTCTCTGGGTCGCTTGATTGACAGACTCAGCGATCCAGTGTCTCTGGGTCGCTGGATTCACAGACCCAGCGACCCTGGGTATCTGGGTCGCTGCATTCAGAGACCCAGCGACCCTGGGTCTCTGGGTCGCTAGATTCAAAGACCCAGCGACCCTGGGTCTCTGGGTCGCTTGATTGATAGACCCAGCGACCCTGGGTCTCTGGGTCGCTTGATTGACGGACTCAGCGACCCTGGGTCTCTGGGTCGCTGGATTCACAGATCCAGCGACCCTGGGTCTCTGGGTCGCTGCATCCAGAGACCCAGCGACCCAGGGTCTCTGGGTCGCTAGATTCAAAGACCCAGCGACCCTGGGTCTCTGGGTCGCTAGATTCACAGAACTAGCGACCCTGTGTCCCTGGGTCACTGGATTCACAGACCCAGCGACCCTGGGTCTCTGGGTCGCTGGATTCACAGACCCAGCGACACTGAGTCTCTGGATCGCTGGATTAACAGACCTAGCGACCCTGGGTCTCTGGGTCGCTGGATTCAAAGACCCAGCGACCCTGGGTCGCTGGGTCGCTGGATTCACAGACCCAGCGACCCTGGGTCTCTCGGTCGCTGCATTCACAGACCCAGCGACCCTGGGTCTCTGGGTCGCTAAATTCAAAAACCCAGCGACCCTGGGTCTCTGGGTCGCTTGATTGATAGACCCAGTGACCCTGGGTCTCTGGGTCGCTTGATTTACGGACTCAGCGATCCAGGTGCTCTGGGTCGCTGGATTCACCGACCCAGCGACCCTGGCGACCCTGGGTCTCTGGGTCGCTGCATTCACAGACCCAGCGACCCTGGGTCTCTGGGACGCTAGATTCAAAGACCCAGCGACCCTGGGTCTCTGGGTCGCTTGATTGATAGTCCCAGTGACCCTGGGTCTCTGGGTCGCTTGATTGACAGACTCAGCGACCATGGGTCTCTGGGTCTCTGGGTCGCTCGATTCAAAGACCCAGCGACCCTGGGTCTCTGGGTCGCTGGATTCACAGCCCTAGCGACCCTGTGTTTTCCGGGTCACTGGATTCACAGACCCAGCGACCCTGGGTCTCTGGGTCGCTGCATTCAGAGACCCAGCGACCCTGGGTCTCTGGGTCGCTAGATTCAAAGACCCAGCGACCCTGGGTCTCTGGGTCGCTTGATTGATAGACCCAGCGACCCTGGGTCTCTGGGTCGCTTGATTGACGGACTCAGCGACCCTGGGTCTCTGGGTCGCTGGATTCACAGACCCAGCGACCCTGGGTCTCTGGGTCGCTGCATTCAGAGACCCAGCGACCCTGGGTCTCTGGGTCGCTAGATTCAAAGACCCAGCGACCCTGGGTCTCTGGGTCGCTTGATTGATAGACCCAGCGACCCTGGGTCTCTAGGTCGCTTGATTGACGGACTCAGCGACCCTGGGTCTCTGGGTCGCTGGATTCACAGACCCAGCGACCCTGGGTCTCTGGGTCGCTGCATTCAGAGACCCAGCGACCCTGGGTCTCTGGGTCGCTAGATTCAAAGACCCAGCGACCCTGGGTCTCTGGGTCGCTTGATTGATAGACCCAGCGACCCTGGGTCTCTGGGTCGCTTGATTGACGGACTCAGTGACCCTGGGTCTCTGGGTCGCTAGATTCACAGACCTAGCGACCCTGTGTCCCTGGGTCACTGGATTCACAGACTCAGCTACCCTGGGTCTCTGGGACGCTGGATTCAAAGACCCAGTGACCCTGGGTCTCTGGGTCGCTTGATTGACAGACCCTGCGACCCTGGGTCTCTGGGTCGCTTTATTGACAGACCCAGCGACCCTGGGTCTCTGGGTCGCTGGATTCACAGGACCCAGCAAACACTGGGTCTCTGGGTCGCTGGATTAACATACCCAGCGACCCTGGGTCTTTGGGTCGATGGATTCAAAGACCCAGCGACCCTGGGTCTCTGGGTCGCGGGATTCACAGACCCAGCGACCCTGGGTCTCTGGGTCGCTGGATTCACAGACCCAGCGACCCTGTGTCTCTGGGTCGCTGGATTCACAGACCCAGCGCACCTGGGTCTCTGGGGCGCGAGATTCACAGATCCAGCGACCCTGGGTCTCTGGGTCGCTGGATTCACAGACCCAGCGACACTGGGTCTCTGGGTCGCTGGATTAACAGACCTAGCGACCCTGGGTCTCTGGGTCGCTGGATTCAAAGACCCAGCGACCCTGGGTCGCTGGGTCGCTAGATTCACAGACCCAGCGACCCTGGGTCTCTGGGTCGCTGCATTCACAGACCCAGCGACCCTGGGTCTCTGGGTCGATAAATTCAAAGACCCAGCGACCCTGGGTCGCTGGGTCGCTGGATTCACAGACCCAGCAACCCTGGGTCTCTGGGTCGCTAAATTCAAAGACCCAGCGACCCTGGGTCTCTGGGTCGCTTGATTGATATACCCAGAGACCCTGGGTCTCTGGGTCGCTTGATTGACGGACTCAGCGATCCAGGGTGTCTGGGTCGCTGGATTCACCGACCCAGCGACACTGGCGACTCTGGGTCTCTGGGTCGCTGCATTCACAGACCCAGCGACCCTGGGTCTCTGGGACGCTAGATTCAAAGACCCAGCGACCCTGGGTCTCTGGGGTCTCTGGGTCGCTTGATTGACAGACTCAGCGACCATGGGTCTCTGTGGGTCTCTGGGTCGCTCGATTCAAAGACCCAGCGACCCTGGGTCTCTGGGTTGCTGGATTCACAGCCCTAGCGACCCTGTTTTTTCCGGGTCACTGGATTCACAGACCCAGCGACCCAGGGTCTCTGGGTCGCTTGATTGATAGACCCAGCGACCCTGGGTCTCTGGGTCGCTTCATTGACAGACTCAGCGATCCAGGGTCTCTGGGTCGCTGCATTCAGAGACCCAGCGACCCTGGGTCTCTGGGTCGCTAGATTCAAAGTTCCAGCGACCCTGGGTCTCTGGGTCGCTTGATTGATAGACCCAGCGACCCTGGGTCTCTGGGTCGCTTGATTGACGGACTCAGCGACCCTGGGTCTCTGGGTCGCTGGATTTACAGACCCAGCGACCCTGGGTCTCTGGGTCGATTGATTGACAGACCCTGCGACCCTGGGTCTCTGGGTCGCGGGAATCACAGACCCAGCGATCCTGGGTCTCTGGGTCGCTGGATTCACAGACCCAGCGACTCTAGGTCTCTGGGTCGCTGGATTCAAAGACCCAGCGACCCTTGGTCTCTGGGTCGCTTGATTGACAGACCCAGCGACCCTGGGTCTCTTGGGTCTCTGGGTCGCTTGATTGACATACTCAGCGACCCTGGGTCTCTGGGTCGCTGGATTCATAGACCCAGTGACCCTGGGTCTCTGGGTCGCTGGATTCACAGACCCAGTGATCCTGGGTCTCTGGGTCGCTGGATTCACAGACCCAGCGACCCTGGGTCTCTGGGTCGCTGCATTCACAGACCCAGCGACCCTGGGTCTCTGGGTCGCTAAATTCAAAGACCCAGCGACCCTGGGTCTCTGGGTCGCTTGATTGACAGACTCAGCGACCATGGGTCTCTGTGGGTCTCTGGGTCGCTCGATTAAAAAAAACAGCGACCCTGGGTCTCTGGGTCGCTGGATTCACAGCCCTAGCGACCCTGTGTTTTCCGGGTCACTGGATTCACAGACCCAGCGACCCTGGGTCTCTGGGTCGCTGGATTCAAAGACCCAACGACCCTGGGGCTCTGGGTCGCTTGATAGACAGACCCAGCGACCTTGGGTCTCTGGGCCGCTGGATTCAAAGACCCAGCGACGCTGGGTCTCTGTGTCGCGGGATTCACAGACCAAGCGACCCTGGGTCTCTGGGTCGCTTTATTGACAGACCCAGCAACCCTGGGTCTCTGGGTCGCTGGATTCAAAGACCCAGCGACCCTGGGTCGCTGGGTCGCTGGATTCACAGACCCAGCAACCCTGGGTCTCTGGGTCGCTAAATTCAAAGACCCAGCGACCCTGGGTCTCTGGGTCGCTTGATTGATATACCCAGAGACCCTGGGTCTCTGGGTCGCTTGATTGACGGACTCAGCGATCCAGGGTGTCTGGGTCGCTGGATTCACCGACCCAGCGACACTGGCGACTCTGGGTCTCTGGGTCGCTGCATTCACAGACCCAGCGACCCTGGGTCTCTGGGACGCTAGATTCAAAGACCCAGCGACCCTGGGTCTCTGGGGTCTCTGGGTCGCTTGATTGACAGACTCAGCGACCATGGGTCTCTGTGGGTCTCTGGGTCGCTCGATTCAAAGACCCAGCGACCCTGGGTCTCTGGGTTGCTGGATTCACAGCCCTAGCGACCCTGTTTTTTCCGGGTCACTGGATTCACAGACCCAGCGACCCAGGGTCTCTGGGTCGCTTGATTGATAGACCCAGCGACCCTGTGTCTCTGGGTCGCTTGATTGACAGACTCAGCGATCCAGGGTCTCTGGGTCGCTGGATTCACAGACCCAGCGACCCTGGGTCTCTGGGTCGCTGCATTCAGAGACCCAGCGACCCTGGGTCTCTGGGTCGCTAGATTCAAAGACCCAGCGACCCTGGGTCTCTGGGTCGCTTGATTGATAGACCCAGCGACCCTGGGTCTCTGGGTCGCTTGATTGACGGACTCAGCGACCCTGGGTCTCTGGGTCGCTGGATTTACAGACCCAGCGACCCTGGGTCTCTGGGTCGATTGATTGACAGACCCTGCGACCCTGGGTCTCTGGGTCGCGGGAATCACAGACCCAGCGATCCTGGGTCTCTGGGTCGCTGGATTCACAGACCCAGCGACTCTAGGTCTCTGGGTCGCTGGATTCAAAGACCCAGCGACCCTTGGTCTCTGGGTCGCTTGATTGACAGACCCAGCGACCCTGGGTCTCTTGGGTCTCTGGGTCGCTTGATTGACATACTCAGCGACCCTGGGTCTCTGGGTCGCTGGATTCATAGCCCCAGTGACCCTGGGTCTCTGGGTCGCTGGATTCACAGACCCAGTGATCCTGGGTCTCTGGGTCGCTGGATTCACAGACCCAGCGACCCTGTGTCTCTGGGTCGCTGGATTCACAGACCCAGCGACCCTGGGTCTCTGGGTGGCTGGATACAAAGACCCAGCGACACTGGGTCTCTTGGTCGATTGATTGACAGACCCAGTGACCCTGGGTCTCTGGGTCCCGGGATTCACAGACCCAGCGACCCTGGGTCTCTGGGACGCTGGATTCAAAGACCCAGCGACCCTGGGTCTCTGGGTCGCTTGATTGACAGACCCAGCGACCCTGGGTCTCTGGGTCGCTTTATTGACAGACCCAGCGACCCTGGGTCTCTGGGTCGCTGGATTCACAGGACCCAGCAAACACTGGGTCTCTGGGTCGCTGGATTAACATACCCAGCGACCCTGGGTCTCTGGGTCGATGGATTCAAAGACCCAGCGACCCTGGGTCTCTGGGTCGCGGGATTCACAGACCCAGCGACCCTGGGTCTCTGGGTCGCTGGATTCACAGACCCAGCGACCCTGTGTCTCTGGGTCGCTGGATTCACAGACCCAGCGCACCTGGGTCTCTGGGGCGCGAGATTCACAGATCCAGCGACCCTGGGTCTCTGGGTCGCTGGATTCACAGACCCAGCGACACTGGGTCTCTGGGTCGCTGGATTAACAGACCTAGCGACCCTGGGTCTCTGGGTCGCTGGATTCAAAGACCCAGCGACCCTGGGTCGCTGGGTCGCTAGATTCACAGACCCAGCGACCCTGGGTCTCTGGGTCGCTGCATTCACAGACCCAGCGACCCTGGGTCTCTGGGTCGCTAAATTCAAAGACCCAGCGACCCTGGGTCTCTGGGTCGCTTGATTGACAAACTCAGCGACCATGGGTCTCTGTGGGTCTCTGGGTCGCTCGATTAAAAAAAACAGCGACCCTGGGTCTCTGGGTCGCTGGATTCACAGCCCTAGCGACCCTGTGTTTCCGGGTCACTGGATTCACAGACCCAGCGACGCTGGGTCTCTGGGTCGCTGGATTCAAAGACCCAACGACCCTGGGGCTCTGGGTCGCTTGATTGACAGACCTTGGGTCTCTGGGCCGCTGGATTCAAAGACCCAGCGACGCTGGGTCTCTGGGTCGCGGGATTCACAGACCAAGCGACCCTGGGTCTCTGGGTCGCTTTATTGACAGACCCAGCAACCCTGGGTCTCTGGGTCGCTGGATTCAAAGACCCAGCGACCCTGGGTCGCTGGGTCGCTGGATTCACAGACCCAGCAACCCTGGGTCTCTGGGTCGCTAAATTCAAAGACCCAGCGACCCTGGGTCTCTGGGTCGCTTGATTGATATACCCAGAGACCCTGGGTCTCTGGGTCGCTTGATTGACGGACTCAGCGATCCAGGGTGTCTGGGTCGCTGGATTCACCGACCCAGCGACACTGGCGACTCTGGGTCTCTGGGTCGCTGCATTCACAGACCCAGCGACCCTGGGTCTCTGGGACGCTAGATTCAAAGACCCAGCGACCCTGGGTCTCTGGGTCGCTGCATTCACAGACCCAGCGACCCTGGGTCTCTGGGTCGCTAAATTCAAAGACCCAGCGACCCTGGGTCTCTGGGTCGCTTGATTGACAGACTCAGCGACCATGGGTCTCTGTGGGTCTCTGGGTCGCTCGATTAAAAAAAACAGCGACCCTGGGTCTCTGGGTCGCTGGATTCACAGCCCTAGCGACCCTGTGTTTTCCGGGTCACTGGATTCACAGACCCAGCGACCCTGGGTCTCTGGGTCGCTGGATTCAAAGACCCAACGACCCTGGGGCTCTGGGTCGCTTGATTGACAGACCCAGCGACCTTGGGTCTCTGGGCCGCTGGATTCAAAGACCCAGCGACGCTGGGTCTCTGGGTCGCGGGATTCACAGACCAAGCGACCCTGGGTCTCTGGGTCGCTTTATTGACAGACCCAGCAACCCTGGGTCTCTGGGTCGCTGGATTCAAAGACCCAGCGACCCTGGGTCGCTGGGTCGCTGGATTCACAGACCCAGCAACCCTGGGTCTCTGGGTCGCTAAATTCAAAGACCCAGCGACCCTGGGTCTCTGGGTCGCGGGATTCACAGACCCAGTGACCCTGGGTCTCTGGGTCGCTGGATTCACAGACCCAGCGACCCTGGGTCTCTGGGTCGCGTGATTCACAGACCCAGCGACCCTGTATCTCTGGGTCGCGGGATTCACAGATTCAGCGACCCTGGGTCTCTGGGTCGCTGGATTCACAGACCCAGCGACCCTGGGTCTCTGGGTCGCTGGATTCACAGACCCAGCGACCCTGGGACTCTGGGTCTCTGCGGTCTCTGGGTCGCTGGATTCAAAGACCCAGCGACCGTGGGTCTCTGGGTCGCTTGATTGACAGACTCAGCGATCCAGGGTCTCTGGGTCGCTGGATTCACAGACCCAGCGACCCTGTGTCTCCGGGTCGCTGGATTCACAGACCCAGCGACCCTGGGTCTTTGGGTCGCCGGATTCAAAGACCCAGCGTCCCTGGGTCTCTGGGTCGCTTGATTGACAGACCCAGCGACCCTGGGTCTCTGGGTCGCTTGATTGACAGACCCAGCGACCCTGGGTCTCTGGGTCGCTGGATTCACAGACCCAGCGACACTGGGTCTCTGGGTCGGTGGATTCACAGACCCAGCGACCCTGGGTCTCTGGGTCGCTGGATTCAAAGACCCAGCGACCCTGGGTCTCTGGGTCGCGGGATTCACAGACCCAGCGACCCATATAATCTAATTAAAGGAGCTATGTCACGATATTTTAAGTCATTTTTGCGAAGTGTAAAATCACCTTTAAATTGAAGAAAGCCTCAAAATAATGGCTTACTGAGGTAGAAAAACATCAAATAGGTAATAATAAACCAAACAGGAACAAGGATGGCTGAGGATGTAGAAGATTAAGACGGATTGCGAACGTCGAACTTGAAAATTGCCAATATTTTTCAAGATGCGCCATCTGTGACGTAGCTCCTTTAAGCGACGGGACTAAAATAAGTATTTCTAAAATATTTAGATTTAAAAATAGCGGGAAAATCATGATGTGATAAAGTTGCTTAACACTTTCTTTGTTATACATGTATGTTCATGGCAATTTTGGCTTTTAACATGATGAAATTGAAACTTTACATTTCATCACATCATCGTCTGTTATTTATAGTGGGGACAAATGATATAAGGGATGGACCATTTTATTTTGGGAGGGGGGGCTGGGCAATTTTTCTGAGCTCGAATATTTTTTTCCGTCTTGAGTTTGTGGAATACTTTTTTCACATTTTGCTTGTGAGTGAGTGAGTGAGCTTTGCACGATTTTTTTTTTCTCTACTTTTGCTGTGCAGGAATTTTTTTGGGGTAATTGCCCAACCCCCCCCCCCCCCCCCCCTCCCAAAATAAAATGGTACATCCCTAATGATGTCTTTCGTTTCACCAGGACTTCATCGTTTCACCAGCGTTTGACGGAGTTTCAGATAATTTCAATGAGTTCCGCTAGGATTTCAAATGGTTTCACACAGCGTAATTTTGGCCTTATAGTTAAAAAATAATGAAGTTGGGCGAGAGATAATTCTTGATCGATTCATAACAATAGTCAATCAAAAGATGTGTGACCATGGAAAGTCCGTGCACTCAAACAAACCAATCGGCAAAGAGTGCATTACGGCACGTGGGTTGGATGACGTAATCTGGCGCATTTTACAAAATTTTTATTCAACCACGGGAAATGTGACAAACAACGGTAGATTGTGAACGCGAAATATTAAAATACTGTAGTAAAGAAGCTTGCTTGGTTTCTGTTCTTCGCCAACGTATTTGAAAGACTTCAGACATTGGGAGTTATTGAAGAAGCCCAGTAAAGCAGGTCAGTACATATTGGTGTTAAATTTTAATATTTAGAAAAGGCCGCGTGCATGGTTTACGTTTCTTGCCGAAGGAAATTCTACTTCAACATGTTGAATGTGTGAATGTATTCTACAAGCTTTCGAGCAAAATATTTTCTCTTTTACTGTCTTATAGTAAATTTTATTCCTGTCGACAAACGGTAAGCTAATTGCCAGAGGAAACTAAAGAATAAAGCTCGTACTGTCCGTCCAAAATTTTGCGCGGAGAAGCACGCCGGTTCCAGTTTGTAGCGAGTATCGATCGTAATTTTTTGTGTGCGCATTCTAGAATCTCTATACCGCACGCTCATTGAAATCCACGTTAGGTACTCTAAACTGAGTCGAGAGTCGAGAAAATCAGCCTTTTTCCAAGGCGTAGCATCGAGAAGGTCGTAATAACTTGTACGTACACCAGTAAATTGCCTCTACACGCGCGAGATTTCGTGTCATACTCTGCAGACTGGAATACGTTTCATCACCATTTCGCATTGAAAGCCATGTTTAGGTAAACGTTATTCTGCTGTTAAATTGTCAATAAATAAATAAATAAATCATTTTGTTATTCGGCGTTAAGATTTCGTCCAGGTTCCTGCTTTTTGGCGGGGAAAAACATGAACGTTTTCACTGTTCGTGAATGAAGTGTTTCTTTTGTGGTGCAAGTGGATTACTTCAGAGATTTTAATTTATTTATTCTTATATTCAATTTAATTGGTTGAAATAGTTTGATGTCATATAAGCAAGTTAGTTTTTTGTGATGATTTATCAGTTCACTTTCTATAGAAAAACACGCAAAACCTATTTAATTCCTGCTGGCTAAAACTTCTCGAGTAGCCACAACTTTTTTTTATTTTATTGTGATGTATATTTACAAACTGAAAACTGAATAAAGTTTAATATATTTTACAGAAGCATGTTGATATGCTTCTGTTCCATTTCGTGATGCCCGTTCTCTAAAATACGCAACATTTGTTTATTTCTCGTTGTTTTCAGGAAACATCCAAGAACTTGGAACAAAGTCGATATACCCCACGTGCAGTGCAATGAAACCTTTCCGAGTGATGTTCTCGTTACTGTTGCTCTAAGGTTTGCCTTAACTTCTAATTGTTTAGAATTCTGTAATTTTCTCATTTGATCTGTATACTTCATCTCACACTGTGCAATATTCTTCATTATTTGTAGTTTCTCTCGGTTCCTGAAGGATCTCATCTCTGTCCAATTTATTGAATCGACTGCAATCCATCAAACGGTCTCAGTCCAGCCCAGTCCACCAGTCCAGTCCCAGTCCAATCCACTGGTCCAGTCCAGTCCAGTCCAATCCAGTCCAATCCAGTCCAGTCCAGTCCAGTCTTCAGTAATCCTCAGCGCCGCCCATACAAGACAAGTCGACCTGACTCCTACCAGCTCAGCTCTGATGGGGACATTATAAGATGCGGTGATGGTTGAAAGGCGGGAAAGACATGGCAATGCTCTTCTCTTTCCTCCTTCCCGTCGTCCACTGCTACTTACGATTTACTTGTTACGAGAGGACTGGGAAAGAGTCAGAATATTCTGATGGAAGGCATTAAATACGTTTGGTCAGTAATATTCCTTGTGCATGTGGGAGGGAAAGGGAGGTAACTTATAGAGCTCTGGATGAACCTAATAATCAAAATTCGGCCAGAAGTTCACATACTTTTAATTCGGCGTAACTAAATATAGATAATTTCATTAATGTAGTTAGTCGGGTCCCTGTGGTTGGTTTGGCTCCTCCCTGTAAGTTCTCCATTGGGTTTTTTTCGTTTTTTTCGATCGGTGTTCGGCTCTACTTCGACTCTATTTCGGTTTTACTTCGTCACTACTTCGGTTCTACTTCGACACTACTTCGGCTCGTCTTCGGTTTTACGTCGGCTTTCTTTGTCTTCAGCGCGTCCCCCGCTTAGTTGCTTCAACTGCGGCCAATTGTGTTTTTGACGTTTCACTTGATTACAGCGAGTCTAAACACTGTGATCGAGTGAAACTATTCCGAAAATAAAACAACTATTTTGGCAAGGTTCAACCAGACATTAACATTAAACGAAGCAAACTGGAGGTTTAAGCCATTCAGCTGTTGGAGGAAGACTGTTTTTCTTCTCCTAAAAGTTTAGTGGCTTAACTCTAGTTACAGGTAGCTAGCTGTTAGTCGAGGCTCACTTTTGTGAGCGCAGATCAGTTTCTAGGACTAATACATAGTTAGCATGGGAATATGGGACAATGCACACACCTCGGTTTAGATCGTTTACAAATTGTAAGCGTAGGCAGCCTTCGAGACCAAACAACAAAGAAGATGCATATGGACCAAGGACAAGGAGAATCAAGGAGCAGCCCGAAGAAAAGAAGGTAAACACGTGACCAACAGGCCATTTCCACTATGGTATCAATTTACTACAACTAGCAACAGTTTTGTTTTCTTCCATTATCCAAATGATTGCAATTACAATAACTGATTTGAATTATTTCCTATATAACCGAATCGTCTTCGCGCCATAAGGCCTCCGCATCCACTCGCCCGGCCAACGCCTCTTATCTTGCACTGCAACTTGACTAGCATTATAATAATAAACAACTTCGAGATTCTGCAATAAGTTGTGTTATTTAATGCAATCGTGAAAATCGTCTGTTGTTGGGAGTAGGAAGAAGAGAAGACAGGGTAGATAGCATATAGTATTAAATAATTCACAGCTATTTCAATCATCGTTGACGTTCAAGCTTCGTGACATGTGACACGAAAGTCGGGCTACCAAAATATCGCACTACAGAGCATTATGTCTTTTATTTGGTCTTGTCTCGTCATTGTAGCTTTTATCAGGCAGCGATTTTTGAAACAGCTAAGTAATACGACTGCAACTGTCTCGCGGAGGATCAAGCAGCAAATCAAGACATCATATGCTAGAGAGTCTGGACGGAGTGTAACATGTCCGCTGACGGTTCAAACGAAGACCATCGCCTCTTCAGCCATTTGGATGTTATATTATTATAATAAAAAAATTCCCCCGTAGTTAAAATTTTGACCATTTGTCAGTTGGCTCAGTTTGCCTCCATCCAGACCCTCTCGCCACGTGTGGAATATAACCGATCAGCGGGACAAGCACGGAGAGGCCTGGTACATAACAGCGACCCATATAAGGTATGGCAAGTTCTACAACCTGGCACGAGGTACGTGGAGAGTTCGCGTGGCGAGCTCACGCGTATGCTGTTTCACACTGGAATATAACATACCTTCTAAATTTTCACTCTTCCTTTTTGTCCCTGATAAGTGAAATATCGTGCGTCAAATTTAAAATATTCCAACGTATAGCCGGGCGATACAAAACAGAAAGCTTAGATCGATTGGAAAGCGTGCTGTATTCCAGTGTAAAACATCATACCTTGAATTAATTACTTTCGGATTTCGGTTCGGTTTTCAGTTCGACTGTTTGGAATTTGTTCGGCTTTTCATTCGGAATACAATTTCGCTCTAATGGACCGCGAAGGCTTGACAGCGACTATAACTCGTTAGCAAGCCACTGAAGATCCTCACGTACCGTCGGGGACACCCTGGGTGTTTCAATCGGAGTGTCGACTTTTACTGACACAGGAACACTCGGAGTTTCTCCGGACGCTAAATTTTTCGCATAGGAATGCGCGCCCCTCGTCGACTACGTTAGGTCCTATGGCATAATGTAGAGTATATATTGTAGTATAATGATGTAATGTTATCTTACAAAGAATAAAACATGAAAAATGAGTGGCTGTTGTTACTATAATGTAAGCATAAGCATAGTAATGATTTATATACGTGCCACACAAACTCAGTGCCACGGCTTTGGGGGCACTCGCTCATTTTCGAACTTCGGCAGCCCTGCACTTTCGGAGGGCTGGTAAATTATCCCACTTGCGGAGGGCTGGTAAATTAGCCCACTTGCGGAGGGCTGGTAAATTAGCCCACTTGCGGAGGGCTGGTAAATTAGCCCACTTGCAGAAGGTTGGTAAATCAGCCCACTTGCGGAGGGCTAGTAAATTAGCCCACCTGCGGAGGGTTGGTAAATTAGCCCACTTGCGGAGGGCTGGTAAATTAGCCCACTTGCGGAGGGCTGGTAAATTGGCCCACTTGCAGAGGGCTGGTAAATTAGCCCACTTGCGGAGGGCTGGTAAATTAGCCCACTTGCGGAGGGCTGGTAAATTAGCCCACTTTCGGAGGGCTGGTAAATTAGCCCACTTGCGGAGGGCTAGTAAATTAGCCCACTTGCGGAGGGCTGGTAAATTGGCCCACTTGCAGAGGGCTGGTAAATTAGCCCACTTGCGGAGGGCTGGTAAATTAGCCCACCTGCGGAGGGCTGGTAAATTAGCCCACTTGCGGAGGGCTGGTAAATTAGCCCACTTGCGGAGGGCTGGTAAATTGGCCCACTTGCGGAGGGCTGGTAAATTAGCCCACTTGCGGAGGGCTGGTAAATTAGCCCACTTGCGGAGGGCTGGTAATTAGCCCACTTGTGGAGGGCTGGTAAATTAGCCCACTTGCAGAGGGCTGGTAAATTAGCCCACTTGCGGAGGGCTGGTAAATTAGCCCACTTGCGGAGGGCTGGTAAATTAGCCCACTTGCGGAGGGCTGGTAAATTAGCCCACTTTCGGAGGGCTGGTAAATTAGCCCACTTGCGGAGGGCTGGTAAATTAGCCCACCTGCGGAGGGTTGGTAAATTAGCCCACTTGCGGAGGGCTGGTAAATTGGCCCACTTGCAGAGGGCTGGGAAATTAGCCCACTTGCGGAGGGCTGGTAAATTAGCCCACTTTCGGAGGGCAGTGTACCGCGAAGCGCGCGCGCGTACGCAACGAAATCTGAAAGAATGGTAATTTATGTCGCATCTGTGAAGCGCCGAATGATGAGTGAAAAATGAATGTGTTGCCCAAGAGCATTTTGGATCGCCTAAAGGAGGTAAGCCTGGCCAGGTAAGGCATGGATTTCTAAAGGTACTGTTATTCTAGGCAATTTTTCCTGCAACTTGTCTCGAAATTTTGATACGCCTTTGCGAGAAAAGTTGCACAAAACGTTGCTTAGTGTAACACCCCTAGTAGCTCCTAGTCAACGCATAAAAACATTCGCTACAGCGTTGCCTCATTCGTTGCGAAAAGTAGAACTTAATTTTACTTCTCGCAACGCTTGCTGCAACGAAAATGTCGCGAGACATTTTCATTTCAGGGGTTGTTACAATGGCCGGTAATTTTTCGTGCAGCTTGTGATTGCGAGACACAACTTGCAGGAAAAATTGCCTAGCATAACATCGCCTCAAGTTCAAACATTTTTACCATAACAGAAAAAATGCACGTTTTCATTTTAAGTTCCAGTGTAACTTCTCAGTGCCTGTCACATTGAATATTGCCAGTGAAAGGTAACATTTAGCCAGAGCGTTTCAACGGCGGCCAGCACTATCGGTTAGGAAATTATTGTATAAGAAAATAACCCATTTCCCGAAGGAGAGAAATTCCATTGTTTTGGAACACCAAAATCGTCTCCGTGACGTCACATGAAGACACTCTATACGTATCTTCAGTATCGTAGCAACATGTGCCTGCAGTGTCTACAGTTTCCATCATAGATGTTGTGCCTTTTGCCATTTCAATTGTTGGCCATTTATTAAAATTCACATTGGACACGATGATAAATCTTGGTGTTGATTTGAAACAATTTGTGAATTAACCGTTGCTTTCAGTTACATTTACTTCACCAGTTTTGTCCCAAGACCGCTGTTATCCAGCCAGCAACCTGCAGTACCTTCAGATAGCCATTTTACCCCAGTGTAAGTATAGTTGTCTTTGACAGTCAGCCTTCAGTTTTCCAGCCGCGACTGTATGAGCCATCCAGACCGCACATCGTGACTACTGTCTGTTCCATGAGATCATCCATCCTACATCCACCATCCAGATTGCACATCATGACTACCGTCTGTATTCCACGGCGCCATCCATCTTACAGCCACGACTGTTGAGCCATGCAGACCGGCTGCACATCGTGACTACTGTGTGTGTTCCATGGGGCCATTCATTCTTCAGCCGCGACTGTTGAGCCATCCAGACTGCGCATCGTGACTACTGTATGTATTCCATGGGACCATCCATCCTACAGCCGCGCTGACGTCTGTATTCCATGGGGCCATCCATCCTACAGCCGCGCTGACTGTTGAACCATCCAGACTGCACATCGTGACTACTGTCTGTATTCCATGATCGCAAATCGTGAATACCGTCTGTTCCCATGAGGCCATCCAACCTTCAGCCGCGACTGTTGAGCCATCCTGACTGCACACCCTGCCTGTTCCATGAGACCACCCTACAATTGACAAATACAGCGACAACTGCCCGAATACACATCCCAGCTACCTCCAAGGGACAGTGCAGATATCACATTGAAGCATGCCACGGTTCAGCCAGGTTGCCAGTACCTTGAGAGCGCTATTCTTCAGCCAGATGCAGCATCGTCCAGATGACCGCTACACTTCCTTGGAAAGGTTTGTCGATATACACGATGTTATTTTTAGAGAAAAGATACAGCATTTATTTCAAGCTAAAAACTCGAAGAAACCTGTCTGCGAATTAGTTTTATCTTTGCCATATTCGAGATATCAAAATCGAGTTTTAAAAAGCGATCGCACATACAACATGCTCTCAAGAACATTTGTAGAGCTCCAGCTGAAATCATGGTTTTTAAATAGTTACTCCATGACATATAAAATTAATGTGCTCGAAGGATATTTTTTCATCACTCTATTATACATTGGCTGCGCATTTACCTTCTAAGAATTCGATATAATTCTTACTAGTGGAATTCGATGATCTCGTTAAGGTGGATTGGCGTTTATGTAGTCATAACTCGTCTCACCTGTAGTGTAATGTTATTATTTGTGTTTAGTATTTTCTTCTTTTTAGCCTCCCTCAGTCCCTGATGAGCATCTGAGTCCCAGCTGAAGCCGATGAGTCCCTCGTGATGTTACACAGGAAGTATAAGATTTCCTTTTTCTCTCATACTTCACGTCACAAAAAGTTTGATTTTGTTTTTCATACAAAGAAATGCAGTGAACACCTCCAAACGACCGTCATCAAAGGCGCGCGCAGTCTTAACAGCACTCGTGGAATTTGATGAAGATATCTCCTTGACACCTGTTGAACCAGGATGTACCTGAGAGGGTCATTTTTAACCAGTACCACTACCTACCTAAACGTGTATATCTTCACTAGCTACTTGTGAGCCACCAAACACTTGGGAGTTTGAATGCAGAGGACCACACAACGTAGCAATAAGCCCCTTGGCTTGTCCTGTTCCGGATCTCGTGGTTTAGAAATGCACGTGACAGCAGGCATCACTTGAAGTATAATTAAACCTAACTATGCAAGGCTGGCACTACGGAAAAATGGCAGCTGTATAGGCTGATATTGCAACTAGCTGAACTGCAAGTCTTCCTCAGGGCGAGGGTTATGTTAGTTCTGCTAGATGACATATCAGCCAGTGAATCTACCCTTTTGCTGTAGTGCCAGCCTTGCATTGGTTTGGTTTAGCTTGAACAGGTATTTCTACTGTATATGATATTATGTATTTATTATTGGTAAATAAGCAGATATCAATAAATAAATAAATAAATAAATAAATAAATAACATTAAACAATGAACCAACGAATAAAAACGAGAGATGATGATAAAAATGCGTACCTCATTGAATGAATAAATGAATAAATTAACGGATGCAAAATAAATAAATCAGTGAATGATTGAGACTAAAAACTAAGCTTAAGAATAAAACACGAACAACACATTCATAAATTAACAACTGATTAAACAAATAAATATGAGCGAGTGAATAAAACTAAACACTAATCAGACAGTTTTGACCACAGTCTTGAAAATAACCCAGTTAAGGTATATTGATATTCTACTTCTAGCAAGATTGGGGGACTTTATCAATCCGAGAGATTCACCATCAAAATCCCTTGAACCTCATTGTTTTCATAATTGGACTTTGGCACTTGTCAAAGGAGATTTCCAGATTTCGTCAACAGGACCTTCTCTAAGTAAGCCATCAAGGGAAGGAGCTAACCTGAAGGCTACCACCGACCGGACCACGGACTGATTAAAACATCAGAGATGAAATTACGATCACTAAGTTCAGGCTGCTCCTACAGCATATACCCCAAGGGACAGTGCTCAGTCAGATATATAGATCAAAGGTACTTGGACGTTTCTGTGTATATATTGTTTTCTTTTTCAAATTTTCCTATTAAGAGATGAATCAGTTGAATTTAACCGGAGGTTCTATTTTCTTCCGTAAAAGACGTCTATACAATATGAATTAAAAGTACGTATATTCCTTCAAGGTCCTAGGTTAGTTTGTGTAAATAAACCCGATTTAGTTCCATCGTTATATTTTGAGTTTCACTATCTTTCCAGTTTACCGAAGTTATGATAGTTCTCACGTTCTCGTGGCAGGGAAAGATTTTAGAATGTCACGCAACTGTCCCACTCATTTCATCTCCACCACGTATTAGATTATTATTGGATGGGCGATATGTGCATGATCACTACTCGTGTTAAAGGAGCTATGTCACGATATTTTAAGTCATTTTTGCGAAGTACAAAATCACCATTAAATTGAAGAAGGCCTCGAAATAGTTGGTTTAGGATGGACAAGATTAAGACGGATTGCGAACGAAGAACTTGAAAAAAATTTGCCATTTTTTTCAAGATGCGCCATCCGTGACGTAGCCCCTTTAAGGTCCCTAAACTGTTAGGCCTGTACTAAATCACAACAGTTTTTAGTCAGATATATAGAACACCTCCACAAGTCGTCCTCAGAATGGAGTCGTCAACCAAACTACTGTAGCTCCCTCAGTGGAACAACCAGACATCTAACAAAGAAGGCTGACTCAGCATCCTATCGAGGTCGTGTTGGAGAGCGTACTGTGAATTTCACCCAGGAACGTCGGCACAAGATTGGAGAGGTACTTATGACATTTCGTACCCATTTTATTGGTTTTGTGATTAGTATTTGCATGTGCAAAGCTAAATGATGAATGATGCTAAATGATGCGACGAGGCGGCCAGAGTTTGTCAATGAACGAGCAAACTAAATTAATATGCTACAGGTTTTAGTTGATTTCTCAAAATTAGGTTTGTTGGTTTGTTTCAAAATTACTAAAATTAAGAAATACAAGAAAAAGTTTCCAATTAAACTGTCAGTAAGCCTCCAGACCGTTCCTTCCTTGCAACTGATAGCAGTCGATTAATAGAGATAACCTCCAGTGATGAATGAAAGGTCGGGCCAAACTGCGGTAGTTGTGTTAACTTCTTGCACCTTTTAGTTCATACATACCCAGTTACGTATTGCATATAAAGATCCTCATCCAATGATACCACTCTGTTGAAGTTTCCTTGTTTTCAATGTTACAGTTTCAGGCGATGACTCGACACATTACCACAACAGACAAGTCAGATCCGCCTACATGGATGACCCACGGACAAGAGTTCAATAAGGTATGCATGGAATATGTGTTTTAGAAATACAATCGATATTATTTAAAGTTTCGAAGCAGATTAATAGCAACTAGAGAGATTAAGCATTACGTTTGTTTTTCCCGCGGACAGCAAAAATGCAACTTTTGCCGTCTTCCATTAGCCACTTGGACGTGGAGAGGAGTTGTTTCAAGTTTGTTTTGAATGTGTAAATTTGTTCCATTTTTCTGATGGATTTATTTCATGGTTCGAGGAAAAGTAAAGAGAGTCAACGGCAAACTGACGTTTGCCATTTGCTGTAGAACGTCATTCTTACTGAACTCTCCATTGAATTAATTCAAGAGAAAATATGGAACAAGTCCCTTATTTTCTCTTGGTTAATTCAGTGTCTCGTTGAATAGCCAAAGCTTTATTGACTGCAGTAAGGGATGGCACAGACTGGCATTTTCCCATAATCCATCGTGCCATCTCTGTATCATAGCCATTGAATTGAGTAAAATGAAAACACTTGACAAAACTAGTTAGTAGTTAGTAGAAACAGGCCTGTACATCGGTTAGCGGGAGAAGACGCGTTCACAGCATTTGTTGTAAGGCCTTGTTTTGGACCGAGATTGAGCATTTTAAGGGAGATCCCCCACTGTAGCTTTACTAGCTTAGTTCACCTCCAAAGAGAAAGCTCTTGCGAACGTTCAGCATTTGTTTCAATTGAGTTATTTAACTTATTTAACCCTTTCACTCCCAAGAACATTGTTAAGTTGAAAACTGAGGAACATTAATGAATTTATTTTGCAAAATTATCAACAAGTACCGCATGAAAGTACTGCTCGATAACTTTTATTTGAATGGTCACACACACTAGAGTTTCATCCACAAACTCAAAAGTTAGAACTACATTTATTGACTCAAGGTTTGACTCTGGGAGTGAAAGGGTTAAGTGTATTTAGTGGCACAAAAATATATTTTGCTTTCAATGCAACTATAGTTCCATTTCCTTAGTCAGAACTAATCGACATGTGTAAACTCGACTCATTTCTGTCCTTTTTACAGGCAATAAACACAGACCTGATCAACGTCGCATGGCAGTCACATGATCTGAGAAGACTGGCCCAAGTGTGGTGATAAAGTTAACATCTCTGATGGATTCGTACTGAGAAGAACTGAAAATGAACTGAAAGGCAATCATCTTTATAGTAGGACATACTACAAGCCTTAGATAATAAGGCTAGTTTAATTTTTAACACCTACCTTTGTATGTTAAACATCTTATTAGTTTTCTCTCAAGGTGACGTGAATATTTTTGGATTTTAACAAAAAAGGAGCTATGTCACGACGTATGAAGTTTTTTTATATTACACACTGTTTACAAAAGATAAATTACGTACAATACAGCAACACAATATATTCATTATTATACGTAAATGGAGAAGAAAACAAAGTCAAGAAAGTATTACGCTGTACTGACAAAATGACCTTCAAATCGACGAAACTGCACAATAATGGTGTAGAAAACATCGAAGAAGTAATAACAAACTAAAAAGAAACGAGGATGGTTAGGATTTGAGAAGATTGAAACGGATTACGAACGATGAACTTGAGACGTTTAGGCTAGTACTTTTTCATGATGCACCATCCGTGACGTTAGCTCCTTCAATAGGTATTACCACTGAAGAGAGGATGTTCTCAGAGAAGCATTTCCCCATACATGGGTCTCTTTTAATTATTATTATTATAATTATATATTGCTCTTATAATTATTATTTTTCAAATATATTTGTAACTTTCAGTCCATATAGTTGAGCTATTTTAAAAGCGCTAACAGATTGGTTAGTTCGCGTAACGTGATTCCGGAGCCTCGATCATCTAGATCATCCTCTCTTGGTTTTACAAAATGGCAAAATAGCTCATCACTCTGATATCCTTTAACGTTTAAAAATAATGTCAATTAAATTTACAATAATATATTTTTAGAATTCGTTTTAGAAATCGGTTATGAGGACACCGCACGGAACATTTTTGAAAGGACACTTTTTTCTAACGTAAGTAACTTGCCACTTGCCTTAACCAGCCTTGTAACTGCAGTTCTTTCCTTTATAACAGAGATGGACCTCATTCAGTGACCAATTAAATCAGTCTGTAGATCTACTTTTTCCCAATTTTGTTTGGTATGTACAAATAATTGTAAGAATTTTGATATGAAATTTCCGTGAGAAAAGTTCACTCGTCAATTTATATCAAAAGTTGCCATAATTGCAGATTCAACAAAAACAGTCGCCTGAAAAATGAGTGGAAAGCTTTTGATGAAAAAAACAATTGCTCACAATTTGCCAAACATATCCTTTTTTTAACAAAAACTGAATTGATTCATAATTCAAATTTAAGATTCTGATGTTTCATACATGAGATCATGGATATTATGTAGCCACTAGCTCATTCTCAACTAAACTCGAGGCAAAGGGATGATGCTGGCTGCATCCGAATTCTGTAAAAAAAAAAGTATATTTTTAACTCCCACCATTTTTAACGTTCTTTCGAGCTTTGCCTGTTTGGACAAAAATAAACAACTTAAAAACAATTATTCCGCAATCGTGTTTTAACAAGTTTGTTCAAAGACTTCAAAAGCTAGCATCGTCCATTTAGCCTCTCATGCATAAATACCACATGACATCGTCTTCCCGTTGTATAAGTCTTCCTGATCATGAGCTCATATTCAGAATATCAAATAGAAAGTGTGCTAACAATTATACTTTTTTAAGAGTTGGTATTACTTACAGTTACTTTTTATCTCCAAATCCGTTTTTGCGATAACAGTTTTTTTTCGGCGAGGGGGTTGTGGGATGAGACGGGTGGGTGAATTTTCTTTCTTTTTATAATTCAAGCACTCGTTAGGTTAGCAGGATTTTGAGAGAAAAAAAGTGACTGTAGAAACTTCGAAGCAGCCTTGATAGTGTGTGTGCATAAGTATACTTAATGGATTTGTATAAATTGGGCAAATTATGGAGCATTTACTTTTCCAAGAGCTTTCAACTCATCATTTCGGCTTATTTAATGCTGGCAATTTTTGATAATCTTTAACTCGTCTGATTTCACGTTCTGCGAATGACAGACTATTCAGTTTTCAATACGGCCTAATTGAACAGAACTTCTGTAATAACAGGTCACTTACTGAGGTTCAATCTCTTTTTTTTTCTTACATGCAATTAATGTAAACTTTCTTGTGCACTGATTGGCTAAAGTGTTTATCATTAATATTAAGGACTAGAAAGCAGAAGGCAGACCGATACATAGACTTACTCGCAAGCTCTTCTGAAGCACTGACCGCTCGGTAATGTTACTTACTTGTAAAAACTTATTGTTGTACTTACTTGTAAAAACAAATCATTTATACCTGTTTTCTTTAAAATATTGATGATAAATTGCGTTATAACACTGTCAACGTAGTTGTGGATCTACGAAACGCTTAGCAATAAATG
The DNA here is from genome assembly GCA_029204205.1 of Desmophyllum pertusum. Classification (NCBI taxonomy): domain Eukaryota; kingdom Metazoa; phylum Cnidaria; class Anthozoa; order Scleractinia; family Caryophylliidae; genus Desmophyllum; species Desmophyllum pertusum. The sequence continues at coordinate 395,116 of MU826354.1, forward strand.
TTGCTGTTGTAGACCCTAATCTTTTAATAGTCAGACAATGTTAGTGACATGCAAGAACGTTTGAGCCCTGCATGTATCGATATTGTAAGGGCTATATCCATATTCAAGAGCTAGTGTTCACATTAAAGCTATAAATAATAGTTTGAACAGACAGAAAAACACTAAAAGATACTAAGAATTTAAACGGATTCCGTTCAGTTTACGTCAATCCATGAGGACTTTTACCCGTTCACACCAGCCGGAAGAAATGATTATTTAAAAATAAATGACTTAGTTTGAAAATTGAAACTAAGTAACACAAAACTGAAAGCCTTAATTTTACACAAGAGTTAAAAAAGCTCTCAGCTGTAACTATAAATGTACAAGGTAGTTTTAAACAGCTTTTCACATGTACAAGCTTTAGTGTGAACAGGTTATTAGTCCATTACCTTTAGTGGTCTTTTTATTAACATTATTTCGCGAGCTAGCCACTTGTTTCAGACTTGAAGTTCAATTATAAATCGTTTATAAGAAATTGTTCTTTAGGTTTAATTTATCGCATGTGAAAACCGAAGCTTTCAACACTTGAAACAAGTGGTAGAATAAGAAAATGAGAACTTGAGACATTCTGAATTCTTCTTGATTTGCTTTCAACTGCTGAGCTAATCCTTAAAAAAGCTCTAACAAATAACCTTAACTGAAAAGCAATTAACACACTTATGCATGAAGAATTCTAGGTGCTTCAGTTCTCTCCAAAAAAAATACACAAATACAACTCGGGAATTGAGCTTTGTGATTGGTCGATGTCAAAATCCATTTGTATTCTCAGTAAATATGAACGAAATTCAAGTCTGATACGCAAGTTTATTTCATAGATAACGTTAAAGATGGTATTTTATCGTCAGGTGGTATCCACGAAATACAAAAGGAGAAAAACGTGTGCACAAACTTTAGTTGTTTCAAATAACTTGTCCACAAAGTCCAGATTTTGTGATGGTTTTCTTCCATTTGTTTGGTTTATTCGTTTTACAGAAAGGCGCCCAAAAGTGTGACCACTTTTAATTAATTCACATTATTTCGTGCGCGTATACTATTAGGCTCGATTTCCGCCGCTCTCTCGAGTCCGGTCTTCGTTCCTCCCCGAGAAGAACGGCTGGACACGTGAGCGAACAGCCGTGTCTGTGACGTAATCAAAAAAATTAATTTATGTAACGCTACTCCGCTCGTGACATTCATTTATTTTCTATTATCTCTTATATTTTCGAAAGAAAAGGATCTGATCAGAATATTCCGCGAAGGATGTTGATTTCTCGCCTTTATTGTGAAGCTATATGACTGAAAACCCGGGATGAAAATATTACAAGATGTAACATGACCAGTCCGTGACAAGAAACAATGTTTTGATGCAATTTCGCCAGAGACGTCGCGTTCTGGCACCACACGATTTTACATCAAATCCCAGATAAAATTCATCACACAAGTTTACCGACTGTTTTATGTATTGTATAGTACATGTCGAATGTCCACGGCTGGTAATCGAGCCTAGTATACTATCCAATCAGAATTCAAGGATAGCTGTTCTTTGGCTTCGAATTAACTAAAAGTGGTCTCATTTTTGGTCGCCAACCAACATATCCTATATAGGGATATCATATATAACATATCATATATAACATATCATATATAGCGTAGGCAAATAAACGATTATGATTACCGATTGCTTGCAATTGTTACTTTGTGTAATGTGCAGTAATTTTTCGGTGGTTTAAAAATTTACAATCCAAGAACGAAAGAAAGGAAGAAGCGACAGTTATTGTATTGTTCTTCTTTCTAACCTCTTCTTTCCAATTGGTTTCCTTTCCGAAACGAGTAGAATACTCTACGGTAAAATCTGGATTATAAGCGATCCCAACCACCATCCCCCTCACTCCCGTCAACCTCTAGTTTTTAGCCCATTGGTCCAGTGAACAGAAAATATTCCGGTATTACCGTGTGGCATGAAATTTTCGCGGGATCTAATTTTCGCGAATTTCACGGGTTTTCCAACGATCCGCGAAAATTAGATCCCGTAAAAATAAACTCCTGTGAAAAAAAATTCCACGAAAATTTATGTTGGTGCCCTTCTTTGGGACACCAATACGGCCATAAAATTGTACAAGAAGTAGAGTACATTCTACTAATCAATATCATTAGCTTCACTTCAAAACTCTTTAGATAATCACTTCTAAATTATTATCACGTACATGTATGAAAATTTAAAAATGACATAGAAATACCCGTTTTTGGTCGTTTTTGTGACAGTTCAAAAACACGTTCATCCGGGACATTGCAAATTTCAAAATGGTTTATTTTCGAAACGAAGCACTGAATAAATACCAAACATGGCATAGAGGTCTAGTGTGAAAATAATAGCTTTGAAGAATTAACAGTTTAATTTAGATTTTAGAATTTTGATGACATCAGATGCAAACCAAGAATAAGGATAACGTTACCCTTGCCATCTTTAGAAACCTCTTTCGGCAACCTTGGCAGTTTTAACGTCCTTCACTCCATCGATTAATTCGTACATGTAGCAATAACTTTATCTCTGTTAATATATGTCCCGCCCACAACTGGAAGGTAGTCTGGTAAAACACAATGACAGCTTTATGGAAACAGAAGAAATATCATGCAAGATGGCCACGATGAACACTGATGGCTGCTGGATAATCCATATGCACTCTTCTTCAAATACCGCAGGACAATTCACGACCCAAATTTACGTTTATTACAATAGAGGCTGAGTTGCTGAGAACTGACTCTAAGAGAATGGCGCATATTTCTAGCGTTATGGACAAAAGTGGGCATTCCAACGACATTATATGTCAAACAATTGTACAAACAACTACGAATTTTGAAAGCAAAACACTTTTGTGCGTTGTAACTAAACTGAAAAAGCACGTCATTGCTCAAACATTTCTTTTATCGGCCATTTTTCACTTGGAAAACTTCAGTTCCCCTCCTTTACTTTGACTCTGACGTGCCTACACTTAGGTTATTTGGCACACTCAATCGGATCCAATCCGCGCAAAACTATTTACTTAGAACAATACCTGCTACTTTATTCTTGTAATTTGCAAATATCGATAATTAGTTTATATATATGCGTGTGATCTTAACAACTTTGGACATTTGAACTTGAAAATGATGTCATGGAGACATCGAAATGCTGTTCGATTTTACTTTCGCGAATCTTTCTTCTAAAATGTTAATAATAATACCTGACGTTTAACCGCTTTACTGAAATGCCTTAACATTAACAATATAATTACAACATTCACGTTTCTTTTGTACTTCTATGATAATATACTCGCAATAATTATTTCATATAGATGTAGCTTCGACCTAACATATCTCTACAGATTTAAAATTAATAGTTTATATAGTCCATTGGAATCATTATTAGCCTTTACACTGAAAATAAGAAAATAAATTACATGCAGAAAATAAATCGTATTACAGAGTATATGGAGAATGAAAGTATATAAATAACTAAATTATCTCAGTTATGGCATTCTTCTTTTCAATATTTATCAATAGAAAAAGAATCAAAAGGGAGTAGGAAATGAGGATTAGATATTGCTCTAATATGGTTGTTTTCTGCAAGTGTAAATTTAGTTAGTCACTGATTATATTCAGTCCTGTACTTAAAAGTGGCGTAAAGAAGATTTCAAAATTTTCAATGACAAATATTAGTTCTACAATAGGTTTCAGTATTCTATTTCTAGGACTAAGAAAGTTGAGTTAAACCAGAGAGATTTGTCACACGCCTTATTATTACTCTTCACATAAAGAACAGTGTCCAGCAGAGTTCCTTTGGAAAATTGCATTTCACTGCTGAATATGCATTAATTTGTGTTCATGTGAAGAGGCCTTTTTTAATTTTCTGATCCTCTTGGATTTTAAGTGTTTTAAATACCCACTGTGTTCATTGCGTACGGGGCGATTGTAAGAAATGACCGACGTGTTGACCATTTGAGTTTTCTTTTATTGTGGTCTATTTCTTTTTCAACGTATATTTAGCCTACCAATTTCTCAGCGCTTTTCAGGCGGACTGAAGACGTATATTTTGTTATTGTCTAATTCTGATTTTTTTTTAATTTGCAGGCATTCTAACAATAGCTTAAAAATGCATGTATTGTTGTGTATTCCTCCGCCCAATGCTGTTAACTCAAAATCTTAGTATTTTGGCCAATATTTTATTTTACTTTAATTTGATTAATCTAAAGAGATTTTCTATATTTCATTCATTTAATCAGAGTATAATAGCTTTGAAGTGTCATCTATAGAGCTGCCTTATCAGAACACAAAAGACACTCCCGTTATTTGACGTAATAACACTCGAGATAAATGTATTAATACGATATCCAAGAAGATTTCACTGAGAAAAAGATCTAAAAAAAATAGCATTTTTTGTTTTCATGCTTTTCGAGTTTTGGATACTGTCGTGACTTAGTGTTTGATACTAAGGTTTGATATATCTTCTCAAACAATTAATCAAGCAAACTGGTACATTAAATAAAGATGTCAAAATAATGTTAATCAAGACTTTATTGTATAATCAAGACCACCATCTTAACAAATATCATCACGGTTCTGATTTTCCGTTTTATCTTGATAGATCGTTAACGATAAGCTCTCTGATACACAAGATGGAGATACAATAGTACGATAGAAATATGGTATTGTATGGCGAATACTCAAAATGGGTGGCATACAAGTACACATACAAGTTTTTGTTATCATGGCAAAAAAAAGATGAAATAGATAAACTGATTTTGTTTTTTTTTTTTCAGAAACTTTTAACATAAGGAAACATATTTCGTCATTCACAAAGAACGTGCTTAAGAATATCAGATTTTATGACAACTGACCAATACAGATGTAAAACGGTCAATGACCCAAAACAGGTCAAAGATCTTTATCAGAAAAGTGCACGTGGCCATCTATATTGTGATAGTGTATAGCTACAAGAGCTTCTATAAAACCCATCCAAATCTTATATCAAGCCTCATTTGCGTAAAGGGTTACGGTTAGATAAGATTGAGCCCTGTCCACAGACAAGAAATGAAGATTGTGATTGCAGTAACTGCTGCAGCTATCCTCCTGTGTTCATTCTGGAGCGGCTGCCAATCACGAGTTCCTCTACAGGACGAAGAATCTGACTTAACGAACTTACAAGATTCCAAAATGGATGAAATAAGTGAAGACACGTTGAATGGTGCAGATAGGTTGGTATATATTACGTGAACTAAACTTGTAACTAATGATTTTGTTAAAGTGTTCAAATTTGCTGCAACATTGTTTCCGTCCTTGACTGATATGATATACTAAGAATTTGAAAGACTAAAAGGACCACTAAGGGTAGTAATATCTATAAGTATTATATCGGGAAACTGATAAAGGTATGATTCCTGAGGCACCCAATGAGGAAAGTTAAGTACAAAACTTGGAATGTTCACTTTTTCCATATCGTTAAGGGCCTAGCTTTAAATGGATTTTTTGTGCAAACTAACACGGCTTATTTGGATTATTTAGCTGAATATATAAGTGGCAGAAATTTTATATGGAAAGAAATCGTATTGTGCGAGCTGCAAAAGACGTTTTTCATCACACTTTAATCCAAAATATCTAAGGCGATTACGAACCGTTGGGCGACCCTTGCGATTCCGCAGAATATGAACTTTGTAATGTTATAAAACTCCAAAGCCTAAAATCCGGTCATATTTTTCATTAATCTATGTTAATGTATATTTTCTCATAGCTACACTGATAGTGAAGAAAATGATAAGGAAGATGTCAACGACGAGTATGAAGAGATTGATGAAGACGCTGTCGATGATCGTGGCTATATCAACGATCCAAGTCCTCGTCGTAGACCATACCGTTATTGTATTTGTAAGCGTCGATCGTCCCGTCGTCATCGTGGAAGTGGTTGGCGAAGAACACCTCTACCACGCCCGTACAAGTAACATACTAATTTCACTAGCTTGGCAATTTGTATTATTCTTATATTTTAAATTCCACTTTTAGGAGGCGTTAAATTCTATATAACACTAGGTACGTAGAAGACTAGTTCTACTAGTCGAAATATTAGCCATTTAGTCTGCTCAGTACTACCTTTGCAATTCACGTTGTCATAATTCACAATTTGAGTGACGTCTATTACGTGTATCTCCATAACGAGCGATGCGATACAGAAACAATTCCTTAGTTTTGCGTGGCTCAGTGTGGTCATCATCATTTGAACATTTGTACGATCAGCATACAGGAGCCTCCTTTGCAGTGTAGCACAATAGTGAAATAGCATTTCAGTAGATCCGATCCTAATGGCCAAATCTATTTTTTTACATATATCTATCGAGTTGTAGCGAAAAATAAAGTTATCTTATTACACTTTTTTCTATTTATTTCCAAATTGTCATTTTGGGTGTGGTTAGTACATGTATTTCCTAGGGTAACTGGTAAAACTATGACCATTAACTGACTTTTTTTATCATCATTATTATTTCAATTATAACCAAGAAAGTTGATCTAAGAGAAGCATTCCTCTTACATGGGTCTCTTCCAATGATATTTTTTTTAAGTTCATAGCTGAGCTATTGTAAGAGCGCTACCTGATTGGTCAGTTCGAATAACGTGATGTTGAAGCCTCGATCAGAAATATTTAAAAATAACTTTCATCGAATGGTGCGAAACTATTAATATATTTAAACTGAAATTATCATGAGGCACGGAGAATCCTTCTCTTAGATAATCCTATCTTGTTATAGCATAATAATGATTTTTATTTACACGCACGGACAAAACCTTGGCCATTTAGTGGCAATTTGCGAATCAGACGTAACAAGCGTTTTATGTAACTAGTGGAACTAACCTCTATATGCTAAATTTATATTCTCCAAACTGCCAGTATACTGTCCTATCCGAGCATTTCAATTCCAGGTATACTGAGGAACCAGTGCTAGACAGTAGAATGCATTGGCTGCTTCGGTCTGTTTGTTCGTGGCACATTTTTTTAGACCAACGAAAAATCAATTCCCGAGCATACAGAGGCGTAAAAATTGTTGTTATTGATAGACACGGGAAATATTTACAGTTTTAAACCACGTAGTGGAGCAATTAAGTCTAAAAAAATAAAATGTTTCAATACGGTACTGTTCCCATTATCTTTGTTGGAGTGGATCAAAACATTTTACGGTAGATATGTTCCAATCCCGGGGGGTACTCAAAAATGTTTTATACGGGGAGGCTCCGCTCAGAGGTCCAACCCCTTGCCCTTTTATATACCATTTTTGACAGAAAAGGTACCCCTTTCATATATTTTCCATGGAAAATCGTACCCCTTTTATATATACCTTCCATAGAAATTATGAAAATGGTACCCCTTTCACATACCTACAGTAGAAACACTGCATCCCTTTTCTATACCCTTGGAATGAACTTAATGAACAATATATATCCCCAGAAGGAAGAGGAAGGAAGCTGTCTTACGATGGCTAATAACTCCAGTTTTCCTACCCTTTTCACTCCAACTCGTGAAATCCCTACCCTTTTCTATACTCCAACTCGTGAAATCCCTACCCTTTTCTATACTCCAACTCGTGAAATCCCTACCCTTTTCTATACCTCCAGTCTGAAAAGGTACCCCTTGCGGGCGGAGCCTCCCCGTATAGTCCATTATAGGGAGTAACCCCCCCCCCCCCCCCCCCGGAGTGCCAATCTAGTTGGTTGATGCCGCGAAAAAATATTTTGTTCAATATAATAAACTCTTTTCAGTATAGTCTATTTTTGTTTGGTAAAAGAGGAGCCCATTTGATTCGCAACTTTTCCATCCCTCGGCCTGTGTAGTAGCCTGCGAGAGCAGCCGGTTTAGTCGAAGCCGCGCAGGCTACCTGTTTTGTGAAAACAAAGTCAGACCCAAGAAGACAGGGTTTTTATTATTTTTATTATACAAAGATATACATGTTCTGTAATACTTTAAAAAGTCATACTTTTGTATCTAACCTAAAAGCGATTTCAATAAATCACTGCCCTTAAACATTAAAATATAAACATGTAAACTTATAGACTATAAACTCAATATATATTTGAGCTTCGAGGAATGGATAATTTACAAACAAATAACGTGCATATTTTTTATAACAATGGGGGTATTCAAATATTTTGACCAAAAAGACTATATCTGTTTGGGAGACCTCGGTTAAGCCATAGTTAATAGAGGGAAATGGTTATGAAGCCCGGCAAAGTTCTTTGTTATATGTTTTTGTTCGCTATTTGAGGGTTGACCGTGCACAAAACCTGACAAAATACAATTAGGTGGTTACGTGTGTTCAAGCAACTAACCAATAGGAACGTTGCGATTACGTAATTCATGCATAGTGTATGAGCGCAAAACAAAAGATGTGGACGGTCATGGACCTTTCAACATAAATCTTGGTCTCTTTGTTTGCTCCTTTGAAGTTTGCCGGGCTTCATAACCATTTCCCTCTATTAACTTTGGTTAAGCTGTCGAATATCGCTGAATTAAAGTAAATTTTGTTGGCGTTCTCAATTCATTTCAACATATATCTGAGAATGAATGAACTTTCTTATAGTATCAATAAAAACACATAGCATAGTTAATCTACTAGTTGGGGACACTATTTAGCACTAATTTTTTTTTTAGTAATATTATTTGAGCCGTACTAATTAAAAATTTACACATAATACTAATGTTACTAATATAAAAAGGAAACCCTATAATTTATGTTGAAATTTAAGGACGGTGCCTCCTATTGGTACTGCGCATACGTTTCTGCGCATAATTTCTCGCGTCATTAGCGCGCGCTCGAGCGCGCGCACATACAGAACATTGCAAAATCTCTTTAAGGCTAAGCTCGGCAGGGAAATATATGGTCGTTTTCTTCATATAACTTACAAAAACGCGTGGTGACCCCTACTTTTTATGTTATAAAATGGAAGCGGTAAGCCTATTAAACATATGATTAATTTTTTGTTGTGTGCAAAAGCTATTTAGACTGTATTTTTGGTATACCAGAGGAGAGCTGTCATGGTTGATAATGGCTACGTTGCCATGATTTTTAATAAAAAACACATAAACAGTAGTTGTTATATTACCATTTGTTAAGTATTTTAAAGCTTTTTTTATATTTATTGTTGCTTTCGTGTATGTCAAGGCAAATTCAAAGGGAATCTGCGAAAAAATATGTTTTCTTTTTTCCGAGAAAATGCTATTTCAACATTTTTTTACACATTGAAGCTTGATTATCTCTGAAAAATGCGTGGTTACCCCCAATTTTCTTTTTGGATTCCAATAGCCCTTGCTAAGATCTGCTTTTCCCGCATAGTCATAAACCGCGCAAAATACTTTGGTATTAGGAAGCACCGTCCTTAAGACTAGTTAAATTTTTAGAACAAAAATTAATGTGTGAACGTGAGCACAAATGTTGAAAACTTGGGGGTATAACTTGGGAATATATTCGGATATGTTTTCGTTCAATCACGTGACGTGTTTAGACCAATGGCGCTCGATAAAATATATTTGATGCATTTTAATGAATTACTTAGGAGCGCCCAACTTGACTTGATAATTTCACGCGTAATTAGCGAGTGGGCATAAGGAAATAGCGTTTTTTTGTTTACAGCTACGCTCGCCAGATAGACAAATTACCTTTGCTCGTAAACGAGCATGGTGACCTACCAATTTAAAATCGTATTGTAAGTTTAGCAATCACGCTCTTTACATGAAATGAATCTAGTGTAATTCTCATGTCAGAAAAATAATAGCGTGAATCTAGCCAGTACTCGTGAAATCGTGTGAAATCGCACTGGCAACAATAACAATAAAAACAATAATATGATCATGATCATTTGAAGATGGCATTATCATAAAACATACAGCAGAACCCCGCTAACTCGAACTCCCAAGGGAAATAAAAATAGTTCGAGATAGCGGGGTTCGAGTTAGCCGATCGTAAATGACTGAAATAGGAATAGGTTTGAGTTCGAGATAGCGGGGAGTTCGAGTTGACGTGGTTTTTTTTCTGAACTCAGAGCGTAGTACAGACGATTTTTGTACCGATCATATCTCTTTTGGCAATGGTGACTAATTCTTCGTATTCTACATTTTGAAATACTACATCGCAATAGTCAACTAGGGAACGTTTCAGAAAGTTTCCATGTCAACTTTTTTTTAAGCTGAATCAGTTTAAGCTTATAATAACATATCGGCGGGAACAATCGAACATATGACTAATTTGATTTGATACATCTATTTGCTATTCGTTCACTCTTCAAAATATTTCAGCAATTATTAAATTGAAACGGATATGAATAACAAAATATCAAACAGTCCTTCTTCTCTATAAAGGATAGATTTGCAAAAAGGGAAAAAGAGAAAATCCGCGAAATATTGTCTCTGTCTTTTCCGTCGACGATCACAGATCCCTTCACTTGAATTGGCTTATTAAACAGTCGGCAATGGCTTTAAGATGTTTGCAGCGGACGAAATTGCTTTGACCACTAACGACATTTGCCTTTTCATTTCATTTATATTTCCCGCCGTATATGCCATCCATATTCCTGGAAATGGTTTTCCTGGGCTCGAAAATATGTGCCTTTGAACGTTATTGCTTGAAAGCATTGAAGAACTGATGAACGCTTTTTCAATTTGCACCATTTGATCATTGAACATGCGCAAAAGTAATGGGCTTGCTAAGTTCGAGTCTAATTTGGACCTTGCTTGATCAAAAGCGTGACTGGCATCCATGAAGCTATAAACAGCTTCACGCATGTACTTGATGGATATGCTTTCGTTATTCAGTTTTTTAGGAAGTAAATTGCAACCTTTTAGCAAAGCCTTAGCGTAACGAGTAACATCAAATGGTAAAACAGGACTGTCCGCAAGGTCAATCAACAAGCCTCCTTCAAACTTCGTTACGGCTTCGTGAAATTCAAATTGGGGTCGATAAATTTTTTCATCCAGAAGAAATTGTCTTCCTGTGTGTGGTAGACAGGATACAGTGACACTGGGTTACCAGGTCCATAAAAGTAGCTAAAATCAGCTGACGGTATACCAGAATACATGTAAAATGGAACATAATCACTCATATAACTGAATGGCACAACATACGGCTCGCCGGTATTGATTGGGGAAGGGTTCCGCTCAACCATGATGTCATACAGGCTTGTTTTATTGCCATGTGCGTTTGGGTCTTTAACCTTCTTGGCAAAAGAGAAGATGGCGTTTGAGAGAAGTGGACAATTTTGACTAACTAAAACGTAATTACCGCCAACCGCCACATCCGTGTTTAAATAAACAACGCCTCTATCTTGCAGAATCTTTTCGTTTTCTTCTACCCATTCTATGGAGCCAATCAGTCCAAATTCCTCCGCCCCCAGCTGCAGAATTTCAGGGTTCTTCTAGGACGCCATCCTCCTTGAAGCATTTTGCTGACTGCCCGTGTTATTTCCATCAGTGCTGCCGTGCCGCTTGAAGGGTCTGCCGCTCCAAAAAGCCACGCATCACGATGGCTGCCGATCAAAACATATCTGTCGGGCTCCTCACGGCCATGGATGGTACCAATAACATTGTATACTGTTTTTACAACCACCATGTTGTTTACATGTAATCGCACCGTAGAGTTAGATTTGTTGAATCCCGGTCCAAAACCGAACGAAACATTAAGGCCTCCTTGCCATGCTTTTGGAACTTTATCGCCTGCAAGAAATGAAAGCGTCAAAAAGAGAACGAAAAGACATTGGTTAAAAAGTTAAAGTATACCAGCCAAATGTGGCCAGGGCGACCTTAAAAAATATGATGGGGGGAGGGGTGATTACCTTCGATGCATGTCATTTCTGCGAATAGCAAAATCACCTTCAGATTGAATAAAGCCTCAAAATAATAGTTTACTAAGGTAGAAAAACACCAAAGAGGTAATAATAAACCAAACAGGAACAAGGATGATCGAGGATGGCGAAGATTAAAACGGATTGCGAACGGCGAACTTGAAAAAATTGGCCACTTTATTCAAGATGCCCCAGGCCTGATACCCGGCCTGATAAGCCACCTGGGCTTGTAAACAGACTTTAACAAAGCATTTAAAAAACGAACGTTGACACTTTTTTGTATACCTTTAAGCTGCCCCAACAACACCAATGCATCGTTGTAAGAGATTGGCTGTGACGGTATGGGTGCAAGATTGGTCATATTCCTGGGTCCTCTGTACATCCCGTCAATAGATGGTATCTCAGGGGTAAGTGGGTCACCTAAGTTAATGCCCACAGGTTTCTCAAAGACAGCATCGCCTGATGTCCAGGGTGTGTTAGGATATGTATCATTTGGATTAGGACCAGACGAATGGGGGTCTGGAAATATTAGAGCTCCAATAGCACCAAGAGAGGCTGCAAGATGTATCTGCCGGAGGAATCGTAGAAATACATGTAAGAGCTAGTCGTGAAAAACATGAAACTACATCATTATTTTGAATTGGATCGAGAAGGCACAGAATGTATGTATGTTTGTATGTTTTGTATATATGTTTATTTAACGTGGTCGATACACTTAGCTATGGTAATGGTATGTCCTACAGACTTGACGAGTAAACTCTGCAGGGACGCACCAGCTAGTTTACGGGTACGCCACAAAATAACAATACAAATAACTTAAAATATTTACATGCTGGTATTATAAAAATTATAAAAGGTCTAAACATTCTTAGTCATATGACTACTATAAAATGTATGGATATAAAAATGAATGAGAATTAACAAGTTAAAATAGAAATGACAGAATGACACCATCATTTGATGGTTGCGGTTAGCCTGCGTAGCTGGCGGTATTGTTCGCGCGAGGTAAAGTTTAACAAAATGAGCGGCGAAGACGCGCGACAACGAGCGGCGCAAGTCGCGAAATACAGACCTCCCCGCCCCAGGCTCTCGCGGCGGCGCCGCCGCTCGCTTTCGCGGCTTCGCCGCCTACGAATTTTTACTCCGCGCGCCAACAAGACCGCCAGCTACGCTAGTCTCCTACGCAGCCGTTATTTTTGTCGTCACGCAACGCTTCTCCCCACTAAGCGTTGCGTTGGGGTGAAGCGTTGCGTGACGACACAAATAACGGCTGCGTGGAGACTACAGCTACGCAGGCTTGGTTGTGGTGTGGTAATATGATAAAGTATTTAAAGAGACTATCTGTAACGATTTTTACCCGATCTTGTTTATTGTTTATTGATGAGCTCAAAAACAATAAAATTCAGTTACATCGTCAAAATAATAGTAATAAATGAATATGGCTTTTAATGGTCTACAAGAACCTCTGAACTTACCCAGCCCCATATCCCTCTTGCAATGACGATTTTATTTTCCAGAGATACACCAGTGCGGTTCATGAGGAGTTTGATATCTTCCTTGGATCCAGTATTAATGTAAACGAGTTCGCCTTCAACAGTCCCGTTCGGTGAATATGCAAAGTATGGAAAATAGTTAAATTTCTTGGTTGCGCTGGGCTCAGCTTTAACCTGAATGATAATAAAAGAAAAACAAGGTTAATGGTGATTAGAACACCTTGTAACGGTGAGCTGTCTGCGACTCTTTTATTAGATAGAGCTTTGAGGAAACGCTGGCATTTCATGCCTTCTCAAGCTGCACGGTAAATCTAGGAAAACACTCAAAACCGCACTCAGAACGCAAAAGTGGTTAATTTGTTATTGTTGTTCATTATTCGCCAGAAGCCACTTTGACGTGTTTTATCCTTGGGAATGAAATCGGTGTTCCATCCAGCATTTTCTCTTGCTTATACTGGAATTATATTGTAAATTAAATATAAAACGTTGACAACCAATTACACAGTGTTAACCTATTACACGGCTTAAATTGTTGTGTTTGTTTGTTTGTTTCTCTGTTTGTTTGTTTTACACGAGGTCAGTTGGCTGGGTGATAAAACACTTTTAGGGGATTATGAATGAGTATTCTACCCACCATGCCATCATTATATTTTCAATTGACATTTCACACCTTGTAAATATAGATTTAGTAGTGTTTGTTCTTTGTCATATAACTTGTACTGTAAACTGCAGTGTACTGATTTGGTAATGACTTTTACTGTAAAGTTAACACAATTTATTCACCTCTACTTTTCCCAGAATTGTATGTTCAATCGTTCCATTGATGATAACCTCCACTTTATTGGGTTTATCTTCTTGAGGGAGAGAGAGAGGCACTTTATACTCAGGCATTTCCACCGCATCAAAGCCATACGTCCGCCATTTTTCGTTCAACGATATGGCAAGTTCGTGTTGGCGCTTGGACCCCGCTATGTGAGGCTCGGAAGTAATGTACCTGCATTGTATATCAAAGTTAATTGTAACCATCACAAAAATTCTTAAATCTGATTACATTGGTTCTCAGTAGACCCTGCTTGAGCATTTATTGGACAGTTTGCACGTAATTCCTGTGTCATTCACCTGAGCTATTGGACAGTCTTGTTCCCATTATTAACTACGTGCTCACATGCACTTTCTGAGATGTATGCAGGCGATAACAGTGGTTTGTTTGGACATTTTCGCATGGGTGTGTGCATCAACAGAACATACTTTCTCTTGGTCTACATCTAACTATACAACAGCTTTCCGTTTTCTTTATTTCAAATTGGTATTTATCTGCAAAAAGGCAGAGAAAGAAGGACATTCCACAATTCTCAACTGAAGATGGATGACGTTTACGGAGTTCATGTTCTTCTCCGACAAAATAAACATTTCTCTAAGCCGTCATGTAAACGTGTTTACCGAAAATTCTGCTTCTCATAATTTGCCGTGAACATTTTTTTTTACATGCTAAGAACCTGTGTTTCGACTTTACGGAAACTCGAGTGTCAAAACCTTAGCTGCCTAGTTTTTGAAACATTTTCTGTATTTCACCGCGCTTTAAGACTACTAACATATTGAATGCCTTTTCGTGACAGGCGAATAGTTTATTTGTGATCGTAATTCCAACTCAATCAATCACAGAATTAATGTTTATTTTTCTAGACACTCGTTACCATAGCTAGCAAAGCATTTAGCTTTCCATAAAGTTGAAAAATGCAAATAAACTATCTATCCCTTATGATGATAAAGTCAGTTTAATTTCCTAGCTTTTCCTTTTTGGGCATTAATTCTATCTGACTTTAAACTAATAATGAATGATTATTTTAGCATATCGTTTGCATTCTTTGTTGTACTTTTCTTTAAATCTCATTAACTGGCTAGCAATGTGGTGTTTGATCAATCAATCAGTTTGAATCCCTTACGGACGATTAGGAAAACAAACAGTCCTAATACGGTCGCCTAAGCAATCCGTGATCAATGACATTTTGCCTTACTTTTGCTTCAAGTTCATACACTTAAAGCAAATATAATATGACAGAGAAAAACTGTTACATCGCCACATATCTGCAGTAGCTTTTAGTGAATTCGATAAACATTATCTAGCCCAACAGGTATTTTCTATTTGAGCTGCTTGTAGAACCATGCAGATAGTAAAGAAAAACGACTTTCACTTACTTGAGGTTGTCTTCGATGTTTTTCGCCTTTATTTCATTTTGAAACATCTTGTGGTACCTCTCCTTGTTGGACGGTAGATTTGGCTTCGAAGTGCCCTTCACATCATGGCATTTGACGGTATCCTTTTCAGCTTTCATCAGGAAATATCCTATCAAAAATCCACCTACTGCAAAAATCACGACCAGAAAAACGACCAAAATGTCACGGCGTCTTTTTGGCCTGGAGACTATGGGAACTTCTAATTCCATGTTGTGCCAGTGAAGCGAAGTTTATTGAATGCGTTCAAATGCGTGCCAACCTTAATTGTCTGATTGAGTACTCTTTGGGAGTGATGACAGCGTTAAATGGCATAAGTGCTTGGTATTCAGATTTTAATCAAAATTTTAATTCAGTGAAGTGTTTGAAAGTAAATATTTTCTTTTTCTGCACGTTTTACATCCGCTATGCAGAGAAAGTGTAACTGATTTACCATTAATTATTGAAACAGTTTTTTCCAGTTGTTTAAGTCTGGTTTTTTTCCTTGGAGATGACGGAGCAGCTCAAATAGACTCACTACTGACCTGTTTTTTCCACCTTCTGTCAGCGAATAGTGACTCCCCGTACTCAACTTCGAAGTTGCGATCAACGTTCTATGTTACGAGCTACTGTACGTTTATGGTTTATGATTGTCTAATCCGCAACATAGTTTTATCATCTGCAGAGCTCGTGGGTCCGTCTTATGCCGATAACACTGTTGTAAAATAACTACAGTCAAGTTAAAGCAGGGTTGGAAATTGTAACAAAACGTAAATCAGGTCGGGTAAGTAATTAAATTATGAAGGCAGAAATTGTGTTTTTTTGGTCTTGTTTGTCAAAGGAGGTACCTATCCACATTCCATAACAGATATGATAGATTTAGAGGACGGCAACCACATATACCTTGTGCATAAAAAAAGCGTTAAGGGTGTTAAATATTCAGAAACAATACGGAGAGAAAGACAGTTGGCCGCACAAGATGTGATAAAGCGTCATAGCTTACGTCAAACAAATTTGGCAATCGTAGATATCAAAACATAGACAAATTAAGGTACAGGTACGCTCGACCTGTGTTCTGTTTCTTTTGTGGTTTTGTTAACTTTATAAGCATCAGAATCTGCCATGCTGGAGTGTCCATCGCTTTAAATAAACATAAATTATCCACACAAATAAACACAAGCAGGTAGGATCTGCCAGGCTGGAGTGTTCATTGCTTACTTAGGAATGTATTAACTAAACATAAATGGCCCACACAAACGCAATTCTAGAAGAATCGAGCGTTTACTATACTAGGAATGTATTCAAGCACAAATTGACTGACATATACTGTACACGATTCTAGCTTGTTTGCTAGGGGTGCAACGCAGACTTAAGTGGATTGGAATAAATCCACCTCCTCCAACAAAGATACCGTTATCAGAGCAGAACAAGACACTGACCGAAAATAAATAATCTATACTAAAACGTGGCAATATTTTATTCCTTCTAAAAAAATATTACACAACCGTTTGCCTCTGTTTCAAAACGAGTCCTGGTGCACAACCTTTCTTATTGAAATGAGTTTTACTCACAAGTTCATTGTCTTGCAAATCAAATTAATTTCCATATGAAAGGTTGTGCACCAGGACTCGTTTTGAAACAGAGGCAGAAATGGCCTATTATACTTATTTCACCCACATTTGACATTAGCTTCGTGTTGAATCAAGAATTACTCGCTTATTGTTCATTTGAAATATAATCTTATGATAGTTTATATTGGTATTGGTGGTTTTCATCAACATTACAAAAAATGTTTGCTTGCATGAACAACATCAGAAATTTAACAGGTAAAAGAACTGGCAGAAAGAAACGCTTTGTCCCAATTATAGCTTTGTAGCGTTTTTCATAACCGAGTTATTGCCAAACTAATTTCCAGAAAATTAGTCAGAGGGGCACAAATATAGCCTGCGTCGCAAACTACCGGCGGTCAAGTCCGTCTGCGACGCAGGCTAGCACAAATATGGCCGCCATAAAATTGCGCAAGAAGTAGTGTAGATTATACCGTCAATATCATTAGCTTTCACTTCAAATCTGTTTGGACGTCACTTCTAAATTATTATCGCGTCTGAAAATTTTAAATGATATCAAAATATCCGTTTTTGTGACAGTTCAGAAACACGTTCATCCGGGACATCACAAATTTCACTGAATAGCTTTATTTCCAAAAGGAATGACTGGATCGATACCAAACTTTGCATAGAGATTAACGATTTCCATGTCTAGAAGATATAAAAAGAATAGCTTTGTAGGATTAATAGTTTAGACTTTAGAATTTTGATGGCCTCTATCTATGATGATTAAAGTGCCTATAACCTTTTTTTTATTTTCTCATCTGAATCTAAACATTACCCAAGGAATTTCTGCGAAAATATTTTGCGATTTGCAGAAAACGCGAATTTTTTATGAATGTTTCAAATCTTCAAAATCCTATTTTTGTTTGGTATACCCGTCCCACTGTAAGAAGGCCTACGGGCTCACATTTTCCTGAATGTACGTCACAATTCCTTTGTTTTGAAGCCACGTGTTCCTTAATCTACGTCACAGTTCCTTTATCTGATGTCACGTGTTCCTTAATCTACGTCACAGATCCTTTGTGAACCGAGAAGGACCCAGGGGAGACTAAAGCAAATGGTGATCCAAAATGGCGGCAAATTTGAAAGTTTTATAACATTCATAAACAATTCGCGTTTTCTGCAAATGGCAAAATTTTTTCGCAGAATTTCCTTGGGTGATGTTTAGATTCAGATGAGAAAATAAAATAAAAAAGGTTATGGGCACTTTAAGGACAACAGCGTAGTTACACCTTCAGCTATTTTTAGAAACAAAGCAGAACAGCAAAAGTCATTGTATTGTATTGTTTTGTATTGTATTGTTTTGTATTGTATTGTATTGTATTGTATTGTATTGTTTTGTATTGTATTGTTTTGTATTGTATTGTTTTGTATTGTATTTTATTTTTTCTCAGTGCGCGAGCGGGCGGTATCCTGCGAATCCTGCAATCTGATTGGTTCCGGGAGCGGGCGGTATTCTCCTATCTCTGACCACGGTCACGGTAACCGAGGCTTCACGGACCATTTCAGCAACGCGCGAAGGTAGAAAATTTCGCTTAGCTTTTTAAAACTGCCAGAATGCGTTTAATACTGTAAGACCAACAAAAACATATTAATCAAGCCAATATTGGTCCCGGGAGAGGGAAAAATTGCCTGTGAACCCGGCGGAGACCCGCGGAATCGTAGCGTAGGCATGCGCTACAAGCGAAAACATTTTAATTCAGCAACGTGTGAAGGTCGATGCGAAGAAGCTTTTTACTGAATTTCTCGCATTATTTTGCTCTCTTATCGTTGTCAAGTGAATGGAGAACTACGCAGTGGAATTAAAGAGCTTGCATTTCTTCAAAAAGGCGAGTAGTCATTTGATTTTAACCGACAGAATTTAGTTTTAGTCAAGTTTGTTGTTCGATTTTGGAAATCAGTTTTACGTTCAAACTTGCGGGTTTTAAATTACAATTCACCGTGTTTAGACTCAATTCCTTCGTTTTAATTGTTTGCTTTTCGTTTCTCTGTTTTCCTAAACAAACCTTCCGTTAATTTTCATTCAATAAATAACTTTGTGGCTACCGGTATTCCCGTTTATAATTCTCGGCACGTATCAATTTTATGCCGTCGGCTTTGAAAGAGCTTATGCAGGCGAAGTTTGTCAGAGCTTCGCATAAAATGAAAACTGCAAACTGCCACCGAATGGCAAAAATTAGATTTAACATGTGAAATAAAATTGTAGTATACTTAAAGACTGTAACTGGGAACAGTTTTGCTCGAAAAATGCTTCAGTTTCATGATATTTGTTTACGGCAAGAGTAAATGTATGGAAGATTTCCGAAGATTGTCGTAGAATTTGACGGCGCCGGCTTTGAATGGTTTTTGTGAAAATGGAAATAGCTTCTCGTTTCAGCTGTTTTGTGATGAAATGCCGCTCTAGTCTCCATTTCTGTGATTACATATTTGTGGTGTAAAAATTACTCGTCTGAGTTTCTTGTTACTTGGGTTATTTCTTCGGTAGTCTTCTGAGCTACATGTACTAGCGCGCGTGAAAAACAGATTTTACAAAACAAGCCTGAGATTTCAATATTTCTTTATCAAATTCAAACGAAGAACGAAAAAAATAAAAAGGTTATTGGCCGGCCTAGGTCGGTCCGTATTGAGAAAAACTGTGCCCTTGGTCTTGAGTGCGGCCCTCGGCCTAACGGCCTCGGGCCGCACTCAAGACCACGGGCACGGTTTTTCTCAATACGGACCTCCCGGCCGGCCAATAACCTCTATGTATTGTTTTGTATTGTATTGTTTTGTATTGTATTCAGTATTGTTTTGTATTGTTTTGTATTGTATTGTTTTGTATTCTATTGTAGCAGGAACAATCTCATTGGTTAAACGTGGGTGCGTGGCTCATGAAATCATATTTTCGCGGCAAAAATGATTCTAAAAATAGCTCAAGGTGTAACTTCGCCGAGGCATAGGCCCAATAAGGGAGATGGAGGTTCCTGGGTAATATGCTCCTGCTTCAGATGAAAACAAAGAATTGGTCTTAGTGTTTATATTGGTCTTAATTTCCAGTCATTCTGGATCCATTCGGGTCTATATCCTTGTTCTTCGGCGATTTCCTTTATAAAAAGTACATGAAACCTAACCTTGAGACTAGTCAAAAATCAACTCATTACGAATACTGTACTTAGCGGTTTGTTGAATGTGGGTGGAGTCAGATAAACTGATAAATTGAACTGTTATACCAATCAGAACGCAGCATTTGGATCACGCGACTCAAAGCGAGATTTTATAAATAGCTATCACATGCACATCACTTATTCGACCCGAGTGAAGAAAGACGTCCTCTTCGTGTCTTTCTTCACTCGGGTCCAATCCCTCAAGGATCCATAAGGGCTGTGCACGTGATAGCTATTTTAATCTCGCTTTGAGTCATGTGACCCAAATGCTGCGCTCTGATTGGTTGGATGGTAAGGTGACGCCATATACTACTCTCAGACGGAAAGCTTAAGTACCCATTGGAAAGTATTCAAAAAACTTTGTTCCGCTTCACAACATGGAATTTGAAACTCCCACATTCTCGAGGCCAAGAAGACGCCGTATAATACTTTTGGTTGCTTTACTGGTCGTGGTTTTTGCAGTTACTGGATTTTTGATAGGATATTTCGTCATGAAGGCTGGACAGGATACCGTCAAATGCCAGACCGATGATGGGAGCGACAACACCTCGAAGCCAACACCGACACCGTCCAACAAGGAGAAGTATCACAAGATGTTTCAAGAGGAAATAAAGGCGAAAAACATCGAAGACAACCTCAAGTAAGTGCTCTCTGAAAGTCGCTTAAGGCCCAGTTCAGACGCCGTACTTCACATGAGCCGAATCGAATTCGTATTTAGGCCGATCCAAATTAATTTAGATCGACTGAATTGATTCAGACGCCGAGCTTAATTCAGCCGAACTTAATTTAATAGGGGAAAATTGCTGTTATATTGAAAAATACATTATAATAATTCATGCATTTGTTTCGGCTCATGTGAAGTTCGGCGTCTGAATCAAAGCCGATCCACAGCCGTTATTCCCGGCTGAGCCAGGCGGGAAGAACGGCTGAGCCGATCCGAATTCATCCAGCCGTTCCGAATTGATTCAGATGCCGTACCTCACATGAACTTAATTCGTCGAATTCGATTCGGGCCTGAAAGTCGCTTAACTCTACTATCTGCCATTGCCAGCTCAAAGATACTGATCGGCAAATACCTGAAGGTCTAGATAATGTTATCGAATTCACTAAAATCCACTACAGATGTATGGTTATATAGTAACTTATATCTGTTTTAAGTGGCTGTATGAAGCATAACTAGCTAAGGCAAAGTGTTTTGCTCGTGGTCGACAATACGACTGTTTGTTTGTCCACCATAATCATCTTGAGGGAAAATATTTATTGATTAAGCCACCGCATTGCTAGTTTAAGTTAAAAGGATTTACAGAATAGTACAGAAGAGAACACAAACGATATGTTGTGAAATAATGATTCGTCGTTAGTTTAAAGTCAGATGCATAGATTAAATGTCCAAAAACGAAAAGCTAAAGGAAATTAAAACTTTCTCATCAAAAGGGATCGAGAGTTTGTTTGCATTTTACAACTTTATCGGAAGCTAAATACTTTGCAAGCTATGGTAACGAGTCGCTAGAAACTGAATAAACAATAATCGGATTTAGTTGGAATTTTAATGAAAAATAAACGATTTGCCTGTCACAAAAAGGCATTCAGTATGTCAGTAATTATATCATTGTTTGACAACTTCACCATGCTTTAAGTGTGTACCCACATTTTGTGGGTCGGTGCTATTGTTCTTTCTCATTGAATATTCACGTGTTCAACCACAGGGTGCAGAGGAGTTCAATTCGATCGTACAAAACACGCTTTGAACGACTTACCTTGTACCTTTGTACAATAAAATCCTTAATCCAATTTTAACCGTTTTCTGCTTCCCTATTTACCATATCCTTTCGATCGAACGGCTTGAGCGCAAGCTCTATGATGTTAGAAGCGATCTATTTCTTTTGTTTCAGGTTTGCTGCTTGGATGATTATTAAAACTCTATTGTTACCCTGATATCAACTTCTAATTAAAAAGAGGCGATTAAAGTTCAAACATGTCCTGTCATCAGTAAACCGCAGTTACGCCGTGAAAATTTTATATATTCTTTCGGAAGGCGGCTCGTTAAAAGCTGATTAAAACTGAAGCGCATGATTGCGTCAATGAAACAGCGGAAACTTATCAACATTGAATAGTTACAATGTTTTTATTGGATACTAAGGCCCGGGTCGCACTTGCGGACAAGTTTTGAAATGTCCCAACATTTTCAAAAAAAATTGTCAGGTCATGTTGTCAGAGACATCTTGTAGAGTAACAAAAGGTTTAGTTACTAGCACAATAGCTTTTCACGTGCTATAAACCTCTTGGGACATTCCTCAGCTGTCATCTGCAAAACAACGACGTGAAATGACCAAATTCTGGGCTTTGGGGAGAACAACTTTGTCCTTCACAACATTATTAAAATCATGAAGTTGGTTCGACTTGTAACGATTACCACAGAAAATTAATAGAAACAAACGAAAAAAACCAATGCATTGTTATTCACATATTTTAAATCCAGTTTTGGTGGCGTAAACCATACTATACTTGCACACAGTCCTGTAGGCCGCGGTAAATTTGAATCAAATATATGGCAACACGTGCTGCAAAATGCAAATTTGTTATTCTCAGAGAAAAACACAATGGTTAATCAAGCAAGCATTGTTATCTGGAGTCACCGGTGCGTGGGGAAGTGGCTTGTCCAGCTCCAGGGCAGGACTACGGGGCCTTTGAGGTTTTGTCCGTTTTGACAAAATTTGTCCGACTCACAACAAGTAGGTCGCACTTGTTTTGCGATTATTGTATCAAACAAATTTCAAACGTGCACACGTGCGACGCGGGCCAATCATAGGACTGTGGCTTCTTTGTTATTTTATCTTTTTGGACAAGTTGTTCGTCCTGAAAACGTAGGTCGCACTCGTCTTTGCTATAATTGACGCTTAAATTGAAGAAATCCACTAAAGTTACCAAACTTGTCCGCAAGTGCGACCCGGGCCTAATAGGCAACTAATTGGTAACTTTAGTGGATTTCTTCAATTTAAGCGTCAATTATAGCAAAGACGAGTGCGACCTACGTTTTCAGGACGAACAACTTGTCCAAAAAGATAAAATAACAAAGAAACCGTAGTCCTATGATTGGCCTGCGTCGCACGTGTGCACGTTTTGAAATTTGTTTGATACAATAATCGCAAAACAAGTGCGACCTACTTGTTGCGAGTCGGACAAATTTTGTCAAAACGGACAAAACTTCAAAGGCGCCTTAGTCCTGCCCTGGGGCTGGACAAGCCACATCCCCACGCACCGGGTGACTCCGGATAACAATGCTTTGCTGATTAACCATTGTGTTTTTCTCTGGGAATAGCAAATTTGCATGTTGCAGCACGTGTTGCCATATATTTGATTCCAATTTACCGCGGCCTCCAGGACTGTGTGCAAGTATAGTATGGTTTACGCCACCATGTGAATAACAATGCATTGTTTTTTCGTTTGTTTCTATTAATTATTATTATTACTATTATTAATTTTCTGTGGTAATCGTTACAGGTCGAACCAACTTGTTGTGAAGGACAAAGCTGTTCTCTCCAAAGCCCAGAATTTGGTCATTTCACGTCGTTGTTTTGCAGAGGACAGCTGAGTTATGTCCCAAGAGGTTTATAGCACGTGAAAAGCTATTGTGCTAGTAACTAAACCTTTTGTTACTCAACAAGATGTCTCTGACAACATGTCCTGAAAATTTTTTTGGAAAATGTTGGGACATTTCAAAACTTGTCCGCAAGTGCGACCCGGGCCTTAACTTGGTTGTAATTTGTAAATAAGTTCGTCCTAGAAGGCGGAGTTTCGTTGGTGTCCGTAGCTACGATTTCTGTTTGTTCAATTCTTGGTTCAGTATGTAGTAGCGACCTGGTCAATCGTAGCCTGCGTCGCAGACTAGTCAATCATGGATATCTTTACTATTCCTTAATTGGCCATTATCAATTTGTATTAAACTAGAAATAAATTTGTACTTCTTTAAAGGGGCAGTGTCACGGGATTTGATGTCATTTCAAAAACCAAAAAACGTTTTTGTATTTACAGAAAACTAAAAATAATGGTCAAATTTTGTTATAAATTACCATCCTAGTGTACTAAAACTGTCAATAAGTGTCTCTGGCCATAGAAACTCGGTCGGAATGGATCGCAATTTGAAAACATGTTAGGCTAACAGTTTTTCAATTTCTCGCATTTTCGTTTCCAAAATGCATTAGAACAGACCATAATTTGTTCCTTTTTCAAGAATTTGGTTGATTTCTTTTTCTTGGTGTTCTAGAATTATTTTGTAAATAAAAAAGGTACTGAAGAACAGTTTTGACCAAAAAAGGTCAAAATCCCGTGACGCTGCTCCTTTGACAATATACGTTCTTGTAAAGACGGTTCGTATTCTGCAATTTTTCGAAGCTTACTTTAACTTTCAGTATTATGAAGGGAACTCTTGGAAAATAAAGGCAAGCGATCTTTTATAATACTCTTTGGGTACCGTCAAAATAAATGCACGCGCGGCGTTATTAATAGCGGCATCCCTATAAAACGAGAGCCCTTTTTGTAATAAAGCCGACATTGTGAAATGTTTGAATGCAAGTCCGCTAACAAAATACCTTTCTCTTTAGCTCCTTTCCTGCGTTTTGCTTTCGTTTAAAGGTCCATCGTCGGCGAAATAGGATTTTAGCATATTAAAATGTTCGCGGCAAATTATGAGAAACAGAAGTTTCAGTAAATACGCCAACACGACGGCTTGGACAAATATTTATTTTTATCGGAGTATAAAATCAACTCCGTAAACGACATCCATATACATGTACAGAAGAGAATTGTGGAATGTGATTCGTTCTCTGCCCATTGCATTTTTATGTCATTTTAGCGTTATCATAAAATTGCTAGATGCAGACCGAGAGAAATATTTTCTCTTGATGTACACACTCATGCGAAAATTCAAAAAGTTCAAACTTCCATTGTTACCATTGCATATATCTCATTAAGGGCATGTGAACACGTAGTTAATAATGAAAAAAGACTGTCAAATAGCTCAGGCATGTTCAATGACATAGGAATTGCGCGCAAACTGTTCAACAAATGCTCAAGCAGGGTCTAACTTAGGCTCGATTTCCAGCCGTTTTGTGAGCCCGCGTACCTCGCCCCACACCACACTGGGAGGAGGATGCAAACCGGACTCCCAAAACGGCTGGAAATAGAGCCTATGTCTAAATGAGAACCAATCAGATTTTAAAATTGTTTATGCAGGTACATTACTTCCGAGCCTCACATGGCGGGGTCCAAGCGCCAACACGATCTTGCCATATTTTTGGGAGAAAAATGGCGGACGTATCGTTTTGATGTGGTGGAAATGCCTGAGTATAAAGTGCCTCTCTCTCTCCCTCAAGAAGATAAACCGAACAAAGTGGAGGTTATCATCAATGGAACGATTGAACAGACAATCCTGGGAAAATTAGAGGTGAATAAGTTGTGTTAACTTTACAGTAAAACTCATTACTAGCCTTTCACAACATTGCAGGTTACATTACAATTGTATGACAAAGAACAAAATCTACAAAATCAATATTTTGGCGGTGTGAAATGTCAACAGAAAAATGATGGGGTGGGTGGATGGAATACTTTTGCCACTTTCACCCATTCATAATCCCCTAAACATGGTTTATCAGCGAGTGTAGCCCAACTGATCTCGTGAGAAAACAAACTTAACAAGCAAATAACGACAAAAACAAAAGAAACAAAACTTCAGCCGTGCAATGAGTTAACAATGTGTGAGTGGGTGTCAACGCATTCAAGCATAAGCACCAAAAAGTTCCAAAACTGAAATTCTGGATGAAATACTGATTTCATCTTCTCTTGTAGAGAATTTTCCATAATTTTTTCTGTTAAAAATTATTTGATTCTTTAGTATTATATTTATGGACTTGTGCGTTTTCTATACAGAAGTCATTGAAATAGGATGGTAGTACTTTGTTATTTAGACTGAAGCTGAAGGAGCCAATTAGAAAATCATTTATTTGGTAAACATTTAAAAGACTCAATTGAGTATACATAGAAAAAAGCAACAATTTATATAACATTATTCCAAAAAACAATTGAATGTTGAAATGTATTAATATCACAGGAATATGAAAACAATATCATCATAACGAAGAATTAGATTAAAAAAATTCGAAAATTCGGTAAGCCCGCTTGTCATTACAAGCAACTTGAAAAGCTGCGTACAAACAGTTGTCACATCAAAATGTCCCCAAAAGATGAATGAACAGCTCATGAGAGTTTGGGCATCCAGGAAAAATTATATCCCCCTTGTACGTCCGAGGGTTAAGACATCTTACCATTACAATAGCTTTTAATCGAAATTAATTATATAATTAATCTTGTTTTTCTTTTATTACCATTCAGGTTAAAGCCGAACCCAGCGCAACCAAGAAATTTAACTATTTTCCATACTTTGCATATTCACCGAACGGGACTGTTGAAGGCGAACTCGTTTACATTAATACTGGATCCAAGGAAGATATCAAACTCCTCATGAACCGCACTGGTGTATCTCTGGAAAATAAAATCGTCATTGCAAGAGGAATGGGGGCCTCGGTAGGTTCAGAGGTTCCCATTACAAACCATATTCAATATGTTTATTTGATGATGTAACTGTTAATGAATTTTGTTGTTTTTACGTTTCGAGCTCGTCAATCAAACAAGACGGGTAAAAAATCGTCACAACTCAGTAGTCTGTTTAAAATAGAATGAAGATGTAACTGATAGATACAATATGGGCGGTAGATCTGCAAGGATATTTACAATGGCGAGCCGAAGGCGAGGCATTGCATTGTATTAAAATGCCCATACAGATCTAACGCGAATATTATATCAAGCTTATGACATGGCAATACAAATCATTTTAGGCGATCGAAGGAAAAGTTTAACATGTAAATCAGGACGAAATCTGTACCGATTTACAGATATTTATTAAACATTCATAGTTTATTTGTGAAATATAATGCCCTCCAGATTCAATTCAAAATAACGACATGTATGTTATGTACGACTAGTTCTTCTTTCTACGATTTTCCTCCCGCAGATACGTCTTGCGGCATCTCTTGGTGCTATTGGAGCTCTAACATTTCCAGACCCCCATTCCTCTGGTCCTAGTCCAAATGATACATATCCCAACACACCCTGGACATCAGGCGATGCTGTCTTTGAGAAAACCAGTGGGCCGAAACGTGGGTGACCCCCTTACCCCTGATATACCATCTATTGACGGGATGTACAGAGGACCAAAGAATATGACCAATTTTGCACCCATACCGTCACAGCCAATCTCTTACAACGATGCATTGGTTTTGTTGCGGCAGCTTAAAGGTATGCAAAAAAAGTGTCAACAATATTTTGTTAAAGGTTAGGTTAAAGTCTGTTTACAAACCTAAGTAGGATGGCTTATCAGGTCGGCACTTAACTGAACTCCGGTTTCAGTCCATCGAAGGTAAACTTAAACTTTTTATCAGGTTGGCCTGATAACAGTTCGCTGGTATACTTTAACTTTTTAACCAGTCTCTCTCTCATTTTCTTTTGATAATTTTGACGCTTTTATTTCCTCAGGCGATAAAGTACCAAAAGCATGGCAAGGAGGCCTAAATGTTTCGTTCGGTTTTGGACCGGGATTCAACAAGTCTTCTAACTCTACGGTGCGATTGCATGTAAACAACATGGTGGTTGTAAAAACAGTATACAATGTTATTGGTACCATCCATGGTCGTGAGGAGCCCGACAGATATGTTTTGATCGGCAGCCATCGTGACGCGTGGCTTTTTGGAGCGGCAGACCCTTCAAGCGGCACAGCGGCACTGCTGGAAATAACACGGGTAATCAGCAAAATGCTTCAAGAAGGATGGCGACCTAGAAGAACCCTGAAATTCTGCAGTTGGGGGGCGGAGGAATTTGGACTGATTGGCTCCATAGAATGGGTAGAACAAAACGAAAAGATTCTGCAAGATAGAGGCGTTGTTTATTTAAACACGGATGTGGCGGTTGGCGGTAATTACGTTTTAGTAAGTCAAAATTGTCCACTTCTCTCAAACGCCATCTTCTCTTTTGCCAAGAAGGTCAAAGACCCAAACGCACATGGCAATAAAACAAGCATGTATGACATCATGGTTGAGCGGAACCCTTCCCAAACCAATCGCGACGAGCCGTATGTTGTGCCATTTCTCTATGCTAGTGATTATTTACCATTTTACATGTACTCTGGTATACCGTCAGCTGATTTTAGCTACTTTTATGGGCCTGGTAACCCAGTGTCACTGTATCCTGTCTACCACACACAAGAAGACAATTTCTACTGGATGAAAACATTTATCGACCCCAAGTTTGAGTTTCACGAAGCCGTAACGAAGTTTGAAGGAGGCTTGTTGATTGACTTGGCGGACAGTCCTGTTTTACCATTTGATGTTACTCGTTACGCTAAGGCTTTGCTAAAAGGTTATAACTTACTTCCTAAAAAAATGAAGAATGAAAGCATAACCTCCAATGAGTACATGCGTGAAGCCGTTTATAGCTTCATGGATGCCAGCCACGCTTTTGATCAAGCAAGGTCCAAATTAGACCCGAACATAGCAAGCCCATTACTTTTGCGCATGTTCAATGATCAAATGGTGCAAATCGAAAAAGCGTTCATCAGTTCTTCAATACTTTCAAGCAATTACCTTCAACGGCACATATTTTCGCGCCCAAATTATCCATTTCCAGGAGTTTGGAGTGCATATTTTGCGGGAAATATAAACGAAGTTGAAAGGCAAATGTCGTTAGTGGTTGAAGCAATTTCGTCCGCTGCAAACATCTTAAAGCCATTGCCGTCTGTTTAATAAGCCAATTCAAGTGAAGGGATCAAGATTCTTCGAGGGAAAAAGACGCAGATACAATATTTCGCAGATTTTGCCTTTTTCATTTTTGCACATCGATCCTTTATAGGGAAGAAGGATTGTTTGATATTTTGTTATTCATATCCGTTTAAATTTTAATACTTGCCGAATTATTTTGATGAGTGAACGAATGGCAAAGTTGTATCAAATCAAATTAGTTCGATTGTTCCCGCCGATATTTTATAATAAGCTTAAGCTGATTCCTTGAAATAAAGTTGATATGGAATTTGTTTCTGGGTAATAAGGATGCGCGGTGCAATGTTAAGGAATCACCTTCAAGTGATATCCTTCAGTTTGTATCAAAGGAGCTACGTCACGGATGGCGCATCTTAAAAAAAATTGGCCAATTTTTTCAAGTTCGTCGTTCGCAATCCATCTTAATTAAATCTTCCTCATTCTTAACCATCCTTGTTCCTTTTCGGTTTATTATTACTTCTTTGGTGTTTTTCTACCTTATTAAACTATTATTTTGAGGTTTCTTCTATTAGAAAGTAATTTTGTTCATCAGAAAAATGACTTAGAATATCGTGACATAGCTATAGCTCCTTTAGCGTTAGTCCCAATGACATTCAAGACTTGAGAACGCTAAAAAAATCTACTATTTTAATCCAGCGATATTTGACAGCTTAACCGAGGTCTCCCAAGCAGATAGGCTTTTTGTTTGGTCAATATATTTGAATGCCTCCATTTGGCTTCAAAAATATGCACGATATTTGTTTTTGGAAATTATCCGTTCCTCGAAGCTAAAAAAAATACTGATTAAGTTTATATAAGTTTACATGTTTATTCTTTAATGTTTAAAGTAAATAATTGATTTAAATCGCTTTTAGGTTAGATACATCTGTATGACTTTTTATAGTATTACAAACGTGTATTGTTGTATAGTAAAAATTAAAAAAAGCCATGTCACCATGTGTCTGATTTGGTCTTCACAACAGTCGATCGTTTACTAGGAATGTATTAAAAAATAAAACAAATCGACTGTCATATAACTGTACACGATTCTAGCTGGCTTGCTAGGGGTGCAATGCAGACTAGTATTGGAATACCCCCCTCCTCCCCCACCCCCTCGAATGCTAACCAACTATATCCCATTTCCTATTTAGGACAGTTTCATACCCTGTTTAGGACAGACTCGCATAAAATTATATACTCAGGGCAGAGAGGTCAAAAACCAATTACTCGCTTATTGTTCATTTGAGCCGATAGAAAACGTTCAACTTGTTACGTTTGCGTACCCGGTAGACGTCTTGTTGATGCGTTGTGTTGCTTAATCATCTGTTTTCAACATTCTTTTTTGTGAACATTTCTAACGCCCCTATTTAAACAATTAACATAGCATTGGTACGGTTTGCTTTTGATATTCGCATCACATGACAGCTGCTAAACATTATGGTCTTAGCACATTAAAGCATTAAAGCATTAAGGTTTCATTCACTGACTTAAAAGTTAGAACAATGTTGTACAGTACAATTAATAAACAGCAGCACATGAAAGTACTGCTCAATAGCTTTCATTTGAATGGTCACACACTAGGGTTTCATCCACAGACTTAAAAGTTAGAACCACCTTGTACAGCATAATAAACAGTACCACATGAAAGTACTGCTCAATAGCTTTCATTTGAATGGTCACACACTAGGGTTTCATCCACAGACTTAAAAGTTAGAACACCTTGTACAGCATAATAAACAGTACCACATGAAAGTACTGCTCAATAGCTTTCATTTGAATGGTCACACACTAGGTTTCATCCACAGACTTAAAAGTTAGAACAATATTGTACAGTACAATTAATAAACAGTACCACATGAAAGAACTGCTCATTAGCTTTCATTTTTATGGTCACACATTCGAGTTTACTTTCATACACGCATGCATAGACTTGAAAGTTGGAACCACTCCGTCCGGGGGGGGGGGGGGGGGGGTACTCCCTGAAATTTTTGGTGGGGATGTGCAGCCTGCTTCTTGAAACCCTTACCCTATTTCAGACAAAAATATGTGATTTTCTATACCCTATTTCAGACCTGATACAAAAATCGATACCCTATTTCAGACCTATAAAATTAGTACACGTGTCTAATACATGACTTCAGCTACCCAGGAATGGGTTCCATTTGCGCAAAGGGCTTCAAATTCTCCGATGTTAATGGAAAATAATAGTTTTGTCTAAAAGCCAAACCAAATTTCAGGCCAGAGTGCACAAAACATACCCAATTTCAGACCAAAATGGTCAAAATCTATACCCTATTTTAGACCAAACGGCTCAAAAACCATACCCTTTGGCGCCGCACATACCCATGATATGGCTTATATAAGGGAGTACCACCCCCCCCCCCCGGGGATCCCGTACGGTAAAAAACAGTTCTCAGTTATTTTCATTAGAATTGTCACAACGGGCTTTCAATCTGCTCTAAAGATCAAACAACTTTGCTTGCCTATGGGAAAATGTTCTTTATTCGGAAAAATGTTCTTTATTCGGAAAAATATTCTCGGAGTTAAACTGCACCAACTGAAAGATGTATTACTTGTGATTCTATTAGAGCTGTTTGTGATGATATCTCAGTTTATTTAGGTGTGCAATCGTTAACAAAGCCAAGAAAAACAAAATCACTTGTTAAAACCATGTAAACCAAAACGGCCGATTTGATCAGATTTGTTAATACACCGGTTTGTCCATGTTAGTGCTAAAGTAACAAAAAAGAAGAACATTTTTTTTATTACAACAAATTATACGTTTGTCGTTTTTTATTTTCTTCCCCATATGAGACCATCTTGTGGAGTTGTGATCTACAATGTATCACCAACAAGAAACATTATTGTAATATTATATTGTCTTAATTGCTCGATGACCAATAGTTCATCAAATAATTTGGACAACTGTTCAAATCAGTTGCCTACATTTAACAGCTTTTATTTCAATAACTATTATTAATTGTTAAAGTGTTATATGCGGCTCATACTAAAAGAAGAAATATTTTCATCGTCGTTATGAAATTTATTTTAAGGAGCCTTTTATTTATATAGAAAGATAAAGCATTTTTTTTGTGCCGATGCACTCAGGTAATCGAAACGTTAATTACAGACATCAGCCATTCTTAAGACTACTCTAACTCGAAAAGCAGCACGTTTAATTTAATTTTCTTGTTGATAATTACTGCTTCGTGGCTTGTAAGACGGGGATAATTAGCATGAATTAGCAGTATACTTAATTTCAACTCGAAAGACTCTCGTTGAATTTACGACTGTCCATTTCTTTGATACATTTAGGTTTATACAATAGATATTCTGGTTTGACTGAATAGCTATCTGAACAGCTATGCTAAACATTCACTACAAATCGCCAAATATATAGTTGATTGGTCCAATTTAGCAGTTCTATTAACGCTCTTTTACTTTTATTGACCAACGCCAGAACAATAACAAAATAGTTATTTTGACTTCTTAGTAAAATAGATGTTCTTTCTTCTCTACCGATTATGTTCTCGCTCTTAAAGCAATCACAAAAGACACATTATTTTGTAAGTGATTGTCTTTTTTTATGGCGGTAAATTATAACAGCAGTTATTTTCCTGTAACACCTCGTAACAAATTATAGTTTAAACAGCTTACTTCTGCAGGAAGCTTAGACTACATAACAAAAGAGCCGATTTGGGATATAAATGTGCGCCAGCCATTCTGCTCTTACTAGATATACAGAAGGCCACCTTGCTGCTTCCGCCTTCGCTGAGAACTCAGTCGCATCAAGGTTTCTTCAAGAAAGGTGGGATTAATTTCAGTGTAGCTCATTAGTTCACGTTTTTATCTTGTTAGGAAGAAATAAATATCAAGAACTTCGATTGTGAAAGTTAACAAATATTTGACCCAAATCCCATTTGGTTTTTCTTCCTGCAAGACTCAAATCCCTGGAAAGAAAAGATGGAATATTATTTTTAACTTGAAAGGTTCAACTATGAATTTGTGTTATTATTACAAATGTAGCTGTTTTTATCACAATTTATAGATACGATGATGCTCCTTTTCGCTGTGCTGATGGTGTGGTTAAGCCATGCAGCCTCAGAGACAATTCGCACAGGTAGGCCTTTTCTATTAATTTCTCAGTAACAATATATATCTTTTAGAATATATTTTATTCAGTTTGTCAGGAGCGTGAGACAAAGAAATAATATGATTGTTTGTTTGCAATGGTTCTGTCTTCGGCTTTTCTTGTAACGATATCGTGAAAATCGCGAAATTAAGCGAGAGTAAACAAGAAAAAGTGTGCGCTTTCATTTGCTTCGAACTGATGTATGCTCACGGAGGTTGGTAGTTAAATGCACGTGAGCAGATAGATTATTATTTTAGCAAGATACTGCAGCGCGGCAGTCTAATTCCGTTATTTAAAAAGGCTGATAATGTTGGGTTCGGGTGCCCTGCTGTTTAAATGGGCTGACTTAATAGAAAGTGTATGGCTTTCAGTATATATGTAAGAAACAAAAACACTGTCCGTATATATCAAACGGAGTTCGGCTCTTTTTTTTATAGAGATTTTCAATCTCGACCCCACTGGCGGAGAGCTCTCCTTTTTTGTCAAGAATGAGATATTTTTTAGGTGCATTGATAGGTATTGGTGCAAATAAAAAAATATATATAAAAACAACAGCAAACATTTCGTTCTAAAAACAAACCACTTCTAACAATCAGCCATGTATATTTTTTTTTTTCAGGTGAAATAATTGAATTGTCTGGCACAAAAGACTTCTATGAATTACCTGGAACTGAAATAACACTATACGGTAAGACAACGCGGTTATTATCCCTCATCCTAAAGTCGTGTATATTTCATTAGAATTTCCCTATAAGATGTAGCCTATGCCGAGATACATGTAAAGCAGGCTCTCGTGGCACGCTCATTAATCGGTTCTCTGCAAGGGAGACGTTTGTGATTCGGGCTGAAACAATCCATGCTGATGACGTAGAGTACAAAATATCATTACAATTACTCTGATAGGCCAATTTAGACAAATTATTATTTTGGCTCCGAGGCTTAGCGGAATAAAACAAAATAAATCGCGTTGAGGTTGAGAGATAAATGGAAATGAGCGATGTAGGACTGACAGCTGTTTCCTACATAGTGACTATAAGACTTTATTATATGGCAAACTGGTCCACGATGAAAAGGAGCATTCTGATTGGTTCCCTGAGCGGTCCGAATTTTGCAATACGGACCGCAAAGATGGACCGCTCACGAACTCATTTCGCCAAATTCCTTTTACGAAACATTGAACAAAAGAAAACTGTTTTCTATTAAGTAGAAACATTTTCCCTCATGTCTGGCTGACAATTTTGATTAAACTTTTGCAACGTGGCCTGAAAAATGCAAGAATATGCTTAGATTTGGCGCGCGCGCGTTAGCCGAAAATGGTTGCACTAATTTCTCCCCGGGGGGGGGGGGGGGGGGGGGGGGGGTGGGGGTACTCAAAAAGTTTTATACGGGGAGGCTCCGCCCAGAGGTCCAACCCCTTACCCTTTCATACACCATTTTTCACAGAAAAGGTACCCCTTTCATATACCTTCCATAGAAAATGGTACCCTTTCATATACCTTCCATAGAAATTATGAAAATGGTACCCCTTTCACATACCTACAGTAGAAGCACTGCATCCCTTTTCTATACCCTTGTAATGAACTTAATGAACAATGTATATTACCAGAAATCATCAAGCATTACCAGTAGAGATGTTAACCAAACAATAATATCATTTACTCGTGAAATCCCTACCCTTTCATATACTTCAACTCGTGAAATCCCCACCCTTTCATATACTTCAACTCGTGAAATCCCTACCCTTTCACATACCTCGAGCCTAAAAAAGGACCCCTTTCGGGCGGAGCCTCCCCGTATAGTCCATTATAGGGAGTACCCCCCCCCCGGGAATTTCTCAGCAAATTTTTTAAAAAGCCATTATAATAAAATCTTTCTTGAACTAGCTTGTTCGGTCCGTATTGGGAAAATATTGGTCTCGTTCTTTTTTGCAAGTTTATGGACCTCCGACCAATATTTTCCCAATACGGACCGAACAAGCTAGTTCAATAACATCTATATACAAGATGCTTACTTTTTTGCATAATTTTATTTTTGCGAAATCAGCTCACCACATCCTTGCTTCAAAATGACTCACTCTGATGGGTTGTTATTAATTGCAGGTTATTTAAAATTCTGCAAACCGGTTTATTGTCCTACCTGCATCCGAGTGCCTTATTTAAACGTCGGTGAATCTTTGGAGACAAGTGTGTGCTTGGAGGCAAGAAATCCGTCCAAAATGTGGAACTGTTGGAAATACAAATTCAGCAAAAAGATCAAAACTCCGAAAAAACCCGGAAACTACAAAATATGGGTAAGTAGAAATCCCGAGAGACACATAAAGCCATCTTGTGGGGGACGTGAGTTTCGACGAGCCATGGGTCGTATTTTGCGAGAACAGTTACATGTATGTCAAAAAGCTGTGTATTTACCGTACCAAAATTTAGTTTAATCATTCGCATGCGTGTCGCTGTTCTGTCGTCTTTAATTATTCTTCGGCGTATTTGCTCAAAACTGTTATAAATGCATGAAATGGTCCCTAAATCTATGAAATGAGAACGTAATAAACTCTAACTAAATGATAAAAAGCAATTTATTCAAGAAATTCTATACTGCAACTAAATTTTTGCAAAATTTCAAAGATTTCCGAGCCAAATTTGAAACTTTGAAAAACTGACATCCTGACGTTTTTTCAAAAATCCATATTGCAATCCATTTCCATCCTCGCTGTCGTTCGTCATCCTCACTTCCTAATGGGTTCCTGTCATTTGTCGAGTGTTATTCTACAGAATCAAACCATTATTGAACAACTTCCTATGATCTAGATATGTTTCTGAGCTTCCCAAAATCATGCTAAAATCAGGACAGTGTCCCTTTAAGTCTTCTATCATCTTATCATCTCCTTACTTATTACATTCTGGAGTGGGTGAAAGAGACAATGGAACAGTCTAGCTCTATCGGTTTTGTATAGCTTTAAATTTAGGACGACTTTGTTGAGTCAACCAGTTTAGTTAGTTTAGTTTAGTTTATTAATTTGCCACACAAAATAGAAAGACAAATTACAATTATAATAATAGAAAAGGAAATTGACTAATACAGGAAGTGGCGAGGGGACCTATGAAGAAACCATAAGGCTTATAATATTAGGCCCCCTCGTTACATTATTTGTTAAAACCGTTACGTTGGAAACATGGGATGGATGGACATTGCATTGAAAACAAGTTATACAGGTCTAATAGTTTTTAAAGATATAATTTTTTTAAAGCTTAGATTTAAAAGAGGGTAGAGAGATTGAGTTAATGATATCGTCATCTAAAGAATTACGGAGAATAGTTTTGCATTTTTTCTACTGAAAGGTAAGGCCCAGTTCAGACGCCGTACTTCACATGAGCCGAATCGAATTCGTATTTAGGCCGACCCAAATTAATTTAGACCGGCTGAATTGATTCAGACGCCGAGCTTAATTCAGCCGAACTTAATTTAATAGGGGAAAATTGCTGTTATATTGAAAAATACTTTAAAATAATTCATGCATTTGTTTCGGCTCATGTGAAGTTCGGCGTCTGAATCAAAGCCGGTCCACAGCCGTTATTCCCGGCTGAGCCAGGCGGGAAGAACGGCTGAGCCGATCCGAATTGATTCAGCCGTTCCGAATTGATTCAGACACCGTACCTCACATGAACTTAATTCATCGAATTCGATTCGGCTCATGTGAAGTACGGTGTCTGAACTGGGCCTAAGTTGTAAGCATGAGCATTTCTTGTATTGTATGAATCGTATCGTACCACGCGTACGATAACCTGTATTTCGTTAAATGGCGTACTTTTTCTTTGTAAACCCATGTCAATACATGCTTTTGTTCAACATTCAGTAAGTATTTAAAACTTACCGGTTGTAATTTTGTAACACAAATTTTAAAAGGTGCTTACTTACTTAAATTCTTAGTGCTCAGATGGTATCTAAGTTTATACAACCTGTTCAAGTAAGACAAATAAAACCGTACTAACACCTTTTTTTCATTTCAGGCGTACAGTTTACTAGAATACAAATGTGGAACAGTGCCCGATAATGCACAAGGAATAGTACTTGGAACTGTGAACGTTGGGAGTAAGTGCATGACAATAGCCCTTTTCACGGTTAACTTGCGATATTTGCATAACAATACACTTGAACATAGAAGCGAGGCAATTTCGGGCACAAGCTGCAAAACATCGTGTTTTTCTTGAACTCCTCCAACTCTTTTAGCATAAAAACAGTTTTAAAATGTAGAAGAACTACAATTCTTTTAGTTCACGTTGTTTTTAGAAAAAAATGTTAAACGACTTTTCTCTATTAATAAAGAGTAGATTCGCATCAGCAACAGGGAGATCGGATTACGATCTTTACGGCAAACTTTAACTAAAATAGTTGCATATTTAGTTCTTCTCCGTTTTAAAACTAAATCACGATGTTTTACAGCTTGTGCCCGAAATTGCCTCGCTTCTATGTTTAGCTGTATTGTTATGCAAATATTTCAGGTTAACTGTGAAAAGGCTATTACACACTTCTCAAAGGGGTGGACCATTTAACTTCTGAAGGGGGGGAGGGGGGTGGGAGGGTGATTTGGTATAGGCGCGAATTTTTTTTTCAAACCCTTTCATGCAAAATAAATGTTTTTCACGGGGCATGTGTGTGCATAATATTTTTTCTGAAATTGCATGTGTCAGCCCATCAGGTAGTGTCTTGCAGGAAAACATTTTCGGCAGTGTTCATGTGCACTAATTTTCTTTTTCTGTACAAGTGTGCTTGCAGGATTTTTTTTTTCAAAATCACCCACCCCCTCAGAAGTTAAATGGTCCACCCCTAACTATGCTGCATACCGTCTTTGAATATATATAGTCACGACAGATGCAATTGAGCGATTTTAAACTGAACGTTTTCCTATATGCACTTCTAGATCTATCGACCATAGAAATAACCGGTTATAACATTTACAATCGAGTGAGAAGCGAGGGTCAAAGCAAGCAGTGTGCAATGCAATCTTTCAACGTCTTGTGTAATTTTTATTCTGATCAATTATCTCATCATCAACACTGGCTCTAATATATATAATAGCCAATGAGCGCATCTGACATCTGACATCACGGTATCGCAATTTGTATGATTATCTTAGATATTGGTAGTTTTTTTTATTTCACAGCATAGTGTTGACAACGATGAAAGTAAACAACATAGAACATACTATATCAATATAAATCACTCATTTGGGAGTGAATAGGTTCTCTAGAAGATGACAAGACCGTCACACCTTCTCTCCTCTCCTCCCCCCCCCCCCCCCCCATCCCTTCCCAATCCTCTACTCTCCTCTTCCCTTCTTTCCTTTCCCTTCTATTCCTTTAGTTTAAATTGTTACCCAACGTGATAGCCCACATACGTAAGTTAGAATATTTCACAAACGCAAACTAAACTGTAACCTATGCATTATAATGTTTCAGATCCGCTCTACTGGTTGGAGGGTAAGACCAGCTTCAGCGTTCCTCAGGGAGGCACAATCTCAGTAAGAGGTATACACACATATCTGTAAGTTATTTCGTAAGGTGTAGTTGACTTGCATGAGCCGTTGTTTATCCACACTTCGAATGTAGGTTGCTATAGCCTGCGATGGACTAGCATCTCATCCAGGGGAGTATAGTAGCGATATTTCTAGTCACTTCATGTTAATAATAATAATAATAATATTTAGTATTTATATGGCGCAAATTAACATATGAATATGATCAAATGCGCCTTACAATAAAAGATATGCTATGATTATGAGTAATTTAAAACTAAATATTTACAATTATGTATAGGACTATAAAGTTAAAAAGCTAAAAATCGGGCCTAGTAAAAATGTGTATAAAATATCAAGAGCTATTCATACGCCTTTCTAAATAAAAATGTCTTCAATTTGGACTTAAAACGGTTAAAATTGTCCTCCTCTCTTATTGTACTCGGCAATTTGTTCCAAAGTGATGGTACGGTGCAGCAGCAGTAAAAGCCCTGTCACCAAGTGTCTTCTTCGTTTTCGTGGACGGTGGTATTAACAGAAGAATGTTATGGAAACCGGAGTTAAGCACCGGCCTGATAAGCCACTAGGCTGGTAAACAGACTTCAACCTTTTTTATATAGGTTGCTACAAGTATTGCAAGCAAGATATATATTGCCCCCGATGTATAAGACAACTCTACTTTCACGCCGGCGGAGCTGGTTCAAGCGCCTGTGCTGCGCACATTAACGCGGGGCCGGATCTTGACTGCAAGAAGCATTGCGTCACAAGAGATGTCAAGGTCCCGAACGCGCCGGGGAAATATAACGTCAGGGTAAGTTAGATGAGTTAGAGTGTTAGAGTTAGACCTTTTTTTAATCCCAGGCAGTGCCGGCGACAACATCGCAGGCATTCCGACGCCCGGGGGGGGGGGGACTCCCATATAAAAGGTGTCGGGGGTGATCCTCGGAAATTTTGAAAAGAACCCCTAAAAGGTACCAGAATCTCGTTTTGTGGGCGTGGCTACAATTCATTTTCACCCTAAGAGGTACCAATTCTGAGACAAAACTAGTTCTTGTCGTAATTTGTTTCCCACATTACCGCGACTAATGGTTAACTAATGGTTAGCGCGTTGGACACCGGATCGAGCGGTCCAGGTTCGAGCCCTGGCCTGGGTCTTTGTGTTCTTGGACAAGACACTTTACACACACAGTGCCTCTCTCTGACCCAGGAGTATAAATGGATACCGGCAGCCTGTGATGGACTAGCATCCCATCCGGCTTCATGCTAAGGAAACCGGGATAAGCTCCGGCAGTGTGGGCCAGTTTGGCTCGAGTGCGGCTTTACCTCTACATTACCGCGACTGTTGGAAATATTAACTTGATGTCGCTATCGGTTATAAAATGATATGATTTGTATATTGTCTATATTATTTCGTAGGCATATGAGCTTTTGGAATATAAATGTCGTGCAAATGACTTTACTGGTGGGGCGCGTGTTGGAACAGTTGACGTTACAGGTGAGAAAATACAGGAGGCTGGAGATTTGAGTTCTTTCATGTTGTTTTCAAATTTTTCTTAATAAGAAACAATTATTGACAACCATTAAGTTTTAAGAATTTTGAGGATCATTTGGATAGCCTTTTGACTTTTCGTTAACTGTGGAAAATGTGGAAAAGCGATTTATTCGACCACTTCGATAACTTAATTGTTTTAGTTTAATATTTACACTAAAATATTTTAACGAGAAGCGCGATTTTGCGAGTTAATCTATCCATGCATAATACAAAAATCTTAGCTTGATGATATTCACATGTCTGCAGACATTGACGAATGCAAGTCAGGAAATCCATGTAAAAACGGTGGAGTGTGCCATAATACGATTGGATCCTACAAATGCGCATGTCAACTCGGGTTTACTGGCAAACACTGCGAGCTTGGTAAGTTACGATTCATCTCAGTGCAAATAATATTTACTTTAATAAAAAATCCTTTTATATAATCGGAGTGATGACCACACATCCTAGCATTCGAAGGAAACCATGGAGACCAGGGAACAATGAAAAATAACAATCCATGCCTTGTATCAACCTACTCGACAGTTTATTAATCGTAGTTACTAGTACTGTGATGGAGCACTACAATACATAAAATACCACACTTGCTTCTAGAAAATGGGTTACCGAACAACCTTCGACAAGTATCCATACTTACTTAAAGGGGCAGTGTCACGGGATTTGATGTCATTTCAAAAACCAAAAAACGTTTTTGTATTTACAGAAAACTAAAAATAATGGTCAAATTTTGTATAAATTACCATCCTAGTGTACTAAAACTGTCAATAAGTGTCTCTGGCCATAGAAACTGGGTCGGAATGTATCGCAATTTGAAAACATGTTAGGCTAACAGTTTTTCAATTTCTCGCATTTTCGTTTCCAAAATGCATTAGAACAGACCATAATTTGTTCCTCTTTCAAGAATTTGGTTGATTTCTTTTCTTGGTGTTCTAGAATTATTTTGTAAATAAAAAAGGTACTGAAGCACAGTTTTGACCAAAAAAGGTCAAAAATCCCCGTGACACTGCTCCTTTAAGCACTCGGCTCCAAGGTGGAGGAGCATGGGCCATTGATAATTGCAAGTTCCGGTTTGGTGCCATCCTCTGCAATGCCTGCCAGCTGTAATCAACTGTTCCATCTCACTTTGACGTTTCGTCTCCATGTGCTTGGTCGCCCTCCTCTTCTCTTTCCTTGTGGGTTTCACTTTAGTGCTTGTCTTGTGATGTTACTTCCAGGCTTACGCAGTACCATACATAACATCCATACCAGTATCCATACCATCAAAATAATACATTAGCTTTGGAAATGTTAACAAGTATATATTTGGAGCACGCATAAACTCCATTCTACGGCAATTCATATTTCGGATCAGTACATTTAATGAGATTGAAATACTTGCGTTCGACAGATGCAAATGAATGCGAAAAGAAACCATGTCAAAATGGAGGAACCTGTACAAATACGTTTGGTGGATACAGCTGCAGCTGCGCGGCCGCGTGGACTGGAAAAAACTGCGACCAAGGTATGTAAAGAAAAAATTAATTAATTGCAAGTTTAGGAGTGAGAATATGCCAACCTTATTTTCAAAGGGCGGGAAGTCTGAAACCCTACGTAGCGGTAACCGGGAGAAATAGGAAAACATTTCGAAACATTTCGAATTAAGAAAAGCACAACGCTAGGAGGCGGAAGCCACTAAGGAAGTAGAAAGTATTGAACAAGATCCAATCACCTTCGCTATGTATTGTTCCGAAGCGCACATGACATTGCGGCAGCCATACTCACATTAACGAAACAACAAATGACTGGGGAAGGGACGGGGAGCAGATTTTGTTTTGGCAAAGTTTGCAAGTCTTTAAAAGTCTGCTGGGATGAGCTGAGATTGTGCCTGAATCACTGTCAAAGGAAGTCCAAGTTTAACAAGTTTTACGAAGCCCTCATAAGTTAAGATTTATCCTAACTCTTAACTTA
This sequence comes from Desmophyllum pertusum, assembly GCA_029204205.1. Lineage (NCBI taxonomy): Eukaryota > Metazoa > Cnidaria > Anthozoa > Scleractinia > Caryophylliidae > Desmophyllum > Desmophyllum pertusum. The sequence goes on from MU826354.1 coordinate 437,439, forward strand.
GGAGGGCTTCCTGAATCCCTGGTTTTTGTCTCGAGGTTCACGGTGGAGTTTTTCATTTTCTCTCTGTTCTGCGAAAGTAGTTTTTCAATTAACAAGTCCTAAATTTATGCATCTGTGACGTAGATGTTGATGAATGTTTGAAAAATCCCTGCAAGAATGGAGGCAAGTGTAACAACATTGATGGAGGACACAGCTGTACCTGCCTTAAAGGGTGGACAGGAAAGAACTGTGACACTGGTGGGTTAAAAAAATTATACAACAGATCAATTTAAATAGCTAATTACTCATTGTAGTTCCATATAATTTTGCCTTACTTATATTTCAATGCCGTTCCAATTCGATTTTCAGTATCCTAATTTGATCAGAAAATTTGATGAGCTTTCATCTTGTGCTAACATTTTTTTTACCTGTATTTTACATTTAGATGTAAATGAGTGTAGTGGGAATCCATGCAAGAACAACGGCAAATGCGTCAATTTACTGGGAACATACAAATGCACCTGCTCTTCAGGTTTTACGGGGGCAAATTGCGAAATCGGTAGGTTGGCTTGAATGATGCTTGCCTGATGGAATATAAAGGTATCTTTGTCCGTAATGTTTATCTTCAGGATGCCAGAGGTCTATTAAAAGGTTTACAGAATGGCGTCCATGTATTGACTACGATATACATAACTAAGATATGATATACTTAAGCTGATAATTTTTAAAGCAATTTAATCGTGGCAGTATTTGCAGTGAATGTAGCTTCATGTCTGTTCAATTCTGGGCCATAATCAAGGACTGAAATGGAAAACATATATATATCAGCCATTTAAATCTAATAGTAACATTTAAAAAAACGTGAATGGGTTATGAACGAAACAATTCATGACACTGATTTTTCAGTGGATTTTATTGCTCGAGTTGAACACATGCCAGTAGCTAGTATTATACAAAGTACTTCCCCAAACACTATACGCATTTACCTAACCGTTTTCAGTTAGTTATTCATACGAAGATTTAAAATAAGTGAATACTATCATTATTATTTTATTTGCCTAATTTAGATATAGATGAGTGTCTCAGTGGCAATCCTTGTAAGAATGGAGGGTCATGCTCAAACAACCCTGGCGGATACAGCTGCAGCTGTGTCGAAGGGTGGACTGGAAAACACTGCGATGAAGGCTAGTGTAATTTATGTTAACTATTATTGGAAAAAAATACGTGCTGCTACAATCATCATCGTCTATCCTACAAGTGCCTAGGTGGCACACAGGGCTTCAATTCTTGCTGCTTCCTCCAGAAAGGTGGTCCTGATAGTCGCTGTAGTTTCGGTAACATATGTTGTTTGCTATGATCAAGTTGTTAGCCTGATGCATAACCCTTAACAGGAGGGCCAGGAGACTGTGCTTTATCTGATGTCTACCTATCGACCTTTCCGGCATGAGTGACCCTGCCAGGGGCTATGCTCCTTTCGGCTAAGCTCCCCACCACGCCAAGGGAGGGCTGGTGCAATAGAAAGACAAAAAAAGATACTGAAGGTCGAGGTGTTATTTCGACCGTTGTATAGAAATCCTACCTCAGAGCGTCAATGCATGTGTTTAATTCTTCAACTGGAAAAAAATGGTGAATTGATCTATGGCATAATGACATGAATTACCAAACCAATCATCTTTCATTTTCAACAGATGCAAATGAGTGCGACAACAATCCTTGTAAAAACGAAGGAAAATGTGTCAATCAGTTCGGTGGATACACCTGTAATTGTGCAAAGGGGTGGACTGGGAAGAACTGTGACGTAGGTTAGTGAACTTCGGTGTTCAGTTATTCATATTGGAATTGTACTCGTTTCCGAGCGTTAGTGTACTCTACTGGCTAATATTTAAATTTTAGTTCTGTCCTTCTAATTTAGATATAGACGAATGCTTAGATACTCCTTGTAACAATGGTGGCTCGTTGCAACAATAATGGAGGTGGATACAGCTGTAGTTGCACTGCAGGATGGACTGGAAAACTATGCGATGAAGGTAAGAATATCAGTGACTCAGTGTTGATTCGGTTTTATGAGATAATATTTCAGGATTTTTTAGTTACTTCTTCGTGCACCTAAATCTATGAATTATCTATTATCTGCTTGGTGTGCATTAATTAAAGGGGCACTGTACTATCACGGAGATTTTGCTGATTTTTGGTCAAAACGGCGCTAAAATTATGCCTCGGTACCTTCGCTCATACACGAACGCCTAGAACATCAAGGGGAAGATATTAAGTGAATTGCTGAAGGTAGAGCTAACCGTAATTAGTTCAGTTTAGTGATTTTTCCCAGAAACAATGGCAGAGTTTGAAAAGGTCTGCCCGACTTTTTCAATTGAGATCCAAAGCTCATGCATAGGCAACTCGTGACAGCACTCCTTTTATAGCGTCAGTACGCTAGTATAGCAATTTTTAACAAAATTGCACCATTATTTTCAGGTTTCCGTTGACGTAAATATGTCTTTTGGCTTTTGACTTTTTGATGTGATGTTCATGATAGCGCCCCTTTAAGCTAAACTTAATCGACTCTTCTGGGTTACTTTTCCCCAGATGTGAATGAGTGCGACAACAACCTTGTCAAAATGGAGGAACGTGTGCGAATAAGGATGGCGGATACGGCTGCAGTTGCGCAACCGGGTGGACTGGGGAGAATTGTGACAAAGGTTAGTTATATTATTATTGAGTGTTTCGCAACGTTTTAGTAGTTAAATCAGCATATATTTCCCAATTGGAAGTTTATCAATAGATTACGAGATCAATCATCACACCTGTATAATTTTGATTGTGTTTGATATATTTTTAACATTTTTAAGCTTGCCTGGACACACCCAGTTATCGATCGTGCAATTGCAAGACCAAATAAAAGCATTGTATCTTAATCGAATGTACTCGGCTTGTCTTACCACGATGGAAGTCAACATCTGTGTGTTGGCACATTAACAATAACCATGCGTTTCTGTGTATATTTTAGATGTAGATGAATGTGGAAACAGTCCTTGTAAGAACGGTGGATCGTGCACTAATAGTGACGGAGGATTTAGTTGCAGCTGTGTTGCAGGATGGGGTGGGAAGGATTGCAGTGAAGGTAATAGAAGACCATAGTTAAAACTGATTTACAGTAAAATAAGGCTGACCGAAGCAGAACAAGGGATTGCCACTTTTTTCGACGACACGAACGTTTCATAGATTTCTCGTTAACAAACTTTCCAACTGAAAGTTATGGCTACATATTTCAACTGCATTCTTCACTTGGTATGCAAGCTAACATATAATGTTCTCGCCCCTGTATGCATACTAATAAGTACACGCAAAACAGTTGGTTTCGGGATGATATAATTCATTCATTCATTTCATTGAGTCGTTCATTGATTCGTTCGTTCATTCATTTATTCATTTTTCCATCCATCCATCCATCCATTCATTCATGCATTTAATCGTTCGTTCTTTCGTTGGTTAATTGATTGTTTTGTTGTTTCTATTTTTTTTAAATTCAGATATTGACGAGTGTCAATCTAGCCCATGTCAGAATGGAGGTTCTTGTGAGAACAACGACGGAGCCTACGCGTGCAAGTGTGATGCTGGATATGGCGGGAAACACTGTGAAGAACGTAAGTGAATACTTTGGTTGATGTTTTTCGAAAGTACCAATTATATTATTTTCTGAACTTTCATTTATCCCGAAAAAATGCCACGAAATAAAGAGGGAAGAAATTCCCGTCAAATTATAAGTGGCGACAGGCTTCTTGTGGCACAGACTGCTTTGGTGCTTTAAAATATGTACAAGAAAACAGTTTTGTAAATAATGCATTATTTCCTCAGTACTTGACCAGTGCAAACAGAACCCGTGCCAGAATGGAGGGACGTGTAATAACGAGAATGGAGGATATACCTGCAGTTGTATCCCACAGTGGACGGAAAAGACTGCGATCAAGGTATGTCTAATTTGTAATTTAACGATAACCATAAGTGGAAACAATATATTCAGACTAAAATGTTCTCGTTGTTATGTAAGTTGTGTTTGATGTTGATAATTAACACCGCAAAACTATCGTCAGAAAGACGGTTATGAGATGATGTAGATATGCGCAGATAAACTGCCCAGAATAGTCATGAAGATTCAAAAAGTTACACCGGGTTTATGGGTGATGTGAGTTTTTTACGGGGACTCTGGAATTGCTGCTAGATGAGTTCGTGTTAGCGGCTGCGTTTAGCCAATTGAGTATGGATATTCCAGACAGTTTCTTTGAACGCAAGTTGAATCAGCTCATAGCATGCATTTAATACTAAATGCCATATATTGAACACTCACATTCCTCACCTCCTTTATACAGTTTCACCTAAAAGTGGTGACTATTCAAAACCATTTTGAGGAAGCGAATTTGAATTGGCTGCCTAAGTCACTAAAGGCGCTTGAGAATACTATCCAAATCACAGTGCGGGAGGATACAGTGCACTTGTTCCGATGACGAATTAGAGGTAAGGTAAGAGAAGCTAACATGTACATATACATTCTTTATTCTTCAGACGTTAATGAATGTGATAACAACCCGTGTAAAAATGGAGCCAGCTGCGTAAACTCACCTGGTGGATATAGTTGCAAGTGCGCTGCCGGATGGACTGGTGCTGAATGCGATCAAGGTAAGTTTTGTACACCGCCGTGCTACCTCGTCAAAAAAACAGAACTGGTAAATTGATAACATCAAAGGATCTTCTCACGAAACCAATCGCCTCCCAGCTGGCGGTACTCAAGCCAAGTTTAAGTAGGGGTGTGCCGCATGTTAATGACAAAACAAAATCACACTTCCCTAACCTGCTTATGACATTAAAAAAAAGACAATCTGTAGGTGTTTATTTGAGCATTTGATTTATTAAAATGATCTGTTGTCGACAGTTGGACCTACAGAAAATGTCGGGGAAATGTTTACTGGTAACTGAAGGGCACCATGTACCCCTTCTATGACAGCGTCCAATCAAAAACCCATAACCTGTTTCTGAATTTAGGTCAAAACCCCATACCCCTATATTGTGCAGCACATCCCGTATAGACTCCATGTGGGAGTAAACCCACCCACTCCCCCGACCCCCGATCGCTTCGCACGTGGTTCTTCTTTTAATACGTTTTTGAGTATTGCATAACGTCATTTTCAAGTGTACAAACCTTGGAACGATTTAAGACATTTGTCAATTAGAAACAGGCTTAGGGGAGGGCGGGTGTTAAAAATACTGACATTATGAAGTGATTTTCATTGATATTTATTTAGACGTGGACGAGTGCAAAAACAATCCTTGCCAAAATGACGGAATTTGTACAAATACAGTGGGAGACTTCACATGTCAATGCACAGGGCAGTTTACTGGAAAAACTTGTGAGAAGGGTAAGTTGGGCACAAGTTGACATCACGCCATTGTATTACTGTTACAGTGGAAAACCTCTACTTTGGGACACTTCTATTAAGGGGACACTTCTTCTGGTCCCGGCAAAACGCTCATATAATCTTTGTATTTACCAAGGAGACGAGGACACCTTTTGAATGTCCCGAATGCTATTTCAACCTCCACTAAGGGGACAACTTTTCTGCTAATGAATACAAGACTATTATTATTGATCAATCTCACATATATTTCAACAGTCCGTTATTGTTCAAGAAGAGTGCAGTTACATAGTAATATCGCAAATCGCAATTTAAAAAGTCCAAGGTTACTGTTGCAAGTTAAAATGATGCATTTGATTGCATCTTAATTAAATGGCTACATTCCAAGTCTGAAAAGAGGCAATTTTTTTCATTTTGTTTAGGTGGTTAATTATTAACAACACCCCACCCAACCTCCATTCAGGGGACACCTCTATTAAGGGGACACTTCTCCTTGTCTCGATGGTGTCCCCTTAATAGAGGTTCCACTGTATTTCGTTTATGTAATGTGAGAGATGGGTGTGGCCTTTTTGTTGTGCTTTTCAATTGCATGTAATTCCATTGTGCGGAGTTGAGACACTTTACTCTCACAGTGAATCTCATGACCTAGGAGTACAAATGCATATAAATACATGGCCGTCAGTGATGAGCTGAGCATCCAGGCTTGGATTAAGGCTTACCATTTAATCGATGCAACATTATCAATTTTTACGGAGTAACAGTGTTGCAAACTGAGTGAAAATGATGCCATGGGAACTCATCGAAGTAAACTGTTTCATTTCAATATAGATATGTGATACACAAATTACGATTTGTTTCCTTCAGATGTGGACGAATGCGAGCTTTTCCCGTGCCAGAACGGAGGTACATGCCGTAACACAGCGGGCGGATACGTGTGCGAGTGCATGCCGGGATGGGAAGGAAAGGACTGTGAACATGGTGAGATCAATAGGCAATATTCGTATTCGCACGGTAGGAATGGAACTAGCTTGAAATCAAGGCTCATGCGGGGGAATCTTTTCAAATGCAAATATTTGTAATGATATTCCCCGCATGAGAGTCGATTGTAAGCTAGTTCCATTCCTACCGTGAGAATACGAATATTGTCTATTACTGCGTAACTTGAATTCGAGTAAAATGCTAAAAAAAAAGATCAATGATCGTAGTAAAATGAAATAATACCAATGAAGGCTTGAAAAAAGTAAATGTTTTTCATTATCTGGGTATGTTCATGTTAATGTCAGCTTATTTGTCTGAATGTGTTGCATTCATTGCAGACATCGACGAATGTGCGAGTCACTTTTGTCAGAATGGCGCCACGTGTGTCAATGACATTGCTGGTTACAGATGCATTTGTCCTGCAGGATTCGAAGGCTTCTATTGCGACGAAGGTTAGTGTCCTATTTATTTTGGTTATTCTGTCGGCTACATGTATCAAAGGGAAAAAAGGAAGGGACCTCAAATAGAGTTTAACTTTCAGAGGACAACGCATGTTCTGATGCAAATTCTGCTCAACAAGTTGTATCCTTTTTCCCTCTAAATTACCGGAACAAAACCAAGACAACGCCATTATTTCCATGTTATGCGGTTTATACGCGCAGTGATATGATTATGGCAAGATGGTTTGTCTCATATAATACGGTACACCGGAAGTAACGACCCGAAAGTAGTGACCATCCAAAGTACTGATATAGGAAACGCCGCTTTACGGTTGTTACTTCGTAGATATCAAACTAATATATGCATATCTTCTCCGTTGACGTACTTGGAACAGAACTCTTGTAGCTTCCTGTTTTTGGTTCTTTATTAAATATATATTTCCCTTTATAAGTATAACATTATTTCAAGTTAATTCACCTGCCCTTACGTGCTATCCTATTATTTAATCATCATCCGACTCTGACTAGGCCATTTATGTTTTGGGTGGAGCTAAATATTCTTGTTTTCGAAATAAAATTGCCATTACTGTACATGTACTGTTTGTTGAAAATTCGAGTATTTAAATCATCGTCATAATGGTTTGAAGAGGCATGGATATACAAGGCCAACGACAAAATTATCTGTTTTTCTTTGGGGAATTTAATTTCCTTTCATACCTATTTCAATTAACGTTGTCGGATAGAAATGTTTTTAAAGCCCGCAAAGCCGGCAAGACAAGACCGAAAGGTAGCATGGTTAAAAGTAGAAACTGCTGCACGCACCGAATACTAATGAGAAGTAACATGAAAAACATTATTTCTAACGTTTCCCTTTGTTTTAAACCTGTAGAAGTAAGCTACTTTTAGCCAAACTTAATTTCAGCAGACTCAGCTAGTGAAAAAACATGGAAAAACAAATTATCTAACTCGGGGCAAACCAAATACATCACGTCCGAAAATAAAATAAAAACTTGTAGATTTATTTTCAACGATATGGAAATTACAATGAATACCCAGATTACCAATCGGTCTTGTCTTGTAGGCTTTACGCTTTCTATCCGACAACGTTAATTGAAATAGTTGTATACTGAGCGCCTTAACATACAAGGTATAACTTCTTAGACTTGTACGAAACGTGAAATTTGTAAAGCAATTGAGTTATAATAATAATAATATTAATATGATATGTTTTTTGTTTATTTTTAGTGCAATCCATGCCAACCCCTGCTATAAGTAAGTAATAATAATAATTATAAAAGCAATATATAATTATAATAAGCTTTGATAACTATTTCTAAATACAGTGGCATCCTTATTTCACGAACCTCCACTGAAAGGATTTTCGATTATTTTAGGCTAAAGGGAAATGTCCAAAATAAAATTGGTATTAAATGTTTATCGATATTATTATGCTGCATAATTAGGAGGTGATTATGAACCCGTCGGCTGTTTCCATGACAGTGGAGTGGTGCCCCGCCCCTTGCCAGAACTTCTTGGAAATTTCCGCTCAAATATTGATTGGAGGCACGTCGAGCTTACAGTTGACAAGTGCGCTAAGCTAGCCAAGGCGAAAGGGTAAGTTGAATCGTTGTTCTGAGTTAGGGTGTTGCTCTTGAATAAGTTGTTATAAATAAAAATGCCGTATTTGTCTGCTAAGCCCCAGGTTGAAATATTAGCAGTGAGCACCAGGCTTACGCATGTCTTTGATTTATCGCCCAAACAAACCACAGGATTAACTTTCTCCGGTATTTTTTTATGTTATTATTATTGTTGTTGCTTTCATTGAATAACGTCTAGGTTTACGGTTGGGATAAATGAAGTAAATCGTAAGTTTGTCAAATGAAAGGCTCGTCGCGTTCTGGCTATATTTACCCGGGGGGGTGGACTATACGGGGAGGCTCCGCCCGAAAGGGGTACCTTTTCAGTCTGGAGGTATATAAAAGGGTAGGGATTTCTCGAGTTGAAGTATAGAAAAGGGTAAGGAAAACTGTCACTTAGGTAATGAAAAGGGCCTAACAGACGCACCTAACGGCTTATTCAAACATCTCTACTGGTGACGCGTGATGTTTTCCGAGGGTATAGGGATGAAGTGTCTCTACTGTAAGTATGTGAAAGGGGTACCGTTTTCTATTGAAGGTATATCAAAGGGTTACCTTTTCTGTCAAAAATGGTATATAAAAGGGCAGGGGTTTGGACCTCGGGGCGGTGCCTCCCCGTATAAAACTTCGTTGAGTAGCCCCCGGGGCAATTTAGGTCAGCTTGCTTATAATCTTGCTTAATCTTAATGAAGCAAGAGGAAATTAGTATAACAACCACCTAACCTGGTTATTTAGTTAGTTTGCAATATATGCCAGTTTAATTGGAATTAATTTGATTGTTCTTGTTGCGTCGACACAATAAAATGGGCTAGTCAAGGATTGTAAAATAGTTGATAAAAGTTAGTCAAATACTAGTCAAATTGTGCAATTTTTAAACTCTAGTAAAAAAATACGTATTCTTAAATGTTTGGTTCTTTATTTATCATGGATTTCTTTACAGGAACACATTCTTTGCCATCCAGTACTACGGAGAATGTTGGTCAGGTCCTGAAGCTGGAGAAACTTATAAGAGAGATGGCAAAGCTAACAACTGCTACAAAGGAGTCGTGGGAGTGTCTCATTCCAACTTCGTTTACAAGTTTATGTAGTGAAGGCATCTTAACTATATTAAGGTATGTTATAAATGCAACAAGTGATAATTTGTTTTTTCATTTTTTTTTTGGTGCATGTTGGTAGGTCCATAATAGAAGGAGCTAAATAGTAATTGTGAGCTGTGAAACATGTTTTAGCGTAGAACGTGGAATACTGAATCACTTATCCTTTTGTGAAGAGTAATCTGCTACTTATAGTTTGCCATGAATTGTGATTTTGTGACTGTTGTGAAATGACCGTTTTATTTTCCATGAAACGTGATCTGCACCCTGTATTGCAATTCATTTTTTTTTTATTACTTTCCCTTTTCAACAGATTTAGAAAAGCAACCAACAATGTTTGGGAGGAAGACAGGCCTAAATAATAAACAAAGACATATTTGTGTTGCAGCTAGTTTAGATAAAGCCTGTACTAAGCAACAATGACAACTAAAATAAACAACACAAATAATATAACTGTGACGTGAACTGTCATTTCTGTCTAATTTGCAGAGTGTTTATAGAGTGTGTTGATCTTGAATTACTTGTTACTTGTTATTGAGTTTAAAGTGCAGTTTCTGTTTTTTTTTAGTTTTTGTTTGGCCTGTTAATTATTACAATCAAACTCGGTCAAGCGTTCCTATCAATAGTGAATTCCCTAGACTGTACATGTTCACAGAGTCCCCTTTTTCCCGTGTTGTTGTAGAAGACGATCGTAGAGTTCGTGGGTTGAGTTCGCGGGGCCGCCATCTTAGTTTCTCATTGCGAGCGAAAGCTGGGGAGAGAACAAAATGCCTGTGCAGACGGGCATACTAACACGCCTCCCCGCGCCCCGCCTCCTGTACCCATGGGAGTTTTGTCCTCTCCCCAGTTTTCGCTCGCCAAATAATCCAAGATGGCGGCAAAGGTAAGGTAAGGTAAATCTTTATTTAGGCAGGGTGGCCCATTCAGCTCTAGGCTGGTATCCAGAGGGACCCTCTAGGCTGGTATCCGTAGGGGCCCTGCGGCTCCACGATCGATCGTGACAGCGCGACGATTTCAGCGCAAAAAATAGAGGGACTGTTCACAGTCTATGAATTCCCACAGTGGGAAATAAATTAAAAGTTCAGCTGCTTATCACTTTTAAAATTGAAAATTTTGGGGCCCATGTAAGTTTTAAGCTAGTTCCATATTCCTTCGATTATGCTATTGTGTAAGTCATCGTGCATTTACAGTGCATGAGTAAATGCAAGAGCTGGTTTTCACTAGCGCAATAGAAATTAACCAACGTGGCATTTCTATACCTGTGCCTGGAAATACCTACTTTGTGCGCGTGCGCCTGGGCCCATGCCTGCTGTCTGTACCTATGCTCATGATCATGCTCGTGCTAATGTTTGTATTATTTTCTCGCTAATTTGATCAATACCAGCCCATAGATACCTAATAAAGTAAGGGATATACGTCGAGATTAAGTTAAAAGACGAACAGTAAAAATGACTGCATTTAGTGTGCATTTTCTTTTATGCTCCTTTATTTTGGATGCTCTAATAAACGAGTAGTGATATGCTGTTAGATTATTATTGTCTTCCTGTCCAGGTACATCTTTGCAGGATGACGTCTGCAAAAAAAATAATAATAATAATAATAATAAAGACAAGATTTGGGAAAACATTTTATGAGAAATATTAACGCGGATTTGCATTTGAAAATGATGACATGGAGTCGTCGAAACGTCATGCTTTTATCCGCGTTAATAATAATAATACTTTTTTAAGTTATCAAGGCCTCGGTTTGTGTTATCTGCCGAAGCCGAAAGAAAATACGACACTTCGTGTTTCGGTTAACCTAAACCATCGTCAGTTACTAAATGAATGCTAATAATTAAGCTGATAATGTTATAGGGTTCCCGTGTGCAGTATAAATTGAAGCCTTTACTTCAAAGCAACGTACACTATTTGATCAAGTCGTGAATTGGAAATAATAAAGAGGACAAGTCAGAAAACCGTAACAGTTGAAATTATTTCAAGCATATCAACTTTTTCTTCGCGCTTTTGCCAATAACTTATAGCATAACTGATAATTTACGAAGCGTCTTTATTACGTCAAGTTTAAAACTAATTTCCATTACCCTGAACGAGATAGACTCTGCAAGGCACGAGGTGCAGAGGGAGGAAAAATACAACATGGTCGGTGTCAGTTCGTGTATCTTAAATACATAGAAAATGGGGCACGTGTTACATAGCTTGGTGCTAACAGGAAAAAATATTGAGACATTGGGAGCTCATGACTGAATTTTTCCTACCTTTTGAACAGCTTTAAGACAGCCTGTAAACGTAATTGCTCTCAGGTCCACCTACACCGGACCAGCAATTGCTCGCCGGTCCATATCGATCATATTTTGTACCCTTTGGTGCACCGTAACACTCTCCGTAATACTGAATTGCAAAGTAGTACGACCTTGGAACATGCAAATAAAATAATAGATATAAAAATAAAGACAATTCCCTAATATTGTGTGTTTTAACAAAAACAGCCGCAACAACAACAATGTCGTCAATAATAATGAATCAGAAGCTCGTACGAGGCAACTCGTGGCTTAGGGCCTCCACAGACTAGAGAGATAGTTGTCGACAACTATTTAGTTGTCGATCATAAAAAGTTGTCGATAACAAAAAAGCCAGTGTGTGAAGCTAGTTATCGATAAAGCCCCTTCCACACGAGCAAGTTTTCCTTGACAAATTTTCACTTAACAATTTTTCCTTGCTCGTGTGGAAAGGGAAATTTGACAAATTTTCCTTGACAAGTGTCCTTGTTCCCTTTCCACACGAGCAAGGAAAAATTGTCAAGTGAAAACTTGTCAAGGAAAACTTGCTCGTGTGGAAGGGACTTAACTAAGGGAAAAAAGTACTACTACATGGATGGTCATCGTTTTCGTTTGTGGAAATTCCTGAAGACCATTAAAATGAAATTTAACTGAACTAATCAAACACTTCGAAAATTATAACTCAGTGATAAAATCCAAAGAATATAGTAATATCATTTTTCCCACTCAGCTTTTATTATAATATTATTAAGAGTTAATAAATCATAAGATGCATAGCAAAAATAAAACGTATCCCTCTAGCAAGGCAAAAAAAAAGGCTTTAATTTTCTCCTCTGAAACTCCACTAACTCGAGAAAAACACTAACCTCACTTCAGCGCCCTTTGTGAACATGCAATTCTAATTAACAATTAGATTATTCGCTCGAGATTTCTATGATGTGATAGTTGATGAGACCGCAGGCCGAAACAACTATCACATCACAGAAATTGAGAGCGAATAATCTAATTGTTTTAGTAACAATCACAATCTAGTATTAACTCTAAATCTTCTTCCGAAACTTCGGGGAAACGGGAAGAAACCGCAATTTTGTAGACGACCTCCAGCCACTGCACACTAATGGCTGATAGTATACGAGTAGCTCAGCCAATCAGATTGTCTCATTTGCATTAGTTAGTATACTAGTAGAGTTTTACTAATTACTTATATGAAGCTCATCGTCAAATATACTTACGAGTGACTTCTAGCAATGTCAGAGCATTTTTTAATGGTCTTTGACATGTCACGCCAATCGATGGATCCTCGAAGACTTTTCAGCATCTTTCCCATAGTTCGGGCATTACTTTTGTCCTTAAAACAACCGATTTCTTGGAACGTTTTCTCTGAAGAAAAAATCAGTAAAGCAAACAAATAAAAACAAAACAAGCAATAAAACGTCAGAGAGACTAATTAAAAAACAGAAAGAGAGAAATATTTTGGATGTATTCTAACGGTTTTATATTGACGTGGTTTGCTGCAGCTTTAAGTTAAAGATGATTTCCAGTCCGCACTGCACATGCTCAGGGTTTGTTTACATTTTTGGTTTGAATTTGTTGATACGTTACACTTTTGTGATAGCGTACATGAAGTTATTATGAAGTTTTTGAGTCCGCCATTAAGTGTCGTTTAGTTCCTGAATGCTCGATGAGCTGAAACGCCGGTTTGGGATAACGCCGAGGTTCTTCTACTCGTTATTATTGTTTGGCAAGAATATCTGGCGTTAATAATAAAGAAAAATGTAAGTTTGTACAGCAATTTCTATTTTCGCTAGTATTTACATTCCTTCGTATGGCGACTCATAAACATAGCAGGCGGAGATTGCGCAGTACGGACTGTAAATCATCTTTAAGTTGTGGAATAAAGCCCATTGTTTTTTCCTTTTTCCCAATTTCCACTGAAGTCTTTTTCATGTAGAAAGATGCGGAAATACGTGTAATTTAGCAACAAAAATCCTCGACGGTGAGAAGTGACGTGTTCCACGATTATGTTATTTTCATGTATCATTATGGACTGCTCATTGTGTCATACTTGCAGTCAGTATATCACATACTTATCTCGCAGTTAAATCCTGTAATCCCATCGGGGCACAAGCACTTGTATGTGCCTATTTTGTTCTCACACGTTCCACCATTTTGACATGGGTTGCTTCCTTTGCATTCATCTTCATCTAAAAATCAATAAATTTAAATATTAGACATTTATCGACCTTTATGTGACGTTTTGTCAGGGAAACACCATTGCCGAAGTGTGTCGCGGACGATTGAGTTTTCAGTTTGGTCCTGCATGTTTGTCTGATGCAATGCAGCAACCTGTCCTCTTGTTTTCATAACAGTAACCACAAAATGAAAAGATGTTACTTCGAAACAATGATAAAGCTTAAAGGAGCTACGTGGTTGGCGCTTCTTTAAAAAAATAGCGGTCTTAATCTTATTCATCCTCAACCATCCTTGTTCCTGTTTGGTTTATTATAACCTCGTTGGTGTTTTTCTACCTTAGTAACTATTATTTTGAGCCTTTCTTCAGTTTGAAGGTGATTTTGCATATTGCCTCATATGCATTTAGTAGGGAACCAATCAGATTGTCACAAATTGCAATATCCTGTTGTGAATATATAATAATTAAAAATATCTAGGCTGTACATGTGTATGTCAGTTTCAAATTTGATGAAATACTTGACCTCTTGTAATTCATGAGTTGACTACATACATACCCTGCAATAAATCATTCTAACTGTATTTCACAGTTAAATACTAGTGCTTACCATTCTCACAGTTCTTGCCTTCAAATCCCCGGATGCACTTGCAGTTGTAACCACCAATTGTGTTTGAACAGTTCCCGGTGTTCTGACAAGGGTTGTTAGTAGTGCATTCATCGAAATCTATAAGGAAGCAGCGATACAGTTTGGACTACATTGACACTTTCCGTTTAATTCCTGAACGAAACTTGATTGGTCTTTTGAGAATAGCGGCCACGCCTCGTAAAATCGCCCTATCAAACTTCTGGCACTTTCATACTGTTTTCACGTGTGATATTGTTTTCTTATTAACCGAGCGGGAGGTCTGTATGGAGAAATCTTGACCGAGGTCGTCAGTACAGACCGAACGCAGTGAGGAAGATCGAGGTCAATATTCCCCCAAACAGATTGACCAACCAAAACCCAACACGAAAAAAGGCGATGACCAATTCTCATTTAAAAAACAACAACAACAACAACCGATAATAAGCGAAATGGTATCATATCGGGAGTTGTCTCAAGGCGTTTCGTCATGATATCAAATCTCACCAGATAATTACCTTGATCGCAAACATCTCCACGATATCCAGCTGGACATTGGCATTCAAATCTACCAATCAGGTTAATACACGTAGCGTTATTCTTGCATGGGTTGTTCTCCTTGCACTCGTCTTTATCTACGTTGTACACAAGAAAATATTCTCGTAATTTAACCGCTCGTTCCAGATCCTTATCGGGTCACGTTCAGCCCGACTTTTGCGCTAAAATACGGACTGTTTTGCAGTCTAATGTAAATCAATCAATCAATTGATACATCGCAAAAAGGTCGGCTGAGGATTTTAACGGCAGTTACAGTTATATGTTCATCGTATGACGAATTTGATCATCTGGGGAGGGAGTCTAAATAAAAGTCACGGGGATCAAGTCTGAAATTTTGAAAGGAATCCCTACAAGGAACCAAATCTTACTTTGTGGGTGATCAGTTCTAAAAACTAGCTCCTTTCCTGTTTTATAAAGTTTCGGGATAACTCTAACAGTTGTCGTTTAATGAATGTGACAAGAAATGAGATGGTTGCTTTTCAAACCTGGCGCCGCTGCTTAGGGACAGTGTCCCTTTAACTATGGTAGTTTTTAGTCCAACGCAAATTTCTTCCCAGCATTTTAATTGTTAGTTTTAACAAGTCGTTGGTACCACGAGTAGAGAGAGGTACTGTGTTAGGCTGACAGCAAAGAGTCTGCCCGGGGTCCAAGCCATAATCAGGTCTCCAGAAAGAGCCGTTTTAACAAATGCAACAGAACAAATAGTATGCACTCACAAGTCTCGCTAAATTATAATAAAAGGTTGTAAACTTACCTTGTTTGCAATTTTTCCCTTCAAAACCAGTTGAACAGGAGCACTGGAATCCTCCGATTGTGTTGATGCAGGTAGCACCATTCTTGCAGGGATTGTTTGTCGAGCACTCGTTGATGTCTTTGAGAGAACATTTGGAGATAGCAATATTAACAAATAACTTTAGACGTAACTAATGCTGTAGCCATATGGCCATCCCATAAGTCCAATTTCGGCCTGGCCTATTAGTAACTAGACTAATTAGTAACTGGATAAACAGTGTTCCACTGCATTGTCTTTACGGTGATAGTAGAACTAAAAATGGTTATGGTTATGGTTAAATGCCCCACTTTTTTATTACAAAAGCTATCAAGACGTCAATCTTAAATTTCGCCGAAATTTCGTTTCAAGCGAAATTTCATTCATTCCCAGAAACGCGAACTGATTCGAACTTTGCATTACTATCACACATTCTGCAAATATTCTTTCAGTAAATGGATTAGAAAATATTAAATAATAGATTTTACACCAATCAATTTGAATAAATAAAAACCATTCCAAAAAGAAAAGAAATGCGTAAATAAGTGTTAGACGATAAGCTCTCACCGTTTTCGCAGTGCTCGCCATCGTATCCGCTGGTGCAATTTGCATTCATAGCTGCCCGGCTTGTTGTAACATGTTCCACCGTTCACGCAAGGGTTGGTTTGACATTCATTAATATCTAAAGATATTGGACAAAATTATTTTGCTTTATTGCTTATAAACCCTGCTTAAAGTGCCCCTAACCTTTTTTTATTATTTTCTCATCTGAATCTAAACATCACCTAAGGAACTTCTGCGAAAACAATTTGCGATTTGCAGAAAACGCGTCATGAATTTTATAAACCTTTCAAATTTTCCGCAATTTTGGTTCACCACTTTCTTTAGTCTCCTCTCGATCCTTCTCGGTTCACAAATGATCTGCGACGTAGATTAAGGAACACGTGACTTCAGACAAAGGAACAGTGAAGTAGATTAAGGAAAACGTGGCTTTAAAACAAAGGAACTGTGACGTAGAGTAAGGAACATGTGAGCCCGTCGGCCTTCTTACAGCGGGGAGGCGTGATACCGCAAAAAAAAATAGAATTTTGAAGATTTGAAATATTCATTAAAATTCGCGTTTTCTGCAAATCGCAATTTTTTTTCGCAGAAGTTCCTTGGGTGATGTTTAGATTCAGATGAGAACATAAAAAAGGTTAGGAGCACTTTAATTATCTGTACTTATTCATTTTCGACCGCCCCTCCGTTATATGAGTACCAGCAAACGGTAAAGGTAAAGCAACATTACTTAATAATATACATGGTTTGTGTTGAAAACTAGAAGCTTGTGGGGCCGTACATATAAACAAATAGTTCAAATAAACATAACAGCTATGTATATTTGATAGTAAATTGAACAACAATTTGAACTGAAATATTGTGGAAGGCAATAAAATATATACGTTACCTTGATCGCAATATTTCCCATCGAATCCACTTGCGCAAGAGCACTGGAATCCCCCGATTGTATTGGTACAGTTAGCACCATTTTTACACGGATCGTTTGTTGAGCATTCGTTGATATCTTGGAAAAAAGTATTTAGATAAATATGTAACAAAATTAATAGTTTTTATCGAGAAATGTATCACTTGTATTTCCAAAATATAGAACTGTAGTTTTGTTATCATTGTAATAGATACGTTCATATTTTGGAGCAAAAAATGGAACTATAACTATAGATAGACCTTTCTCCAAAATGGCCGCTGCAAATTCAAGATGGTTAAAATTAAACTGAGCGGAAAATGAAATACCAGCAAAGAACACCTCTTTTCTGGTAACTGTACGAAGTTTCGTTAGGTTAGGTTCTACTTGAGTCGAGAAAAGTTTTCAACTTCCGTTTTCTCGACTCAGGTAGAGCCTAACCTAACAAAACTTTGTACGATTACCAAACAAGAGGTGGTCTTTGAAGTGCTGGTACTGATTTTCCTCTCAGTTTAATATAAATTTGCGGCGGCCATTTTGGAGAAAGGCCTATTGAGTTGAAATGCAAGTACCTTGATCGCAATGTGGTCCTTTGAATCCACTAGAGCAGCGGCACTGATATGAACCAACAGTGTTATCACAAGTAGCGCCATTTTTACACGGTTTGGTTGTTTGCACACTCATTTATGTCTGAAAGAAAGGTTCCAGAATAGAAAATTATTTCAGGATAGTCCATTACAAGTGTGATAAAATGAAAAGCTGGCTAGCAGGGCTCTGATAAAGCCCCCGTCAAGTGCACGTGGATTTTTGTGGATTACAGAAAGCATATAATGTCTATAATTCCTTTCATAAGATAACGATTATCTTATGTTGTCTTACCTTGATCGCAGTGTTTGCCTTTGAATCCCTTAACGCAGTCACATCTGTAACTTCCCATCAAATTGGTGCAGCTTGCACCGTTTTTACAAGGATTGTTCTTGCATTCGTCCACATCTGGTAAAAAACGTAAAACATAGTTTCTTATGCATTGTATGAATCAAGCAATAACCTTCATAACATTTTTTTCTCATAAACGGCTCTTCCGGTACTACGTACTACTACTACTACTACTACTATTACTGTTGCTGCCACTACAACTACGGCATCCACTGGCCTACCAAAACTGCCACTACAACAACCGCTGCCACCGCCACCGCCACCACTACAGTCACGCCCACGCCCACGCCCACGCCCACGGCCACGCCCACGATCACTATCAATACCACTACCACTACACCACGACCACGATCACTAACAGACAGACACTAACCATGCCACTGCCACGACCAAGAACACCACTGATACCATCACTATCACCGCTATGATATAACACTACCATTGCCCTGGCATTGATACTATAACCTAACATCGCCATTGATACTGCTGTTATCATTATCTTGCAATATTTTAAGCTTCTTACCTTTTTCACAGTGTTTGCCATAGTGTCCAGTGGTGCATTTGCATTCATAGCTGCCGGGCTTGTTGTAACAGGTTCCTCCGTTCAGACAAGGTCTGGTCTGGCATTCATCAATATCTAAAGACCAGCAGGATAAAATAATAAAACGATTCAAATTAAACGTGCATAAAATAATAGATGTAGCACTGAACACACTAGTATAAGGTTGACAATATTGAAATATCATTGGTATGCACCGACATTACGTACACAATTACAGCCGGGAGATTTAAGATACGTTATGTGGGGTTGTAAAATAATGAAAAAACAAAAATCACGTTTATTGAACTGTATGGAAATTGGCATGAATAGAAGATGATTTTAATAGAGTGATTTTTCTAAACCCGTAAAATAGTTACTACACTATTAGATACTATTAGACACTAATTCCATTGTTTTCTTTTGTTTAGTTTTGACTATTACGCATTAAAATTTTATTTGTTAACTAAATGTTAGATAATGTTTCCCGGGTTAAATGAAATCACTCTAAAATAATGATCTAAAACCGATTAACTAGTTAATATTAATATTAATATATAATTAGTATTATTTTAGAACCTTGTTCGCAATGTTGTCCTTTGTATCCCGGCGCACATAGACACCGATATCCACCAACGTTGTTGACACACGTGGCACCATTTTTACATGGCTTGATCGTTAAACACTCGTTGATTTCTAAAGAGAAAGGTACAGGAAAAAGTATTTTTAAACACCAGTAAAAACCGTAGCCATAATCAGAAACAGCATTCACAGCAAAGCTCTCTCTCCATGTATGTGGACGCCAAATAAGTTCATCCTTCTATTTTTCCGACATGAAAATTTGAAATTATATTTTGTTTCGATACATTTTTGGAAAACAATTCCCAATATCCGCCATGCTGAATTAAGTTGATTTACTGTTGAAACTCGTCAGACAAACAACCTTAACTTTTGATTCTGTCTTCTAAGTGGGGCGTTTCCTAAAACGAAATTAGGGGGCGTTTCCTTGGTGATCCGCATCAAACGACGAATCCTTTGAAACATATTTACCAGCGCAGACTGTCAGAACTGAAACCCTCCAACCCAAATATGCACCACACCCCTGCCTTAGCGAAGTTCTGCGACAAGCATATTCTAGTTACTGTCTAACCTTGATCGCAGTGTTTGCCTGTGAATCCTTTAACGCAGTCGCATCTATAGCTTCCCTTCAAGTTGGTGCAGCTTCCACCGTTTTTGCAGGGACTGTTCTTGCATTCGTCCACATCTGGTAAAAAAACATAGCTCTTATTGATATCAATACAATTCAAGCTACACGTATAGCAGCGAGCGGTCGGAGAGCGCTGATCGGGTTCGCCGTGTTGTGTTATTTCTAGCCTGTTCCAGGCTCTCGGATAGTGGGAACAAAACGAAAAAAACGGCCGCGCGAAGAGATTCTGGGAGAGAGGCCCTGCCCTGCCTCTCTCCCAGACTCCCTTCGCGCGGGCGTTCTTTTTCGCTTCGTCCCCACTATCCGAGAGCTTGGAACAGGCTATGTTATTTCTTGAACCAGATCTCGACACTTTACTCAGTGCGTCTCTCTACCCAGGAGTATAAATGGGTACCGGCGAATCGTCAGGGCACCTGGCAAAGGGGGCTGCCTGAGATGACTTGCATTCCATCCAGGGAGTAGCGATACTCCTAGTCGTTCCATGCCATGGAAATCAGAGTTAAGCGCCGGGCTGTAATGCCGCCTAGGCTTGTAGACATCCCGGGGTAGACATACTTTAATCTTTAATTTCATCTTTAGCCGTTTGCAGTTCACTTGAAGAAACTGCGTCCGCGATGGTGCATTTTCCGTGCTGTTATAAATACAAAGATGTATTTCTGATTTTTAAAAATATAATTGCTTCTAACCTTGATCACAGTGTTTGCCTGTAAATCCGTTAACACAGTCACATCTGTAACTTCCCATCAAATTGGTGCAGTTTCCACCGTTTTTACAAGGACCGTTCTTGCATTCGTCCACATCTGGTGAAATCAAGTGTACAAAACAGTAATTGGTTACATATTGTAACATGCCATATATAAGTATTCCTAGACACAATTACTCGAACATGAAGATGATAGAGGATAATAATAATAATTAATAATTTATTGACTTGATATAGCGCCTTTTAACATTAAATGATCAAAAGCGCTTTACATGAATGAATTAAATGTATGTATATATATAATTAAAAAAAATGCATACAATAAGATGAATTAATTAAGATATATATACAATAAGATAAAACTATGAAAAACTCCTAAACTAATACATTACTAGAAATAAGCGTTGAGAAAAACTATTGTCTATTATAAGCTATGTTAAAAAAATTATTGTTAAGCTATGTTAAAAAAAAAAAAAAAAAAAAAAAAAAAAAAAATTATTGTTATCTATTGTAGGCTATGTTAAAAAATATGTCCTTAAGCTGCTTTTTGAAAACGCTCAGTGATTTTATTTCCCGAATATGTATGGGAAGCTATTCCATAGTGTGGGGGCAGCAGCGAAAAAAGAACGAGCCCCTAATGTTGATAGGCATACGCCCCTTGGGACGGTCTAAAAATAATGACTTATTAGATCGAAGAGAATAAGCAGAACAGGACTTAATAGACACTAAGTTACAAATATAGCTGGGCGAGATATTATATATAGCCTTAAAAGTAATAATTAAAATTTTAAAATGAATACGGTAAAAAACAGGTAGCCAGTGAAGGCTATATAGAGCGGGTGTAATATGGTCGTACTTTCTAGTGTTCGTTATTAATCTAGCAGCAGTGTTTCTGTACTCGTTGTAGTTTACTGATCTGATATTTAGGAAGGCCATAGAGCAAGCTATTACAATAATCTAGTCGTGACGTAACAAAAGCATGAATTAATGTTTTTAGCATTCCTGAGAAAGGTATTTTGAAATCCTGCGAATATTGTGAATATGATAGAAAGCAGCCTTACAAACTTGATTAATATGAGCATCCATACTAATTGAATTATCAAAAATAGTTCCCAAGTTCCTGACTTTAACAGAAGGATCAATCGTATCATCACCAACATGAAGTACATAAATCATAAACCCATTTGAGTAACTAGGTTGGTTGTTGCGTCTGTAAGGCCTCAAGCCAACGGTTTTGAAACTCAAAGCGAGAATATTTTAAGTGATATATTTGCTCAATCTTCACACTTTGTGTTTGAGGAACACTGAGAACATTTCCGTTCGTTTTCTATCAGTATTATTGTATGCTTTTGCAATACTGTAATGATGTATGGTCATGTAAATAAAGCTTGTTGTTTGTTGTTGTTGTTGTTGTTGTTTGTTGTTGAGATCAGCCATTCATTTCACGATATTTGAAGCAACTTACCTTTCTCACAGTTTTTGCCATCGTATCCACTGACGCATTTGCACTCATGGCTGCCTGGCTTGTTGTAACAGGTTCCCCCATTCAGACATGGCTATTCTGGCATTCATTAATGTCTAAAAATAACGATTCCGTATGAATTACTAGTATTCTGAATCTCTAAAAATTCACGAATTTTGTTAATGAAATATCTTATGAGTTTATTAAATACCCCATATTCCTCTCTTTTCTGGAAAAAAATCCAAACTTCGTCAAATTCGTCAAAAATTAAACATCGTTTTTCGTGGTCTTTGCCTCTTATCGACCATAGAGTACTAAAGTCATGACATCACAAAAATTAAATTTGCGAAATTATGAAATTTGATCAGTTATTCAGAGGAAGCATGCCAAAAACGTTCACTTGTCAAAAATTAGCTCACCATTACAATTTGCGGCCGAGATATGGGTACTTCAGGTTTTAATTTCTCCATACAAACCCTTCTAATTTTGCGTCTGTTCCTTAGAACAGATGCAAAATTAGAGAGGTTTGTATGGGACGGTACCAAACTTTGAACCTCTATATCTCGGCCGCAAATTGCAACGGAGAGCTAATTTTTGGCAAGTGGACGTTTTTCGGCATGCTTCCTCTGTATAGCTTGATCAAATATCATAATTTCGCAATTT
The DNA here is from genome assembly GCA_029204205.1 of Desmophyllum pertusum. Classification (NCBI taxonomy): domain Eukaryota; kingdom Metazoa; phylum Cnidaria; class Anthozoa; order Scleractinia; family Caryophylliidae; genus Desmophyllum; species Desmophyllum pertusum. The sequence goes on from MU826354.1 coordinate 460,361, forward strand.
AAATTTTTGACGTCACCCTTCACCGCTGTAATTTCTATGGTCACTATCTCATGGTGAGATATTTTCGACATATTTTCGGTATGTTTTTTTACAATAAACCTTTCATCGACTGGTAGGTTATTCCTAAGGTTATTAAAATTTTAGGAACAATAACCTTGATCGCAATGTTTTCCTTGGAATCCACTGGCCACAACGACACTGATATCCACCAATGGTGTTAATACACGTGGCGCCATTCTTACATGTAGTACTTGTTGAACACTCATTTATATCTAAGAGATAAAACAACGCGCAACGTTGCTAAAAAATAGTTTTTTTTAATATAGAAGATTCTATAATCATAAAGTAAGTAAGCGTAAATCTTAAACAAATCTGCAATAGAAAGGTATAAACGTTAAGAGATGAAGCCTGGAAACATACTGCACTCCTATAATTTATATTTTCCATGAGAGATCTTTGACTTATGATCAAAACCAGTTTTTGGGAAACAGCGTAGCCTTACGTCCCTTTAATTCTGCAATATTATAAACGTACATAATAATATAAGTGCAGTGTTAAATGTGATACAATAACAAAATGTACTCATAGCCTTTACGTTTGAACTAAATATATAAATGTTAAGTGGAATGAGTGACTTGGATAAAGTTAAATAAATGAAGAAGTGTTCTCAAGTCGAAATACTCAGAAAACAATTCAAAGCTCCCCAACGGAATCGAACCCACTACCATGAATCCTCCATAGCTCAGTGGTTAGTGCGTCCTACCGGCACCTGGAAGATCATGGGTTCGATTCCCGTTGGGGTACTCAGAAATTTTTTCTGAGTATTTCGACTTGAGAACACTTCTTCATTTATTTAAATATATAAATCTATATGAGAAATCCTATATTTGTAGTTTTATATTTTTACCTTGATCGCAATGTTTTCCCTTGAAACCAATGGGACAACGACACTGGTAACCACCAACGCTGTTGACGCACGTGGCGCCATTCTTACATGGAGATATCAAACACTCATTCACATCTGAAAGAAAAAGCAGTGAGTTAATTATGAGGCAATGACAAAAACTAGAGTGCTATCAAATTACAGTAATTGCTTAGTTTTACAACACCTTGATCGCAGTGTTTTCCTGTAAATCCTGGTTTACACAGGCACTGATATCCCTTTAACAAATCAACACAGGTTGCTCCATTCTTGCATGGCTTCATAATGACACACTCGTCGACAGCTGTGGTTAAATAAAAATAAATAAATAAATAAACAAACAAACAAACGAACGAACGAACGAACGAACGAACGAACGAACGAAGAAAAACAATAAACAAACAAATAAACAAACAAAGGATCAAACAAACTAATATTACAATTACAATCAAATGTGCTCAGATGCGAAATGACAGATACGCATATTCAAATGATCACCAATAAAAAAATACTCATTCTAAGGTGAGTTTTCATGCAGGGCAACTTTAAATACATCTAACGAATAATGTTACGCGAACTTGCCGAACTTGTTCCAAAGCCTTCAAGGAGCAATACGACAGACTACATCCGATCGCAACAGTTTGTTATCACTTCTCGTTACTTATTTCATTGTCATAAGAAATATATTATTCAGAATTTAGTGGAATATTTAATTATTTTTTTAATTATCGTCTGCTTACCTAAACCAGAGTTTCCGCAGTAACGCAAGTGACAGGTTGGAGTACTTTTGAGCTCATACACAAAGAATCCGTTGCACTTTTTCACCTTTATATTCACTTCCCATTTACAGTCTCTGGAACCCCAGTGGAAGCAGACTTTCCTGTCAACGATTTCTCCTGTGTTTACAGGATGATCACCGTTCAGCCATCCAGGCGCATGTGTTCCGCAGTGACCCTGTGGAACCACAGAGTCCGCCATCTTGTCTCCAGCACCTCCAGAGAACCGGTACCAAGCCGGTGTTACCAGTTCTCTTTGGTCGCACTTAGGGTTTTTGATGTCATTGTATCCCGCAGCACGTTCCTTCTCATCAAGTACCTTGTAGCTCGTGCATCCGTCTATTTCTTTAGTGAACAGAATTCAGTGTTTATATATTTTAGTGGCTTAATAAAGAGAATAATAAACTAATAGCAGAAGTAAAGAATCGTGTATATGTACATTAGCTAGTCGGGATTTCCTTTTTGTATTGATTTTTTTTATTTGTTATATCACATCCGGGATGATATTTATTTTATTAAAATTCCTTTGAGGTGAAGCCTGGAAATGGGATATACATGAGCAAAAATAATTTTATTGGATCAGAGAACTGATAGTTTAATGGAGAATGACGAATGACGAATTAGTATGCCTGAAGGAAATTAAATGTTTTGCAACTTAATATACACGTAGTGTTATTAATATAGTTAGCATAGCACTGCCTGATGTCTGCCATCCAAAGTTATGCCAACACGACCGTACAAGAGGGCGGGGAGTTTGGTGGAAATCCCTCTCCCCAATTGTTTTTCGTTGTTGTTATAAATAGCAATAAATATGATATCCTATACCTTATATTAGCATATGCTAAAGAGGTTACTTACTTTTCTCGCAATGTTTTCCAGTAAATCCTGGCAGGCAAATGCAGTGGTAACTCCCATGCTGATTCCGACAAGAACCACCATTTAAACAAGGTCTTGTTATGCACTCGTCGACATCTAATGCATAATTATTGATTTAGAATTGTTTATTACAATACCAAACGTATGGTGGCCTTCTTGTAGCTTTGCTAGACCATCAAGTGAAATACTTATTGATACAAAAACCCAGTGAGAAACCGGCGGACGAAAGGATGGACTGTTGAATTGAGTGGACACGTTATTGACGTGAAATGTCCTTTGATATAAACTGCATGCTTTGCTGTTATATTCCACAGCAAAACACACAAAATAAAAACTTTGAAATGAGCAATAAATAAACCAATAATTAACAAATAATGAAGCGAAAATCATGTATTATATTGTCATAAACATCATAAACACGACGGGGATTTGAGAACACGAGATAAATTTTAAAAAATCACGAGCCGCAGGTGAGTATTTTCTACATTTCTCAAGTGTTCGTAAATGACTGGATAGGATAAGATATTTATTTAAAGTCGATAAACGTGGGGAGTGGTCGCCCAATCTCCCGAGCCAGCTGGGGCTAGCTAGGGGCTCATGTTAAAAACGCTCGACTTAAATTACAGTGGAGTGTTCAATGACAGTATAATGCATGGCTTTCTCTTCTTTGTATGCAATTTAACGAGGAAAACCTTGGTCACAATGTCGTCCTTTGAATCCTGGAGGGCAAAGACACTGATATCCACCAATCCTGTTAACACATGTGGCGCCATTTTTACATGGTTTGGTTGTTAAACACTCATTTATATCTGGAATGTGAAACAGTGGTGTACACTAAATTTATGATAGTTTATGTCAGTTTCAATGCATGTTAAATATATAGAAGGTATTAATTAAATGGATCATGACAGATACAGAAGAAAAACCACGGAGTAAAGTTCACTATCTGAACGCAAGTTTTTGTTGCTGTTTTTGCTTCAGTTTTTATCTATACTCAAATTAATTAAAAGTCTAGGAAAGTGCATCAACTTATTTTGATAATAATAATAAAGCATTTATTTATACACGATATATTAAAATTACAGCCGAGTTGATGTGGTCGTGTACTTAAAGTAAAATAAAATTTAAAATTCCTAAGTATTTACAATAAAAGCTAAGTATTTACAACAATGGATTACAAATAAAAACTATTTACAAGGAAATGAATTACAAATTAAAAACTGTTTTTTATTGTCCGTTTAAAACGTTCGATGTTTTGGATGGCTCTTGTTTCGTTTTCGAGAGAGTGTTTTCCTTTGATCGCAGTGTTTTCCTTTGCTACGAAAATTATTGTGCGCAGAACGGTCTGGTCAAAATGTAAAATAAAATCTGAAATCAATGTTCCTACCACCAGAGGTAAATCAGCCTATGGAAAATGTGCCTTTCCCTGTGTGTGGTCTCCTTTCCGTCTCACCGTTCACTTGTGGATTAATTGGATGGATATCATTGAAAAACAACTTACAATAATATTAACATTCACATTCAATGTAATGTATTTCGGATACCTGCCCGTTCACATCACTAATTACATTTTCTGCCAGTATACTGTATATTCTGCCTTATATTCGCGGTTAAGCTAAAGAGGTCACTCACCTTTCTCGCAATGCTTTCCAGTAAATCCTGGCAGGCAAATGCAGTGATAACTCCCATGCTGATTCCGACAAGTACCACCATTTAAACAAGGTCTTGTTATGCACTCGTTGACATCTAATGTGTAATTATATATTTAGAATTGCTTATTACAATAACAACACTTTAGGTTGCTTAAAATCAATAGCTTTTTCAAGTATGGTGGCCATCTTGTAGCTTTACTAGACAATCAAATGAAAGACTTGATGTAAAAACCCAATGACAAACCGACCGACGAAAGGATGGACAGATAAATGTATTAATGTATCTTAATCAAAAATTAAATGAATCAGTAAATCAGTAAACAACCAATGAAGCCAATATCGTGCAATATATTGTCATAAAACACGATAGGAATTTGAGGACACGACTGTTAGCATTATAAAACCTAGAGACAACTAGTAGAAACATTTAGAACCTTGGTCGCAATGCCGTCCTTTAAATCCTGGTGGGCAGAGACACTGATATCCACCAATGCTGTTAACACATGTGGCGCCATTTTTACATGGTTTGGTTGTTAAACACTCATTTATATCTAAAATTTAAAGTAGAAAATGTAAGTTAAACAAGAAGCATACATGTAAAATAATTCACAAAACATTATTTAGAGGGGTTGCCATTTGTGGCGATTCTTGGCTAGGAAAAGTCCAATTTTATTATTTACCTACCAATGGACTGTAAGTAACAAATTAAAGAAACAAAAACAAAGCAGATACGTGAGGGACGTTTGGGCAACGTTCGCATGTGAATTAATCTAAGGATAGGATTTTTAAATTCTAGAAATCTTGACTTTGGAAGGCTGACGATTCGAGCGTTAGGCCCACGTAGGAAAAAATCAAATACTAGCGTGCAAAAAAAAATTATCCCGCATTTATAAGTATAAACTCCGGTGAGTTGATGGAGCCTGATGAGCTAATATTTTAATGTATTTTTAAAGGCTAATAATTTGAAACAGGTTTCACAGTGTTGGGAAAAACAAAAAGCACAAAATGTATTCACTGCAGGCATCGTGCGTTAACTATGAAGTAAAGAGGGACAGCGTAAGATTAAACGAGTTGCATGTAGCTCAATTGAATTGCTTTAACTGTTCTTAAGTCAATAATTGTCTAGGAAATGGTCACAATGTACCTTGTTCACAATGCTGTCCTTGGAATCCACTGGAACAACGACACCGATATCCTCCAATGGTGTTAGAACACGTGGCACCATTCTTGCACGGCCTGGTTGTAATGCACTCATTTATATCTGAAAGATGGAAAATTTATAAAATTTAAAAAAAATTAAAATAATAATAATAACGCCTATAATCAACTACTAAATTCAAACATTTCAAACCTTGGTCGCAATGACGTCCTTTGAATCCCGCGGTGCAGCGACATTGGTATCCACCAATGGTGTTAACACACGTGGCGCCATTTTTACATGGCTTTGTTGTTAAACACTCGTTTATATCTGAAAGGGGGAGCAGAAAAGTTTAATTTTAACGAAGAAGCGTAAAATGTGTTAATTTGTTTCACTATTTTGAAAATGGATTTCACTCTGAAATCTAAATTAAACTTTCAGTAGCTGTTTATTTATATGGAGAAACGGAAAAATGTTTGTCCACGGTATAATCGTTGGGATGACAACCGTGTTCTGACGTTCAACGGGTTTAACCAAACGTGGAATTTTCAGTATAATTCGTCGTTCTAATGATATGTATTATTGTTTTGAAATAATTGTGTATAGATTTATGCTATTTTATGACGTCATAAAATAGTGAGATCCAAAATAGCGAATCCAAGATGGCGGATTTAATGACGTTATCGTTATATGATGGCAGCATATTATTTCATAACCATTGTATCATCTAGAGACAGCTCCAGGCTCTCTACTAAGGGCATAGTGCTTTCAAGGCGTCTTATCACAAAGAAAACTCAAGAGGGGAGGTTCTCTCCCTTTGTACGGTCGAGTTGGGGAATGGTCGGGGAGGGGGGTATGAGTTTCTCCGAGGTCTCAAGTTACCTTGATCGCAATGTTTTCCTTGGAATCCACTGGCACAACGACACTGATATCCACCGATGGTGTTAACACACGTGGCGCCATTTTTACATGGTCTAGTTGTCAGACACTCATTTACATCTGAAAGATGACGCATAATCTTAGACATGACGTACAATGTACAAGTGTGTTTTTGTTTTCTAATAACTGCTTCATTGATTACTATGACATTTACTTCACTCATTACTTGGTGTCAATGACATCTATGGCTACTTAAAAGCAATAGGTTTGTTATGGTTACTTCCGGTATGCCATTTATATCAAGGGTGACGTTTTCAATTTGGAAAATAAAAAACGGTAGAGAAAACAAAAAACCTATAATCAGGAATTATATCCAAGGTATAATTTTCCTACTTACCCGTTTCACATTTTTTCCTTGGAAGCCTGGTTTGCAGACGCAAGAGTAGCCGTCCTGTTTTGGGACGCATGTTGCGCCATTCTTGCAAGGTTTGTGTACTTTACACTCGTCTAGACATAAAACAAGATCAACATGATAGTGACCATAACTACCTGGGCTATTTTAGCGTTTGTGGCCTAGGGTGGGGATGGGATGATATGGGTTGTAGAAAGTGCACCCATATGTATCTTTAAAAAATTTATAGTAATGAAACTGATTTGTATATAGTGGTGTGCAATGTATCCACAAATGTTTATTTTAGTGAAAGTTACGTGTCATATCACGCCAAAATGACGCCCTTCATTGCAAAACAAATCCTCTATTTTATCCACCATCTTGGATTTTCTAGTAAATCAGTAAATCTCATCAAATCGATTTTCAAAAAAAAAAAACTGAACAAAGATAAGATGCAAAACCCAAGTTTGAAATCAGCGAGGGCACTTTCTACCAAGCCAAGACATGGTTAAGTGTACTAAATTCTACCACATCCACAGTAGCCAACGAATTAAAGTCTAATTGCAAGTTTGCACCTATATTCATATATATTTCTGTTCGAATTCTTATTTGGTTTAACTATACCATCTCACTAATGTACTTCCAAGGATCAGCAAAGAATTAAAATACTAGTTCTCTTAATTGAATTGAATGCAAAGCAATTGTATTTTGCAGGTCTGAGACACATGTCTCAAATCTCCCTAATTCGTAATTCTGGCAAGAGTTTAAGGATTGACATTACAAATTCATGACTGAATAGCTCTCTTCAGTTCTGATTTCACAGCAGCAATTCACTACTTCACTCACCATATCCTGCATTTCCACAGTACCGCAACCAACATACAGGAGTTCTCGCCAGTTTGTAGACGTAAAACCCACTGCATTTCTTAATCTGGATGGCAGCATGCCAACGGCAATCGTTACTGCCCCAATGGAAACACACCTTTTCCGTTGACAACTTGCCCGACTCTTGTTGGATGCGAACCACTTAGCCATCCTGGTGCGTGTGTGCCACAATGATGCTTCGGGACAGCGGAAGTGGGCATCTGGATACCAGCTGCCCCAGTAAACCTGTACCATTTGGGTGTTACCAGATCCCTTTGGTCGCACTTCAAGGTGTTACCTCTGTGAACTCCGGCAGCCCGTTCTCTATCATTTAGAACTTGGTAATGTTTACATTCATCAAAGACTAAAAGAAAGAAATGAATAAATTATATTTTCATATTGTTGCTTTTACCTTATTAGACTTTGACCGCTTTTCAGAAAAAAACATAAATGACATTTTAGGATAAAGACAACTCAATCTTCACTTTAAAATTTTAAAACTACCAACCGATCTCGCAATGTCTGCCAAGAAATCCTGGTCTACATTTGCATCTGTAGCTTCCTTGCTGATTCTCACACGTTCCACCATTACGACAGGGTCGTGTTATACATTCATTGATATCTGCAAATTAATGGTTTCCACTTGATAAAATGTCTAGTACTATTTTTACAATTTCTGTCCTTGGTATTTCATGAGTTTAGGTTGATGGAAATTCCTTATTTTACAAATGATTATTGACATTGCTGCAGGTAGTTAAAAAAATATATTGGAAAAATAATACCTTGCTCACAGTTCCTCCCTTGGTAACCAGGCTTACAGAGGCAGGTATAAACACCATTCTTATTAACACAGGTGGCGCCATTTTGACAAGGCTTGCTTGATCTACAAGGGTCTATGAGGATGGGGGTTTTTTAAGAGAGAACATCAATATTTAGTATATCTGTGTTAAAATTCCTCAATTCGTTTAACTATATCTTGTATCAAAATTGAATGCAAAGCAGTTGTCTCCGGCCCAGTATTTGGCAGGCCTGAATCACCTTAATACAAAATATTAATCACTTCCTTATTCCGGAAAGACAGTTTTACGCGATGATACTATACAAAGTTTCTCAATTAACATAATAATGGTTAGTGCTTTCATTACTATCCCGACAGTTTGTCACCGTGTTGAATTTCGGGCGATAAATAGATAATTAACTCACCAAATCCTGCATTACCACAGTACCGCAACCAACATACGGGAGTCCTCGCCAGTTTGTAGACGTAAAACCCACTGCATTTCTTTATCTGGATGGTAGCATGCCAACGACAAATGTTATTTCCCCAATGGAAACAAACTTTTCCGTTGACAACTTGTCCGACTCTTGTTGGATGCGAAACCGCTTAGCCATCCTGGTGCGTGTGTTCCACAGTAATGCTTCGGAACAGCGGAAGTGGGCATCTGAGTACCAGCTGCCCCAGTAAACCTGTACCAGTTGTTAGGCTACCAGATCCTTTTGGTCGCATTTCAAGGTGTTACCTCTGTGAACTCCGGCTGCTCGTTCTCTATCATTTAGAACTTTGAAATGTTTACATTCATCAAAGACTAAGGGAAAGAAATAAACATATGAAAATGTGCAAAATATTTTCATTTTGTTGCCCAATTAGACCGTGTACGAATTACTTTAGGAGAAAATAACTCAATTATCACTTTAGAATGTTAAAAATACCAACCGATCTCGCAATGTTTGCCAAGAAATCCTGGTCTGCATTTGCATCTGTAGCTTCCTTGCAGATTCTCACAAGTTCCACCATTACGACAGGGTCTGGTTATACATTCATTGATATCTGGAAATTAATGGTTCCCACTTTTTAATAATGTTTTACTCGATTTAAATACTAATGATACATGCAACAAATGTGCCTCATTAAACGGGCAGTAAAGGGGTTTGACCCTTTTTGGTCAACACTGTGCTTCAGTATTTTTTTATTACAAAATAATTATAGAACACCAAAAAAAAGAATCAACCAAAAACAATTATGATCTCCATTGCAATTTTGGAACGAAAATAGAAATTGAAAAAAGGTTAGCCCAACATTTTTTTCAAATTGCGACCCATTCCGACCCAGTTTCTATGGCCAGAGACACTTATTGACAGTTTTAGTACACTACCTAGGATGGTAATTATAACAAAATTTGACCATTATTTTTATTTTCTGTTAATACCAAACGTTTTTGGTTTTTGAAATTACATCACATCCCGTGATACTGCCCCTTTAATGCTCGGTCAAACAACAAACTATGAAAATAGCTAATTCGATAAAAATTACAATAACTCGTGGGTTTTGTTTTTGATTAAATAATTATTTAACAATACTTAAATGTAATAAATACACAAAGAAAATAATGAATGTGTAATTTAAATGATATATTCTATTTCATTTTACTCTACTAGAAGTAAACTTAATCTGGCCAGATGCATCACAAATCTGCCTCAGTCCCATTCATGATTTCTATGCTGAGGTAAACCATTTATTTTATATTAACATTTGGCAAGAGAGGATTATCTAAGAGAAGCCTTACCCCATACTTGGGTCTCTTCCAAAGATAATATTTGGAATCTATTTTTAACTTCAGTCCATAACTGAGATATCTTTTAAGAGAGCTACCTGATTGGTCAGTTCTATAAACGTGATGCCGAAGCCTCGATCAGAAGAAAATAAAAATAACTTTCACAGAATGACGCGAAACTGTTAATATATCTCAAAAAATTATCATAGGCCAAGGGAATCCTTTCAAAGATCATCCTCTCCTACATTGGGTTGTTAACAACGACACGTGAAAAACATTACCTTGCTCACAGTTCCTCCCTTGGTAGCCAGGCTTACAGAGGCAGGTATAATCACCATTCTTATTAACACAGGTGGCGCCATTTTGACAAGGCTTGCTTGCTTTGCAAGGATCTGTGAGGTTATTTTCGGAATAGAGAATACACCCATATATTTAGCATAATCTGCGTTCAATTCCTTAATCTGCTTAACTATCTTTTATTACATATCCAGAGATCATCAGCAAAATGTAAAGAACGAAAACATCACTTAAGAATCAAAATTGGATAAAAGCAATCTTCCGCGCAGTATTTTGCTGGTCTGAACCATGTTAATACCAAATATAATATTAATCAATTCCTAATTCTGGCAAGACAGTACGGGTAATGGCATTATAAATAGTTTCAAAATTAACGCAAGAATGGATAGTGCTTTTCGTTACTATTCCGACAATTTGTCCCAGTGCGGAATGTTCAGCGATACATATATACTGAACTCACCAAATCCTGCATTTCCGCAGTACCGCAACCAACACACAGGAGTCCTCGCCAGTTTGTAGACGTAAAACCCACTGCATTTCTTTATCTGGATAGCAGCATGCCAACGGCAAATGTTATTTCCCCAATGGAAACACACTTTTCCGTTGACAACTTGTCCGACTCTTGTTGGATGCGAACCACTTAGCCACCTGGTGCGTGTGTGCCACAATGATGCTTCGGAACAGTGGAAGTGGGCATCTGAGTACCAGCTGCCCCAGTAAACCTGTACCATTTGTTAACTACCAGATCTTTTGGTCGCACTTCAAGGTGTTACCTCTGTGAACGCCGGCTGCACGTTCTCTATCATTTAGAGCTTGGTAATGTTTACATTCATCAAAGACTAAAAGAAAGAAAATAATGTATGACACTGAGCAAAATATTTTCATTTTGCTGCTTTTTCAATTACACCATGTACGTATTCCAGGAAAAACAAAACAACATAAATGATAAACCAATATTTTAAAACACCAACCGATCTCGCAATGTTTGCCAAGATATCCTGCTCTACATTTGCATATGTAGCTTCCTTGCAGATTTTCACACGTTCCACCATTACGACAGGGTCTAGTTATACATTCATTGATATCTGGAAAACAGCAATGTTTTGCCCTTTGTAAAATTGTTACTATCTTTAGATAAAGAAACCGAAGCCTATGTCTAATAAAACCAATTTGCCTATTAATGCTGGCAACATAGAAGCTATGAAAATACCTACAAGTATATAATAAATGTAATAAATCGTGGGTTTGGTTTTAAATAATTTATTAACAAAGCTTTGATGTATTATATCATACCGCAATAAATGATAAGGAATAACTGAGGAATTTACCATTGTTTATTTTATTTAATGCGATAGCCAACGCCTAAATCCTTAAAAAATAATCGCTAAAATCACTCGTTTTCTGATTTTTGCTCGTGCTACCAATAAACACATCTATATACAGAAAATATTTTCCTATTCTAAAGCGTCAATTAATCTGCTAGGAGCATCACCAAATTGCGTCTATTCCATTCAACAACAATATGTAAAAATCGTTACCTTGCTCACAGTTCCTCCCTTGGAAGCCAGGCTTACAGAGGCAGGTATAATCACCATTCTTATTAACACATGTGGCGCCATTTTGACAAGGCTTGCTTGTTCTACAAGGGTCTGTAAGGGTTTTTATTTAAGAGAGAACAGCCATATTTAGTCAATCTGAGTTCAAATTCCTTAATTCGCTTAAATATATCTTATTACATATTTGCTTCCAAAAACCATCAAGGAGGTAAAAGAGCGAAATCCAAATTGAAGCGACACAATAGGTCATTGCCGAGTTGCCTTTTGTCTCTGTTTCAAAACGAGTCCTGCTGGACAACCTTTCATATGGAAATGAGTTTTACTTGCACGTTAATTGCCTTGCAAATCAAACTCATCCCATATGAAAGGTTGTGTACCAGGACTCGTTTTGAAAAAGAGACAAAGGCAACTCGGAAATAGCCTATTGTCTTTGGACTAGTATTCAGTACTGGACAATCTTAATACCAAATATACATCACATCCTATTTTTGACAAAACAGTACGGACTACCATCATAAATAGTTTATCAATTATATAAGAATGGGTGGTGCTTGTCATTACTATCAACTGAAGATAGTTTGTCGCGCAGTGCTGAATTTTCAAACTCACCATGTCCTGCATTTCCACAGTACCGCAACCAACATACAGGAGTCCTCGCCAGTTTGTAGACGTAAAACCCACTGCATTTCTTTATCTGGATTGTAGCATGCCAATGGCAAATGTTATTTCCCAGTGGAAACACACTTTTCCGTTGACAACTTGCCCGACTCTTGTTGGATGCGAACTGCTTAGCCACCCGGTGCGTGTGTTCCACAGTAATGCCTCGGAACAGTGGAAGTGGGCATCTGAGTACCAGCTGCTCCAGTAAACCTGTACCATTTGTCGGCTACCAGATCCTTTTGGTCGCACTTCAAGGTATTACCTCTGTGAACGCCGGCTGCACGTTCTCTATCATTTAGAACTTGGTAATGTTTACAGGCATCGACGACTAAGGGAAAAAACGAATATCGAAACACATAAATGACATTTTAGGAGAAAGATAAATCAATCTTATCTTTAGAATTGTGAAAATACTAACTGATCTCGCATTGTCTGCCAATAAATCCTGGTCTACATTTGCATCTGTAGCTTCCTGGCAGATTCTCACACGTTCCACTATTACGACAGGGTCTGGTTATACATTCATTAATATCTGTAAATTCAAAGAGGTCCAAGATGTTAGAAAACAAGAGAAAACAAAGTTTGTTGCTTTTCGCTGCACTGTAATATTATTTTATTAAGGCTTGTTCAATTAATGCTATATTTAAATATTTCCCATAACTAATGATGAAATGTAAAATTGGTTATGATATTGAAGTTCGGAAAAGTAACCAAAAGCTACCGTTTGCCATATGAATGCCTATTAGCTTTTTTTTCTTATTGTTTTTGTTGTTGCTGTTGTTTTGTTGTTGTTGTTGTTGTTGTCTTTTTTATTGTTGTTATTTTTATTACATCGAAGCTTTTCGTCGTTTTCTTATTTGTCCTAAAGATCCGCCTCTATTCGTTGATCGACCATTTCAGATTTTTATAATATCAATTAATTTAACATTAATATTTGATGTATTTATTTATTTATAATAAAACAAAACTCAGAATACTTACCTTGCTCGCAGTTCTTTCCTTGGTAACCAGGCTTACAAACACAAGTGTAATCACCATTTTTATTAACACAAGTGGCGCCATTTCGACAAGGCTTGTTTACTTTGCAAATGTCTTTGTGAATTAACAAGAAAAATTATATACACCTGATCAGTACACTCTGTAAAGAATATTCGTGAAATTTACCAATTTATTTACAATAATTAACTGATTATCTCGAGTAATTATCTTTTCTTCTAGTTTTTTAAATAATAATGTTAACACTTTTAAACAAAAAACGTATGTGTCGACTTTGAAATGCAATAATTTTCTTTCAAAACTGTCCCCAAAAAGTACCGCAGGTTTAAAGAACTTGTACTATACTAAACCTGAAACAAAGCTATTACTTTGTGCAGCCAATCGAACGTTAAAAGTGATAACATATATGACTCATCGGACATAGTTTTTGCTCTATAATCCTTAACTTATCACGGGATAGAAGGTTTATAATTTGCTATAATCAAGGGCGTTCTAACATAGGCTGTAAGTAACCGTTCGATCTCGAAGAATCAAACTATATGCACTTTTTTGTACGAAACATTACGTTTTGGCACTGGTTTGAGGCAAACTTTTACATACCAAATCCTGCATTCCCACAGTAACGAAGCCAACACACTGGAGGCCTCACCAATTTGTACACGTAAAAACCGTTGCACTTCTTTATCTGGATGTTAGTTTGCCAATTACAAGGGTTTGCGCCCCAATGGAAGCACACCTTCGCGTTAACAACTTGTCCCACATTTGTTGGATGCGAACCGCTTAGCCATCCTGGGGCGTGTGTTCCACAGTGATGCTTTGGAATACCGACGTTACCTGGGGTGGGCATCATACTCCCAGATGCCCCAGTAAACCTGTACCATTTCGGTGAAGCAGGCAGGTCATTTTTGTCACATTTCAGGATGTTTCCTCTTTGGACACCTGCAGCTCGGGTTCTGTCGTTGAGTTGTGTGGGGTTAGTACATGCGTCCTCTCCTATAAGCAGATGATGCACATGAAAAATACATAGAAAGCTGGGAAAGTAAATGTATAGTGGAATTTATTATATAGACACGAGTGTTTTACTGGAAAATAGACCACTCGTAAAATTCATACGAAACTACATCCAGGACCCGAGTGGCGTATTTTCCATATCCTCACTAATGAGGTTATCGATGACGTCATTTCCCGCTTTTGCATGACTTTGTGCAAAGCTGCCAAACGCCGGTTGAAAAATGGCGAGCGATAGATTCGTGAATTCAGTGAAGCCGACATTAAATAGTTTACTGAGGAGTAGGAAAATGCTAAAACGAAGAAGGAGGAGGAGTTCTTTGAAAGTGAAGACGAAAGGAGATAAATTCAAGAAAGTCCAGCCATCGAGCTGCAAGAGTTCGTGATAAAGTTTGTGCTTTTGTTGTTTGTCTATATAATAAAAAGAAAATTACACGGTGGCTTGATGATATGAATTTTATTTTTTACCACTCGAAAATAAAATTCATATATTCGCGCCGCCGTGTAATATCCTCTATATATTGTTTTATTATGCTACGAGACCAAATTATATAATTTCATTTTTTAGCAAACATATTTTTGTTGAGGAAGATAAGAAGATGTTAACCACACTACTCGGAAAAAAATATCCGAGTTCTCCAAATGGAGTTGAACCGAAATGACCTTCCACACACCAAAGAAAGGTTCAACTGATTAAACTTACCAAAACCTCCATTTCCGCAAAAACGAAGATAGCAGCAAGGGTTTTTCCAAGCTTATAGATATAAAATCCATTGCATTTCTTGATCTGGATAGTTGTCGACCAGCGGCAGTTGTTTCCAGACCAGTGAAAGCAAACTTTCCCATTGATAGTCTGTCCAGTCCTAGTTGGATGCGGAGTACTCAACCAGCCAGGCGCATGGGTTCCGCAGCGGTTTATCGGCACGGCTGTAGTTGGCATCTGTGAGCCCGCTGCTCCAGTGAATCGGTACCACCTAGGGCTGGAAATGTCCCGCTGGTCACATCTTAGGACGTTTCCTCTGTGGACCCCTGCAGCTCGGCTTCTGTCACTTATGACTTGATGCATATGGCGATAACAATAGTCATGTCCTAATTAATTTAATTTAAAAAATAAAAATGGTGTGTTAATAAACGAAAATGGCACTTCCATTTGCGGTTATGATATGTTTTGTCCTTAATAAGTTGTAGTAAACGCCCATGGAAAGTCCTTCCATCTTCCTATTCCAATACTGTTATGTAACTATTTATTTTTAACCTTGGGTTTAATTCCAATTTATTTTGTTGCTGGAACATTAAATGTTAATTAAACGTCATTCAATGAGGCCTTATGTGCCAATTGGTGCGAAATAGATATATCTGGGTTACGATATTATTTAACAAGACGTTTAAACCAGTAAAAAATACCCCCATTGCAAGTCGATAAAGAGAAATGGTTACGAAGTTCTTTTTTCCATGTTTTGTTCGCTTTTTTTAGCCTTGACCGTGTACAAAACACGATAGGTTTTGATTTGTAACCAACAGAAACGTTTCGGTTACGTAATTCACCCACAGTGCGTGAGCACAAAACAAAAGATTATGCACGGTCGTGGACCGTCCCACATAAATATTGGCATGATGTTTGCTTCCTTTATTTCTATTTCCCCGCTATTGACTATTGTTGCATACAACTTATTATCAATTATCAAGGTGTGTGTGCATAAACGAGAAAATATGATACATACCGTTCGATTGTTTGCAAGTCCTGAAAGATAAATAAACATAAAATTAAACATGCTCGATATTAATTTAATTTATATGTTGTTTAATCAGAGATGTGTGATTAAACATCTGAAATGTTCTATATATGAAAACAAGGTATTTCATAAAATTATCAAGGGATTTTTAAAGTGACATGATGGGATAATAGGAAAAGAAGATAAAAAAGTTTTAAAACCTCGTTGATATGGGGGAAAAGTGAATATAAATATATTTTATTTTACAGTCGGGAAGTTACAAGGGTATCGTACACCCAACGTGTCTTGACCACGTGTTTTATGTAAATACAATTCACATGTATGTAGCTTGCAAAAATATAGATCAACGAAATAAATGTTTTTCCTCATGTTCTAAATACTAGAAATGATAAACTCTTTCTAAATATCGTGATACATGTAGCTTATACAAATTATTGCCTCGAAACAATAGAACCAAAAAAACATAGAACAAATAAATCGAAACAAATACGTTGGCTAGAGCGTTTATTAATTTGATACACGCACAGATGCGTTTAAAAAGTTTGAAAAGGCTTACTTTATAAATACCAGCAGTGCTAGCATCCATTTTATAATTCTGAAATCCATATTCAGAATCGACCCCACTCCTGAAATATAATACAGATCGCTTGGGTTAACTTGAGCCCGCCCAATATCGTAACATATATTGTGGATCAAAAAATAACATCTAACCACCAATCAAACTAAGAAAAAATATTGATTATTTAAGCTTTATTTATTAACTAAAACAAAAGGGTTTAGCACGTGGTGTAATCGGTATTTATGACAATCTTGTTTAATATCCAATAAAAACCTTATTTATATATGTTTGGACAAAGACGTATAACGAGAATGTTAAACAAACACTATCGCCACCTTTATTTTATGGTTTGCAAAAAGCAATTTTCGACAATATTTCGATTTTCAACAATATTTGTAGCGCGTTTATAAATATTTTGGGCAGCGAAAATTTCCGAGAAAAAAACACATTGTTTTTTGTTCTTCAACAAGTGCCTCTTCTTTTATTCGGTATATTAAAAAAAACGATTTCGGGAAACTAAGCATTGACGTTCTAGATGACTGAGGACGTAGTTAGCGTATTGCTGTGGAAATAATTCAAATTAGAAAAATTGTACTGATTTGCAAGAAAAGCCAAATATTTTTCTCTCAGTTGGCCTAGCTCATAATATATAACTTAACCGTTTATTTTTTTTTCGTTTCGTTTTTGTTTTTAGTAATGACGCATAATCAGTCACGTCCTTGAAAACCAATAAACCCTGGGCCTCTGACGACTGAGGATGAATCCGCCCGGACTAAATTGAGCAAATTTCCAGCTATGCGTGTTATTCGTCTTTTAGCCCTCAATATATAACGCTGGGTGAATGAAGGACTATTTTGCGTCCATGAGCTTCACGCCTTATTCAAGACGCATTAAAGAACGCCTGACATAAAGGTAATGCAAAGGTAAAGCCTCCCTCGGGCCAAACTGGCCCACACTACCGGAGCTTGCCCCAGTTTCCATAGCTTGAAGCCGACTAGGAGTATTGCTACTACTCCTGGATGGGATGCTAGTCCATCGCAGGTTACCCGCCAGCTGCATTTTGTCGCTGGAACTCATTGATACTCCTGGTGGAGAAATGCACTGTGAGAGTAAAGTGTCTTGCCCAAAAACACAACGCAATGACCCAGGCTAGGGTTCGAGCCCTGAGCGCTCGAGCTATAGAGTCTATTGCTTCGCGAAATTCGTCCAAGCGGATTGCGTGTAACATAAATACTGCCAGTAATAACTGGCGACTGAACGTTTTCCTTATCTTACAATCTTTCTAATTTCCATTACTTGATGTGTTGTCTTCGGCATTTAAAACATAAAATGTGTGCATGTAAAGCTCACTTACCAGTCACGAAGTGTCAGGCGATTAACCGTTAACGGGAAAGTGCTCCTAATCTCCTTTTCGCCCTTTTAAATTTAGAAAGATTGTCAAATAATTAGCGCGTGTGTGACATTATTGATCGACAAAAAGTAAATCTTGTCGGTTTTAATTTAAAACTAATTTAATGTTCTCTGTGTTAAGTAAATCGTGGCGGAAATATATTAAAAGCTTAATTTGATTTTACATCGAGGACAAGATGGACTCTCGAAAAGGTTTGTCATTTTCGGCAGGTGCGGTCAGGTGCACTAAGGTGCGGTCTTGTCTTAAACCAATTTGAGCAGGTGTGTAGTAAGTGCTATTGTCTTGGTCTTCAACATTTTTATCCTTCCTTTCTTTTTATTGGGACTGGATATGAAAGAGCTTGACTTGAACTATAATGTGGCAGACAATCAACAACTGTTAAAAATAAAATGACGATGTCAGTGTAAAATTATCTGAATGGAAGATTTAATAAATCTGACATATACATAAAATTCAAATAGAGTGGACAATTTTTAATATTATTAATTAATTGCAATAAGGCAATAGAAAGCGAAATCATGATCGAATGACTTAATAAAAAGTTCCAAATATGGATATCTTACGAGTTATCATTTGACATTGTTTGTTTGGTGACATATTGCCTTTTTATTTGAAATTAAGATTAATGTCCAATGTTTGTTTTTACATTATAGTTTTTGTTTCAGTTTTTTTTCTCGAACTTCGACGCGAATTAATAATATTCTTTATTTTGGTACGGTCTGCTTTATGCCGAATTGCAGAATAAGTCTATTGTTGACAGCCTTGGATAGAAGTTCCAAATTTAGTTATTTTAACATGTTATATATATATTTACTATGTGCTTTTTGGAACTATGAACAATTTAAAAGAACAAGAAAAAATCGCAAATAGTCAATGTTTCCATTGTTCAGCTGATAACTAAACAGCCAGCGTTTAGCGTCCTGGTGAATGTTTTATTTTGACGCACACACAAAAAAAAACAGGTTTCTCTTTGAAACAGAAGCAGAGTGTAACTTGGGAATGGCCTGCCACCACTGCAGTCAGTTTTCCATTCTTGCTTTTATAACTGTATAGAAATACAGGTTTAATCATTTTTTACTTTTGCAATCTTCCTAACATTGATTGGAGAACGTCCAAACCATTCCAGCTAACAAACTCAAAAATTGTAAAGCTACAAGATCAACTACTGTAGTTTTAATTTCCTTTATTCTGTTACTATGGCAACCCAGCTAGTGTTAAAATAACTATAAACAGTTTTTTTTTCGATCTCAAAAACGTTTTTCTCAATGTTTGTGTCCACCAAACTCGGAAATAATCTGACATTTTAACACTGATGAAATAAAGTTTTAACAGAAGAATTTTCAGTTTTCGTTGTTAAATGTATTTTTTTCCATTACGTCCTAGAGTGTTTAAAATTCCCTCTGTCAGATTTTTGCAATAGGCAAACTTGTTTAATTATCTTAAGTATTTTCTTATCCTATATTGTAGAGCTTGCTCTACAATATAGGATAATTATTTATTATATATTGGTTGTGACGTCATTAAATTGCCATCTTGCAGAACTGAAACAGGAAATCGATCTTAAATATAACATGACAGACAATGACTTTGAGATTTTTGTAAGAAGAGCCGCAGCGGCTGTAACGGAAGACAATGAACTGGACTGGACTTTCCAGAACAGTTGTGGATTTGTTATAACGGCTCTCACGACGATTGGTGTAGAACTATTTATTATTGATTCCTTTTAAAAACGGGCATGTGGACCGCCGCCCTAAATGATATATATCCAATCAGACACGATAACCTAGCGACGAATAAATATGATTTTCGCTTGCTCTTCTAGAAAAATGGAGGAAAGAGATGTTGAGGATTTAATTCGAATATTGTATTTCTCACCAAAAAAAAATGCTAAAGGAGGCAGAAATGCACAAATTCTAGTGTAAAATTGGCGGCTTTTTTCTTGATGAAACGTGTCAATCATCACAAACATACTCATAATGTGAAACTAATTTGGTTTCTAGAATAAGTTTGTGCTTTTACTCTGCCTACCAATTGTGTATACTTACCTTATGTAAGTTAATAATAACTATGATTTGTTAATGATTTAGTACATAATTTACAATGAATGAATATGACACGCAGAAAATTGCAATATTTTTTTCACATTAATTCTTTAATGGTTTTTCTTTTAAGGATTTGGGAACAATACACACAAAACCCAACTTGACCAAGGTATCACCATTATCGTCTGTCTTCTTCTTTCCTATAACCTGTTGGCATTCAAAAAGCGGGGAACTTGTGGCCATTTGGGCTATTCTTAAAAGGGCAGAGCTGAAGCAAGTCAAAAGGAAAACGTTCTTCGCAGCATGCACACTAATGATTGTTCTCCACATCTTAGTAAGCATCAACAATTTTCTTTGAAAATTGGACGTTCGAGGAGGGTTTTACGCGTGGTTTATAACTTTCACAACGAGCGGTTTTGGCGACTATGTGCAATTCGAATCACTCCAGAGGAGAGTATACCCAGGGTAGACCTCAAAAATCCATGTTGTGATTCATTTTACTGTATTTTATCTGTCTTTCTGTCTGATCTTCATTTCGTGCATTTTGAACTGCCTTGTGGACTCCGTCGATCAAATAAGAGATGTCCGTGACCGGTGTATCGCCTGTTGCCTTGATCTGCGTTCACTCCTAAGAAGAATTTTCTGCCGCAAAGGCTCTACCTATGATGTAAAAGGAAAGGATGATCAAGTTGATTGCACACCTGAATACGAGCAACAAGCGACGTAAGCCTATGCCCACACATAATAGCCCAGTAATACTGAGAACGCAAGAACGCAACTCCAAACACACATTGTGTTTGAATTGGGAGTTGGAAGCAGGACCGGCTAACAACAAGACTCGTGCATTCGAGGCAAACCATTTTTGAAACATTACCATGCATTAGCATACATAAATACATATTTATAATGAGCAAGCCAGTAACGTTGATGCCCACAGACTTGTTGTTTATTTTTAGCCTCATTCATCAAGGTTTTATTGCTGTTCACCTTTACCTGTAATAACAACAGCTGCAAAATCAAACGGATGAATTCGAAGATCAGTTTAACATGATTCCCACTGCCTCCTGGGAGAATTTAAAGATCAAAAGATTCGAAATGGAAAAGGACGTCTTATTTTGGTCAATAAATTATGATAATAGTAAGAACAGAATCAAACGAAGACAAAATATTTATATGGGATGTAATACATCAGAAAAAAACAACATGGCATGGCATAATTTATTTGACTAATAGTAACAACACTTGCAGAAAATATATATATCTAAAAAGGAAGTGCTTAGATAAAATTTGGCTCCACACCACAACTCAGTTAAAATTAAATTATAAGTCCGATGAAACGGTCTCAACATTTGTTTATTTATGTTGAGAGATGTTGAGACCATGCCGTGTCAAACGGCTTCAACGTTTCGAGAAGATGTTGAGACAAAGGGGGTGTCAAACTGCCTGACATCGGCTCTCGACAAATGTTGAGAGAATGTTCAGACAAATTTTGAGACGGGCCTTAACAAGTAAGAGACAGGAGCGCCACTTCTTTGCTGCAACGAATTGAAAACAAATAATTTTATCTGCAGACGTGTATGACGTTGGGCAGGTGGGTGAACTTATAATTAAACTTCGCTGTCTTTTGTAAACTAAAACGCGTTATGGAAAAACTTATATTGTTTCAATGAAAGCGAAAGTAAACTCATTTTAATGACAAATATATCCCAATGTTTTATTCAATGAATTATTTATGAAGACAAAGTAATTGAAACGTAATAAGAAATGTTCGAAAATCGAACGATCCAAAGTCTATCAAACGCGTTCTTGAGTCCTCGAGCAAAAGCAGATCACAAATTGTAAGTTATAAGTTACAAATATCTCACCAGACACCAGAAAGGTAAGTTTATGGATAGTGGTAAAGTAAGTAAAGTCACTGATCATTAATTTATATTTTAAAAGTAGTTTCATACCATCTATTTTGAATAACGTGTAAATTATATGTGAATATTGCGATCGGCTTCATTCAAAGGTGAACTCGCATGGCTAAGCAAATTAATTGTGTCTGGTTTGATGTATGTTTATCTTCTACTAGTACAGTTTCTAATGTAAAGAACTTGCCCTCCTTTCGCTGACGAAAAGCATAACCCTCACGCTTAATAATATATATATAATGTCTTCACTTGAATTCTAAAGACTTTATTTACAAATGGACCCTTGTTGTAATTAACAAGTAGAGCACGAGCTCTATATTTCTGTCGCAGGTAGTATGAGGGAGAAACCCAAATCAACTATCACGCATACACAGCGAAGGGTGAATAATCTAACTGTTTTCAATAATATAAATATTTTATAACATGAACGGTTATAAATTTTACTTCACATGGTAACCAGGAATGAAATTTCCAATTTCAGCGAAATGATAGAAAATTAATTCGCTTCTTTAATTATCTTAGAAACCGATATAACAGATGCTCTAAACATAAGCTTGGGGATAGCGAAAGTCTTGACTATTTGTATTCTAAAACTGTAATTTTTCGTTTATCTTTATAGTCCGATGCATCCACTTCTCAGGAAAGCAATACTACGTGTTGTTCTCTTTCACGTGTACGCGACGTTTGTTGGTTGGATTTTCACCTTGATTGAGAAACGAAATGAACCAGCTTACAAAAGAATGGAAACGATGTTGAGCGAACTGAGGATGGAAATCGATCTCAAATATAACATGACAGACAAAGACTTTGAATGGTTTGTAAGAAGAGCCACTGCCGCTGTGATGGAAGGTGATGAACTGGACTGGACTTTGCTGAACAGCTGTGGATTCGTTTTCACTGCTTTCTCTACAATAGGTGAAGTATATATCAAGCTGTTGATTTGTATATGATTATTATTATTATTTCTTCTAAGGTATTGTTCCATAGGCAGCCAACCACTTTCATTCTCTGACGAAGAAGAAGAAGAAGAAAGAAGAAGAAGAAGAAGAAGAAGAAGAAGAAAATTAAGAAGAAGAAGGAGAAGAGAAGAAAAGAAAAATAAGAAGAACAAGGAGGAGAAGAAGAAGAAAAAAAACAAATAAGAACAAGAAGAAAGACAACAACAACAACAACAGCAACAACAGGAACAAGAAAAACAACAACAAGAAAAACAACGACTACAACTACAAGAACAGGAATAACAAGAACAAGAAGGACAACAACAGCAACAACAAGAAGAACAAAACAAGAACAAGAAGAATAACAACAACAACAACAACAACATAAACAAGAAGAACAAGAAGAAGAAACAAGAACAGCAAGAACAAGAAAAAGAAGAAGAGGAAGAAGAACAACAACAACAACAGCTGCAACAAGAATAAATTAATACATTAATTTTATTTGGTGTCTTGTAAGAACCATAAGCTAATTTCAAGCTTTCTAAACCAATTTATTTAATTGTTATATTTGTTTTAATTCAGGCTTTGGACATATCGCACCCAAGACGCAACTTGGCCGAGGTTTCACCATCCTAAGCTGTTTCCTTGGTATTCCTATAACCATGTTGGCCTTGAAATCAGCAGGAGAACTCTTGGGCACTTGTATTACGTTTGTTATTATCAAAACAGAAACTGTTTTGCTTAAAAGAGCTGAACCGAAGCATATTAAAGAGAAGACCTTTCTAATGGCTTGTACTCTTATGTTTTTTCTGCACGTCTTGGTTAGCGTGTTGGCCATTTTCTTTGAAAACTGGAGTATCCTGGAGGGCTATTATGCGTGGTTTATAACTTTCACCACGATCGGTTTTGGTGACTATGTACAATTTGAAACTCTTCAAAAAGAAATAGACCAAGGGAAGAGCGTGAAATATAATTTCGCGATGTATTTTGCTTTGACCTATTTTCCTTTCATGCTTGGTTTGGGCCTCCTGTCGTGTATGTTAAGCTGCCTTGTGGACTCCTTGGGTCAAATACGAGACTTTCGCGATCGTCTAATGAATTGCTGCCCAACTGATTTGTTTTCACCTTTACGACGAGCGCTTTGCAGCAACGGAGATGACAATCAAGTTGATTGCGTACCTCAAGAGATAATTTAAAGTAGCGGTAAACTAACTCGTCAAAAACATCCTTGGAAAGATGACGAAGGTCTAACTTGAGCTACATTTACAAAATGCTGGAGCTTCCAAGAGTGGAACTAGGTCCTTAGACGTCTTGTTGCAAAACAATTAATTAGTATGGAGTTCTATACATTTAGTATTGGCTTTTTTGTTCTAGGTTCTATGCACACAATTGATTTATGGACTTGTTATTGTTAGTGTTATCGTTCGTTTAATAAAAGCGATAGTTTCAATTCCAAAATTTAACACCCGAAAAATATAAACATACCGCCACCCCTTGAATAAATGTCCCCTCGTTAGGTACCGAGTTTGTAATAAAAGTCCCGGACGTAATGCTACCAAATTGTACTGTATTTAAATTGTATTTAAATTGTATTAAGTTAACCTTGTTTATTTTAACTCTTGCTCCCGCCTCAATTAGTTTTGTAACTAGTAGCGGGAGCAGGCACTCTTATAAACCTTATATATAAAAATTGAATCAAGTTGTTGTTGTTGTAAATGATATCCGAAGAGTATATAAGACAAGGACGAATTATACGGAATATAATGAACTACACCAACAAATCAATGGCTCGGCGTGATGGTCCACATTGTTACTTTGCTAAATTTTACCACGACTATACAAATTTTTTTTTTTTTTTTTTTTTTTTTTTATGACTATACAATTTTTTAAATTTGATTTTAACTCTCAGCCGTTTTCTGGCCTACGTTTCTCCACGCACAAAAAAATGGATGAAAATCGGCTCATAAAACAGCTTATAATTTATTTTATTTTATTCTATCTCAGTGCCTTTCATGTTTGATATGATCTTCATATCGTGCATTTTGAGCTGTCTTGACCACTTGTGGACTCAAATTAGCTGCTGTGTTAGTATGGCTGCATTGTTTTATTGTAATTTACAACACAAGTCAGTTCTGATCAAATTATGAGTTGTAGAAAACAGAAATTGGGCGTTTATATAACGAGTATAGTTTGCAAGAGACGAAAATCCACGTGCTTGCGATGCTGCAAAACTGAATTTGAAAACAGATCACTTTCTGCAGAAGTATACGACTTGTTTTAAAATCAGAAATTTTGCAGGTGGGTTAGAGTATAATTAAACTTCGCTGTATTTTGTAAACTTAAAAGGAAGTACGATAAACGCGACATGTTCCAATGAAAAGCCAACAGAAAAACATTTTGATGAAACTCCTGATGTTTTATTCAATATTTTATGAACACAAAATAATTTAAACTTAATAAGAAATGCTCGAAAATTTGAAAATCCGAAGTCTTTACTTTATGAACTCAAAACTTGATTACGAACTGTAAGGTAAGCTACAAATATTTCACCAAACACCAGCAAGGTATGTTTTTCGACATTTAGTCACTGAATGTATATTTTGAATTATATATTCAAGTGCGGTAAGATATGTGAAATTTCATACTCTCAGACTGCATTACTACAAACTGTGGTTAAATAACGTGAAAAGTATTCGTAAATATTGCTATTGCCTTCGTTGAGAGCAATCTGGATTATTGTTTTTACCTTATAATCTAAAAGTTGATAACCTTTTCAGCTGATGGGGTATATTTTTAATACTTAAATTTAAAAAATCTATTTGAAATGGTTTGGTATGGTATGATTTTCTAATACTACAGTCATATTCGCTCGAAAACATTGATCGTCTACTTACTTCTGTGTAAAAAAAATTCGTAATACATACGCCAAAATTCGTAAAGAGGAAAAAGAAGCGCCAAATTTCCGATACGACGGTATAACCAGTTCATGCTTAATTATAAGGTTAAACTGCTTCACGCTCTCGTTTGGCTTGAAACTGGCTTGCATAAACAACAAATGTATTCATGGCAAATTCGATAGCTTTCTTTCACGGTATTTGAATTTAATTTAACCGTAACGAAATGAGGACTGATGCACAACAAGCAGCATTTCAGTCTCCTTTGGCGATATATCTAATTATATATCTAGAAATAAAGTCAGTAGTGCAGACACCTCCAAAAACCAAAAATTTGTAAGTGCGCGCATACCATTTCTATGACAACCAAATAACCAACAAAACTCTATAATGTATATTTGTATTCGTTTCGCGCCTTATTTGTACATAATAACTGATTTAGTTGGACAATAAAAACGTATCTGTGCAGTTTTATTGTGTAATAAATGATTACATTTTGAACATAGATTAAAACTGTACTGTAAGAATTTTTGTTGCTTATTAACTGTAACCGAGAGCGATAAGACTGATATGAGAGGCTTAAAAAAAAACTAACTACAAATCAGTTTAAAGTCAAGTTTTTCCTGTTGTGCAGCCAACCGTTTCTTCCGAAAGTAATCTCCTGATTCATCTGATGGACGAACTTGTCCTTTTAAAAATTCATTTAAAAAGGTAAGATCAAGCGTCATAGACTACTGCATATTTATAGCAACGGGAGAAAATAATCTACAAACTTGTAAGATTAATATTAATTGTTTTACCGACTTCACATACTGAATTTATAATTTTCTTGTATTTTAAGTGTTTCGGATTACCCGCTGAGTTCCTTCAGAAAACCACGTTCCTGATTTGTGTTCCTAATTTGCATAATAAAAAAAAATTGTTGAGTGTTATATTATTTGAAAATTATTTAAAAAAATAGAAATTAAAATTTTTATTTTCCTGTACTGAAGAGATAATGTTTGGTTTGTTTTTTTAATAGCCTCATGCATCCACTTCTTAGAAAGACATTACTGCGTATTGCACTTTATATAGCGTATGTAATGTTATTTGCTTGGATTTTCACCTTCATCGAGAAGAGAGATGACTCGCCACACAACATAATGGAAAGGATGTTGAGCGGACTGAGAATGGACATGAATCTTAAATATAACATAACAGATAATGAATTTGAGAGTTTTGTAAGAAGAGCCGCAACAGTAGCGGAGACAGGCAATGAACTGGACTGGACTTTCCTGAACAGCATGGGATTTCTTTTTGCAACTTTGACTACAGTAGGTAAAGCATGAAACTGTTGGTTTGGAATTTCATAATTAGACCATTCTTTGATCATAGTTAATAGAGCGAAATGGTTATGAAGCCCGGAAAAGTTCTTTGTTATATCTTTTTGTTCGCTTTTTTGGCCTTGACCGTGCACAAAACCCGACAAAATACAATAGAATGATGCATAGTGTATAGTATGAGCGCAAAACAAAATATTGTGCACGGTCGTGGACCTTCCAACATAAATATTGCCATCTTTGTTTAATCCTTTGTAAACAAGAATTTTCGAAGAAAATATAACCGGGCTTTTTTTATCAAGCAAGCAAGCCGTTTTACCTGCTTTCTTGCTTGAAATCTATCAGATTAGTCACGGCAGTCACGCTGAAGTCTGATGTTTGCGTATAGTGCCTACTGTCAATTTTCTTGCCTCTGAGCAGTCTTTGAAGATCATTCCTCAATATAAAGCCAAAGTTGAATAAGAGGAAAAAACACGACAACATAAGTACGAATCGGTGTTGAACCATCAATCGCAGACGTTCCGCGTTGCACCATCATCATTCGCAGCTATTCTAGTCACAGTTCGACAAATTGCGTGAGTCAAAATGTGATATTGTAACGTAATGGTTGTTATTTATAAATCTTCTGCATACAAGGAAGTGAATTGCTGCACCAACACGAAAAAGTAATGTATTTCACACTAAATAAACAGCAGAGTATTCATGTTCAAATCAAAAGTAATAGCTTGATATGAAATTTGACCTAACGGCGACCCTGGTTTATCACAGACGTTGACTCATGTGACCCCATGACGTAATCGTCCTTATTTATAAATCTGCATTTCTCAGCAAGTTTCTATTTTTCTCAGAAAATATACGGAAAAGATATGTATTTCACACAAAATGACAATTATTTAACAGGACAATATTCATAAAATATCATTTAGGCAAAGGATGACCCTGGTGAAATCTAACGTAGCCTTGATAAAAAAATTGATCTAATGGCGCTTCCAGTGTATGTGATGTACGTACGCACCTCACAGACAATCTCTTCAAGTCACGATTCGACGTGACCCTATGACGTAATCGTCCAAATATAAATCTGCACGTCTCAGCAAGTTTCTGTTTACATAAATCTGCGAGTCTGGGCAAGTTTCTGTTTTCCTTTTCGGAAAAGAAATGTATTTCACACAAAACAAACAGGACAATATTATGAACCTGGCGAAATGTAACGTAGCCTTGATAAAAAATTTGATCTAATGGCGCTTCTAGTGTATGTGATGTACGTACGCACCTCACAGACAATCTCTTCAAGTCACGATTCGACGTGACCCTATGACGTAATCGTCCAAATATAAATCTGCACGTCTCAGCAAGTTTCTGTTTACATAAATCTGCGAGTCTGGGCAAGTTTCTGTTTTCCTTTACGGAAAAGAAATGTATTTCACACAAAACAAACAGGACAATATTATGACCCTGGCGAAATGTAACGTAGCCTTGATAAAAAAAAAATGATCTAATGGCGCTCCTAGTGTGTCCACCTAGTAGTGAGTACAATGATTTAATATTTTAACGAGTCAAACTCACCGACGTTGCGAAATCTGTACGCCGCTCCGATGTGTTTACGCGGTCCTAAATTAATATCTATTTGGACCAGTCCAACTTTCACATAGGCTCGATTTCCGCCGCTCTCTCGAGTCCGGGCTTCGTTCTTCCCGAGAAAATATTTCACAAGGCGAATACATTCATATATATTCATACTCACCCCTAGCTCTCCTCCTAGCACTAGGCGGAGTAGAGGTATAAGAGATCGACGACAAAAAAAAACAGAAGCTATTTTATTAACCGGGCTGGGCCCCAGGCCCACGCCCGGTTAAAAACGCTAAATCAACTAAAAAATGGTGAAGCATAGAGTTTTGGTTTGGGTTTTGGTTCTTTCTCAATCCTGCCTTCTTTCCTAAGTACTTTTTTATCGTTTCTTCGGGCATAATCTATATTTATTGCTGTACGATTGCTTTTTTCAAGGTTATGGAAATGTCACACCCAAAACAGAACTTGGCCAAGGTATGACCATCATCCGGCCTGTCTCATTGGTATTCTTATAACCATGTTGGCCTTGAAAACAGCCGGAGAACTCTTGGCCACTAGTACTTGTATTACGCTTGTTATTATCCCAAAAAATAAAGGGACACTGTCCCGGCGTATTTGTTCAAAACTGTTATAAATGCACGAAATGGTACCTAAATCTATCAAATAAGAACTTAGTCAACTCTAACTAAATGATAAAAAGCCATTTCTTCAAGAAATTCCATACTGCAACAAAATTTATGCAAAATTTCAAAGATTTCCGAGCCAAATTTGAAACTTTGAAAAACTGACATCCTGACGTTTTTTCAAAAATCCATATTGCAATCCATTTCCATCCTCGCTGTCGTTTGTCATCCTCACTTCCTAATGGGTTCCTGTCATTTGTCGAGTGCTATTCTACAGAATCAAACCATTATTATTCAACTTCCTATGATCTAGATATGTTTCTGAGCTTCCCAAAATCATGCTAAAATCAGGACAGTGTCCCTTTAAAAGGACTGAACCGAAGCATGTTAAAAAGAAGACTTTTTCGTTGCGTGGACACTAGGAGTTGTTCTACTCGTCTTCACCAGTTTGTCCACCGTTTTTCTTGAGAACTGGAGTTTCGTAGAGGGTTTGTATGCGTGGTTTATAGCATTCACAACGATCGGTTTTGGTGACTATGTGCATATGGGAACGCTTCAAAAGAGAGTCGACCGTGGAGAGGCCCCACCAACGGAGCTCATTATCAGTTCTACCGTGTTCTTTCTGCCTTACGTACTTGGATTAAGCCTCATGTCGTGTATATTGAGCAGCCTTGTTGACTCCGTGGATGAAATGAGAGATTTCCGAGATCGCTTTTTAGACTCTTGTTCAAATGTACTTTCGCTTATGCGTATATTACTCCACTGCAAGGTACAGAGCAACCAAGTCCGTTGTGTAACTCAGGAAACAAGTTCAACGGATAACTTATAACCAATAACTGGTCTCATAATATACTCAACAAAATACACTCTTTTTATATAAGAACGTCTAATTTTCGAGCTGAGACAGAACCAAGACCGAATGTTCTTATTTTTTTGGCGATTTCAGCCTGAAAACGTTCTTAACATATTCTTACATGTATATAGAATTTCACAAAAAAGATTCCAACGTGACCATGAAAATGTATTGACATTTTATGTGATATAAATTCATGTTGTTACTATAAAAAATGTGCATTCAAGTATTTTGAGCTGATTTGAACTGCTTATTCACTGAGATATTTGAAATGTTACATTTTTTAATGTTTTGAAAGGATACTGGAATATTGTATTTAGAGCTCGATGCAACAAACAAGTGAATAAAATAATAATTATAATAATAATAATTAAAATTTATATAGCGCGAAATGTCATATTTAAATGATCAAATGCGCTTTACATGGATATGTTCTTAGCATGTTCTTAAAATTTTGGTCAATCCCAGCCTCGACGTTCTTATAAAAAAGGTTTTATAAAAAATTAAAAAAAGAGTGTATGCAGCTTCTGATTGGTCAATGACGAGTGCATAAATAGGTTATAGAGTGCAATACGGACTTGTGATAAACGATACCGGACAAGTAAATCTCGATAGAGACGTTTTTGCTGCGTAAGCTTTCATATTTTCTCAATTACACTACTGTGATTCTTTCAAACATTTCACGCTTGGTTTGCCTGCGCGTTCAAATAAAACATGTCAGCACTTTGGAAACTTGTGAAGCGTTTTGTGTACAGAGTAGCGTGACGGCCGCAGCAAAATTTTGTTGAGAATATTATAAACTGCACTCGCCTAAAGGCTCGTGCAATTTTGAGAACTTTCAAAAACATCACTCGTGCCCATAAATCACGAATTGCACGAGCAGTTCATACGATTTCCTATACTTATTATACGACATAGCATTTTAGAGTGCTTATAACATAGAGGGCAAAATTACTGAATGCTGATTGGCTGAGACAGAGGGCATTTTTCATTAATTTTGGTTTGCCCGGGGCAAAATTACTTGATCCTGATTGGTCGAGCGGCAAAATTCCTCGCTCCTAATTGGCTGAGCGCGCTGCACTCGGTTGGCTTCTTGACGGCGGGATTTTGAGCAGAATTTTCAAACACAGCGCTCGCTTGTACGTCGCTTCGGAGTTTGACTTCAGTTTCCCGAGTTATTTGATGAAAAGGAACGGAAACCGTGTGATAGCTTGAAACGAAATTCCGAAAGCTGAATCTCAGTGTTTCACTCGAAGCAACAGAAGATTATTTCAGTTGAAAACTAGAAAACTTGCATCAGCTAGACACTTGGCGAGTTTGCGACGAAATTCATTCATGGCTGACAACTGACTTCTTCGCTTCACCTCTGTTAAATACGGGCTTCATCACGTGCAACCCAGAGTATAAAAGATCACAGAGTTTGTTCAAAGAAAGAAGAAGGTCAAATTAAATCGGATAAATTACCTCTACAAGTTTCGTTTGCTCACGGTTTTATCGATGTAGGATTGACATGTCAAGCAGCTCGCAGCGGACAGCCGGCTTCAAAATATGCAAACAGGTGAATAAAATTACGTTTTACTTGCCTTGATTGCAAGCTTGTTATTTTTTTTATTTTCACGACTTACAATTTTCTCTTAAGATTTACATAACAGTCAACGTTACCCTGTTCTGAACGTAAGGGTTTGCTTGATCTTCCTGTGATTCTGTGTGATTTTTGGAAGGAATATCAGTTCGTTCCGCCGCGGCTGAATTTAGCTTCGCGGCGCTTTGAAGGTTTTCCGAAAATTTTGCCCTCTATGTCATAAACAAGTAATCGCATGTTTCCTCGTAAAATTAAGGATTAATATCACTTGTGTTTTCAGAAGTTGCAGAAATTGCCCTTGTCGCTGCGCGACTCGGGCAATTTCTGCAACTTCTGAAAACACGCGTGATATTAATCCTTAATTTTACTCGGCCCCATGCGATTACCTATACGAATACGCACCAGGACGAGTGCAAATATGAAACCTATTACACTCGTCTTAGTCCCCCTGACCGCGCGCTACGGAAAACACTGTTGAAAGCCTATATTATATTTTACTCGTCAATGTTTATTTTTTTCAAGCCTAAAGGCTCGAAAAAATAAAAACTGACTCATAAAAATACCCAGCCGTATTGCACAACTTTCTGCTGAATAACCTCTTTTTCTTTTTCTTTATTGATTTTCTTGTCAATACCAAATCGATAATTTATTCATTTATTTTATGCAAGCTGTATTGTTGTGTCGTGTCTGCGGTAAAAGTAAAAGCACTTCGCGAAAAATACTTTGTTGAATTTTTAGTCATCTATGTTTTTTTGTGATTACTTAGTGTGCCTACAATTTATAATATTTCAGTGTTTCCCGTGGGATTACACAACCAACTGGCCCTACCATTATCAGTCAAACTTGCATCTAATATAAATTATTTTTAAGTCTGGATTGGACTGTTTCAACATCATAGCAGGCCATATTGTACCAATGGGTTCTGAAACCTTATAGAACAAAAGATAACAGTGAGTATATTATATATACTTAACGGCCGCGGAGTGATATAATAAAGTTGAATTTATACAGTTATGTAAAATAATTCAGCAGGTGGATTGTTTGATTAACTTTTGCCATAATGACTTTTCAGCTAACAAACCAGCCGACTACTTCTTCAATAAAATAATTTAAATGTAAATTCCTAATACGGCATTAATGATTTATGGACACATCGTAGTTGAAAGCTAGCTTCGGCGAGTGACACAGTGCCCTGTCTGCGTTTCTCACTAAAAAGGTTTTCCAACATTACTGAGGTAAGGTTTTAAAGCTTGAATTCAGAATGTTGTCATTCATTTTATTGAATTAAGATTACCGTAAGTATATATCAAATACTTTATAAATATTCGTCACGATCGAATTAATTAAATAACGACGATTTTTTATAAGCATTTCGGCGCAGTTCAAATTGAGTGCCATTATGAAAAGCGGAGACAAGCCAAAGTAACTAAAAATAAAGGTTACGAATTAGAATTCTAAGAACATATAACTTTAACAAGGACTTTTTTGAGTAGGAACTGTTAATTTCAAATATTGGCCATTCATGTTTCTACTCCGTATTACAGGCACAAATAGTGGTGTCAAAAGAAACAAAACAAGACAAAATAAGCATCAAATGAGGAAATGAAATCGTAGTCGCTTTTGAGAGACCGTTCTTAATAAGATTGGCGAAACGTTAGAGATCGTACAAATTCATAATCATGTAAGAAGAGATGGTTACTACTGAGCTACGTATGAACAAAGGACTTGAAACCTTTGCCCGCCGACAAATGTAAGAAATATAAAATAACACCTATACCCCGAAAAACATTTTGCAAGCTTAAAAATTCATGTGGTATATGCAGGAACGATGGCAACAAAGTAACCGACGTAATATTTCGGATTTTATTTCAAGACCATTATCGAAATGTTATACGTTTATACTTTTGTCATCGTTCTTGCTTATATTTATATTTTACGTTGACAATATGTTCTTCGGAGAAGTTATTATTCTATATTTCAAACAAAGAACTTATTTTACGTTATTTTGTCTAAGGAATAAAATAGTGTCTATGTAAATGATGTTGATCGAAATGTATTGGCAGATGTTGAAGTGTGTATATAGATAGTTGTTTTTATAGATCAGATGTACTCGAAAGAAGATGTAGACCATATGAAGCGTTTTGGAAAACATTTTCTCTAAGAGCTCTCTATAAATAATACTATAGTAAATGGTTTGAATCCAGGAGTATCAGTGGTTTGACTAGTGTGAGCATCCGGGTGAAGGTAGTCCTGAAAAGGACTGTTGTTTGGTAACTGACGTTTCGACAAGCCGAGCGGAAGTCATCTTCAGAGTCAAGGGAAGATGTCAACTCTGAAGATGACTTCCGCTCAGGTTGTCGAAACGTCAGTCACCAACAACAGTCCTTTTCAGGAATAAAGTGATTAGTTTCTAAAGAAACTGTGGTGCTGCGTCGGCGGGCAAGTGAAACACTATGTTGATTATCAACTCGGAGTTGATAAAGGTAAATTAACCGCCGTAGCTAATTTCTAAAAGCTGACGTTTCGAGCGTTAGCCCTTCGTCGGAGCAAAGTGGAGGATTATGGGTTGTGTGTGTGTTTATATATTAGAGTATTAGGAGTTCCGTGATTGGAGGAAGCATGGTAACGGAGAATGCATGAATAAATTAGAAGCGTTCGTTGATCCCATGGGGGTTCAGGAATACCCTCACCCGGGCGATCACACTTGACGAACTATAAATAATTATTATACTGATTACTGTTTACAGCATTTAACTTTTACTATATTGAACTGAACTTGTCATTTTTGGAACATTTGGTTAGGCACTGATGCATCCACTTCTTCAAAAAGCATTACTGCGTGTAGTACTCCATTTCGCGTATGGATTATTGTTTTCTTGGATCTTCACCTTGATTGAGAAAAGAGATGAATCTGCTCTCGAAAGAATGGAAAGGACGCTGTCAGAACTGAAGAAGGAAATCGATCTCAACTATAACATGACGGACAATGACTTTGAGAGTTTTGTAAGAAGATCCGCAGCGGCTGTAAAGGATGGTGACGAACTGGACTGGACTTTCTTGAACAGTTGTGGATTCGTCTTCGCTGCTCTCACCACAATAGGTAAAATATATACAGTTCTTGATGTTTGACAAATGCTTTATAAAAGTTTTATGAGGTGATACACTTAATTTATTTTTTTTACTGCTGGGAGAAACTACATTATTTTGTTTTTCATTTATTCTTGTATGATTGCTTTTTTCAAGGTTATGGAAATCTCACACCCAAAACCCAACTTGGCCAAGGTATCACCATTATCGCCTGTCTTATTGGTATTCCTATAACCATGTTGGCATACAAAGCAACGGGAGAGCTCGTAGCCACTTGCATTGCGTTTCTTATTGTCAAAACAGAAACTGTTATTCTTAAAAGGGCTGAGCCAAAGGATGTAAAAAAGAAAACATTTTTCACGGCTTGTTCACTGATGGTTGTTATACTTATCTTGGGAAGCGTGTGGTCCATTTTTCTTGAAGGCTGGAGTTTCGTAGAGGGTTTGTACGCGTGGTTCGTTACTTTCGCAACGATGGGCTTTGGCGACTATGTGCTGTTGACATCAACGGTCCAAGAAGTCGACCATGGGGAGACGTCAAAAGCTTATCTGATACTATATGGCATTCTCTACGCTCTGCCCATCATGATAGGCCTTACTTTTACGTCATGTATTTTTACGTGTATCGCCGACTCCATTGATCAAATACGAGAGTTCCGTGATCGCTTTCAGAGCTGCTGGCCAAATATTACTTCACGCATGCGAGGGTTGCTATGCCGCGATATGTCAAATTATGATGTAAGAGGAGAGGACAATCAAGAAAATTGTACACCTCAGGAGATCAACTAAGTCAACTGTAGCCTAACTCGACACAAAACGGTTAAAATAGGTACTTTGGCAAGGCAGATACCAAAAGCTACAGTGGAACCTCTACTTTGGGCTACCTCCATTAAGGGGTCGATATTTTAAGTCATGTTTGCGAAGTGCCCTCGCACAAATTAAAGAAGGCCTCAAAATAATAGTTTATTGAGGTACAAAAACACTAAAGAGGTAATAATAAACCAAACAGGAACAAGGATGGTTGAGGATGGAGAAGATTAAGACGGATTGCGAACGGCAAACTGGAAAAATTGGCCAATTTTTTCAAGATGCTCCATCCGTGACAGCTCCTTTAAAGAATACGCATGCAACTGAACTTTTGTCCAGGCAAAATTAATGCTCGTATAAATATAATCTTTGTAGCTATTAACCTCTATTAAGGAGACACTTTTCCTTGTCCAGAGGGTGTCTCCTTAATGGAGGTTTCACTGTAACAATAAGCAGATTTTCCGAAAGAACAAGGCTTGCTACCTTCGGAATTGGAAGCTCTCGGGGGTCGAACCTTACGAATATTTACTTTCGGGTATCCATTTAGGCTGTGTAGCAGTCGTTCACTCAATCCGGAGAGCGCGACAGGCGCGTGAAAGCTCGGGCGCGAGACGAAGCAAAAGAAACGCGATAGAGAAGAGAAACGGAAGGAAATGTTTCCTTCCATTCCCCTTCCTTCCCTCTCTTATTATTTTCTTGCCCCGTCTCCCGCCCCTGTCTCCCGCGACCCTTGCTGTAAATCAGTTTAAAAATGGATTTCATTACCTTAGTACATCTACTAAAAATTACAGGGAAACTATCATGAGAATCAGTGTTGTTAATTGTTACCCCATTGTTGTTGATAGTTACTCGGATGAACACCTTCTCCTGAACACGTGGAAGCCATTGTTACAAATATAGAGTACCTATGGCTTCAAAGGATATGGGTTTTTTTTCATATTTGCTTTTAAACCTTAGCGAATGGAACCTTCCTCAGGAAAGAATAATGCATCCGAAGCAATATAGATATTTTTCAGAAAAAGCAAATGCAAATATATGTACATGTCAAACTGTCTCCTGGTTCCCAGTCACTGAGCAAAGTTTATCAAGGGAAATGGTCATGAAGCCCAACAAAGTGCTTTGTTCCATCTTATCGTTCACTTTTTGGCCTTGACCGTGCACAAAACACAATAGGTTTTGTGTTGCGTCCCAGTACGTCCCAGTACGGCTAACCGAAACCTTCTCGGCCATGTAATTTCAACAATGGTGTGTGAGCGCAAAACAAAAGATTGTGCACGGTCGTGGACCGTTCTACATCAATCTCTGGCATTTTTATTTGCTTCGTTTGCTGGCCTGGCCTTCATAACCTAGACTGTTCACAGTCCCTCTATTTTTTGCGCTGAAATCGTCGCGCTGTCACGATCGATCGTGGAGCCGCCATCTTGGATTATTTGGCGAGCGAAATCTGGGGAGAGGACAAAACTCCCCTGGGTACGGGGGGCGGGGCGCGGGGAGGCACGAAAAAATAGAGGGACTGTCCGCACTTCTCATGTTTTCCCGTTCAGGGCTGCCGTTGCTCCAGCAACGGCAGCATCTGATTGGTCCATAGACAAAGCGCGTTAAAACATTATTGACAACTTGTTGACAAGGTTGACATAAAACCGCTAGCTAGATAAACAGTTCTTTTTTCAATAAAATGTTTCTGTTGATACGACGCTCATTTCCAAATCCGTTTCTGTGACGGTAATAATTTCAAACTTTTCGCGCAACTGATCCTCCCATCTGGCGTCTTGTTTCCCCCTTCTTGTTTCTGGAGCACGGGAAAAGTTTATTTCTTAACCCGGCTAAAAATTCACGCTCTATTTTACTCAGCGCATTTTTACTCTAGGCAGAATAATTCAAGCCGCCGGTCTTCTTGTGATTTTAGAATTTGAGAGCTGTACAAAATCTAGCCCGGGACAGAAGGACGACTCTTCTTTTGAGGTAGATCAGGGGAAATGATGTTCAGTCTCTTGTAACGATCGTCTTCTGGCTTGTTGCTCGACAGCGCCTCGAATGAATTCGCACAACGTTATAGCCAGGCCCACTGATTTATATGTCGCATTTCAGTCGCGTCGAATATAATTCAAGCCGCAGAAATCTCGCTGGTATTATCTGATTCGACTACGTTGCAATACACCATGGAAGCAACGTGCTCTACTTTGCTATTTGTGTGGGCATTGCACTGATTTAAAGCTTGAGTTTCCGGGACTTGAATATTCGACGCGACTGAAATGCGACGTATAAATTGGGCCATACTTATGTTCCGTATCTTGAGGGAAAACACAAACACGCGAAGATCCCTTGTCATATTTGCTGCTAAATTCATCAAGAAGTTTCTCCAGTAGCTCTGCGATGCGAGGCTCCACGCCGGACTTCTGAGGGATCCTGGATATATTTTCAGTGGAGATGTATCGATTCTTTCCACCAAAATCTCCGACAGGAATCTTGAAATTACATGGCACAAGCCACACGCATCCGATTTTCCAGATTTTACCTTTTTTTTTTTAAAGTAGAAGACGCGGGTGTTTTTCTATAATAAATAGGCAATAAGCTACATCGTATGCAAAGCGTTCAGCAAGTTGCAAGTTGTTTCTCGAGGGGAAAAGAACGACCGACCGCCGGTCATTTTTTTCGCTTGCGAAACTCTCACGACATCTGATATCAATGTTTTGGTTTTACCTGGCCACCATGTTTACATAGAGGCGGAGCGTTGTCTGTATAGGTGCCAATATTTACTCACGAGCCCTGAACGGGAAAACATGAGAAGTGCGGACAGTCCCTCTATTTTTTCGTGCCTCCCCGCGCCCCGCGCCCCGTACCCAGGGGAGTTTTGTCCTCTCCCCAGATTTCGCTCGCCAAATAATCCAAGATGGCGGCTCCACGATCGATCGTGACAGCGCGACGATTTCAGCGCAAAAAATAGAGGGACTGTGAACAGTCTATTCATAACCATTTCCCTATATTAAGTGTAGTCGCAGTTTCAAACAGAGGTATATGGAACTCCGCTCAAAAAATGTAATTTCTGACGATTGAGTGACGAAGGAACGATTAAGTCAGAAATTGCTATTCTGCTAGCCGGCGTCGCAGACGGACTTGACCGCCGGTAATGTCCGTCTGCGAATTAGTGCGCAAATCCTTGTTCTAGACCACCAACGACGTAACGAAATACCGGAAAGGCCTTTCGAAATCCCCTTTATTCTGATTGGCTATGGTAAAAGTAGTAAAATATTTCTTCTTATTTTACTACTTTATAGCGGCGACGTCGAACTAAATCCTGGTCCGCAATGGAAGTACCCGTGTGGGATATGCAAGAAGCCAGTTAAATTAAACCAACAAGGTATCCAGTGCGACGAATGCCAAACATGGTTTCATGTTAAGTCGAACTGTTGTAATATCAACAACGATGTCTACAACACACTAGCAAACTCCTCATGCACATGGATTTGTGACCAATGTGGCCTTCCGAATTTTCATTCCTCGCTGTTTAATACATCCTGGTCTTCGTTGTCATCTACAAACTCCTTCAGCGTACTTGATTCATCTTCAAAATCCTCTGGTTTGACTTCTACGCCCCTGAAACAACGTGTTCCAAGCTTACGTCCTCCTACTACCAAGACAAAACCTAGTAGAGTCAATAATGGATTAAAAGGAATGATAATAAACTGCAATGGCCTGAAAGGCGCATCCCGTTTTACAGAATTTCAAGCTTTACTCGATCTCCACCAACCAGATATTGTCCTAGGCTGCGAATCTAAACTTGATGAAGATATACCGACCTATTCTGTTTTTCCTCAAAACTTCACTGTGTTCAGGAACGACCGTAACTGCAATGGAGGAGGAGTTTTCCAGGCCATAAAATCTGATATTGTCTGCGAAGAACGACCCAACTTTGGTAATAACAGCGAAATCATCTGGTCCTCAGTTAAATTTAATAATTGCAAGACTCTTCACTTAGCATCATGCTACAGACCTCCAAATTCCTCCTCTGAAGTTCTGGATCAAATGTCAGATTCCTTTAATCGTGTTCTGGAATCATCTAATCTTCACCCTAACATAATAGCAGGGGGTGATTTTAACCTTGGTGATATTGATTGGTCAGCTGAGGTTCCACTTGCTACCAATAGAAACACCTCAGCCCAGCATAACAAACTACTTCAAATTGCTGAGGATCTCTCATTTACTCAACATGTCAAATCTCCTACTCGCCCAGCTTCTGGGAAAACACTAGACCTTCTGTTCTCGTCGTATCCAAATGTCATTTCAAACGTAACTCTTGTATCTGGAATGAGTGACCACTTAGCAGCCCTCTTTAACATTAATGTTAAAGCATCTAGATCTTGCAAGCCTCCTCACAAGGTTTACATGTACAAGAGAGCAAATTTTGATGGCCTAAATGAATCCATGTTACATTCCTCAGAAGAATTATTTGCCTCCAATCCACAAAATATCTCTGTAGAAGATAACTGGTCACACTTTAAATCCACTTTGATCAAGGCTATGGATGACTTCATTCCACAAAAAAGATCTTCAACTCGATACAAACTTCCCTGGATTAATCCAGGGATTAAACGCCACATGCGAAAGAAAGACCGTCTACATAAGAAAGCTCTCCGCACCCGTAATCCAAAACACTGGGAGGCATTTAAGAGAGAAAGAAATTTAGTCTCAAGGCTTGTTAAAGAATCTCACAGTGATTACTTGAACAATGTGATTGGTGCTAGCCTGGAAGAAAATCCAAAGAAATTTTGGTCTTATATCCGTACCTGCAAATCGGAAGATAATGGCATCCCTCCCTTGCGATCTGGCAATAAGCTGTGCTCCTCTGATAAAGACAAAGCTGAAGCCTTAAACTCCTATTTTCATTCTGTTTTCACCAAAGAAAAATTGCCAGCCCCTACCAAAGATAATTCACCATATAACTCCATCTCCGACCTCATAATTTCTGTTCAAGGGGTACATAAACAACTTCTCCAGCTGAATCCTAACAAAGCATGTGGTCCAGATGAATTACCTACTCGAGTTCTTAAGGAACTAGCACCGACCATCGCACCCTGGTTATGCTTCATATTTCAGCAGTCACACGACACAAGTACAGTTCCTTCTGATTGGTCTAAGGCACTAGTGTCTGCTATCCACAAAAAAGATGCAAAATCAAATCCTGCCAACTATCGTCCCATTTCTCTTACATGCGTATGTTGCAAGCTTTTAGAACATATAATGCTAAGTCACATTGCCAAGCACTTATCTTCCAACAACATACTCATTAATCAGCAACATGGCTTTAGACAACATTTTTCTTGCGAAACTCAACTTATCTCAGCCATCAATGACTGGGCAAAAAGCATCAATCAGCACACTCAAACAGATGTGATCCTTCTTGACTTTAGCAAGGCTTTTGACTCTGTCCCCCACCACCGCTTATTATCTAAACTGAACTTTTATGGTATTCGAGGCAGACCTGCAGACTGGATCAAGGCCTTTCTTAACAATCGCACTCAAGTAGTATCTATCAATGGATCACACTCCAATCCTCAACCTGTTATTTCTGGCGTACCCCAAGGGTCAGTCCTGGGTCCAGTTCTATTTTTGTTCTATATTAATGATATTACAGATAACATTAACTCCCAGATACGCCTTTTCGCAGATGATAGTGTCATATATAGAGAGATCAACGATGAGCAAGACCACTTGGCACTCCAACAAGACTTAGACAACCTGAGTGATTGGGCAGACCTTTGGCAACTGAATTTTAATATCACTAAATGTTACCACTTAGGAATCACCAACAAGACTGTACCACTTTCTTATAATTATTTAATGAATGACCATGCCATCTCTGGAACAATCTCAACGAAATATCTAGGTATTACTATAAACCAGAAACTTAATTGGAATCAGCATTGTGACTACATCTGCAGCAAGGCCAATGGAACACTTGGCCTTTTAAGA
The DNA here is from genome assembly GCA_029204205.1 of Desmophyllum pertusum. Lineage (NCBI taxonomy): Eukaryota > Metazoa > Cnidaria > Anthozoa > Scleractinia > Caryophylliidae > Desmophyllum > Desmophyllum pertusum. The sequence goes on from MU826354.1 coordinate 502,227, forward strand.
AGAGTCCTGTGTGACTGCAACAGGGATGTGAAATCTAAAGCTTATATTACCCTTGTACGTCCCAAGTTAGAATATGCTAGTTCTGTGTGGAATCCACATACTAAACGAAATATTAATCAAATTGAAATGGTCCAACACAGAGCAGCTAGATTTGTCTTACACGATTATTCTAGATTTAGTCATGTCTCCCCCATGATTAAACAACTTGGTTGGGACACTCTCGAACAACGTAGATTATTGTCTCAGTTAACCATGTTCTACAAGATTCAACAGGGCTTAATAGGTATTTCACTCCCTCCTGAGGTGTGTCCTCTAGATAGGGTCTCTCGCCTCCCAAATGTCTCCCCCTATCGCCATATCCAATCCAATTGTAATATATATAAATTTTCATTCTATCCAAGGTCGATTGTGATATGGAACCAACTACCTATACGTAATCTACCTTTGCAAAGTAACTTAATTTTTAAATCAACAATTATGCCAACCATTAGATCTATGGTATAATTCCACCAATTTGTCTGTTTATTTATTAATATATTTATTTATTTGTCATTTAAGGATTCTTAATATAGTTAGGCTAGACTAGTTTTTGTATATAAATTAGATTTTATTGATGTAAATTTAGGCCTCCTAGTATAGTTTTTACTGATTTAGGAGTAATCTATTAAAGCATTAAAGCATTAAAGGCCTGTTCGAAGTTCGTGACATTTGCCGTTCTCTTTTGAATTCGGTCTTCTGACCTACTTTGCCCTTCAAGAGTGTTTCTAACGGGCAAGATATGTTGTATTATGAGGAGGATTTTGAAGTAGAATAGCTCTAGAGCCATCGACTGTGTTCACTCTAGCAAATTTTAAGAGGTCACGTTTGGTCTCCTGTCGGGCAAACAGATATTTACAACGCGTTAGTTTAGACAGCAAACACTCGGCAAACCGAACAAGGTAGTTCCCATTTAAAACCTGCTGAATAGTTTCTGGGTCTTCCAAGTCCGTGATAGCATGCAATCGCCAGTATACCCCTATTGTTGAAATATATAAACTTGGTCCTCCATCAGCGATCGTAAAGGTGAAATCACAACAATAACACTCGATCATATATCAGCGACTGCGACAATCAGGAGACACTGAAAGATCAACGACTTTCCAAAACCTGTGGGTAAATTGATAAACACGTTTTTTCCCCTGGAAGAAAGATTGGATCGCTTCTCGTTGTTCTGGGAGTAGCTCCGTTAATTCAAACTGAACTTTCTCTAACCGCTTCGAAAGCTGCACTCCATTATATCTTCAGTGATTTTTTTAATACTGTACTATTTTTAGGCTCGCCTTCCGCTAGCTTCCGATCCTATCTCGCGTGAAATTCCCTTAGCCAATCACAACCAAATCATAGCTAATTGAACAATAGCTTTATGTAAAGGCCAATCACAGACAAGTACTCAGATCCTGGTACGTCGTTGGGGGTCTAGAACAAGGATTTGTGCACTAATTCGCAGACGGACATTACCGGAGGTCAAGTCCGTCTGCGACGCAGGCTACTATTCTGCCTACTGTATGAGTATTTTTAAGCTGTAATGTCTTTCAGTATTCTTGGTTTTCACGTGACGTCATCAAATTCTAAAATTCAAAACCACGAGGCCTACATAATTTTTACCTTCATTCAAGGAAAGATTACCTAAATATATATCTTTTCACAATTTCCTCGCTCGATCTCATGCTTCCTTTTGAAAATAGAACGGTTTAAATTTCATCGTACGTGACATCAGCAGGACGGCCGTGACAGAGTTGTTCCGTATCTAAAACATGACTCTTCGGGTGATTTTCAGCATTCTAAACAATTTAAGTTTAAGGAGAAATATTTATCTAAATATTCGAAAGTTCACAAGAGAAAACAAACCTCCTTTCTTGCAAAAGTGAACTCCAGATGTTTTTTCCTATTTCCGGCGGCCATGCAGAGGGACTCCAACATGGCGTTTCCATACTGAGCTCTATAAATTTGTGTAGAACATTTTGACAAATAACTCGAGTACGGAATACCGCACAGCCTTGAGACTTGGACTGATTCCTTATTTATTCATTATCTATGACATGTCAATTCATTGACTTCATTCATTGAACGGTTTCGATTTTTTTTATTTATGGCGTGACAGTGAAAACCGAGAATTGAATATCAGCATGTATTAGGATTCAAAGTTGATGAATGACTGGCTCATCCTAAATAAACTACATTTCACATTGAATGGCATGGCTCGTGCTAGTTTAGTCAGAATCAAGTCTTGGTGGTAAATACCTGATATTAACATTTTGATACGCCTCAGTGGCATATCATTCTCTTTAATATGAACCACTGCTCGACCAAAATCGCTTATGCGTAACAAATTTGCGCGAAAAGAAGACGGCGAGCTAGTTTACTGGAGCAGAATTTTTGAAAATCATTCCGGCACAGCTTCAGTTGTTTAAAACGAGCAATTGATAACTGAAGAGATAAATGAAATTTCTACAGGTAAAAGGTTGTCGTGTGACGTGATATTCGTTAATGTGACCCTCCATAGGAAAAGGCGGCTTATCGCATCAGCGTTTCAAGGCGTTTATATTTGAAACGCATTTGAAACCCGTTTGAAATAATTTGAAACCCGTTTGAAACACATTTCAAACAGTGTTAGAAACGTTTACTTTTTTCAGCGTTTGAAACGTGGAGAAACGCATTTGAAACGCCCATCTGCCAACAACCTGCATTATTATTACCACTGAAGCATAATTATTCGACAACACAACAAATGCTGGACTGAAGATGGTAAACGGTAACTTCAGGCGTCGTTAATGAAATTTAAAAAAGCTAGATAAATCACGGTGGTGCAGTCACACTTTTTACTTTTGATTAAAAGTTCAGTAATATTCCATCGTTAGGTCGATCAATAAAATAAACAACAAGAAAGTTTTTATAGAGTGCATAGCAGTATTCTCAAAATTAACGGAAATGTCAACAAATATGATGCGTGAACAAGCTATGACATTATTTGTCAACTCCTGTAATTCTGTAATTACCTTTCCTTTCGAGTATGAATTCAAGATCGTACGACATTCCAATGCATGAATTAGTATTCTTGGAGCGTCGTCTCCGTTGATTTAAGCTTCATCTGAGTCGCAACCATCGAAAACCTTCCACTCGGTTTTCGTACAATATTTGGACAAAGTCAATCAAGTTCCGTATGCGAAGCCGGTCGCTTCGCCAACAAGTTAACTCGCCCACACTGAAGTCAACTCGCCTACATCATGTACCTAGTAATTAATTTGTTTAATAAGAGAACAGCGCGTAAAAGTGTTCTAAAGACGCTGGAATAATCCTGGGGAATAACCTCGTTCTAAAAGCATGTTTACGTGTATAAATACGCGAAAGATATCAAGAAAGATAACAGGAATGTTCAGGTGTATTTCTTGTTCTAAAAACGTGTAAGCGAGCACGTACACAGTATAAACATCATTACATGTGTATAAATTGACGATCTTGCAACGTTTTTCAAACACTTCGCAATGCATTGAGCGTGCACCTAAAACAGAAACGCTCGGACAAGGCTTGACATGACATCGACAGCAGACAAGACTTCTAACCGCAGATCGAGCATAAGTTCGCACGCAACACTGACGTTTGTCACGGAGGCCCATCAGTTCTATGCCTCGATTCCAAGTGAAACCAACACAGTACGATAACTCCTCGTTTTCTTTCCTGTAATGTTACAACAATTTACCTCAATGTATTAAGGTACCCGCCCAGGCAAATTTAGGGTTTTTTTCCTTTAAAATATTTCTTACCAAATGTCTCAAACTATTCAAGATACTTTACAGAATGAATCATCAATATATATAACACTTGAAAATTCACCTGTTTTTTGTGCAGCAGACCCCCTACGGGGTACTTGGATTAAATATTAACCTATGTCTGAGACAAAGATTTGCGTTTTTTGTTAGAACTGACCAAGAAACCAAAATATGAAAGCAGAAATGCTGAAATATAAATAAAAGGAATAAATCTGTGGTTGGGTTTCAGTGAAATGTTCAAAAATCTGAAGTTATTACAGCAAGCCTGAAAGTGAACTTTGCACACCAAGAAAATGGTATATATTTACTTTCCCCGGCCACTTAACCACAGATTTGTTCGATAGATACTTGTGAAACATCCTGCCAAGTTTTGTAGAAAAAAGCCCTTTGGTTGTTTCAAAAAACGAAATTTTGTAGTTGTAAATCCTTCATGTAAGCACTACCACTTGAATTGAAGGTTCCAATATTAAGAAATCCAAGCAAATTTGGCAAAAGGATCGAAGCCATTGTCTTGTGCTGCCATTTTGAATCAATTTCCGCTGTTCAACTGCTCTGTGGACGCGATTTTGACTCGTTTTACCCCAACCCATCCCTACTGAGTCTTGTTTTGTTTACCCGTTGCTAGGTGGATCAGCTTTCTTCCATTCACAGCATGCGCTAAATTTGGTAGCATGTCGGGGTTAAAAATCCACATGCATGTTTCAGAAATGAATTGTTTTGCTCTAACATCTTCTAGTTCTTCATTATTTAGAAGGTTTGATGTTCAGAAGAGCCTGGTAAACGTTGATTTTTTCTAAGAAGAGTATCTCTGCAGGAGCTCCTGTGGTGTGGCGTTTGACCTCAGTTAAATTTGATCCCTTTGAACATGATGTCTGTTATTACTTTAGTCAGTGTTTAGTTGGTTTTCACGCTTTATTACAGCTACCCAGTGGCACATAAAAGCTTGCTTTCACTCAGTTCTATTTTGCGAAAGGTTTAGCCTACCTAATTTGACCGGCTTGTGGACAAATGGATAAGTTTGCTGCTGCCGTGAAAGATGTTGTTGGCATGTTCTCTTGCGATTTTTGTCATGCTGCGCCGTCTGTCAATTATTGCAAGATGCAAAGTTAGTCCTTTCTTTTTTGGTCGCTCCTAAACCAAACTTTTATCGTAGAATGCATCTATGGACTGTTTTCTTCCATGTGTTTCTCTTAATTGCTTTAGTTTTACCGGGACTGCTAAGATTCCATGAACGTCAGGCAATGGACCTTGCCACCTACGGGCACTTTTCTTAGTAACGGAAGTGAAACACACAGCTCAATTTCCGGTAAATATTACAACTTCGGAAACAATTTTCTTCAACTTGGTGCAAGAATATCCTAAAAATAAATGCATTTTGAGAAATTAGGTGTAATTTACTTCATGTATACAAATTTTGAGCGCTTTTAAAATTCAAAGTTTTTGCCTGGGCGGGTACCTTAACTCCTCTGTAACATACTTGTAACTCTTGCGGGTCGAAGACGTCAGTGTTATCTTTAGTTTAATCAGTCCGCCGATCATCTGTTCACAAAAGCGCGACATTCTTTTGTATCTTGAATGAAGGAAATGGCGGTCGATTTTTACATACGTTTGTAGTTCTGTTTCAATTTTTCAGTTAATGCACTCTATGGATTTTTTTGTGTTAATTCTACTAGCTGTTAGCAGTTTTTTATTGCGTGCGTCATGTATCCAGCATGATCCAGAGAACAGATAATAATCTACGGAATGTAAATTAGGCTACGACCGTCGATGATGCATACAAGATTTACGAATGAACTTTATAATTTTAGAAACTTTACACGTCATCGATTCTTAATATTTTGTTTACGTTTAATCCATGATTATGAGCTGCCCCTTCGAGGCTATCCGTATATCGGATACTATTTTTGAGCTAAAGCTATAAAGTTCCCGCTTTTAGCATTTATTAATAGGACTTGTTTCCATCACGCTTGAACCGGTACTGCAAAACTTTTTCTATTCATTCGTCTAATAGTTCGTGCGCGAGCTTCCTACAAAAAAGACCCTAGTTGTCCGGCTCTGTTATAAATTTGGCCGGCGTATGGCCGTTAACCTCTGTAATGGAAATAATTATGCACATCTTAATTAATTATTTTTGTGTTTCAAACGCAATGAAACGCGTTTCTTCTGTTTGAAACGCCTTCAGTTTGAAACCGTTTGAAACACATTTGAAATGCATTTGAAATAATTTGAAATGCGTTTGAAAAGCATTTCAAACGCTGCGTTTAAATGCGTTTGTAAAAAATCACCTTAAGCCCCTTTTCCTATGGAGGGTCACTTTAGTCAAACGCGCGCGCGAGGGGTGAAGTCAGAGAAGAAAGTATTGCTGAGGGACCAAATAATTTTGTTATGCTAGCGTGAATTTACAACTCTTTGAAAATCTTTCAGAGCTTCAGTTGTTGAAAGGCTGATGTGCAATTTATTTTTAGATTCTGTTATGTCAGCGCGAATGCTGCTGTGTAAACAAAGATATTACAGTATGACGACAATCAGAAGAGTATGAGTGATGAGTGATTTGAGAATTTTGTTATGTCAGCATGAATGCTGCGAATGCTGTTGTGACAAAGATCAAAGCCGCGTGCTGGATTGCAGAAAATTAATTCACCGCGCTTTCGGGAGTATGACGTTGGACATCGTGACAAAATGATATTAGAAAATGATATTAAAAAAATTTGGGTAGGGGTGTGCCGCTGGACTATAAAACCCCTTAACCTGTACCGACTACAAAACGCTAATTTTGCGACCCTGTTCCAGACTAAATGTTAAAAAAGATACCCTGTTCCAGACGATTTTTAACGATTTTTTTCTAACCCAAAAGGCTAAACTAGTAAGCAGCAGTTGTAAAGCTTCTTTAAATTCAAAATGGATTAATGACAAACAATTGCAAGAAACTTTATGTGAAATGTAATTTACAATTTACGGACAAATGTATCTATCGATTGACAGGATTTTGCTGCGGCCTTTCTATTTCGCTCTTCTGTGACCTCTGGCTCTGTTCGGTCCATTTTATCCAATATTGACACACATGCTGAGCCCTTTTGCAGTTCATTATTGGGGTACCCAGTCTTCTCTCATTTTGATAGAGCCTGGGGATTAAAATTCCGTATGAGGGTTTTAGGTCGAATTTATCGTTAACGTTAATTCAGCTTATAGAATCTCAAGATCTGGTCCAAAATTTAATATGTCACCCAGCAAATCTACAAATGGCGGACCTTCGATGTTATCTTCGTTGATTCAGGCTTCATTTCCAGACTACACCAGTTAGCGAATTAGAGCTTTTCATTCACTTTATTTTCAGCCATCGGTCCACGGACGCACCTGTCGCATCCCTCGCCCTACGGGCCTGATTATTTTAGTGTGGTTAGCCAAAGCAAGAGATGTTGCCTTAGGGCTAGGGTTATCAAATGCAATACACCAAAGAAAAAAATAACAAAACCAACAAAGTTGCTGCACTATCCTCAACGGCGACAACTCGGAGAACGAAGTCTTGACCTATATTATCAATTGAGAGGTCTGGTGAGAGTTAACGAAAGCCATTGGCGTGGAAATGTTTATATCTAGTATGTCTAGTATACATGTTATAAAGGGATGATGTGGATTCATGACTGCTGGGTAGAGAAAAATATAACTTACTGATTGAAATCGTGAAAGTCCCTAACCCATTTCGTTTAATCGGCTCATGGGCTACATGTATGCGCATTCTCTGAGTAAAAAATGCAGTAGCCATGAGCACGCCTCGCGGGCCTATTTTTTATTTAGTAACAGCAATTTTTTCTAAAATGGTCGTTCTTCAATTATTTGCTGTTTTTACAAAACATTAGAATATTAAATTAATTTTAGGTATTTACATGTCAATTGTTCCTTCCTTCTAGTCCTTTTACATAGATATTAAAATGAGTAGTACTTCGATGAGGAAAGTGGAGATCAGAAGTGCAGTCAGGCATGAATGCACATGAAGTCAGACTACAGCAGGCGCACGCGTAGAAAAGCCAGTCACTCAGAGTCTGCTCCCACGAAAACCACCTTCAAATGCGCATATGCAGCAAGTGCAACAAAGACTGCTGCTCCCGTGTGGGCCTGTACAGCCACTCCAGGTGCTGCTCTTCAACTTAAGATGGAACGCATATCCATAGTCTCCCGAGACTGAAGCCTACTACTACAGTACTTCGATTCGGTAATTTTGAATTTTACAATAAGATAAAGTGTCCCAAATTAGACGAGGGTTTCACCATTGGCTTGCAATCTTGCAATTGCTTAAACACTAAGTTGACCATCATCATGCACCACTACCGTCATAATCGTCATCGGCATAATTTACTGCATGAAATCCGCTTAGCGATTCTGAAATACTTGTTTTGACCGTAAACCACTGGGCATTCTGATTTTTCAACCAATCTGTCGTTTAGCACTTTCACAGTTTAGGCTACACTCATCTCATTTCCTTCGCCGTGATTTGGCTCCTCTAGATCATAACTTGAGCTCTTGCGACAGAGTAATCTTTTTATCAGTGAAATAAAACTTGGGCAACAGTTCAAATAGCGATCACGAAAATTACGTATGTGATCTATGGAGTCGACAAGGCAGCTCAAAATACATGACATTAGACTCAGACCAATCACGTAAGGCAGAGCGAATATAAGGTCTTTAACTAACAACTCTGTGTTGGTCATTTCTCCGCGGGCCACTTTTTTGGCATTCGATTCAAATTGCACATAATCGCCAAAACCGATCGTCGTGAATGTTATAAACCACGCGTACAGTCCCTCCACGAAACTCCAGTTTTCAAGAAACATGGATGACACGCTTGTCAAGATGAGCAGAACAACCATTAGTGTACACGCCCAAAAAATTGTCTTCTTTTTGACGTGCTTCGGTTCTTCCTTTTTGAGCAAAACAGTTTCTGTTTTGACAACAAGAAATGTGATACAATTGGCCAGGAGTTCTCCTGCTGATTTCAAGGCCAGCATGGTTATAGGAATACCAACGATACAGGTAATGATGGTGATACCTTGGCCAAGTTCGGTTTTGGGTGTTAAATGTCCATATCCTAAAAGAATAAAACAATAGAAGAATAAGTGGAAACTTAATCCGTTTGTAGAGTAAGTGCCACTGCCATTAAAGTTGCCAATACAGGGAAACCCGGATATAACGAGGTGCCTAGGAACCGAGAAAATGTGTTCGTTATAACGGGGTTCGTTATATCGGAGTTCTCTCCCATACACTTTACTGTAACTTAATTGGCCAGGCAGAAGAATAACGTTCGTTATACCGGGAACTTCATTATAAAGGGGCTCGTTATATCGGGGCTCCACTGCATCCGCCGATAGGTTCATTTACACCATTTTTAAGGAAAGTTACCTACGAGTACATAAACAAGCTGTTTTATAAGAACACTTTACTCGTAGTCGGTCTCCTTCTTTTTACCTTTTTGGATGCATTTGTCTATTTTGACTCAACTACTATACCCAAAGAGGGAGCCAAGGCGACGGTAAAAGCAACATTTTATTCGGCAACAAACTAATAATTATAAAGGTGTAAAACCAAAGTCAGGATCCAAGCAATTCTATATTTTGATATCAATGACGCTTTTTAATCAATAATAAACCAACTTAACCGCATGGCAGCAGGTATCACCAAAACGGTAAATTAAAATCTTATCAAATAAACTGCATGGAGAAGGTCTTCCAATTTGGCGAATAAATATGTGGTAGAAATTTAAACACGATCAGGCTGGCTGCATTTGTCCCAAAACAGTACATAAAGAATAGATGACCCACAATCAACAATTGTATATTTTACCTATTGTGGTGAGAGCAGCGAAGACGAATCCACAACTGTTCAGGAAAGTCCATTCCAGTTCCTCGCCGTCCGCCACAGCCGCAGCGGCTCTTCTTACAAAACTCTCAAATTCTTTGTCCGTCATGTTATATTTGAGATCGATTTCCTCCTTTAGCTTTGACAGCGTCGAATTCATTCTTTCATATCCTGATTGATCTGTTCTTTCAATCAAGGTAAAAATCCAAGCCACAAACAAGCCATACGTGTAAAATAACACAACACGCCATAACGTTTTTCCAAGAAGCGGATGCATTTGTCTGTCAAAATATCATATAAATGAGTATACTAAAAATTAGTTATCACATCAGGAAAATAAACTGTGGTTTGCATAAAAGCCAGCTCGTTTTGCCAAAATTATTCTTGCTTTGTAAAAGTACTACATAATTATGGTTGTTTTGAATCTTTATGAAATCATACGTTTCGTGTATACTATTTTAAAAAAACACAAAATCTTACATCTAGTCAATAATCATGTTTTGGTCATATCGCCAGACAAATTGAAAGATTTCTCTTATTTGCGCTGTTTTCGTTGTTTGAATTCAATCGAGCCTCCCTGCGCGACCAGCTTGCTATCGTATATATTACGTATATATTAGTAACCGCGATATGCAAAACCTCTCATAAAAACTGCGACCTGTTATTTGACGATTTAGTTTACATTCTTTATCGTTGGGGATTGTGAGGAGTTATTATATGCACCTGCTGATTTTGTATTTGTAATAACTGGAGTCAAACAATCATCACTGACGCTTGCTAACAGTTAACATGTTCCCTCGTATTTATTGTTATGCCAAGTAATATCCTGAAGTTTGAGTCAGCTAAGATGGTAATGGGAAAAATAAATATACATATTATAATCCTTAACCATAAATCCACACTGTTTATATTTCTCAGCTAGAACGGCGTCGTATTATATTTTCGGGTTCTAACACCTTTATAATAATGTGCGAAACAATTGACACTTCGTGTAATAAAACATGGCTAACAGTATATTTGTGCCGCTCGACCATATTTTTAAAATACTTGAAATGCAGTTGCTGTTCCTTCGAAAAATGAGTACGCCATGAATTAATACTAAAAAACACTTACCTTACGTACGGCCTTCGAAACCTTTCAGCTCAGTTAACCATGTGGTGTTTGATTAAGGTTTTACTATATGATCCACGCTATTAGCTAAACGTGGGATTCAATAACGGCGTCTTCGTGAATCATTGACAAAAATATTAGCAATTTGCATTTAAGTGTTGTTTGAAAGAACAAGACAGTTGCTACGTAGGTTGATGCATCGTTTTGACAAATGACAGTAAAGTTGATATACAACAAGTTAATCCACCTGCTGAATTAATTTGTGATTACAAAACAATTTTGCAACACTCATGAAGTCTGCGGAATTATTCATCCTATTAAGTCTGCTGCGACATCTTATCGCGACGGGCGACCCAGTGAATTTACTAAAATAGTGTAGTTACAAGCAATATTTGAGGTAGTTTTGAAATATCCGTAACCGTATGTCAAAAAAGGGTTTTGTTTAAGTTTGGATTCACCAGCTCTTGGTGATAGTTCGTACGTAATGTACGATGTACGTAATAGTTATTGCTAACTACAGGGAGTTTGGAGTCAAAATATGTGAGCCAAATTAGGCGTGGTTTATCACGTGATCCGAACTATAAGGTACTTTGTAGCGAACTATGTAGGGATTTTCGATGCTACGATTAACTCATCATGATTCATGAGAAACCATTTTTCTGATATTTAGATTTAAATTTATTTATTGCCGGCTTTTTATTTGTCCAATTGCCGATACTTCATTAGCTTGATGCAACATGTACTTAACAATTTACAGTTTATACTTTTCGTTTTATGAAATAAACAGGATACTACGCACTCTGATTGGCTCAAAACCATTTACCATAACTAGCTTAGCCTGTTCCAGGCTCTCGGATAGTTGAGACGAAGCGAAAAAGCGAACGGCCGCGCGAAGGTAGTCTGGGGGAGCCGCTGCCTAAACTCTCTCCCAGACTACCTTCGCGCGGCCGTTCGCTTTTCGCTTCGTCCCAACTATCCGAGAGCCTGGAACAGGCTATAACTAGCTCTATAGGAAATTTCTTCATGCTTTTATTCCATAAAAACAATAGAAAACGATTTCCCTGTGTTTCCATAGAGTTAGGGTAACACTCGTGAAAACTTCACTCGTTTTACCATAACTCTATGGAAACACGGAAAACGTTTTCTATTTGGTATATCTAAGTGGGTTGTTTTTTTTTAATTTCCTGTAGAAGACGCACAATTAATCTTCAATATTGTTTCAAGAACTTTCATTAACGTGATTGTGCTCTTCTGTTACATCATAACTTGAGCCTTCGGGACAGAGCAATCTTCTTGTGAATGAAATCAAACTTGGACAACAGTTCATACAGCGATCACGAAAATCACGGATTTCATCCACGGAGTCGACAAGGCAGTTCAAAATACAGGATGTAAGACTCAGACCTACCACGTAAGGCACGATGAAAACAACGGCTTGAAGAACCAAATAGCCTTCTGAGTTCTTTCCTTGCTCGGCATTTCTCACAAGTGATACAAATGGCACATAGTCCCCAAACCCAATCGTTGTAAAAGTGGTAAACCAGGAGTACAAGCCTTCAACGAAGCTCCATTTTTCTAGGTAAACTGCCGACACGCTTATCAAGATGTGCAGAACAGCCATTAATATACATGCCGCGAGAAAAGTTTTATTTTTGAGATGCTTCGGTTCAGTTCTTTTTAGCAAAACAGTTTCTGTTTTGACAACAAGACACTTAATACAAGTGGCCAAGAGTTCTCCTGCTGATTTCAAGGCCAACATGGTAATAGGAATACCAAGGAGACAGGCGATGATGGTGATACCTTGGCCGAGTTGGGTTTTGGGTGTGATATGTCCATATCCTAACAGAAGAAGTGAAAACATAATAATTAGAGCTGGACGCTTACGAGAATGGGCTGTCGTAAGTGACCACGCGCCGAAACAATAGAGGTTAGTCAGTTACGAAATGAACGAAAGCGAATGTACAGGTCTCGCATCCACAGAGATTGAAAACGTCTCTTTTTCAGATAATTACAAATAATTCGATGTCTCATAAATGTGTAGCACAACAAGTGGTCGCTTAAGTGAGCTTAATAACAAAGGAAACGTCCAGTTGGTAATTCCCAAAAGTGGTCGCGGTCGATTACGGATGCTGGGAGAGGTCGCTCATAAAAGCTTTTAATTACAGAGTTTGAGTGACAATGCAAACTGGGTTTCACAATGGTGGTCGCAACTAGAGCTTGGTCGCTTACGAGAGTGGTCGCAATGTACGAGAGCTTCGACTGTACAAAAAAAGATTCAATAAGTCATCATAATTTATTTATTTTCCTAAAATTTATCAGATGATAACAATTTGGTGTCATCATTTATTGTTCAAGGAATTGTTTGTTTCCATGGCAAACGTGTTTTGACATATCAACTGAATACAAGGCGTAGTTTTATAAATATCTCATTTTTCTTCTTATGGCAAGGAAATGTTGGGGTACATAGAAAAATAATGCATCGATATGTGAAAATTCCAATTGGTCGGAATACCTCAGGCACTTTTGAAGATATTGATGACGACTTTATTATTAGATCCAGGGTACCTTACGAGACTGTTTTTCCTATTTTATTGCTTGACCCATAGTTAATAGAGGGAAATGGTTATTTAGCCCGGCAAACTTCAAAGGAGCAAACAAAGAGGCCAAGATTTATGTTGGAAGGTCCATGACCGTGCACATCTTTTGTTTTGCATGAATTACGTAATCGCAACGTTTCTATTGGTTAGTTGCTTGAACACACGTAACCACCTATTGTCAGGTTTTGTGCACGGTCAAGGCCAAAAAAGCGAACAAAAACATATAACAAAGAACTTTGCCAGGCTTCATAACCATTTCCTTCTATTAACTATGCTTGACCCAACAGCCCTCTAGCGAGAGAGAGATGTACACTTAATGTCAGGGTGCATTCAGCCGGTCGTTCTTCCTTAGTGAATACGATTGTTATAATTTAATCCTATGAAGCAAAATATGATTGGTTGTTGGATGATGCCAATAGAGCGGTTTTCAAATGAGTGTCGAAAGTAATCACTGAATTGCTTTGGTTTTGCTTTACTACGCTCTGTGATTGGTTAAGAAAACTCGCGCCATCTCCTCGACCAATCAGATGCAAACTAAACCAATCGCCTCTTGGCCACACGCGTTTTCCCGCGCTTGGCGCCGGTTATGTGTATTTGCTTCGAGTTCTCATTGGTACATTGCGTTGTTTTCGTTTGTTGTGATTGGCCATTGTAATTGCTTTGATTCAGTGATTTTACGACACTCAATTGAAAACCGCTCTGTCTAGACTCCTTATATTATCCAAAATCAATAGTCCCCACATATATACGTTACCTACTGTGGTGAAAGCAGCGAAAACAAAGTCGCAGCTGTTCACGTACGTCCAGTCCAGTTCTTCGCCTGCCGACACTGCTGCTGCGGCTTTTGTTACAAAAATCTCAAAGTCATTATTTGTCATGTTATATCTAAGATCGATTTCCATTCTCAAGTCTGTCAACATCTTTTCCATTCTGTCGTGTGCTGATTGGTCTCGTTTCTCGATAAAGGTGAAGATCCAAGCAACAAAGAAGCTGTACGATTGCCACATTCCAAACCGTACTAATGCTTTTCCAAGAAGTGAATTCATTTGTCTAAAAAATTGTCAAAAAAAAAATTGTCAAAAATACGTTCAATATATTTCAGCACAGTGATTTACAAGTAAAGCCCCCGATCAAACGGTCACAACATATGTCACAACTTCTCACAACATTTGTTGAGAGCCGATGTTGAGACCGTTTGACCACCGCTCTCAACAATGTTGTGAGGTGTTGTTGTGACGAGTTTGAATTCATTTAAACTTTATCTCAGCATCGTGACAACATTTCTTTTGTTCTTGAAATGTTGAGAGGCTGTTGAGGCCGTTTGACCAGGAAAAATTGGTCACAACATGTCACAACAAATGTTGTGAGAATGTAGTGACAAATGTTGTGACCGTTAGATCGGGCCTTGCGGCTATACTGCAAATTTTTTTGCGATCGGTTGAACACGTATTTGAGTTTGAAAAGTTTTACCCGATCTAATTAAGTTCTTAATTTTCACTCAATTTTCGGTGGCGTCTGTCCACTCTGGCGCCACTGAAAATTGAGTGAAAATTAAGAACTTAATAAGTCGGGTAAAACTTTTCAAACTCTTACGAATATATTGGGTTTGTAAAATCGGCACATATGGTTCATACTATTATTAAAGTTTCGTACATCCCCTTTGACCCTGTCGAAAGAGAACTTTTATACCGTGAGGGTTTTCACAGTTTTGAAAGTATGATTTGCTCTGGGATGCTGAAAATTTCAATAATAATAATAATAACATTTATATTGCGCAAATTCCATTCAATAGCTGTTCATTCATTCCTCTCGGACATTATTCCAATCCTTCCAACGATTCAGTTTTATATTGAGATAGCTCGACTAATCTCGATCTCATTACGCTCGAAAATATTCTGGTTGCCCAAGGCTTAGGTCGCGTTGTAATGCACGTGGGAAGTTTGGATAGCTCTCGAGAGAAGCGTAAGGCCCAGTTCAGACGCCGTACTTCACATGAGCCGAATCAAATTCGATGAATTAAGTTCATGTGAGGTACGGCGTCTGAATCAATTCGGATCGGCTCAGCCGTTCTTCCCGCCTGGCTTAGCCGAGAATAACGGCTGTGGACCGGCTTTGATTCAGACGCCGAACTTCACATGAGCCGAAAAAAATGCATGAATTATTATAATGTATTTTTCAATATAACAGCAATTTTGCCCTATTAATTTAAGTTCGGCTGAATTAAGCTCGGCGTCTGAATCAATTCAGTCGATCTAAATTAATTTGGGTCGGCCTAAATTCGAATTCGATTCGGCTCATGTGAAGTACGGCGTCTGAACTGGGCCTAAGAGTTGCTCGAGGCGCAGCCGAAAGTCTAGCTTCTCCAGTGCTCTCCAAACCACTTCCCAAGTGCATCATAACTCACACAGCTAAAAGCATGAACCAATTATTTTATAGCATATTGTCAATGGAAATGTACGACGAAAACCCGGCGAAAACCAAAAAATTATTACCACGTGAAGGAATCACAGATGTTCTGCCTGTTTGCTTCCGATGCTAAAAAATAGGAAATTATCCGCTTCTTCATCAACTGGTGTGCTTAATATTTTTTTTATTTTTTTTTTTCTTGGCCGAAAAATGTTCTTTTATTGCGCTAGGCAAGTCGTGCGAGAAAAAAATATTATCTGACGAAGCGACTGGTGAGGGTAAAAGGCGGAATGAGTTTGCGGAATGGCATGTGGCATGACTTGCGGAATGGCATAATTATGCGGAATATAATATATGCGGGATGACTAAAATAAATAAATTAACTGCAAATAACCGCTTTATGTAGTGCTGCGGGCTCAAACCTTACGATATTGTTCAAGATGGCGGCTGTTCGGTGACAAGAAGCGTATAGGTTCGCCACTTGTGTGTTCGTGGTAGCCATATTTTTCGGTCAAAACAAAGAAAAATTATCCTTTAAGGGATATTCTGTATTGTGGAGGTAAATTATTTTAGTTATCAGGTTGTATTTTCATGAGGAAAGTGTTCTGTGTCGATTCTGTGCAAGAAATCTGAAGAAATGAAAGTTCACGAATTATAACATTATGTGAGTGATAAGCATAAATCCATGACAGATCCAGATGAACAGATCGATGCGTTATATTTTGCCAGTTATATGTGTGCTATGATTTCTTGGAAAAGAGCAGCTCTCAGAAGATATCAATAAAATTGGATTTCATGATAGACTGCGTGACACAAAGTTTGCACAACATTTCTGCTCACACGTGACACTTCACAAAAATAACCCAACTTTGAGCACTAAATTCGCCAAGAAGATAAGTCGGCTTAGAGGCACCTTCTATCTAGTGTATTCATGCACATTCGAAGAGCAACTTGCCGACATTTTCGGCAAATTTCACCACGGAGTTTCATATACAAACGCCATTTCCTGTGTAAACTTTGCAGCAATAAAAAAATAATAAAACACACATAAGTGATAGATTTCTTCATGAAAATACAACCTGATAACTGAAATAATTTACCTCCAGAATACAGAATATCACTTAAAGGATATTTTTTCTTTGTGTTGACCGAAAAATATGGCTACGACGAACACAAAAGCGGCGTTGTAAATGGGTTTATAACCTATATACGCTTCTTGTCACCGAACAGCCGCCATCTTGAAAACGTGACAAGATCGTATGTTTGAGCCCGTAGCATTACGTAAAGCGGTTATTTGCAGTTAATTTATTTCTTTAAGTCATTTCGCATATATCATATTCCGCATAATTATGCCATTCCGCAAGTCATGCCACATGCCATTCCGCAAACTCATTCCGCCTTTTACCCTCACCGCGAAGCGACAGGTCAAGTTTGCTCGCGCCATCAGCGTATGATGCACGTTCGCGATACTGAATTTGATCGAGTGAATTAGCTGACTATGTTATAACAGTTACTTGTTACCTATCTGCTTCGTGACTACTGTCACATAAGGCCTGTTATAACAGAAACCGGTAAAAATTGTCAAACATGAGGAAATGGGATTTCGAACTTTTCACTTTTGGGCCATTTCTAACAATTTTCACAATTTTAATATTCATACTAGACGCGTTCGGTAATTTATTTTGTCGATCGCCTGATGTTTTGTTTTCATGTCTGCTGCGCTGTCAGTCTCGGTCGGTATTCGCTTTTTAAAATGATTTTTCGGTCTTTAGTCGTCAAATAAAAGTAGTTTGAACTTTGTCATTATTGATATCAGATGCAAACTTCCAATTCCACATTTGAGCTACCTGTATTTTATAAGATCCTCAATTTCTCTCGATCGTTCCCAGATATGTCAAACTCTTGTATACAGCGACTATCTTGGTGTTTTCGTTTGATTTCGTTTATTCGTTGTCGAATCTTTTCAGTGTTTGTCTTTGTGGATCATGATGCATTTTACAGGTTTATTGTGTTGTTTGTTTTTGTTTTTACACGCCTACTGATCAGTATTTGAAATAACTAAAATTAGTAAGTTGCATGCACGCTTAGCAGCAGTCATAAATTGCGCCTTGAAGGGCGCAAACAACGTATGCATATGTGCAAAAGAGGATGTCATAATCATGCTCTCTTAATACGTGTCGAGAAACGTTGACATTAAATCCATAGTTATAAAATATCGCAGTAAGAACCGTTTTATTTTTCAGTCTTATAGGTTTGTCTCGTGTATAAGATACAAGACGGTTAATTTGCATTGATATTTGATATTCAGTATTAATATTACGCTGACATTTTGTTTCTATGTGTGTAAATATTGAAATGTGGTAATGCAAACTGAACTTCGACATATGGCTAAATTATTAATTCAGGCTCCCCAAAAACGTACCTCAGTTTCTAGATCTTTCGAAAACCTTTTAGCCAATAAACCGCCAGTGTGTTATCATGGACTGCTTTCTCAGTGAACGCAGGTACAATGTTGAACTTCATTAATCGTAATGGAAAATATTAAGAATTTACATTTAAATGCTCTGTTCAAGAATAAGTCTGTTGCTAGGTAATCTCTATGCGTCACGTTTGTCATAGGGCAGTGAAGTTATACTTCGTCCACCCGCTGAATTAATTAATTTATGACTGACAGCTGTGCATGTGAAAAAGCACTTCAATCTCTCCAGCTCTGTGGGTGGTTTTCGTCAGTAATAAATCCTCACTCATTAAACAATATTTTCATGTTGTGATGTGATCAATGGCGAGGAACAAGAAAATATTATTCTGTCTTTGTCATCAGATGTTGCGTCAGTATGATAAAGAAATGGGTTTTTTTTTCGGCGTTTATTATTGGACCTGAACATGTCGAAACGAAAACTTTCTACAATATGGCTCAGGTGCACATATGTCATCTGTAAAAAATTCAGTTTTATTTCTTCATTCTTAAGTTTTATCCCTTAAATTTAATACTTTTGTCGAATACTACTACGAGCAAGGGGATAGGGGATCCGAACTTGTCTCACCCCTCCCCCTCTGGTCAACACTAAAGTACCCGGTTGCAAAATCATTGATGTAACTTTACATATTCTAGTAAAAGGTTCGAATCTATTCAATAAAGGATGGTCCAAAATTAAAGCGTGTAGAACTTTTGATTGGTATATACTTATGGTACAAAGTGTCAAAAGTTTTTTTTTTGTTTCAAAATCTATTGTTACTAGGATTTCTGAAGTGTTACTTCGTTTAGTATATTCTAATACATGGTCAGTTGTCCTGGCGACATCAAATTAAGGCATATCAAGTCAGGTAGGATATACTCTAATCGTTTGGCCAAAGCCTTAGAAGCTATTTTTGTGCCAACATTAATGAGAGAAATTGGTCTCCAGTTTTTAACAGTCTTTCGTCTTTTCCTTTCTTCTATAATAAAGTGATTACCGCTTGTTTATGACGGTTAGATAATTCTAATCTCGTACCCAGATCATCCTCTGCCACGCGAAAGGGAGATCTGGTAAAGTTCAATTTCAAGGCCCGATATACGGGCCTTACCGTGGTCCTTGGTGGTCCTTCGGTCTGTTGTGATCGAATAAACATGGATGAATTCCTGAAATTCGACAGAGTTATTCTGAGAATTCTTCGAGACAGAGGTCTGGAAAACTTTGTTATAAAAGCTAAACAAAAGGAAGCTTTGCGGGAGACCGTTTTAAAGAAAATGGACTGTTGACACTGTTTAGTTGTTCTTCCGACAGGCAACAGAAAATCTAGTGTTCCCGCGAATATGCGAAAATGTTTCAGTAGCGAGAGCCAATCACAACACACATTAGAATAAGACGATATTTTAAGTAGTATCCAATGAGAATCGGCGTTATTTCGAACTTTACCAGTGTCAGACAGAGTGGGATCTGGGTACGAGATTAAGATAATTCTCCATAACAGGCATAAGCATAATTGAGGTGACTATTATGGGATATTTATTGCAACTTCCTTTCATGAAACACTGATTCACATCAAATGCACTTAGATGACTAAACCTTTACCTCAGTAAATGGTTAGGTTATGTCTATCAGTATAAGCCACTTGGCCACACAGCACTGAGATGATTAAGTATACTATATGGTTACAATCCTGAAGACAAATCCACTCGTATTTTCAACTACTACATTCTCCTTGGCAAAAGGCACATCTTTCTACAAAGATTTGAGCAAAAAAATCCTAACCTCGTTCAATTTTTTGACTTTGTTATTAAGAACACGATCATTGTACAAAGGTCCATATTTCATTCCAAGGGTCAAATGAACAAGTTCTATTCTATATGGAAACCTCTCCTATGCTTATTATAAGAGTTGTAAATAGGACATATAATACCAAAAGCTTCAGTTTATGAAAATTTCAAACAACTTCGTTAAACAATTTATTGTGTAATAAAAAACGCGTGATACATATGCCTACTCATATAATTACTTTTTACTACTAATGGAGAACGATGAAAATGTGAGCCGACTGGTTTAAGTTCTGGAAAAAAATTGATATTTATTATATTTATTATTATTTATTTATTTATTTATTTATTTATTTATTTATTTATTTATTTATTTATTTATTTATTTATTTATTTATTTATTTATTTATTTATTTATTTATTTATTTATTCATTCTGCAGTTCAGACAGGGATGGGTTACCATACTGTTATCGTTTCCTACATTTACAATGTTGTATCATTATGTACAGTCTCGTCTTGTGTGTTAGCCGCATCAAAACCAACATTATTTAATGCGTGATCCTGGGTATCGATGGTTTCAATCCCGTTATCGATCTGTGATGATTGAGTCGAGTTGTTACCCTGACAAAAGCACCTACAACGAAGGACTTTAACATTGGCTTTGTTTACGAACTCCACCATCGCGTCCACAACGCCTGACATGAAACACAATCCAGGGATAATAAGAGAATTGGGTTGAAACCCTTCCATCATCCTTAATGGAACGAACTCTCCAAAGCCCACCGTTGTCAGGGTGATGAACCATACGTAGATGCCTTGTCGGATGTTCCACATGTCCTCGTAATAAGACACTATGGCTGAGGAGAAGATTAGAGCTACTAAGAGAAATACATTGACCAAGAGAACCTTAAGCTCGAGGTTTCTAATCTCTGGTTGTATTCCGCGGAAACTGTTTTCAATCATGGTAATGACGCATTTCACCAAGTGGTTGTATCCTCCGCCAATGGACTTAAGAGTCAGTAGTGTTAAGGGGATTCCAAATATGGCATAGACTATGGTCACTATCTGCCCAGCTGCGGTTCGTGGTGTCATGTTACCATAACCTAGTAGCAAAATAATAGAAGTGGTGCGAAAATGTTATCAGTAGTTTGTATTGTGTAAGCTACTCGTCTTTTTTCTTAGACTTTTATATACATAATGGAACATTTATTGTGTATATTATGTCAGTTGCTTAAATTCACAGCCAAGCGTCGTTTGCACACATTGGTACCTAATTCGCACTATGTCCATATTTTGTATGAACCTATGGTGAGGTTGTTAAATTGAAAGGAGGTTTGTCACGGATAGCCCATCTTGAAAATTTAGGCAAAGTTCTCCAAGTTCTTCCTTCATAATCGTTCTAAATATTCCCCCATTCTCCCTTAGAAGACTATTATTTTGTGATTTCCTTCGAAAATAGACACAGCTGTTATAAATGGTAATGAAGTGTTTACAAAAACGAATGTAATCATGAAACGGTAGCCGTTTTATTTCTACACAGAACACAAACCAAAACTGAATGAAGTAGGATTGTGACGTTTCTTTCCGGCTCCTGTATTCCTGTATTCCCTGTATATTTGCATACTTCAACAATGAATTTAGACAGGAAAGTACTCTCTAATATCGTCACCTTTGTCTTAGACAATTTGAGCCAAAGTTCTCCAAGCACTTCGATATTCCCTATTCTACCTTAACAATGATTATCTTGAGTTTTGCCTCAAGGCCGCATAATTGTATATTTGAATCTTACATGATTGTACAAAACAATTTTGAAGGGAAAGTTGTACTCTCTGATATTGTCACCTCAGAATCTTCTTCCCATGAAACGCCTGGAAGCTGGTGACATTTCGAAACGACGACGTTTCAGTTTGATTAGCCGAAAGAAAATATTCTATACATCAGGCATAATTTAAACGGAGCTGGTCCGATTATGCCATTTTTTAGTAACAAAGACATCAGTCCAATTTTAATATTACAAATAAATAATTTTGTTGGATCCGGTGTTATCGACTCTTGTTCTTTTGAACTAGAGGTTGATAAGTTATATTATTCAGCGTTCTATCGAGCTTATACCACTGAGCAGCTGAAGCTTCGACTGACTGAAAGAATCGTCATGACATAAGAGATGCTAATGTTTAAACCTAAAACAGCAATTAACGTACGTACCTGCAATATTTAACATAATTCTGCTATGCGCATACAGGTGTAAATAGAGATGTGGATATTCACAAAGCTTTGTAAATATCCATAAATTGGTGCTTTTACTAAGGTATTATCAATACTTCATTTTCATGAAAAAAAAATAATACTACACACCTACCTATTGTAGTTAAAAGCTACAGTGTAAAAGACGTTGCGTGTTCGTAGTTCCAGTTTGGCAAATTGGAACAAGACAACGGTTTCAGTTCGTTGACAAGCTTGATGAACTGATCGTCTGTGATATTGTACTGGGTCGTGGTAATTCTCATCAAATTTTCCATATCTACTTTAATTTTTTCACTCTGCTTCTCCGTGGGCTCTCGTTCTATCGTCATGAACACATAGGCGCCGACGTACAGGTAACATACGAATAAAAATAACCGAAAATAAAGAACCTTGTTTTCTTTGCTGATGTTGGATATGCATTTTACCACAGGACACATTTTGTCTTGTCGAATTGACGCAGACTTCTAACCAGAAGAAAACAGCTAATTAAAACGGAGTATTTTGAATACAATGATATCCTGGAGTGGTATGCTTGGGTTATTTACGTTTCCTTGGATACAGTGGATAGCTAGACAATGTGTTTCAGTTCTCTTTCCCCTGCCAAAGGAGTTGATCGAAATATGAAGACAAACCTTTCATGGATAGTTACAATGTAGACTGTAAAATTCAAAAACTACATTGCTAGGCCGAAAAGTATAAATAATAGATGAATCACTTTCTCTCGGAGTTTTATAAATTTGCAACCAAAATGTCCTACTTTTAACTAACAGCTTTTTAAAAAAGCTGTTAGTTATTTACATACTGAATCCATAATTTTTGTTAAAAATTGGTTCATAATCACGTGCACGGTTCAGTGTAGTATACATTTTTACTAGCGAATCCTATTTTTAATTAATTCGGGACTTGTAATATTTGCATAACAATACAGTTAAACATATACAAGCGAGCTAATTTCGGGCACAAGCTGTAAAGCATCGCGATGAATTATTTCAGCTCCTTGAATGATGTTTCTATGCAACTCTTTTTGTTTAAGATCGTAAAATGATCGTAAAATGATCGTTCTGTTGCTTAAGGGGGGATTCTACCTGAATTTCAATGAAATTTTTAGAGGTTTAAAGAAGGGATAGAAGGAAAAAAACCAACAGACAGTTGATACCCACGCGGGTGCTCTTGCGTGGTTATCAACTGTCGTCAATGTCAATCTACTAGTTTTTAACTTCAAATTCTAATTTTAAAACTACATTAAATCTTCAATATTTCTTATTTCCCTAAATTTTACACGTCCTTTGAGAAAAACTATTTCCTCCCCAAAATACCCAAAAATCACCCAACAATTTACAAAACACCCCATAACATAGATTCATGAGATGAGCTAAGAGTTTTTGGATTGCTTGAAACGCGAACGAGATATTTCCATTAAACCCATGTTAAGTGGCGGAAAAATGGCCTTAAGCGGAATCTGCTCTCATTTAACAGGGAAGACTCGTCTTGCAATTTTTTTCTAAAAACAACGTAAACTAAAATAATTTTAGTTGTTTTACATTTTAAAATGATGTTATACTACACTTGGAGTTCGACTGTATTGTTATTAATTATGACAATTTAACCGTTTGGTCACTGACTTTACGTCTCCGCGACAACCATGTTTTGACAATGTGTTTTATCCAAACGTGGTGTTTTTATCCTATGTTTCGATTTTGATAAGCTTTTCGTTTTTTATAAAATTTTCTTCCAAAATCCAAAGGTTTTGCATCCTTATATATTTTTCGATTTTTTCAAATCAAGTTTGGAGATTTTCTGACAGTTTAAAAAAAATCTTGAAATCCAAGATGGCGGATTTTTACCATTTATGACGTTTTTTTACCATTTATTTTTACCATTTATTTTTTTATTTTTTACCATTTTTTGTTACCATTTATGACATTTTTTCGTGGTATAACGTCATAATCGACACGTGACTATCACTAATCAAACTAATAAATAAACGTTTGGATACTTATACACAAAATAAGTTTTATTTCTATAGCGTGAATATTTTTGGAGATATGTAATACGGGAGGGGCCTAAAAGTCCCAGACAGAATAGGGTCAGACTAAGCTCACTCGTCCATTTGGGCTTTCGTCATATTGAATAGGCCATTTCCGAGTTGCCTTTGCCTCTGTTTCAAAACGAGTCCTGGTGCACAACCTTTCTTATGGAAATTAGTTTTACTCACAAGTTCATTTTCTTGCCAATCAAACTCATTTCCATATGAAACTGGTAGTGCACCAGGACTCGTTTTGAAACAGAAGCAAAAGGCAACTCGGAAATGGCCTATTAAACTACGTCGACATCGTGTCTTGTCGAGGGACAATAACAAAAACATTGGTATTGGTATATATCTGGATTGCTTTAAACGAATTCGTTACTCTTTTTATGTCTCCCCATCATTTGTTCTTAAATACTGTTCGATCTCGTTCTCACTCGGCTATGATAATGTTCAATATTTTGTCCCTCTTCCATGTATACCATTCCACGGTTGAATGCGTACACACCAGACCTTGACACTCTACCCTTCTGCCTCTTGACAAATTGAACCAATTTACTACCACATACGTAGGGGTTTGATTTTGATCGATATTCCTCCACTGCCTGAACAAGAGATGTCAACACTGCTGACACCACACAAAGCCCAATCAAGGTGAAACACGCCAAAATAGCTATGAACACCCAGAGGCTTTTTCTTCTATCAGCGTGGGACTTCTGGTCCAGAGACTGAAATGGGATGTAATCACCAAATCCAATGGTAGAAAGCACAACAAACCAGGTGTATATACCTTCCGTGAAGCTCCAACCTTCGGCGACTACTTCTAGGATGCTTCCCAGCAAAAGGAAGAGGAGCATCATCAGACATGTTCCCAAAAATGTTTTCTGTCTGATTCTTTGAACACCTCTGGTCTTGAATAACCGCTTTTCGATTCGTATCACGAGTGACTTTATACAACGGACAATGACTTCGCCAATTGTTTTCAGGGCCAACATGGATATTGGCAAGCCAACGATGGCATACAGAACGGTTAACATTTGGCCAAGCTCCGTCTCTGGCGCCATGTGACCATACCCTGATGATAAAGAGGATAATTAACTGGATATGAGAAAATGCTAAAGCCTCTGATCACGTGATTAGCCACGCTTGTATATTTATTTGACGTATCTGTAAATTTTATTTATTTTAGTGCTATTAAACTTTGTCTCATTCTGACAAAAAAGTTCCAAAAGTTCCAAAGTAATTTCTGGCATTTATAGTTTAGTTGCAACATTGGTTAAGCTGGCTACTCGATTTTACAATGACACTGACTATGGTTTATTCCATGACACAACTTTCTACAACTAGATGCATGAAGTATATTCCATACGAATTTTAAGTCAGTGGTTTTTGGTCATGATTTAACTGAACGAATATAACTCATGTGTCTTTTACTCAAAGTACATGTACATCACCCTTCGAATATCTTTTTATCTGTCTGCCTGCTTGGCTCCTCAGTGGCTGTCTTTTGTTTTTAAAGAGAAAAAATATATTTGTATCTGTCTGCTTTCTCCTGGCTGTCTTGCTTTTTGTTTGAAGAGCAAAAATAAATTATATACTAGGCATTGACTTACGCAAAGGATTATTACTTTGCTGAACAGCACAGGATGGTAGTCTTACAAAAATACATAGTCCGGTCCTAGGGCAGAAGGTTCGCAAAAACTGACTAGGCCAACTCGGATACCGAAAGCAAATAAACAAACCCATCGCATATACAAAATGGTTAAAGACCTCTAGGATAGCTCTTACCTATTGTTGTTAATATCGTAAACACGTAGGAAGTCGTATTTAGAAAGGTCCATTCTACTTTCTTTCCCACCTTAACGGCCTCGTAGGCATCATTGACAAATGCTGTGAATTCAGAGTGATTCATAGCTACTTGGTACTTGTAATGGAGTTTTTTCAAGCATGTTGGCTGACATCTCCTTGTAGGTAATCGGTGTCTTTTCAACACAATGAAACATCCACGAACCCAACATAGTGTAAACTATGAGTAGAAGAATTCTCAACACACTTTTCCTAAGAAGAGGTTTTGTTGTCATGTTACACACCTGTCAAATCAAAAAGAGAGTAGCTGTGTTATAATAGCTTAGTATCGTTCATGAGAGAATAAGTCACTCTCTGATGCGAAATACTGATATAAACTCTCGTTTCAAAGATAATTCAATAGGCCATTTCCGAATTGCCGAGTCCTGGTGTTCAACCTTTCATATGGAAATGAGGTTTACTTTCACGTTCACTGTCATGCAAATATAACTAATTTCCATATGAAAGGTAGTGCACCAGGACACTTTTGAAACAGAGGCTCGGAAATAACCTATTGATTTTCCTGATGGTGTGGAATAGTGTTCAATCGCACTTGACTATATAGTACTTTGTAAAAAAAATGAAATGTAAGATGACTGCTGGTAAGGTTGCTGAGCATTCATTCTTCATTTGGTAGAGTTCAGGAAAAGCAAGCAAATCTTTCGAAAGTCCCTTCAAGAACAGGTGAAATAAATGGATACTGAGAAAACTTAATTGCGTACGACGTATTCGATCCCCTAATATATTCCCCTCATTGTTAATCAGTGTTCATTCTGTCTTTGTATGTCAGACATTAATCGGTTGAAAATATATTTTCCAACATTATTTTTTACGATATCTCTCCGTCAATATTAACTCAATTTTTATAGAGCCGATCTGATTGGAGATCATCGAAAATCATCGCCTGAACTTCAAGTTAAATGAGCGAACGCTGCATTGGTTCATTTTATATATTTATGTCTATGATTATCCCCCATCCGTTGGAAACCTCTGTACGTAAATTGCCATAATCTTGCAGACTCGTACCCAGTCGCTATTTATGTGATTTTTGGGTGAGAGAAAATTGGATACGAGAGTAGATCGAGGCGCGCGGTCTTTTTTCTCGAATTCATCTACGAAAATCATGAGAGAAAAGGAAAGCTAGATGACAAATAATTCATGAAATTCAGTGACCTTAGTGAGCGCAACACAAACCTCTCGTCAAAACAGCATCGAACAAGTATTGGCAGGTGCACAAATGAAAGGGGCAAAACAATGCAAAAAGCTTGGGGGAAGTCGCTGCCAAGACGTAAACGCCAATAGCTATTTTCTCTCAAATTGTTAAATACAACCCACCGCTATCCCTTTATTGTGCGAATATTGCCTAATTTGATGATTCCTTTCTGGCTGTGAAGAGTAGACCACTTGAGACATCTGCTATATTATTTATCTATTTTATCTATTTATCTATTTTATCTATTTTATCTATTTTATCTATTTTATCTATTTATCTATTTATCTATTTTATCTATTTTATCTATTTTATCTATTTTATCTATTTTATCTATTTTATCTATTTCCCATTTTTGGAATAAAAGAAGTAAACGAAATACATGACTGGAATTAAAAGTAGAAAATATTAATTCAAGTATATACAATTGTAGAAACGTTCTTTGGCAAGATTTCAAGATAAGGCTGATAAGTTTCTAATTATTACTTTCACACTCTACTTTGTAATTAGCGATCGTGGAAACTTTCCTTAAAATGTGGAATAAATATACCTCAAAATGTATACATTATCCGTGTGATGAACATGGCGAACCGTTACTTAAGCCTGATTTTCATATGTCGGGAAAATCCCAGACCATCGGGGATTTTGTTGTTATATTTCCCGAACCGTCCCAGACATTCCTGACTCAGGGAAACAATGGAAGAGTCTGGAATTTCCCGACATATGAAAACTAGGCTTAAGTTAAAGATCGCTGGACGGCTAAATTGGCATGATTTATATTTTTACTTACCGTGTGTGTGTATTGCATGGTTTAGTATATAGATGTCTTACACAGTCATTTTAATTCTCTTGAAAGCGAATCCATGTCGTAAACATTAAATATTCAGTCTTAGTATTTACTGGCGACGGCCGAGCAATCGCTAGCTGTGCGCATATGGAAACCAACCGTTAACGCAATGGTCCTGATTATTTTGTGTTTTATAATACAAATACAGCTCTGAAAATGATTGACAATAACTCCTGTCGTATGCTTGAAGTACTAGTAATAAGTGACAAGCTGGCTAATATATATTTAAGTTGACATAATTTATCTAACCGAGCAATAAAACAACATAATTAAAAGCAAACGCAACCGTCCGAAATATCTTAAAGTTATTTTACTTGTCATAAATTTCAAATTAGATTTTTTTTTTCCTTTAACGAGGCTCGAGGTCCAAGTTTACGCATTCTGTTTTTGTTTATTTTTATTTTTATTTTTGTACACGTTCTGTTCCAAACAAACAGTATTTCAGGTGTCGGTGTAGCAGGAATGGCGCAGTGATAAGAGCACTCGCCTCTCCCACCAATGTGGCCCGGGTTCGATTTCGATCGGGAGTCATCTGTGAATTTCATCCTTGCTCCGAGAGTTTTGTGACGGGTACTCCTGTTCTCCTCCCTCCACAAAAACCAACATTTCTAAATACCAATTCCATCTGGAATCCGGCCAAAGGTTTGTTCTCAGTCGTAACACTGTTCAGTGTCACCCCCGTTAAAAACAAAGTCGATTTACGCAAAATGATTATTATTACGAACACAAACGCAATTTTTTTTCTCACCTAACTGTGCAGTAGAGAAAAGTATTAAAATCTTGAAAATCCCACGACGTTTACTGCTTGAGTCAGCATACCAGTCAGTCAGTACCACTGAACTACAATGTAGCTTTATCCATGTTGTTGACAAATAATTAATTAGTACATGCACAAAACGTATTTAAATGGTTTATGAATATTATCTACGAACATGGAATACATATTGAATTTGTCATAAGACAATGCTTAACAAACGATTTTGCAAGTGAAATTTTGTGAAGTAAAACATTGCCAATGATGTATATTTACATTATATAAATCGTAAAAATATCTGTCTAACTTTTTTTGTTTATAAGAATCTAGGAATGTAACTTTTTTATCGTAAAAAAATGTCCATAGTACAAAATGAAAATATAAATATATCGTCCATTATTCCTTGAAGTAAAACTTAAATACGTGCAGAGAGGGTATACTGCTATTGTCTATATTATTCCACAGTGGAGAATACAACAAGTGATGAAAAGCACGTGCGATTTAAAATTTCCGGGGGTTAAACGCGTCAGCAAGATATTTCAAATGCACAAACTTTAATTTCAGCTGCTGAATAAAAAAGCAATCTTCGCTACAACGCTGTGAGTATTTAAAAACATTTTAATCCCTGCCGGCTAAAAAACAATATTAATTAACGTAAACCAATCATATTATCCATCAAAATGGATTGCTATGTTCTCTCCCGATTAATGACAAGACCTGAGTGCAACATTGAGCCCCGAGCCAAACGAGGATGACAGTTACTGAGAGTACAAGACTTTCGTTCTCGTTTAGCCTGAAACTCTCGTGCACACTCAGTGATTCTCGTCGAATATCGTGCGCTCTCGACGATTTTGGACCTGCTCAAATATAATATCTTGAGGGTCGTTGAGAGCTTCTATCGTTTGGCCCACGCTTGATGATAGTCGATGAGAGTTGAAGAAAACTCTCAAAGTCATGCCAGTCAACTCTCAACAACTCTCAGCCTCGTTTGACTGACGACATAGATGTTAGAATGCGGGTTTATCATAATAACTTTAAAGAGGTGGCGAGTCATTTGTTTGGTGCTTTTGACTTTCCCTGGATGTTCTGCCGACTACACAATTAATTTCAATAAATCTAGACCTCCGAGAGAAACTAAGCCGAAAAATTCCGAATGTTGACAACAAATCTACATCACAAAGCTTAACCCTTTTGAACACTCCCAAGAGTGCTAAGTTCAAAACTAAGGAAAAAATCCTGAATTTCATTTTGCAAAATTGTCAAAAAGAAACAGTACGAAAGTTCTGCTCAATAGCTTTCATTTGAATGGTCACACACGAGGGTTTCATCCACGGATTCCAAAAATACAACCACGTTTATTGACCGTCAAGCTATGAATCTGGGAGTGTGCCAAAGGGTTAAACAATCTTTTCACCTGAGTTCTGAAGAGTCTATTGAATTTAAGCAGGTGCAAGTATATTAAAAATAGGAAACGAAGATCGACATAGAGATGCAACATTTATTTTAAAAACAATGATGATTTGTGCTATATAACAAATGAGTGAAACAAGTCATCGACAAAGGCAACTACCGCACCCGTAATACGCTAGAATCCTGGCATACCGCGCTAAACCATTGCTGATAATAATCCAAGACCGTTGCCAGGACAATATTCTATTCTTATAAGAAAATAGAACATTTGATTAACACCCTCATTGTTTCGTTCTTTCACACATTTTTCCTCTATATAATTATTCTTTACATGTTTTTATTTTTTTATTTTTTTTTATTTTTTTATTTTATTTTTTATTACTATTATTATTACATGTTGTTTTTCTCTCCTCATTCGTCAAAGGCTACAGCCTGGTAGCCGAAAGCTTGTATTTTGAAAAAAATTTAATTTGTTGATATTCATTTTTTACATTTTCGTGTACAATATGACTTGCTTACATATCTTGCCAAATTTCAATCATTAAGAACATTTGAAATCTTTTTTTTTTAACTTTTATTTCCGAGAATTTACGGCCGCCATTACTTGACCTTGTACAAGGCTTGGTTGCGAATTAGAGAAAATGACGTTAGATGCTCAAAAATACCTCACGAGTTGAAATTATAATAACAACAAGTATAGAAATTGCACGAAGAAAAAGTCCAAAGGTTGTGTTGCTCTTCATGCAATTTTCTATACTTATTGTTATTATATTATTATATATGCGTGTGAAAACAAGTTTAGGTCATCTTCACCACTGTGGCTTTTCGACGGTTATTATTTGGCTTGTTTGTGGTTTATTTATTTGTTTTTCGTGTTTTATCTCATTTTTATCGAGTGTAACTTACGTGGAACGAGATGTTAGGATCTGACCTATCACTTCGTCAACACTTTTAAAAGTGTTCTATATAACTTACGTTTAAAACTCTCCGCATCATCCTGTTTATTTTGCTCACCCGAGCTACTGTTTTAATTATGGTAAGTCAATTGATCTTCATTGTAACGGTAAAAATAGCTTTTACTCTAATCTTATGAAGATGTTAGAATATTATAATCTTACTGACTTTAATTTAATCATGATACATTAGACGACGCTAAGATCAAGCGTCACTGATAGATCCCATGAAAGAGAAATATATCGCCCATTGGAAACATACCGTTCAAAATTTCCAAAAACTAAAATTTTACTGCATTTTCAAAAGCAATTATACACCCTCAATCTATTTAGTCTTGACTAGAAAAAACCCTGATAGAAAAGCTTCAGCTGAAACTAAGAATAAGCAACCAAAAACTTAAGATTGAAACCGGTAGATATGAAAACATCTCAAGGTGTGATAGACTTTGCACTCTTTGTGATCTCAATAATATCGAAGATGAAATTCATTTTTTGTTTCATTGTCCCAATTATTCATCAATTTTATTTAACAAATAGATTCCATGTTGCCGTGCGTCTGTTCAGTAATATATCACAGATGACGTTAAAATGTGGTAAGAACAAAAAAGTGGCCAACGAGCCGCTGCGGCGAGTTGGTCACTGATGTTCTTACCACATTTTGACGTCTTCTGTGATCTATTACTGAACAGACCCACGGCAACATGGAATCTATTTGTTTTATATAATTTTGGAGATATTCGCTTCGGATTTTCACTGATTGTACGCTAAATAAGCCGATAAAAATTAATGTCAACAAACGTCGAGTTTAGGCCACAGTGTTTCCATGCACTCAAAATAAAACTTCGTGAAAACTAAACGGCTTAAAGTAAACTACAGCTCAACTCAGCAAATGTTTCGAAAAGCAAAATATTTAGAGACTAACCTCTATTCCGTCCTGATATGAGGAAAAACAATCTGAATTATTCCAGTCCAAATCCCGTTGCAAGTCGCTTATAAACGGCGAACGATAATCCCACTAAATTTCTCGGATTCTGTTCACAAATTATGAGCTAAAAGACCATCATATTTTCCTCCAAGTTCTAGCCAAGCTTGAACGGCCGATTTAAAATTCGTATCAATTGATCTACATTGAATTTCCTATGGAATATTTCCAGTTTGATGAAAAGTTTTCTCTGTTTTGAGACGGCGATGCGAAGAATTCGTGTTGTGGCAGGGCGCGCGTGTTTTCCCGTCACACGTGACGCCATTCGTCCGTCTGTACTCTAATAGAGGACGGTTCTAAACCAATCACAGCGCGAGTTTTACACAGTAAATTATATAAAATAAAATAGATAACAAATTCTCAAATTTCAATCAGTTACCACTCACAGAATTAATTAATTATTGAACTCTCTGATTATATTATTAACATACAGTTGGTAAAGTTCATTTCCTCCTGTATTGATCTGCGAAACAAATTGATAGTTTGATAGTTTAGATTTACGTGTAATTCTCTTTTCCATTGTATTGTATTTTTTTATATATTTTAATTTCAGTTCGTTTTCTATCTGTATTATTTTACGCTTTTGCAATACTGTAACGATTTATGGTCATGCAAATAAAGCTTATAGATCGTTTTCACGTGACGTCATCAAAATGCTAAATTCAAAACTATTGAATTTGCAAAGCTGTTCTTTCAGTATATTCTAGTCAGAATAGTTAGTGTAGTTAGATGCTGGGGAAATTTTTGTGCCAGCAGATTGCTTCGTTTTGGAGATAAAACGTTTTGAAATTTGAGACGCCTTGCTCAACGTGACCTGAAATGTTACAGAAACTAATATTTTCGCGCTCTTAAAATACTTTTCAGATAAGCTGATAAGTTAAAAATGATAACTGAAGCATTCAGAAGTGAAAACTCATGACTTTCTTAGCAAAATCTCTTTTTCTTCTCGCAGACATTTTTGGCCGCCATCTTGGTGTATCAAAGTGGTACACCAATATGGCGGACCCATACTAAGTTCTGTAATTGTCCGAATATTGTTTTCCCAATAACTTCGTTGCAATGAACACTATCAAATCAAAACTTGGGGAATATATTTCTTTCCACCTACTCTACAATCGCTGAGTATGTTGATGTTTTTGATGCATGCAAAACGATCTTGTTATTTTGGTGAAAACGATCTATTGTTGTTGTTGTTAAAACTTCCAACATAAAATCTTAGTTAGGAACTCATTATCCAATGAGTAAAGTTGAAACTAAAATTATGTCCCATGTACATACATCGGCGACTGAAAGACAACGACGCATTTTTTTCCTTGAACTGCATGGTGTAACATTGAGTTGTCGATTTTTCTAATCAAACTTTAAACAGTTACTTACTACAGTACGACCGGGCTTAACATTTATCATCTATACATTTATTACTACACATGATGCTTTCGACATCGCTGATCCTAGCAGTATACAGGACGCGTGTAACATATATGTATGTATGAACCTAGTATATGGCCGCTCGTTACATGACATACTCCGTAGCTCAGTGGTTAGAGCATCCGACCGGTGTACGGAAGGTCATGGGTTCGATTCCCGTCGGTGACTCAGATTTTTTTCTTTGTCCCACGCTCGTGACCGAACTGAATACAGTTACGTACTACAGTACGACCGAGCTTAACATTTACCATCTTTACATTTATTAGTTCGCTTCTTCTTTTTCAAAGATTTTCTTAAATTTATTTATCAAATGCTTCTTGATCTTACTCGTCTATACATTCCAAGTGATACAGTGTGATAACTTGGATCATCACACGCACGGTTTACTCTGTACAGTGCAGACCTTAACACTCTATTTCTTCGCGTCTTGACGAGCTGAACCAATTTACGGTAGGCTTTCGATTTCGATCGCCATTCCTCCACTGCCTGAACAAGAGATGTCAACACTGCTGACACCACACAAAGGCCAGCCATAGTAAAAAATACCATGCTAAATATGAAAACCCAAATGCGTCCAATGTGATTGTCCTTCTCGTCCAGGGACTGAAATGGGATGTAATCACCAAACCCAATTGTGGAAAATGTAACAAACCAGGTGTATATGCCTTCCGTAAAGGTCCAACCTTCCAGTAATACTTCAATAATACTTCCCAGTAAAATGAAAATTATCATTAGCACGCATGTTGCCAAAAATGTTTTCAGTTTGATTTTTCCAACATGCCTGGAATTGAGTATTCGCTTTTCCATTGCTAATACAAGCGCCTGTACACAGTTGACGATGAGTTCGCCAATGGTTTTGAGGACCAACATGGAGATTGGCAAACCAATGAGGGAATAAAGAACGGTTAATAACTGTCCTTGCCTCGTATCTGGCGTCATATATCCATATCCTGATAATACAAAGAAGAATGTATTGTGTTAGCGCGCTTTGCAATTGCTAACAATTCGATTTTTTATGATTACTTTTTATTGCTTTGTTATGGAACGTTTGCAGAAACTTTCCATCCATGTCTTGACCTTGAGCTTGAGCTTGAGCTTAGAAATCATGCTGTTTCATTTGATCTTGGGGGAGGGGTTCTGTCTGTCAGCCTGTGTATTCTACCTGCCTGTCTGCCTATCTCTTGTCTAACTGTCTGAATGTCTGACTGTCTGACTGTCTGACTGTCTGACTGTCTGACTGTCTGACTGTCTGACTGTCTGATTGTCTAACTGTCTGATTGTCTGACTGTCTGGCTGTCTGATTGTCTAACTGTCTGACTGTCTCACTGTCTCACTGTCTCACTGTCTCACTGTCTCACTGTCTCACTGTCTCACTGTCTCACTGTCTCACTGTCTCACTGTCTCACTGTCTCACTGTCTCACTGTCTCACTGTCTCACTGTCTCACTGTCTCACTGCCTCACTGTCTCACTGCCTACCTGCCTGCCTGCCTGCCTGCCTGCCTGCCTCAGTGTCTGCCTTGCCAGTCCAGTCTGTTTGCATATATTTTTCACGTTTGGTTGCTCGTGGTGGCTTCCTTAGTAGGCCGTTGTGTTGTTTAAATAGCGTTACTCATCAAACGGTGTCTAAAATTAAATAAACAGAAATTATCCTAACAGGCTGCCTGGAAAATAATTTCTCACTAAATATTGACATTTATGCACTTTTATTCTCAAAGGAATGCAATTCAAATCTCCGTAGCTTGTTATAGACTGACTAAAACGTCTCATCTGTGATCCGTCTGTTGCAATTTGCTTTATTTTTTATTTTTTGTTTTGGTTATCGAGAAAAGATACAAAATCTGGAAGAGATACAACGTTACAAGATTCCTTCAGGCCTCACCTATCGTTGTTATCGTGGTAAACACATAGTAACAGGCATGTCTAAAGGTCCAGTCTACTTTTTTCCCAATCCTAACAGCTTCGTAAGCATCATTGACAAATGCCGTAAAATCAGAGTGATTCATAGCTATGTGATACTTTTGTTGCAGTTCACCAAGCATGTTAGTTGACATCTGTTTGAAGGTAGTTGGTGTCCTTTCAATATAATTAAATAACCACGCCCCAAACAAGCAGTAGCTTACGAATAGAAGAGTCTTCCACAGACTTCTGCCGAGTAGACCTTTCATCGTCATGCCAAAATTCCGTGAGAAGACTGGACAGCTAGAAGATATATTTGTACCTTAAAAAAGAAGAAAAAATGTTTAACTATTAAATGTGGTACTAGCTCACCTCCCGTGTTCTCGGAAAGGAAACGACTGCTACACAGTAGAAACATCTATAACATATAACAAATCCGCCAATAGACCTTTCTCCAAAATGGCGGCCGCAAATTCAAAATGATTTGAATTAAACTGAGCGGAAAATCAATACCAGCATCTGAAAGACCACCACTTGTTTGGTAATCGTACAAAGTTTCGTTAGGTTAGGTTCTACCTGAGTCGAGAAAACGGAAGTTAAAAACTGGCAAATTAGCGACGTTTGTATGACTGGGGGTATACGCCATACAAACGTCTCTAAATTTTCCAGTTTTCAACTTCCGTTTTCTCGACTCAGTAGAACCTAACCTAACGAAACTTTGTACGATTACCAACCAAGAGGTGGTCTTTCAGGTGGTATTGATTTTCCACTCAGTTTAATATGAATTTGCGGCAGCCATTTTGGAGAAAGGTCTATTGATTGGTTGTGCCATCGTTTTTTATTCGCCGATAGACAACGCTCGCGCGCGCACGTTATCACCTTCTGCCGCGAGTTGACTATCGCGCTAGTAGAAAACTCGAGCTCGTAGTCTAAATGTTAAATAGAAAATATAGGTAAAAGTGGATCTAAACGAATACATAAAGTAAGTAGTTACTTAAAAAACGAAATAAAGTTATAGCGGTTTTCTATTCAGTGTGGAAATAAAAAGTAAAAGTAAATTGCATGAAGAGCAAAACTTTGGACTTTTTCTTCGTGCAATTTTCTATACTTGTTGTTATTATAATTTCAACCCGTGAGGTATTTTTGAGTATCTGACGTCATTTTCTCTAATTCGCAACCAAGCCTTGGAACAAGGTCAAGTAATGGCGGCCGTAAATTTTCGGAAATAAAAGTCCAAAAACAATGACTTATAATGTTCGTAATGGATTGAAATTTGGCAAGGTATATAAGAAAGTCATATTGTACACGAAAATGTAAAAAATGAATATCAACAATTTTTGATCGTAGTGGCACTTTAACATAATACAAAGGATATGAGTTAGGCCTAAAGTATATGAATAGTAAACAATTCATTTTCATGACGTACCATCGAATTATAATTTTAACAAGTGCGTCGGTGTTATGATTAATTACCTGACGATATTTATTGAAATAGAAATGGAAATATCAATTCAGAAAAGCTTTTAAATTCATGCATACATTAACCAAGACATTTTTTCCCGCTTAGCAACTTGGCAAGACACCCTCAAGACACTGGCGATAGTTTTGATCATAAACGCTGCTTCCCACTTGCGTCAGGTTAAGTGAACATTCAGAACCCGATTATTTAAACGAAGCTTGCTCAGGCTACGTTCAAAATTTATTTATTTTTTTTTTCCCGATGTACAAAAAAATACAAATCGAAGGAAACCGTAAAATAACAGTTTATTAAGATATAAAAACACCAAAGAGGTAATAATAAACCAAACAGGAACAAGGATGGTTAAGATTGGGGAAGATTGAGAAGGATCAGTGCGAACGACGAACTTGGAAACAATTTAGGCTAAATCAGTTTTCAAAAAGCGGCGTCATCCGTGACGTAGCTCCTTTGAGAAAGCCGTGGTCTAAGCTTGATTTAAACCAATAGCCACACTTGAGGTAAACCAGTCTACATGAGCCACGGCTCATCCACGTTGTACTGAATAATGCAATTTAACTTCCACCGGTACGTGGTTAGAATCACGTAAACCCCCAATTCAGCCCTAACGGCAGCCCCTGAAGCAAACAAAGCTAACCATCCAATCAGAGTGCGCGCTATACAACCAACGTAAATTCGTATCACTAAGAACTGTTTGGCGTATGCATAATTTTCTTTTAACAGGTATTTTTTTATAATTCAATAGATCTTAAAAGATCTATTGAATTATAAAAAAATACCTGTTAAAAGAAAATTATGCATTTAATAAGCATTATGTACCGTTCAATTATTTCGTCTGAATGTAGAGTGTAACTGAAAATATCCTGAATTCAGCCTCGCCGAATGTTATTCAAGCCACAGAAATCTCGCTGGTATTACTTGATTCGACTACGTTGCAATACATCATGGAAGCAACATGTTTGTGTGGGCATTGTGCAAATTTAAAGCGATTTCAGCGAGTTTTCTGGAACCTGAATTACATTCGACGCGACTGAAATGTGACTGAAGTCAGTGCGACGTATAAGATGGGCCTAAGACCGCGAAGATAATACTTATCGCTCTGAATACTAATTGTAAAACGCTATAATACTGACCTTGTTCTGCCAAAAAGTTTGAGTTTAACTGTAAATTAATGTTAATCGAAAAATAAAACGAGCCAAACAAACTCAGCCTTCTGTTCGCGCTCTGTGAAGCGGACTTTAGCCTACTGCAATGAACTTTTTTGTGTCGTAACATGTAATTCAGGAACTCCATCACTTTGAACGAGCTCGAGTCCTATGCGACACGGTCGAGCTTTGAGTGTTCGGACTCTTTAGGAATCAATAAAAACGTCCCATAATCTTGGTTCAACTGTGCAATCGATATTCGATATTTCTCTAGTAAAATAAATATTTCATGTTTCCTTATTGCTGTTATTGTTTACTTGAGAAATAAGCATGTTATCACAAATAAATGAAGACAATGCCTTACCTGTTAGAGCAGGACAGAAGTAATTGGCAAATTGTCTTGTCTTGTCTACCAACGTCGCAATTAAATGTCTTCTTTCGCCGCTTAAGTCAACATATATAGCTCATTATTATTCCAATACGCAAAAACTATTATTTTAAACAATATTTACAGTTTCTTATTACTAATAAGGAAGTTGGCAAAAGACCACCAAAATATGGCATAAATGGGACAAGTTTCACCGTGGTCTTCGTGATGATATGACAGCGAGTATGAATGAATATTAAAAGCGTATATTCTAAAATAACACCATTTGATAACATCATTATTTCCTTATTAGCATATACCAACTCGGTGACTGTTATTTTAGTCAATCTGATTGGTTCGCTATCTAGGTATATTTAACACTATCCACATCCATGGTAGCCTCCTACACAGACATTCTTTTGGCTCGTCTTCGTTGGGGAGGAGAGATTGCGTGGGAGGTAATTAGTGGCGGGAAATAAGCCTGCAGTGCAGGCGGATTTTTTGGTGGGCGGCCAAACAACCATCACTCGCCATCCGACGCCATCTTGGATTCGCAAAACGTGGAGAGTTGGGACGAGTGAAAGAGGGCGGGTGAGGGGGCGAGGAAGGAACCATAATTCATAGCAAACTGGTTTTTAAACGAAAATGCATACTGTAAGTCAGTCGCGTCTGGCCATTTCAATTTGATTATAAATGGCAAGAAAAGTGCAACCATTACATAGTGGCACAATTCGTTTTATTCGTTTTGTTATCCGCTGTTCACATGTTTGATTCATATTCATGTTTGATTCATATTTTCAACATTTTGTGGAATTAATTTGCTTTCCTTATTACATTCTTACATTTACATGTACAAGGATTGCTTATATAATAGAAGACTACAGGACATAGTGATAATGATGTACAAAGTTAAAAATGAAATGGAACTATATCTTGGAGTTATTCGACACCCAGGAGAAGGATATAATTTTCGAAACAACGATGTCAACGTTTAAAGATTCAAAACAACAATATTCGGGAAGCATTCTATCAAATATATCGGGACCGCACATATGGTCTAGACTCAGAGATGATAACAGGAAGAAACCTAGTATGACTTATTTTATTAATAATATTAGGACTAGGGGCTTATCGAGTCTGATAGACACTTGCAAGGTATGCTATGAATCACTCGGAACTTTTCACTATGAATTTATATCTAATTTTACTGTTATATTGTATATAAATATAAGCGATGGTAATTGTCCATCCCTTTTTTAATTTTTACATAATTATTTTAAATTCTTAGTAGACGTGTCCCCAATTAGTCTGTTAGAGGCTAAATCCTTTGACACAAGATTTTACTTACATGCAAAATGGATATATATAATAGCCAGTAGTCAGTGACTAAACAAAGTTTGTACCAAACATACCTTTAAAACTACTTGTTTGACTTTCCTGGATTTACTTCTTTTCGTTCTTCCGTCTCTCTTTGCGAGTTTCCCTTTATGTGTGTGTGTATTTTTTTTTAGTAATTCCACCCCTTCTTTTTTACTAAATCTCATTTACACAATCTTGGCGGTCTAAATCAAACTATGCTCTTTTAATTTTTCTTTTATAAATTATTTGAAATATGATAGCATTCGAGGAAAGAAATTATGTTAAATTTTATAAGCTTGGTAGAAATATCAGAAATATATTATTCACAGTGACACAAGCTGCTCGGAAAAAAATTCCGAGTTCTCCCAAAGGAGTCGAACCTATGATCTTTCCGCACACTGGACGGACGTTCTACCACTCAGCTACAGGAGATTTGTGGGAGCTTAGGCCACGTCACTAGCTTCAAATGTGACAAACAACCCGCATAATGCTGGGATATCTTTCTCTAAATAGCATCATTAGAAAAACACGTCAACTGCTGGCTGTTAGAATATGTTAAAACATATTTAATAGAGGGAAATGGTTATGAATCCCGGCAAACGTCAAAGGAGCAAACAAAGATTCCAAGATGTTGGAAGGTCCACGACCGTGCACATCTTTTGTTTTGCGCTCATACATTATGCATGAATTACGTAATCGCAACGTTTCTATTGGTTAGTTGCTTGAACACACGTAATCACCTATTGTATTTTGTCAGATTTTGTGCACGGTCAACCCCCAAAATAGCGAACAAAAACATATAACAAAGAAGTTTGCTGGGCTTCATAACCATTCCTCTCTATTAATTATGATCTAATATACTGAAGGCCTTTAAATCGTGCTCAGAAAGTACACTCGGCCAAATCCTCGCAGTGGTATTTTACTTTGTTGTTCTTCTGGTTAACAAAAATTAAGACTCAATTCAAAACGTAGCTGATCGTTCCCTTTCATTAATCATGGTTAAACCAACTTCCTCGTCACTTTCTTTTTGATATCTGTTAACAAACTTTCCATTTTGAGGTTCCTCTTTAAATTTTGCAGCTGGTTTCTTATTTTCGCATCTAGAACATTGAACATTAAAGTGAATTCTGAACTCTTCAAGGGCTTCGACAAGGGAATTAAGAACCCCGGAGACCACGCAGAGCCCTGCCATACAAGGCAGGGCGGAGGCGGAAATAATAACCCAAAGGCTTATCTTGGGGACTGAAGATTCCGCCTTTCGGTATAAATCCAAACTGGGAACGTAATCACCGTACCCAATGGTAGAAAGTGTGGCAAACCAGCCATAGGCACCTTCTATGAACGTCCAATCTTCTAAATACATCTGAGTCAGTCCGCCACCACATAAGGTCAAAATCATTAACGTAAAGGTCGTGAAAAAGGTTTTTATTTTGATCTTTCGAGGTCGTTTCCTGCAAAGTACTCTTGTTTCCACCAGGTAAACGAACTTGTAGACAATCTTAGAAACCACTTCTCCCAGTGCCTTAAGGGTCAACATTGATATGGGAAGACCAACAAAGCAATATAGCACAGTGAAAACCTGGCCGAGTGGAGTTTCTGGTGTAATGTGACCAAAACCTGAATAGAGACATAAAAACCAGCATCATCAAAATGGATGTAAACTAGAACACCCGAGATGATGATACACTCATTGATTAATGGTTTCTATATTTTAGGGTACTTCACACGCTCAACAATTGAATGTAGGGAGTTGCAATAAAGTTTCCATTCCATTCCATTCCAATGTATATGTCACCATGTTTTAGATGGATAGTCTGGGACTAAACGTCTTCAATCGATTCATCTAATAATACAGTTGAATCCCGATAACTCGAACCTTCAAGGGGAATCGAAAAAGGTTCGAGTTATCGGGAGGTTCGAGTTATCGAGGGTAAAATTAGTAAGAAAATGACCTGAAGGGGAATCGAAAAAGGTTCGAGTTAGCGGGAGGTTCGAGTTATCGGGATTCAACTGTATCTCTTTTGTGGGCTGCCTCTCTGCTGTGATAAGGCGAACACAACCTGTCTATCATCCAGCCTATAAGTAGCTAATATATACCGGAGGACCTCACGTGACCTCCTTTCCTATACCACTTACCAATTGTCGTTAATGACGTCATCGTAAAACTAAGACCGCTAATAATGCTCCAGTCTGCTTTATTTCCAATTGTTACAGCCTCGAAGGCTCTCTGCATGAAACGTGTAAAATCACTCTCGTTTATTGAAATGTTAAATTGATTTGTGAAGTCTTGATGGAGCTCTCGCGAAAGTCTTGAATAAGCTTCTTTGTTGGTTTCAGGTTTCCTTTCAATGAAATAGAATACACATCCTCCAAGAAACGCGTAAATATAGGACAAAATTAATCTCCAAAGGCTTTTCTTAACAAGTTCCTTCATTTGTTTTTGTTACCTGGAAGTATAGGATAATAAAAATATTTGAATCAGGTTCGGAATACAAATTAAACTTCACTTCACGCTGAAACGCAATCTCGTACCCAGAGTCAACGGTCTCCTCAGTCAG
This sequence comes from Desmophyllum pertusum, assembly GCA_029204205.1. Classification (NCBI taxonomy): domain Eukaryota; kingdom Metazoa; phylum Cnidaria; class Anthozoa; order Scleractinia; family Caryophylliidae; genus Desmophyllum; species Desmophyllum pertusum. Next base: position 544,733 of record MU826354.1, read on the forward strand.
CGGTAGTCGTCGCCAGGTTAGACTCTGGGGGCATGGAATAAATATCGAATTTTTTTATTGGCTGTTCGTGTAACAAACAATGGCCGGAATATCAGATTTCTGGGATTCAAAATTCCATTCCCCAGAGTCTAACCTGGCGACGACCACCGCTGACTGAGGAGGCCGTTGACTCTGGTATGAGATTGGCTGAAACGCTGTTATTTTAAATTGTCAATGTCTATAACAATGATTTAAGATGCCCCCTCCCCCTTTTCAATGTTTGCCTGTAATGTTGAACATTGGCAAGTCAACATTGAGACGGGGAGAGGGGGCAAATACAATATTGTTGATCGTGCCAACACTTCTGTCTAGTAAACGTTTGAAGTTTTCCTTCAGTAGCATCTTGAATAACGAGTAAACGGGTCAAGTGAGGCCTTAAGCTACTGTATTTTTTTGTTTATTCCGAGCTTTCGCCGATCCACGGCATCATCAGGGAATAAGAAATATTCTACAGTACAGGATTGTAGTTTAATAACGGAACGAGATCAACTATGTAGATATATTTAACAATACGTAACTGGGAGTCTTCCCCGTTCATAAATCGATAGAGTGAAACTAATGCTTGGAGATATCATCGGTGTTTTAGCACTTGTATATTGACTATTAACGCTTCAATAAAGATTGAACTGAAGAAAAAGGTAACGATTCGGCAAAAATTGCCATTGGAAATGACATTGTATAACGTTGAATTGCAGAGAATAAAATAATTGTGCGCGATGCTTTTAAATATGGTGAACGTAATAAAGTATAACAATATTGTAATTCAGGCTGTTTGTAAAGGCCTTTGTTAATGTTCTAAAAAGGTTGTTGCATTTTCACCACTTGGAAAGTCTTTTAAAAACGTGTTCTTACGTCAATAAGACATCTTTGGTGTGTTTACGACCGATATTTTTTCACAAAGAACCATGCATGTGTAAATAATTAATACATCAAAAACGACTTCATTTCATTTCATTACTCACAGTATCAAAAACTGGTGTTTTGGCATCCAGCCAGTCGAAGACAACTTTTCAAATTCGATTCACACATTAAGTGGATTATCAACACCTATACTTCACGCTATCCACTCCTGGGTTTGAAGAAAGATAATGAGTTTGCGACATTCACAAAGAGTTCAAACATTTGTATATTGATCCACTGTGGTTGCTTAATAATTCATCCAAACCATTATTTCCATTGTCATCAAGTATTTTTACAATGACTGGCAGAATTCTCGCGCTCTCATTGGTGGAGAATTCGTATAGACCAAGAAAATGACGCAGCCTGTCACGAAATACAGAACAATTTTCAGAAGACATTTTCTATTAAAAATGCATATTTGATTTGATAGTCAAATTGAAGCATCAATCAAGAAACAATGCATTTATTTATTTTATTTTATTTATTGTTTTATTATTAATCAATGTAGTCGCTAACAAGTTTTCCTTCACACGCAGATTATAAAAAAACGCGGCGTTTCTTATCTTTAATCTTAAAAACTGAAACCTATTCATTTAAAATAAACGGCTAATAACATCTTTCGACGTCAAGTTACATGTAACTCTAAACCATTTATATTCATATTATTTTGTTTATCCAAAGTCCATATGGTTGAAATAATATACCATTATCAACATTTTGTTTAGAACTCCATTCAAACAGTACCCTGGTCCCTGTAGGCTCGATTTCCGCCGCTATCTCGAGTGCGGTCTTGTTCCTCCCCGAGAAGAACGGCTGGACGCGTGAGCGAACAGCCGTGTCTGTGACGTAATCAAAAAAAGTAATTTATGTAACGCTACTCCGGCTCGTGACATTCATTTATTTTCTATTATCTCTTATATTTTCGAAAGAAAAGGATCTGATCAGAAATATTCCGCGAAGGATGTTGATTTCTCGCCTTTATTGTGAAGCTATATGACTGAAAACCCGGGATGAAAAATATTACAAGATGTAACATGACCAGTGCGTGACAAGAAACAATGTTTTGATGCAATTTCGCCAGAGACGTCGCGTTCTGGCACCACACGATTTTATATCAAATCCTAGATAAAAATTCATCACACAAGTTTACCGACTGTTTTATGAATTGTATAGTACATGTAGAATGTCCAAATGGATCTCATTAGTTGCCTTGTGCGGTTGTAGTGGCTTCGCTCCCCGGCTTTATAGCGCGAACTTTCCGTGATGTATTTCCTTGGTGCGGATGAAAAATCCATCCTGTCGGTTGAATTACAAAGACATCATGCCCATTAATTGACATTAACGATTCCTATTGCATATATCTTCGAGAGTTTCAAGGCTAAATGTCTCTTGAAGACGATCGAACGCCGGCCCAAACAACTGCTTTGCATCCGTGAAAGATAATTTATGCCTGCTCGATTCGTGCAGGCACGTTTCTCATTGGTGGAAATTAACAATGCCAAGCTCACGACTCCAGCCGTGCCTTCGGGGGATGAGCGTGGGCTCATTTTCCCGAACAGCGGCTGGTAATCGAGCCTATGGTCCCTGAGGTTTTCTTTCTTCTTTCTTCTTCTGAACACGATCGAAGCGATGCGCCGCTTCGCGGCTCAAATTCGATTGAGAGAGAGAAGAAAGAAAACCTCTGTGCCCAGGGAATTCAAACAGAAGCTGATCGTGTTCTTTCGTCACACAAGGTTATATCAGCTTTGCCATGACTCTCACGTGGACCTCCACTTAAAACGTTTGCCTTTTGAGGTTCTCTTTTAATTTTGTCGATTTTATCTTTTTGCATCTGGGACATTTGCAACAGGCGTTACACTGAATTCTGAACTCTTCAAGGGCTTCGACAAGTGCGTTAAGCAAACCGGAGACCACAGAAAGTGCTGCCAGACTGGGTAGACATAAAGCGGAGATAATAAACCAAATGCTTGTCGTGGAGTCGTCAGTATTTTTTAATAAATTCCAGGCTGGGGCGTAATCACCGTACCCAATAGTAGAAAGTGTGGCAAACCCCGCGTAAATGCCTTCTACAAAAGTCCAACCTTCCAGGTATATCTCTGTCAGTGCACCAGCACATAAGGTAAAAGTCACCAACATAACAGTCAGGAAAAAACTTTTTATTTTGACTTTTCGAGGTCGTTTCTTGCAAAGTACCTTTGTCTCCACCAGGTAAACGAACTTGGAAACGAGCTTAGAGACTATTTCTCCCATTGTCTTTAGGGTAAGCATTGTTATGGGAAGACCAACACAGCAATATGCCACTGTAAGAATCTGACCAAGTGGAGTTTCTGGCGTTATGTGACCATAACCTGAATAGAAACACAGTAAATAGACTACATCAGTAAAATGGACGCAGACCAGAACTCTGGTTCACGGATTCCTTTTTTCTGCTGGTCTGTTACTTACCTTCCTTTCCCTCTCCTTACAATTTAGGGTGACAATGAAATGGGGAATTCATGTATAGATGGGTGGTTGGTTGGTTGATTTTTTTTTTTTTTTTCGATAAGTGAAGACAGATGTATACTAAGTTCGATGCTCCATCACTTGGGTACTTAATTTGTTTCAATCTAATTCTTACAACTCTCTACCAGACCCCTCTCCGCTTCTGAAGTGGGCACTATAGTGATGAGGTATAGATAAAAGCTAATGTCGTACCCTCGTACCCATCCATGCATGCAATACATGTAATACCCATCAAGGAACTTAACTTGACCTCAAGTATTTTCAGGCCGAGCACCTTCTACTTACATAACTTACCAATTGTAGTTAATGACGTCATTGTAAAGGTAAGACCAGTAAGAATTCCCCAGTCTGCTTTGTTTCCAATTGTTACAGCCTCGAAGGCTCTCTGCATGAAATGTATAAAATCGCTTTCGTTTATCGAAATGTTAAATTGAATTATAAAGTCCTTTTGAAGCTGTTGAGAGAGTCTCGAATAAACTTTTTTATTTTTTTCAGGCTTCCTTTCAATTACATAGAACATGCATGCTCCCAGAAACGCGTAGACATAGAGCAGGGTTGCTCTCCAAAGGCTCTTTTTGAGAAGCTCATTCATTTTTTCTAAACCTGAAAAGAAAGATAACAAAACAATTTGAATGATTTGGGTCCAAAACGACATGCAGATTCCAATCAGAGTAAGAGCATAACTTTATTTGAAAAGTCAATAGGCCAAATATAAAAAAAATATATGCATTGACTCCATGGCCAAGAGGAATATAACAACAGAAATAACAATTTGAAATAATTATCCCTAGTCGTTCATTCATGTGAGCCGGTTAGAATTGTCATATCTAGAAAGTGGTATCGGATTCTCACATCATATTTTATGACCCCTACTGGTGTAATTTTTCTCCTTTTTGCTTCCTAAACAAAGCTTTACTTGACCATGTTCACAAGTGAATCTGTTTGGCGATTATATATAGAAGCCTAATCATCTATCACGTGTACCGTCGCGTAACACAATTAACAGTGAACTTTCAGCCGTCTGTGCACAGTTTTAATCCTGTCCATTCAAAATTTAACCTCACGTGTTTTGAAAAAAAAATCAGTTGATTAATTTGTTCTTTGGAGCTAACTGAAAACGTTTTGCCATTTGAAACCAAGTCAGGGTATAGCTATAGACGTAATCGACGTAGCTCAACGTACTCCACCCATCATTTCCATCTCTTTGGTGTCGTTTGGTGTCACCATATTCTGGCTCGACCATGGCTTGACCAAACTCGCCTGATATATAGTCGAATTTGCACGACAAGTTAAATAAACCAAGCAAATCGGAACTACAATAAATTTTCCTCCCTTCTTCATCTCCCGCCTCGAATAGCCCTGCTAATTTGCGGGAGGTTAAAATCTATGTATTTTAACCTAAAGCCCCTTCCACACGAGCAAGTTTTCCTTGACAAGTTTTCCTTGACAAGTTTTCCTTGCTCGTGTGGATAAACAACAAATTTCATTTGACATGTTTTTCCTTGACAAATTTTATTTGCTCGTGTGAACAATAAACAATTTTTCTTTCACAATTTTTCTTTGTAACAACAATAATATTGTACAGCGGATTATCGTCTTTAATAGGATCCAGGTCGCGAGCAACAAGATAAGGCCGCTGGGCACCAGGGATTCCTTGACAAGTTTTCCTTGACAAGTTTTCCTTGCTCGTGTGGAAAGGGAAATTTGTCAAGGAAAAAATTGCCAAATTTCCCTTTCCACACGAGCAAGGAAAACATTTCAAGGAAAACTTGTCAAGGAAAACATGCTCGTGTGGAAGGGGCTTAAGACTTAATAAAGCTTGTTGTTGTTGTTCTTGTTGTTGTACCTTGGCAAACATAGAATACATAAGAAACAGTGGCTCTCTCCCCGAAACATACATCTTCCTCTTCATGATTGTTTTTGTTTTTGTTCTGAGAGGAGTTACGATTTGTGTCTTTACAGAACGCAAAGTGGAAAATCTGTTCAAAGATGTTCAGAATGTACGGTGCATTCATTTACAAAATGAAAAAAACACTGGTACTTGCCTGATTACAAAACGTCTCTAGCTCTTCGGAATACAACAAACCGGCTAGACCAACTGGAAGGTATAATAATGGAAATCGCATCAACATAAACTTTCCAGTTCACACACTTACGTCAGTAGTGTTTGTCACGTGAGGAATATACCCATACCAAAGTATAAGGAAACGAACTCAGTAATTCCCTCTTTTCTGAGCCTAAGATAACTAAAGAATTGGTAAAACGATGATTTCCAGAATTTGTACCTGTCCAACGTACATTTACATATCAAAGAACATCCTGGAATCAAACAAGTAATGTTTATTTACCACCGATAACTCATACCTGCTCTTCTGCACTTACTGTCCGTTTATTATATCCGAAATTCGGCATTTCATCCGCTTCCATAATATTACAAACGTGTTTCAAAACGATAAATTCTAGCGCAAGAGTTTCATCTTAGGAAACCAGATTTAAAGAGATTTACTCAGGTATTGTTTGGTCAACAACCGTACTCATATGTCTGTATTTTTAGTTTCAAAAGAACACCTGCTGTACTTAGTAAATATAATAATATATCGTTATATTCATGAGTATAATAGATTTTACAAAAAAAACTATTATTCCACCTATTCATTTGTTTAGGTGTCCAAAGGTTTAACTGGACTTTTTAATTACCACCCAACCAATAAGGATGGTAGTATCTTGGAAAAGTCATCAATCCTCCATATAAAAAACTAACTTTCATTCATGAAAAGTCGAATTAGTTTGTATGTCCACACAGATGAAAGAAATATAATATTTCACCCTTGAACGAGACCTGTTAGGCGCATGCGTAGCACGCTTATAAAAGAACGATCAATTCTGCTTTTCTTTGTCTTATTTGCTCGACCGACCATCAAACGACAGAAGGCGATGAGAAACAAACAGTTTTTTAAATGTGAATCCTTGTTCACGTTATCGTGCTAAAAGCCTAAGCACAGACGTTTTTGAGCCACGCACGTCAACCGGAAGTCGAATGTTCTCTTCTTTGGCGCGTATTATCGACTTTTTGTCCGTAACGTCAAGTTGTAAATGCTAAAACGAGGGCTTTCCAAATCATTTGTGAGGGTGAAAGCGCGCCAAAAACAAGAACATTCGCCTTCCGGTTGCCGTCCGTGGCCCAAAAACGTCTGTGCTTAAGCTCTCTTATCAGCTGCAGACCGGTGTGCTGAAGATCTAGGTTCGACTCCTGTTGAGAGAACTCGGAATTCTTCTTCATCACTGACTGAATAACATGTTTATGATTGTGTTTCTACAAGCTTCAGTAATATTTACCATCATTTCTTTCAACAGCTATGGAATTTTTTCAACCACGATATACCGCCGTTTTAAGTTATATCCATGATAAACATTGAATTAACAGTCATTCCAATTTTCACCTGCCTCGGTGTAAGTTTTGAGAGAAGTCACGGCAGAATGTGTCTCTGCAAACTACAGTCGAACCTCCACTAACGGCCACCTCTCTACAACGGCCAGGATCTTTCGTCCCAACCGTACACCGATACATACACTTTACTCTAATTGAAACCTACCTACAACGGCCACCTCTCTACAATGGCCAGTTATTTCGGCCACAAGGTGGCCGTTGTAGAGAGGTTCAACTGTATATGCATTTTCGTTTATCGTATGTTTTACTAGCAGCATCCAGATAGTCGGTCGGGCGATGGGAAACAAAACATGTTATGGGGATGTCCTATTGGCTTTGGGTAACATCAGTCTGTTGCATACAATTCGATTGATGAGTTAAATTTCGGGAATATAGGAAAATATGGAAATATTATGATCCAAGCTATCTCAATCAAAAAAGGTATTTTTGACGACAGAAAATCGCCAACGTTTTACTGGTTTTAGTCATAATAGCATATTTAGTGCGTTTTGTTTGCTGTTAGCCTTACAAGCATGAATAATTAAGCGTCTGTAATAAATTACTGCACTTCAATACTCACTATTTCCTTGGCCTCTTGTCGAATACAATACCAAGATGTAGCTAGTCGAAGGGGTAATGTTTTTCAATTCACTTCATGCATTTGATAGGAGGTTAATCTGCATGCCACCTCGTGTCACGCTATCAACACATCAGTATAACGAGGCAGCAATATTCACAAATAGCTCAAACAATGGTCTATTGAATATTGATTCACTGTGACTATTAAATTATTCATGCAGCCAGCTTCATCATCATTTGCATTCACTTTTGGTCTGTGTTTACTTCTTCAATTTTAAAATTCGAACAAAAACAAGCTATTTTAAGCTGTTTTCAAACTACTTGTCAAATTGTTGTCAAATTCCTTTTGTTATTTGTTAACTCTCTGTTTCAACAGCCATTTAATAGATGACTGGTTTGCATATTAATCTTGGTGCTATCCATTTCCCGATGATTAAACCAGATGTTCCCCCATAAATATTGAAATAAAAGAAAAAAATCATCGGAAGAAGAATAAAATTAATGCAAACATTTACGCTCTCGTTCAATATCGCCGACACTGTTCTTGTGAACTTCAAAAGCATATTTGTTTAGCTAGCCAAGTTTAGCGAAAACATATAGCAAATATGACGAAGACGTCATATATTATTATTAATGAGAACTATTGGCTGAAGCAACAAAGAGTTATTTTGTCCAACTGGTTGACAAACCTTAATGTACATGATACTTTAAAGTTTTATTGTGGAAGAGTTTCCGACAGTGAAGAGGTGGTAGAGCCGGAATTGGCGATTTAAGATGGCTCGTAACGGTTTGCAGCCCTTGTGCTTTGATGGATCGATACTACCACCCTATATCATTTGGTGTTAAAATAATGGCATCAAATGAATGCCACTCAATGGTGCACAACTATGATGAGCATCTTCTTGACATAACAGGTAACCATAGCAACAGTATAGCTTGTCAAAAACTCCCTTAAAACTCAAAAACGAGCTCGGTGACCCCCATTGATATCTCCTTATTACCATAAAGTAAAGGAAAATTAAACTTTAGGCTGGCGAATTTAAAGATAGTTAGTAACTGTTGAAAATATGAGAGGAATACGGTAAGTATTGAACGAGATATTTCCTGTTGAAAAACATCAAATTTACAGACGTTTGTATGGCTGCTGGGTGGCAAGAGTTATCACCCAGCCATACAAACGTCTGTAAATTTGACAACTTTTAGATGCGTCGTTTGGAGCAGATTTTGAATGGTTTCCTTTCAAGCTCGTCACTATAACTCAATTGCGCATGCTCTTTCTAGTTATGATATATATTTTTAAATCGGGCGAATTTCTAAATTCGAGATGTAAACAATGACGTCACGATGAATTCGCCTATAGGATCAGCATTGATATTGGAAGAACAACAAAGCAAAATACCACTGCGAGGATTTGGCCGAGTGTACTTTCTGAGCACGATTTAAAGGCCTTCAGTATATTAGATCATAATTAATAGAGGGGAAAGGTTATGAAGCCCGGCAAAGTTCTTTGTTATATGTTTTTGTTCGCTATTTTGGGGGTTGACCGTGCACAAAACCTGACAAAATACAATAAACTGTGATTACGTGTGTTCAAGCAACCAACCAATAGAAACATTGCGATTACATAATTCATATATAGTGTATGAGCGCAAAACAAAAGATGTGCACGGTCGTGGACCTTCCAACATAAATGTTGACTTCTTTGTTTGCTCCTTTGAAGTTTGCCGGGCTTCATAACCATTTCTCTCTATGATTAGATTGGATGCTATCAACAGTTAGACATCAGCACGTGGGTGGGTGGGTGGGTGGGTGAATGAGGGAGGTGAGTGAGAGAGTGAGCAAGCGAGCAACCGAATGAATGAGAGAGTGATAATGCTTAGCATCGATGCATGTTTGAGCTCTATTCAGACAAAGAATCAAAACTACAGGCACAAAAATGATTTCACAAATTAATTCAATATAAGCCTCAATTTACGTTGTTAACATTTTCTACGTCTAACTAGCGTTTCATAAATCTCTTCACGCATAAAATGTCACGTATACAATGCAGGCAAAATTTCAACTTTAATTTTATTAATTTTATATATTTATACTATTTATTTTTGTAACATTAGTCGCATTACGCCATGTTCAATATACAAAAGTTATGATCAAAGTCATGGGCTAACAGGACACAAAATTACCAATTTCCTACGTTCGTTTTGTCTTCCAATTCCCATCAAGGATTTTTAAGGCTTTTCATTTCAACGGGATCGACCAATGCATAGCCAAACTGTTACAAACTGGGACGAAATGCTGAAGCGAAATGCCAGAAAAAGACTTATTGAAGACTTGTCCACTGGTCGAAGAAAACTTGTTTGTCAAACTGGAACGGCTAATTTTTATCCAAGCGGTCCCGCTTAAAAAGACGATTAATCTTTGTGACCAGATCGTATCATTCTGTTTTATTTCCAGCCAAATTTGTTCTAAAATTTTAGTTCATGGAATAACCCTTAGCGAAAGATGCAAATGAAAGCAGAACAATATAGTGTCCTCTGTTAGTCTCGACTAAGTTTGATATATCGAACGCGGACTTTATTGGTAAGTTTGATAATGTCCATCTTATGTGTCAATGTTCCTTATTATGATGTAAGTTAAAGATTAACAATGCAATAAAAGCAATGTTCATATCAAGCTATATTATAACACATGTCTATGATCAGTAGTTCCTATATGTCGTATTGGAATATGCAACCCATGAGATTTTTGAGTAGGTTGTTATAAAAATATAATGATAAATTATTTTCAAGACGTCATGATTAATTTGTTCCCAAACCTTTTGGCTTTCCAAAAAAACTTCCATGAAAAACTGGAAAAGCTAAATACGTTATGGAGACATGTGTGTGTAATTAAAGTCTGAAGAATGGGGGACACAATAATAACATAAAAGAAGGCAATAAGGTACTTTATGAAACTGGATTTATATGTACATAACAATTAGCTTGCTAGATACAAACATACGCGAGTTTTGCATTATTACCAATCCAAAACATGCATTAAAATTAGTTCAATACGAATTGGTCTTCTATAAATAACCAACTGAGAAATCTCATGGGCCGAGATCTAGAATCGAAATGCTGACATTTCCGGTGACTGACTTCTGGACACCCCTCTGTAACAGACCTGGTGGAACCCAAATGTTCAGCAGGGATTCGACAAGAACTGACCATGGAGAACAAAAGTCCACTGGGAGCCCCCTTGAAAAATTGACGACCAAATGTTTTTTCTGTTAAAGGTACACCCTACCCAGAGAGATTAAATTTTAAATGTTAGATCAGAATCTGGGAAGGCAAAATTACTCACCAGGTAGTTTCATCAGGTCTGTTAAGAGGTGTATTTCTGAGTATGATTCTGCATATGTTCTGGTTAGAGTAAATAACCCCTAAAGCATTGACCAGTATTTTTTTTTTGTTCCTACACCTGCCACTTTGATTCGCTTGTATAATTGGTAAATACATGTACGACGACGCACAGCAATGTGTTTCCTCCATGTAACTCTCCTGTGACACATTTTTTGGCAGAGAGTTGAATAACGCATTAGAACTTTGCATTACATGTTCAAGGTGGACTTCAGATGAAGTTGACCTAACACCTTAAAGGAGCTACGTCGATATGGTGAAGTTTGAACCAGAGTTTTTCAAGTTCATTGTTTGCAATCCGTCTTAATATTCTCCATCCTTGTCTCTAGGTTTGGTATAATTATTCACAGCTCTTTGGTGTTTTTCTACCTTAGTAAACTGTTATTTTGAGGCTTTCTTCAATTTAAGGTGATTTTGCACTTCGCAAAAATTACTTAAAATATCGTGACATAGCTCCTTTAACTCTTCGATATCACGAAGTATTCCACATCAAGTTTCAATTCGAGACTCATTCTTTCTATATCTCTTCAGACACCATATTGCGGTCTCTTTTGTCTTACACTCACACAAGGGTTTCTGTTTGTGTAAATCTACATCTTGGATCTTGTTCATCCACATCCTTATTGTCAGTATTAACGCGTGTCCACTTTTCTTTCATATCAAGAAAAGTTCTGTGGCACATGGTGCCCAACATACAAGCAACCATAGCAATAGTTAGCTGCAGAAAAAGTCCACTAAGATCCTCCAACTTCAATTGAGCAGGAGGAATTTCTCTTTTGCAGGAAAACTTTGAAACCCAAAACATCTGGATAAAGTCTGTCAAGCCTTTGGCTTTTACCTTTTGAAGAGCCTCTGAGAGGTGAATAAACAATGGATTGTCTTTTTTCACGGCAACGGATGCGCCGGACATTGCGAAAGGTTCGCCGACAACTTTGAGCTCGCAGTGAGGATCATTCATCGATTCGTATTCCAGACCCACGTGATCCGCGATAAAAACATCCAGCTTCCTGTGTGCAGAGATCAAACATATACATTTACAATGCTTGTTTAAACCACTTTATTGGTATATATAATTTTATAGCAATTCCCATGAATTGTGTTAATCGTGATCACTTCCATAAGCTCCCACCTTTCCTCGCTTCCAAAATCCAAATCCGGAACCCTAAATTTCGCCTCCATCTACCGATCGAATGACAAGACAACATCTTCAGTCATTGCGACTCTATAGTTAGAATATTTCCTTTTAGAAGAACTTGGACCCACTTAATTCCACTTTTGACCTTCTGAAATAGTGGAGAAAATCGAAGCATTCTGGCACTCTGAAATCAAATGTTTATTTCCTCCCATAAATTTCCAGAAAAAGTGATTAAACAGTGAGAAATGTAAGCCACCAGTGCAAATACATTGTACCCGCATCAAATCGTTCAAACAAACATGAATTCCACAATAAACCGAAAGGGATAAAATGCTTGGCATACTGTTGCTTCTTTGTTTCTTTATTATTTTTTTGCTCGGGTTTGTTTGTTTGTGTGTTTGTTTGTTTGTTTTGTATGTTTTACCCCCGCGATATTAGCACACAACTAAAAAAGAAACATTTTTAGTTACAGATATTCTAGTTTTAAAAACTGACGTTTCAATTTACACCATACCCTGTTCTGGCAGCTTCAACTCCTTCTGAAAGGCTTTTGACGTTGTGTTTTTGCATGTTGTACCAAATGTGACGAAAATACGCATTTTCGCTGTTTTTGAAGTAGTCGGCCATGTAAGATCCCTCAATAGTACCATACTTAAAGCCATCCGGGGGGCGCTCAATCTGTTAGAATGTAAACAGAACGAAAGTATGGTGGTTTTTATAGGTAATAGCCTACAATTTCGGACACAAGTTGTTGGGACACTTGAGAATATAGTTATGGTGTACCACTTCCCCCCTCAACAAAATTGGAAACTGTTGCGTGTTTTGAACTAAAAGGGAAAAAATAAATAAATTTCAACATGGCAAAAGGGGGAAGGGGAAAAACGTGTTAGTGGCTGAGATTGTAGGTTAAATAGCATGAGTTGTAGTCTTTGGAATTAGATGTCATACCTTAATATCATAAATGTCGTCCACTGGAGTGGTTTTATCATCCACGATAAGAAAAGCAGCCAAATTGGCTGAATACGTTGAAACGAACACCAGCATTGCCATTCCGAAAGCAACCGACGAAAGCCGAGCGCCATTTGTCGTTGGCTTCGACTCATCTGCTGGGCGACCAAATGCAAGAGCTAGTGCGAAACAAATCGCGTTGTCAAGTTTGAAAGAAGAGTTTTGATGGAACAGTTTATTCGATCCTCTGACCGGACTGATCTTGTCGATTCCCCACAAATAGAAGATCATTACCCCCAAGCTACCCAGCAGGGTTAGCCAAACTGGTGAAGTGAAGGGTCGTAGATAAGAGAGCCAGTGAATTTGGCTTTTGGTATCCCGTTTCTTTTCCTTCGCCAGAAGGCGAATCCCAGATGGCATGTACGGTTCAGTGAATTCGAGCACGGTGGCCCTACGCGAGCTAATGTACAGATCGAAACTTGCGTCTCCCCTGCCGGTTAGCAGTTCCGACACCACCCCATTCCAAGTGTTGTTTGTCTCGTCGTACACTCCATACTGTCCATCTAAACTGAACAGCAACTCAGGAATGAAACTATATTCGCCGATAACCATCCCTAGCACATCGATAACAAAACCATAGCAGCAACGTTCAATCGTCGTGACGCCGTCTGGAGTGTCGACCGTCTTAAAGCACGACATAGAGCTCGACTGGCAAGGCTCGCCAGGTATTTTTGGTTGTGACATGACGTTCGGTGGATACTCGTTCAGTAGTATCCTCAGACGACGCATGCTATTTGGTTCTGTGATGTAAAGCTTGTTATTAGACCAATAGCCCGATTGCAAGTACTGAGATTTTACACCACCGTCGTCGTGTTCGCCTACGTACTCCATTCGACAAATATCATAACCAAGAGGCACTCGGTCACCCAATTGGTCAAACTGCACTGGTCCTGATGATCCATGAAAATTTACCTCGAACAAGAGTCTGGTTAAATAAAAAAATAAAAAAAGAACAGATAGATTTATTAAGGCGGTGGTAAACGTGAATTTCAATGAAATTTTAAGAGGTTTAAAGAAGGAATAGAAGAAAGAAAATGATTTTTGGAACACTAACAGACAGTTGATACCCACGCGGGTGCTCTTGGGTAGGTAAAACTGTCTGTTGTTGTCCATTTACTAATTTTTGACTCCAAATTCTAATTTCAAAACTACATTAAATCTTCAATATTTCTTATTTCCCTAAATTTTACAACTCCTTTGAGAAAAACTATTTCCTCCCAAAAATACCCAAAAATCATCCAAAAATTTACAAAACACCCCATAGCATAGATTCATGTTTTGAGCATAGAGTTTTTGGATTGCTTGAAACGTGAACGAGATATTTCCATTAAACCCATGTTACTGGCGGAAAAATGGCATTCAGGTTAAGTCCCGCCTTAACATCATCTAAGAAACAGAACCCGCCATAAAATAACAATTAATCAGCAGCAACATATTAATAATAATAATATTTTGGCAGGGAGCCCATGTCACATTTGTGTTTTTCAATGGGGCCCTGTAATGGGTCGTCATGAATCTCGCGCGTACGTATACTGCGTAGTTTTATCCTTTAGATTATACTTAGTATAATTTCGCTTCCGTTGCACTATATGTGATGCCATCTTTATAACAAATACTGTTTTACTGTTTATTATAGCCATATATTGTTGCTTATTAACTGTATTTTCCTCGACAACAGGCTTTAAAAAATAAAACTACGGTCAGAATCGTATAAGATGAGCCGCAATGTTAAACAGAAAATCGTTTGGTAGGCGTATACATTGACACTGAGGGCCTGTTTATATGGAGGAAAGTTGTCCCTGGTAGAAGGGTAACCATCCATACCGAGCCACCCGGGCGAGAGAACTTTTCATACATTTCTTTATAAATAGCTGCGAACCGTTTACATGAGAAATCGCAAAGTTGGCTCGGGGGGGGGGGGGGGGGCAGGGTAACCCTGGGTGGAGGGTTACTCGCTTTGAAGGTAGGGTGACCCTGGGGGACGGGCCAACTTTTTTAGTTCCATATAAACACTTTGGCTATTGTTGTTTCACCTACCAGGGACAAGTCGGGACATATAGAGCATGCGCGAACCCGAGAGGGCCAAGTTTCAATCTCGTACCCAGAGTCAACGGTCTCCTCGGTCAGCGGTCGTCGCCAGGTTAGACTCTGGGAATGGAATAAATCTCGAATTTTTTGATTCGCTGTCTCGTGTAACAAACAATGGCCGTTACACCAGATTTCTGGTATTCAAAATTTCATTCCCCAGAGTCTAACCTGGCGACGATCCGCTGACCGAGGACTGACTCTGGGTACGAGATTGGCCACGTTTTGGCTCGGCCAACAGGGACAACTTTTTCATATAAACGCTCGGTAAAAGATGGCTCGGGGGAGGATAATCCTCCTACCAGGGACAACTTCTCTCCATGTAAATAGGCCCTGACTCACCTTCGCATTTCATTCATTTTGGGGCAAGTTCCAATGTTGGTCTCATCAGGTCTCATCCCAAGAGCAAGGCTTATTGAACGAACAGCATCGTCCACAAAACCATCAGTGGTGATTTCCTGAGTCGATCTTGGTGTTAAAGTGTAAATCTCATTTGGAAACGAGTTGTTAGTGAAAGTTCTAACGTCCAAATCAGACGAGAAAATCCAAGTTGACTGATCCATTTCCTCAGATATTTGTTGCTTGGCATTAAATATATCATTAGAGGTGTTGAGATCGTTAGTTATTAAGAGAATGTTATTTGCGTCATTTCCTAAATCATAAAAGCTATCAGACATCTCATTAACGGTGGTGAAGAGCAGCCAGTCTTTCATTATCAGATTCCTTGGACCAAGATGTTCTTCAAGTAAATTCACAAAACGATTAGACTCGTATTCATTATCTGTAACGGCGACAAATTTCCTCCATTTTAATTTGTTGAAGAGCGCCAACAGGGCGCTTATCTTAGTCTGTATGCTTGTTACTCGGTTCACGCTGGCAACACGAACTGGGTCGTACTTGTAATTTATCGTTCTATACGGGTATTCCATAGAAAACTGCCAAGAAAAGAAAATATAAATTAAAATAAATAAACAGGCTGTGTAGGCTGGTTGTCCAATAGACCATTTTACAGTTATGTGAAATGTAACCAAGCCTCTGTATGAAATTGAGGTTAGGGGTGACTATTAGATGATACAGATCAGAAACTAGTTTACATAATAACAGAATAATTTACATTTGAAAAGAAGGAAGGTTTGTATCACAACAAAGTCACCTCCAGCCTCACCTCTGTTCAAAGGCGGATTCTAAGAACACAACTGTAAAATGACCTATTAGGGTGCTGCTCTAGATTTTTTCTCACAGTCCCAATTTGAACTATACTCGGTTACGTCATCTGCCAGCTGCTCATTTTCCCGCCAGTTGGTATTCTTAACCATGCTTGAAACATGGGCTCCCTGAAAAATATGCCTGTCTTAAAGGCAGCTCATTACAGATGCTATCTCGCGATAGATTACAAGTCATTTTTGCGATGAAAATACTTTAAATCGAAGGAAACCTCTGCAAAATAAAAGTTTCCTAAGGCAGAAAACACCAAAAATGTAATAATAAACAAAAAAGGAACCAGGGTGCTTACGACTGGAGAAAATTTATGGATACGATTTTCGAACGTGGAGCTTGAAAGATTTTCATATTTTTTTATTTTTTTCAAAACATGCGCTATCCGTGACGTAGCTCCTTTAAAAGCGTGTCCCAACAGTTGGGACTAATGTAAATAACCACCTTGTCAGCGCGGCAAAGGAATCACTTTTTTATTTATCGTCTTTTGAATGACGTTTTCGCATGAGGGCTGTATCGACATGTGTCACGGTGCTACGTTCGTTCATCAGCAGGTGTTGTATGTAACGCAAAGCCTTTGTGTCACCATTTAATGTTAAACTAATCCACCTTCAGTTTTCTTAAGTTTTAAAGTATCATAAACATATATATATTAATTTTGGAGATAAACTCGTTTTCTGTTGTAATATATATATTTTTAAATTTGACTCAGTGCGTGTTAAATGGTGTCTCAATTAAATGAAGTTTCCTACTACGACTACGACTACGACTACAGTAATGGTATTTTTACAAATGGACTCTCATGCTTACCTCCTGTATAGCTGTAATAACATTCAGTCCTTGACTTATTGCAATGTCTAGAATAATTCTTCCTTTGCTATCCTCCGCTGCGTAGACCATAAAACAAGGACCACCTTGTAATGCTTCATTAGCAAGATCTATTAACTCAGAAAAACTCGTATCGCTTTTGATACGAAGCGTCCTGTACGTTAAGCTGACGACACATTCCTCTTGCCTCAAAGAATTATGTCGCGAGATAGCGTTCTCAAAACCTTCCACAGAGGAAGTGTCGCTATAGTCGAACACTCCAACAACTTCTAGTGATTCATTTTCTTGACTGTTGCAGTTTCCGTCTGAAAATGCGTAGTTCAATGCCAGTATAATGAAAACGGGCAATGCTGTTCTTGGTGAAATGTTCATGCCTCTTCCTTGTTGCAAGGCATCAACTTCAAATCTTATAATGAGCTTCCTGAGTCCATGCGATCATTGACGATGCATCCAACTGCGAAACTCCAATTGAAAACCAATGTCGTTTCTATGGAGCACAAATGATGTAAGAAAAAGTGGAAAACAATCCTTTCATGAACTTTCTAGCTTAAATATTCACAACAAAACCAAACTGCGGCTATCGAGAAGCCTGGAATATCAACGTAAACCAACATACAGGTAACAAGAATTTCAAACAATGACTACGCTAAGCTCTATAGTGAGCTTACGCCAAACGGGAAAATAACATACATTCCTTTCGCGTTAGCAACAAATGCATTTTAAGAAAGATATAATATTTATGATCAAGAGTTTTCGATTGTGCGATACTAAATAACCAGGTTGTCTACAAAAACCGCAGGGCTGGTGGCAATTTCAAGACAGATAATTGGGTAGTTAGGCAGAAAGAACGTATAAAAAAGCTGAGTCGTACAATAAGGATCAACGGCCAGAAGACGTCTTTAGAGTTAAGATTGCATTGTAAGTTTCTTGGAAATCTGAAGAAAAAATCCAAACCATAGACAGCGTCTCTTTAGCAAATGCGGTTTCCTAATTACTAGGGAACAAAAACACGATTTTACTTTCAAACTTATATATCATTCTTCTTTTGATGCTTGGCTAAGGTCTTCTAATTTTGTTGTTGTTGAATAACAGCATTTCAGAAGAAAACAATAATCTGTTATGTTTTCCAGCTTTGTTCAAATGCGTTGACCAAGTGAAAGCTGGTCGCGAGCGTACACAAAACAATTCAGAATACAAACTGTCTTATCGTGTAAGGTGGTAAATTAGGTTTCACCACGATGCCTTCTGGCGGTTTCCTGTCATATCTGGTGACGTACGGCCCAATAAACAAATATTTTCGACTCAGCTGGTCTTCATTAATGATGACATCAGTCTTAACTCAACACACGTTGAATCGAGTAACAATATAATTGTTGCAATTATTTTGATCTTCCAATGCTTACTTGATGTGATAGCATTTTGGAAATGGCTTGAGAAGACTGATCGGCCGAGTACTCAGGTATGCTAAATGTACTTCGCGTTACTTATATCAATTCTACAAAAAAAATCATATCCCACGGTAGCATAGATTGTCCTGATAAAGTGGAAAATCGGTAACCATCAACCTTTTGATCGATAACAATGAAGTCCGACTCAATATTTCAGTTTACTTGATTTATTTTGACTATGCCCTTAGTAGCAGGTTGTCTAAGAAACAAAAGCCTTCCGTTCAAAGGCCGAATGGAGAAAAATGAATAAAACAATCCTTCTTTTACTGAAATCTTCTTCTTCACAATTTGACAACAGAGAAGCACATATTTAACTGAAATTGCATATAAACATGTAATTATAAATTGGCCCTGCAATTTTATTTGCCGGGCAGCATCGTCACTTGGCGCAAAAATTAACGAAATGCCATCGCTTTTGAACTCAAACAAGACTGACCATGCAATAAGTTGGCAGTCACAAAAAGACGGATATAGCCAACGATCTACTAAGCAATGGAGTGCCACTGATTATCATTAAAAACATAAGCAGCAACAAATAGGAGGTAATAAATGAAAGTAAATATGAAGAGCAAGATGAATCGAGATTAAATTGCAATTTGACAGTCGGCTAATTTTCGCGATTAATTGTGGGTGCAATATTGTAGTAATTAATGCTCTTTAAACGTTCGCATTTTTAACCGGAACCTGAATCAAAACTAGAGCCGTTTTCCAATGCTTTTGTTATTCACTTTTTAGCCGATGTAGTATTGATGTTAACAGAAAAAAAAAGAATAAAAAATGTACTTTCGTTATACAAATGATGATCGATCGCCAGCAGACAGTATACCTTAATACCGTACCGACTCCCCACCGCTGAAATCAATGGAGGCAACCTACATTGTACTCCGCGCTAAATATCACCGAAGTTCCTTGACCATGCTATCAAGATCCCAAAACTGAATTAATTACTATGAGCATATATCTATATACGATTTATTTTCATATTCAAAGGCACCTTTTGGCCTAAGTGCAAATTCGATAAAATCGCACATTGTTTTAAAAGTATTGTTACAAACATTAATGAGAGTCCGAGTTTTGCAGGCTACTTCCTTAAAATAGTAATTTTTGCATCACTGAATGTCTGTATTTTTCACAAACCAAATAGTTTTTCTAGAGCATGAGAGAATATTTGAGACCTTCGCGTGGCGCCATTCTACAATTTTCTCTGGCCATATATATCATTAAGCCTAACCATAACATTAAAACTGACAAATTGCTTGTGGAAATTTGTAATTGATATACTTACGTGCGGAAAGCCTAAAACTATAGAATAAAGTGAGAACAAATTTCATAATTTGTGCTGAAGATCTATGTGCAGTTGATTTTTTACTGAAAATATACAAACAAACAAACAGTACTCACAGATGTGTTCCTGTTATGCATGTTTGCGTCATATTCTAATGTCGAATCCTTTCATTTGTTGGTCGACGATGTGAAACTGACATTCATTTTCCAAATCCACCGGTCAAAATGGCTTACCAGTTAAAACGAAGGACGGACAACAGAGTCGTTTTCTTATGCAACTGCAAAGAAATAACGTTAAAAACGGCTGACGATACCAGTTTTATGGCATGAGCTGGCCATACTATACACATTCCAAGTTGATGTAGCTTGGTTAGAAAGAAATTAATCTGGAAGACAGCCACGCCACACGCTTCTCACTGCATGGAACAAACAGATGCACGCAATGAAGCAACAAAGTCGAACTGCTTGTCATCGGAGAAATGAAGTAAAAACGGAACCGCTGGCTTTTGAATCTCCGTCTCTTAATTACAACGCGAAGATTTCATAACAATCTTGCCTTTACTTCGCCGAAATTAACACTGGTACGGTACACAACGCATTTGAAGGCTTTAATTTCTAAGTGATATCCAGCAACTTGGGGTGAGAATGTTTTCCCGGATGTCGAGTGCTTGATAAAAATATCATAACTGATCCAATGTAGAAGATAGGAAAAGGTATCGACACAATTTAACGCGCGAGTCTGTGGCTTAGCTCTGGAAGCAAAACCAAAAAAATAGTTTTAATAGCTCACTTTTTCAAAATTCGAAGAAGATTGTTAACAACACAATTAGCATATACCACTTCCAGCCCAGCGTGCTGCCCCAGTTGTTTTAAATTTGCATCAAACAGCCACCTTTGGCCACAAGTCGCTTCGCTCCATCACAAACAACAGTACAATGACTCCATTACACTAACAACATCCCAGTATTGTACGTATAATTTAAATTACTTTCATTGGGAAAAAATACCATTTGGCAGTTGGGAGTTGAGATGTTATTATCTTTTTAACAAAATGCTTCTTATAACAAGGTGGTATTGAATGCTTTCGTCCATTTATCCTGTGTTATTTGGTCAAAATAAGTGAAAGTGAATAAATAAAACAAGAAAAGAGAAAACATTGAATTTTTTAATGGCTACAATTGCCGCATGCTGAGTAGGCAAAATGAAACTATTTAGAAATTAAATCCAATTAACTTGCGAAAAACGCGAAAAGAGAAATGCGAAAATCAAAGCAAGTTATGCAGCCTCGCTTTCTTTCGTTTTGTTTACTCAAAATAAATTAAAATAAATTTTCTCATTCCCTATATTGATAACAGATGACAGTTCTTTCCTTTTCACTCACAAATATGATTCCATATTTCATTTGATTTCATGGTTTCATTTCAGTTTGCCTTCCTACTAAAACCAAATAAATTATATTTGCGGTTACCATGGATACATCGGCATGCCTTTTGATCTGATTGGTCTCTGAAAATAAAGCTTAAGAACCATTGAAAGTAGCTTTAGAACCAGGTCAATATTCTATTTGTGCTGATTTAACAATATTTACAAATATTTATGAATTCCTTTCTTTGTTAATATCAGGAAGCTTCAGTCTGTAATAAGGCGTTTTCGGTGAAAAATCGATCCGCAAGTTTAATTTGCAGACTTGATAGCCTAAACTCTTCATTGACAAACAACTGACAACGAGCCAATCATTGTTAACCGACAAATCATGCCCCAACGTCAATACTATCACCGAAAATGGTCAAAGGAAGGTCGCTAAGGGGTACTCGTTGGGTAGATTGAACATTTAACCGCCGTCAAAGGCGACCGCTTTCGCCAAGAAAACCCTCCAAAAGATGTCCCGGTTTAGTCCATCTACTTGATATGTTACTTTGCATAGTCACGTGTTGTAACCAGACAGGGTGCTTTAGCTTGAGCATGAATGTTCGTAGTTAAATTTCAATTTAAAACATGAGTAAAGATTCCTAGGCAAACCATTAATTCCAGCAAAGAGTGTGATCAACGTGATATATTCTCCTTACAATACAAAGCATTGTCATGCAGACAGAGAGGTTAGGAGAATCAAGAACATCATCAACTCAATGCCAACTTGGAAATTCTGTGATGACTGATGTACCATCAAATTCTCAGAACTAAAAATTTAAGGAACGGGCTGGCAATTCTGGAACGAGGGCGGGCTGTGACAGGGAAAGATGGAGACGCTTTGTGGATGCCTTAATTATACGCCGGGCACGAAGGACATAGGTGAAAGTGAAAAATTTAAGGAAGCGTATGGGAATTATTACAGTAAATAGCGTCCTACCGTTGCCACTCGACAAAGTTTTGATAAATTTTTGACAACTTTATGACATCTTTTTGACAACTTTCTAATGGCTTTCGTTTCAACTGGCTAATAAAAATGCACGAACTATGAGAGGCGGAGATGTCAAGCTCCACGTTCGCGTTCTGACAATCGACATCTCCGCCTCCCAAAATTCTTGCAATTTGATTTGCTAGTTCAAATGGAAGCCATCAGAAAGTTGTCAAACATGTATCAAAATGTTGTCAAAGATTAATCAAAAACAGTGACTGTGTCAATGTGACAACAGTAGGGCGCTCTTCGCTGTAAGGAGAATTTGTATTTCGATCTCGGTGGGAGGCTGCAACAATGAATAATGAATACTGCGGGATAAAGTTTATAAATGAATAATGAATAATGGGCGAAAAACCTCAGGAAGTCTAAATCGGTAAAGTCCAATTAGTCTGCTTCTGTGTTGGGAAAATGCCAATAGCTTGAGACATTAACAACATATTTGTTTCGAATTAAGTTGGTTGCAGATCGAGAGTTTCGTGTCATCAAAGCCGTTTCCATTTCCAGCATTTTGTAAATATTAAATCAACGTTTTCACTCACTCATTTCATGATTATTCAATTCTTATATTTTGCATATTTATTATCATCAATCCGACGGAACACCAAAGAGAGCACTCTGGAGTAATGTTTTGGCAATTCTTGGATTAATTTTTCTTGGCGCGAAGACCAGTAAATACCTGATTCATTGTCTGTGATGCAATGACTAAAATGCAAACGTGATAATTGCGCGATAACAGTACATTAAGATCTAACAAAAACTACTTATTCACGATTTTAATTGGTCTGCGAGGCTTATCTTCCAGGACTGTGTCTGAATAGAGATTTGTACAACATTTTATCAAAGGGTTATATTTTGTCACCAAATAAAGTTCGTATATCTAACCTGAAAAGACTTCACGTGCAATTATCATTTCGATATTTGATGGCTGACTATGTATTATATATTATTCACCGCGAAAGCTTTGCTTTATCTTCTGTTTTGATTAATGCCATACACTGGCTTTATTCTGAAATGGGAAAAAGGCTTTTATCGAAGTCTGGCTTATAATAGCTATCTTTTAAAAAAAATAAACGATTCTTATGCTAACAACCTGCGTCAGTTCAACTCTTTCCTGTGAGTAATGCAGACCTATTTGTGTCGCAAATAAATTATGCATTTACATTTGAGAATGATTTCTATCATCACACACAAAAAAACAATTTTATATATGACTTTTTGTAGGGCTAAAATAAAGCTATTGTCGTCTATAGATGAAATATATAAAAAAATAAACTCAATAATGCCAACTTTTTCATCGTATTTGATCTATGTATCTCGTTGTCCAGTTTGAGTTTAAATGTTTATTTGTGAAATCGTAAGCACCACATATTTCAGCCAAATTATCGTTCCATTGAAGAGCTTTTTCGTACGCATTGAGACGTTTGTGAAGCAATTTGACGACGCGTGTTTACGACCAAACGTTTATTACAAAATGCAGTCGAGACGACACAAAAAAACAGTGTAAACTACACAGAAAGCTCCTAACGCGTCAACACGTCATTAACAAAAGCTTGAAATTAACTTTTGGGTAGTTTTGTGATTCTCCTTGTCGATATGACTTGGTTGATTCCGAATTGCAAAAATATCTGACCCTTTAAAAATACGGTATTTATCAGACTCGTTTCATAGGCGATATTTCATGGTGTCTTATGAGGAGAAGCGAGTACAGATGAAAGAAATACCCTGCTGTACCTACCTCATGTTTTATGCACACATCGACCATGTACGCCACAGTATCTAGCCGTGTTTTCAATCCGTCAAGATCACTGTATTGGACACACCAGTCTGGATATCAAGTCGTATTAACACCAGCGAGTCTTCAAACAGAATATCTGTCCTCTCGTTGATGCTTTTAAGACCTGAAAGGACATCGTTTAGTTTACGTCTTTGTGCTCTAAATGGAGACACTATTGATCCAAGAAATATGCAAACAAATTAAAACGAAAACAATTCAAATAAAGATCTCTTAAAAGTCGTGTACCCCCTTCTGCGACAGAATCTTGGGAGATAAAAGAAAAACAGAATAGTTGATAATTACCTTTTGGGGAAAATACTAGCAATTGACACTTTGAAATACTGAAAACGTGATATATCCTGCATATAAATTAATGCCAAAAAGAAAAACAATTACCTATGATGGATTTTATTGATATAAAAATCTCTAAGTGAGTTTAACTCCTACCCTCCAAAACGAAATAATCTTGAAGTGAAATTTCATTGGGTTGTGCGATATCCACAAAACCGTTTTTTTGTCACAAATGGCCACGTGTGTTCTGCAGCAATAATGGAAATTAAAATGGTTTAATTTAAGATATACCGTAGTTATTTGTTATATATCATGTCGGGGCGCCGTGAATTATTCTTTTAATTAGGAATGTCCGCTTTTTCTCTTTAATCTATTTGTTTCAAACCGGGCTGTGAACAAAAAGTGAAGCTTAATCTATATGTAGATAATTTTAAGTGCGTTTTAACATGCCTTTATTGTCGAATTCCGATTTCGTCTCTAGAAATATAAATCCTTATCTCATTCCATACTGTTTTTATACCTATATATATTATATTTTTCTAATTGATAAACGGCAATTATTGAGGTAGAGATATGGAAGCAAAATGTTTTTCATAGACACAAACAACGCCGGGACCACATCGCACGATTCATTTAAATTTCGCGTTATGTAACCGATAGAAACTTCTAGAAACTTTTATTCCCGGGGGGGGAGGGGTTACTCCCTGTGGCCTATACGGGGACGTGCTGCTGGACAAGGTATGGTTTTTGGCCTCTCTGCCCTGAACAGGGTATATAATTTCATGCGAGTCTGTCTTAAACAGGGTCTGAACCTGTCCTAAACAGGTATGGTTGCACGATTGTCGTCGTAAAAATATGGTTTATATAATACAGTATTTAGAGATCGGAGACGTTTGCCGCGTATCTGTCAAACGAGATTCGCTAAATTGCAACCTAAACAGGGTCCTAAAATAGAGGATGTTGTCCTACACAGGGTAGGTTTAGGGGTTTTTATTGTTTTTTTTCCCTAAACAGGGTCAGGTTTTCAAACCCTCAGCGGCACCCCTATACCGAAACATGGGCCAAGTACCCCCCCCCCCCCCTCCCCCGGGCTTTTATTGTTGTTTTTCTTTTTCTCTGAATCATATTGTATGTCCATTACCAACGCGTAGTCCCAGATAATTCAAAAACTTCCATTGAACGTGTTAATTAATTATTCTTACTGATCCCGATACCGATTAGTTCCGCTGAGACGGATTTGACTTGCCATATCTGATTGAGAAATTAAATTTAATTTCGCACGAGTCCTTGAACTGTGATTTTTAAATTGTCGTATTTTCTATCCCTGTCTCTTACTTTTCAGTAATAGTGGTTTTTAATTTGCAAAGTTTTCCTTGGAAACTTAAAACTCACTTCTTGTGACATCTTTCAACTTCCAGCCGGACATTGGTGGGATTCCAACCGATTGCTTTTGGCGGGAAGAAGAGAGACCCTGGGAACGAGGTTGAGTAGGATTCCCGATCATCTGCATGGTTTATTCAGAAGCTTTATTCCTTCATGTAAGGAGCATATAGAGTCGTCCTTCAATCAGTCAGCGTAAAAAAAGAACAAAGAAGGGGAATTCTGTGCATTTCTGTGCAGTTTTGCCCATCACACTATACTCCGTGGCTTTGCTGTATTATATTTTGTGATTTTCTAATGATCTGCACCTCCCTTTATTTGTTTATTTTATTGGTAAAGTATACAAATTTTACTACACATCTTAGTTTGTAGTATAAACTGAACTGAATAAATCTGTATAATTGTGAATATAAATTCATTTCTTATTACCACATTGTCTTCAACGGCGCGTCGTAATTGCCTAAGTTAATTTCAACGAGACTACTGTATTTTAACTGGGTACCCAAGGGAAGTGTTTGTCGTGATACGCGTTTCAAGTTCTGGGGAGGGCAATATACAAATTGTTTCAAATTCTTAAGCAAAATGTGATTGTAGATTGTGCCAGCTGGTGGTACAGATCATGGCGAGAAAATGAATTTCTAAACACCTTCGTTTTCACAATCGGTGGACCAGTCGGACTCAAATTAGGCCAGATTGTAGTTCGAGGACTGGCCTCTTGAGATCTAGGAGCTCTTAGAAAAGCGAATCGAGGAAATGCTTTTATTTAGGGCAAAATGTGAGAGGAGGTACGGAATTCGTCGGTCCAAAATATCTAAATCATCCTACTCTGGAAGCGACTTGCAAACTTTGAACTGCTCTCGCTCGCACGCTTCAAATCGCCGTAAAAAAAAACACAGAAAGGCAAATATAAGTATTTTGATTTTATTTTCTAAATACCGCGCTTTTAGGAAAATTAATGTTCACAACAGCAATTGTACTAAATTTGATTGTCGTAGCGACCTGTAATCACACAAACAGAGGATGGTAAGCCTGGGCATGGACTGAGCACTCGATCCCAGGACCTTTCTCGGGAGAAGAAAGAGATCCCCGAGAACGAGGCTATTTACTTGACTGATGGTAGAGTACAGACTGGATACTAGTGATAAGTCGGAGCGAAGGAAATATTCAGACTGGGTACGAGTCTAGACAAACATGACGACCATACTATGTTAGTATGGAAATTTGTTGAATTGTTTGAAGGCTATAAATATATAAAGAAAGCAAAAAAAATTATAACATAAATACAGAAAATTTAAGAGTTCAGAGTCGGGCACGAAATAGCAGAGTTCGTAGAATGCTTGTAGCCCTGAAATGTGATCATACAAAGAGAAAGTACTTTAGCCAGGTATTGTACGCAAATGCCGCAAAAAATATCTAAGAATATTCTACAATGGATTATCATAGGATCGTTTCATCATTTTACACCGTGTTTTTCAGCGTAACTTTCGTGATTAAAGATACACCATCTGTAAGTAGCTTTTCAGGAAGTTCACTCGCTTTTTACGGGTGATCGACGATGCATCACAGATTTCCACGGTTCGCGTCTCAATATCAGGCTTGTTTGGTATAGACTTGTTTGTTATGTTATATGTTCAGGGGCACCCAACGGATCGTTTCGGTGGAATATCTGTTCGGAAGGCCTATAATCGCCTCAGATATTCGGTTAGGGAAATGTCATCTCAAACTTTCGTAATATGGGAAAATTAATGCCTTTTGTTTTCGGAGAGATAAAAATGTCGTTTTGGGTACAAAAAAATGTCAGCTAGGATTTTCGGAAAGGCAAATTCAGCTCGTAAATTCGGGTAATAAGAGTTCAATCCCTAAAATTTTCTGATGTTTGAAAGTTCAGCTAACGTATCCGAAAAGAAACATTTTTCTTAGCGATTAAAAATAAGCCATTAAACTGCACAAAAAGCACAATTATAACGTAAAAACAACGTTCCGACACCTACAAGAAAAGTTTGTCGTTGGGTGCCCCTGTATGTTGTACTATGACTGGCTAAAACAGCTACGCGTTAATTGAACTGATAGGTGGAGAAGGTGGTCATTATATGTAGTGACAATGGTGCAAGGGCTAAAATCAATGGCGGTTTCTCAGAAATGACACTCAGCAGATAAAGAAAACAGTATGTTTAGTTATATGACAAAGCCTCGCGGACACACAATGGATGTTTCAATTCATGCAAGACGGTGTTTGCACAAAATTGACTGGTACCAGCCCGCTATTACGTCATCACCGTCGCTCGTAAAACAGTTTTAGTTGAAGAATAGGCAGTTTGATCTCCGCATGGTTCATTGAGTACTGTTTATTACGAGCGGGTGGCAATCGGTGCCAAGTCACCTTCAGACAGAAACAACGGAAGAGTAAGCGAAAAACTGATGTTTTCGCTTCTACCTAGCGAAATATTTACACTTACAAAATTTTGGAAACTTTTATTCGACGACGAAAACTACAATAGTTGGGTTGGTTGACAGCGTTTTATATCTACCTACCGCGGCCTTTGACGTCAGTGAAACCAATTACAGCAAGACATTTTTAGGACGGAAGGTTAATTCAAATAATTGACACCGCATATTTCAACCGCACAAGTTGCGCTTAAACTCCATCTGAGGGAATATATCGATCATGGCAATTTGTCAAGAACACAGAGAGAATGGCTGATGCTATGAACTACCCAACGACTACCTGGTTGGTAAATAATGTTCGCTAAGGATGCCCTTTGATACAGATTATTTGAACTCGAGGGGCTTCGCGCAACCCTTTGATTTGACATCGGATCATACAACAGTCCTCGACGAATACATAGTGGTTGTAAAAACGCAACAGACCTCGTTGTTGGAAATATTGCAGCGGGGTTTAAAAAACTCGTATAATTTCGCGAACATGTCGTGCTCGCAACAATCACCCAAAAAGAAAAAACACAAAGACGTCAACAGCGATACGGAGGATGAAGACGGCGAGGAAGAAATCCCCACCACTTACGAACTGTGGCAAGACTTCTTGCATAGCCTTACGCTTCACGGATTTCGATTCATATTCGAGGATGGGCCTAAAATTCGTCGTATTTTCTGGCTCATTATTCTGATCCTTGCGGTTATGATGTTGCTATTGCAGAGCAAGAAAAGTATACAAAAGTACTTTGATCGCCCGGTCACCACTACAGTACAAGTGGAGTTTTTGGATGAGATTATATTTCCCGCCGTTTCGATTTGTAATTTTAATTTGTTTCCTTATTACTTGATAAATGGGACAATTGGTGAAAAGGTAAGAATTACGTTTTTATTTATTCTCAGGTTGATTTTAGTAATTAACTTGAAATGATAACAGACAGCTTCAGGTGGCTTCAGTTTGAGCCCTCGTGTCAATATACCAATTCTCATTACTGGTATCCATACATTTCATTCAGTATTACATGGGAGAAGTTGATTATATATCAGAGAAATTCCCCTCGTTGATCAACTTCATTATTCTCATGACCATATTGTATTACATTGTATTGATATTCTCAGGAGAAATTAGATTATGATCACTCAGATGACTGAGTTTTTTAAAGACAAAATATCAATCAAAATTATCAATCAATAACTCGACGAAGGAAAGCAGCGAGTGATCCCTTTAACCCTTTCACTCCCAAGAGTGCTAAAGTTCAAAACTGAAGAAAAAATTTGGAATTTCATTTTGCAAAATTGTCAAAATCAAACAGCACCACATGAAAGTACTGCTAAATAGCTTTCATTTGAATGGTCACACACTAGGGTTTCATCCACGGACTTAAAAGTTAGAACCACCTTGTACAGCATAATAAACAACACCACTTGAAAGTACTGCTAAATAGCTTTCATTTGAATGGTCACACACTAGGGTTTCATCCATAAGCTGAAAAGTTAGAACCACATTTATTGACTCAAGGTTTGACTCTGGGAGTGAAAGGGTTAAATCCGTGTGTCATTTATAAATTAATTGTACTAGAAACGATCGAGTTAAGCGAAACGATAACAAACAATTATGAAATCTACAAAAATTGTTTCTCAACATGTCTGCTGATATTCTAACTGAATTGTGTACATGTTTGAAACAATTAACATACCAGTCAACAAGTGAACGCATTGGAGAGTTTGTGTAAATATGCTTTGTGAATCCGTTTGGAAATTCTTCTATTCACGTGCGCCTAGGAGGCAGCCAACCTCGTTCCCAGGCTCTCTCTCCTTTTCCGGAAAAGGAGAGAGAGCCTGGGAACGAGGTTGGGAGGCAGCGTGACTGTGTTTTCAAATGTCGTTAACATCCCAGACCATCGGGGATTTTGTTATTTCCGACCGTCCCAGACATTCCCGACTCAGGGAGACAATGGGAGACATCTCCCTCGTCGTGTCTTCATAAGTCGGGAATGTCTGGGACGGTCGGGAACTAACAAAATCCCCGATGATGATCTGGGATTTTCCCGACATGTGAAGACCAGGCTTTAGGGCACAGTAGGTACCAGGTTCAGGCCCTTCATCCTGCTACTAGCTGTATCCGCAGTTCAACTCGCGCTAATTTGTGTATTATACCTCATCTACAGGTCATGTCGATTCTAGCACCTCAAAAATACATTGACAATAAGGAAGAAGTATTGTTCGCACGTTCGCCCATCCCGAACTTCCTAAACTATCTTCGTCGCCGTCGCAGAGAAAAAGAAAAGGACGAAAAGGAAAAGGATTCAAAAAAACCCGACGACGATGATGACGTAGACGTGCTCGATGACACGTCTTTCGACTTTGACGATTCTTTCGACTTTGCACAGTTCGTGAGGACTCATGGACATCGTATCGATCACATGATCAAGAAATGCCGATGGAAATCACAACCGTGTGGGCCTGAGAACTTTACTGCGGTGATAACTGAGTTTGGTCTCTGCTATACGTTTAACTCAGGTGGGTATTATATTATTTGTACAACATGTCGGTCTGTCATCAGCCGCTAGTAAACACCAGTAGTTAGTCCTTCAGATTTCCGTGTCGAGAGGTCGCCTCCTATTTTTGCCATGAGGCTCAAAAACCTAGAATGGAGGGCCGAGGCATTCCTAGACGAGTATAACAAACAATGGGCTCTCTCCGTCCACTGTACATGTTTACTCCATTCGCCACTTTAGAAACGAGAGGCAATCTGGGACGAGTCGCATCTCGCAGTCGCTTGTGGGACCGTTACTGGGCCAGTCGTCAAGCTGGCCGCCATTTTGTCTCCAGTAATTAACGGTCCCACAAGTGACTGCGAGATGCGACTCGTCCCAGATTGCCTCTCGTTTTCTAAAGTAGTTTAACGTTTCTTTTGAATTTTCTGACATCTTTAAGTTTTACAATGATTTGATTTGCAAAATCGTCTAAAATAGCTTTGCATAGCGATTCTGTCATTTTCAGTTGTATAAAGTTTCGAGTTCATAATAAAAGACCAAGCATTTTTCTAATTTGTCATTTGTCTTCCCCAGTTTGATCCCCGGGGGGTACTCCCTATAATGGACTATACGGGGAGGCTCCGCCCGAAAGGGGTCCTTTTTTAGGCTCAAGGTATGTGAAAGGGTAAGGATTTCACGAGTTGAAGTATATGAAAGGGTAGGGATTTCACGAGTTGAAGTATATGAAAGGGTAGGGATTTCACGAGTTGAAGTATATGAAAGGGTAGGGATTTCACGAGTAAATTATATTATTGTTTGGTTAACATCTCTACTGGTAATGCTTGATGATTTCTGGTGATATATATTGTTCATTAAGTTCATTACAAGGGTATAGAAAAGGGATGCAGTGCTTCTACTGTAGGTATGTGAAAGGGGTACCATTTTTATAATTTCTATGGAAGGTATATGAAAGGGGTACCTTTTCTGTGAAAAATGGTATATGAAAGGGTAAGGGGTTGGACCTATGGGCGGAGCCTCCCCGTATAAAACTTTTTTGAGTACCCCCCGGGGTTTGATCCATCCTTGTTCTTTTTGGTTTAATATTACCTCTAGTGTTATTCTACCTTATTTTGAGCTTTCATTCGATTTAAAAAAATCACTTTACATCTCATGACATAGCTCCTTTAACTATCCTTTCATTTCGCTTTATTTCTCGTTTGGCAGGTTTGAAAGGTCACCCTCTTCTGAAAGTACAGCGTGCAGGTGTAGACTACGCTCTCAGATTATCACTCAGCGTTCAACAAGATCAATATTACGGATCACTGAGAGACTCGTCAGGGTTCAAGGTCATGGTGCATGACCAAGAAGAGCCACCGCTG
The DNA here is from genome assembly GCA_029204205.1 of Desmophyllum pertusum. Classification (NCBI taxonomy): domain Eukaryota; kingdom Metazoa; phylum Cnidaria; class Anthozoa; order Scleractinia; family Caryophylliidae; genus Desmophyllum; species Desmophyllum pertusum. The sequence goes on from MU826354.1 coordinate 576,710, forward strand.
ATCAATGAACTCGGTTTTGCAATTCAGCCTGGAACGCATACATTCTGCGGGCTCAGAAAGGAAGTGGTAAGTGCTAATATGCGGGCATAAAATGTAAAACGATGGTTGGGGAATTTTGAAACTGGAGGTTTTTTATTGTCATTACGAAACTAGTTAAACTGGGCGTTGTCCTCGAAAAAAATGCCTAGATCATAGCCGGGAAACCCAACAATGATTGTTTCCTTACCTTACCTTAAATCTCTCCGCGCCAGAAGGCCGTCACGCTGCCTTCCCAATCCGCCCTGTTTTGCGCCGCCACTTTGGCCACATTCCAACTCGTCCACCCTGCCTTATTTCTCTATTTCTCAACAGTCCTTTTCCAAGTCATCTTCGGTCTCCCTCTCACCCTTCGACCCTCTGGCGTTCACCCTAGCGCGGTGATACAGTCGTTCTCGCCCTCTCTTCTGAGGACGTGTACAACGATTGTTAAACTTTGTAAAATAGTACATGTATTCGACAAATGTCCCCACTAACTAACCGAACTAACTAACCAACGACGCGAGGATGGAAATACAATACGACAGTGTATGCTCGAAAATGTAAGGATCATTCACCATTCGGCATTGCGCTAGATTTATGAACGTTAAGTAGTCCATAACACCCTTTACCGAATATTTCCTCTATTATTTTATTAAATTTGACAGCGCTGGCCTTTTTGTTTCAGATGCACAATCTTCCGCACCCATTCAAGACAGCATGTGAAGACAAGCACTTAGCTGGCTTCAAAAAGTACACCAAGTCTGCCTGCCTCCTTAAATGTCGCGCTGATTACGTCATCAACATGTGTAAATGTAGATCTTACGATTTGGAAGGTAAGTAAATCCTGATAAGCGCTGAGATAAAAATGCTTCAGTTTAACTCTGCTCCCGTAAGCGGCGGACACCCTTGGGCAGCAGAAAAAGTTTCCGCAACTGCATGGAGCTGGCCGCTTACGGGAATGTGTAAATACAGAGTTGGTATGAGCTAGAGCTCAAACAGGGCGGTTTTTTCAAGGCGGCAGTAAGAAGAGCTGTCTGCTTACGAGAGTGTCCGCTGTCAGGACTACATATATAAATTATAAGAATGAAACATCAAACAGTCTCGTTGGATATCTCCGACAATATATCACTTAGAAGCATTGCATAATTGGAACGTATTCAACTGATAAGAGAGAAGCACTGATGATATTTTTCTCTAATTCGCTCTTACAGGTGAAGCCCCGCCCTGTCTACCACAAGAGGTCAAAAATTGCGTTTGGCCAGCTATGGGTACGTTTATGTCTAAAATTAATTAGTGAACTTCATGCAGCCTCGACGACACCGCCTATATGTTTTATTTTATTTTATTCACAAGTAAATTTTAAAAAGGTAATTTTACTATTTTTTTACCATATTCAGAGATTTTTCGAAACGAAAGCAACAACTGCGAGTGCCCAGTCCCCTGTGAGATCACCAAGTACCAGGTGCAGCTAAGCTATGCCCAGACCCCCGCCAAACATTTCTCCGAGGTACTGGCGCGGAGGAAACACGTCAGGAAAGACGTCATGAGGCATTATCTTAGGTGAGGAACAACAAAGATAACAAAAATATCGGCTAGAACAAAACATGTTGGATCAATTAAAGGTTTTATAATAATTTCTCAAACTCATTAATAATTCATCAAGTTAAAACAAAGGAAATCATAACCGTGACGGTGGTTTGGATACCTGGGCCCAGTTTTTCGAAAGCCGATTAACGCTAATCCAGGATTAAAAGTTAATCAAGCTTTTAATTTTTCTTTTTCACTGTAAATGTTTTGCAAAGTTTGAGACTAGTCAAAGTCAAAACAGAAAGACAACAAATATAAACAGAAAGCCTCACTAAAAAGTTACAAAACTGAAATCAATATTCACGCTAATCCTTTGAACAACCCGGCCCTGGTCTTAAATTCTTAGCATAGATGCTTACTATATTATTTCCCCGCTTACTCCTCAGTTTTTGTTTTGATTTAGAAGATATATCAAACACTCGAGAGTATATTTCATGCTCCGCTACGCGTCATTTATATTTTCAACTCTCTCCTCTCCTCCCCTCCTCTCCTCGGAAATCGGATGAAACACTCCCTCGTCAGTTTGATATATTACATCTTTGTTATATTATAATTACTCAACTGGTTGTAACCTGGATGAACTGTTCAGCTGTGCGGTTTTGCTAAAACAAAATGGACACAAATTAGGATCTGTTTTACCTTCTATCAGGGACAACTTCCTCGAATTAGATGTATACTTTGAGGAAATGCAAGTCACGCTCATAACCCAGCGACAAGCTTATGACCAGGAAAGTTTGTTTGGTGAGTTGTTAAGAACTATAGATGTAGTTTCCCTGCCTGTCTGTCTGTCTGTCTGTCTGCCTGTCTGTCTGTCTGTCTGCCTGTCTGTCTGTCTGTCTGTCTGTCTGTCTGTCTGCCTGTCTGTCTGTCTGCCTGCCTGTCTGTCTGTCTGTCTGTCCATTCGTGCCAATTTGTGTCTGTTGTCTGCATTCCTGTGTCTGTCTGCCGTCGTGTCTCCCTATGTCTGTCTGTGTCATTGTCTGTATTATAAATAAATAATAATATTTATTGAGGAAACCAACGTCACCCTGGAGTGATTTATAGAAGGGTCCTCCAAAAACTAAAAAGAAAAGAAAATTTACAATTTACAGTCTGTCTGTCTGTCTGCCTGCCTGCCTGCTTGTCTATCTGTTCGCGTGCCAGTTTGTATGTCTGTTTGTATACCTGTTTGTTTGTTTGTTTGTTTGTTTGTTTGTTTGTTTGTTTGTATGAATTTTAACGTTTTGCATAGAATCAACAACAGAAAAACAATAATCAGTAAAATAGGCAAGGTTGTATAGCGTGTTAGCTGGTACCTTTCGACGTCAGTATTATTTTACAGAGAGGATGAGGTAATAGAACAAACCCATGTGCCACATGATAATAAGTTCAAATCTATATTTAGCTTTGCGACCGGGCTTGGGGTCATTATATTTTACATTTACATTTCTCGACGCCTATTATAATTAGCTATCCTAAAGATTTTTAAATTTTCCGGCAGAGACATGATTTTGAGCATTACAAAAGAACGGCTGTTCAAGAAAAACGTCCAGGGTTACGTAACAGGAAGGGATGAAGACGACCCTAAGTTTGACTTTTCGGTGTTTGTTAATAAATTACCAGCTATCGGTATCAAAGTCGCAAGATAACTATATCCCTCTTATTCATGCTCTCTTGACTATCATGTTTTACATTCGACTTTATAGGTGATATTGGAGGTCAGCTGGGGCTGTTTCTCGGTGCCAGTATTCTCACAATGTTGGAATTTGGTGATCTTCTGGCCAGGATTATTGTCAACAAGATAAGACAAAGGAAAACGTCGGCGAACTCGAAATGTTTGATCACGTTATATATGGCGGATTTCATGCGCATCTCAGAATGAAGAATAACGTCCTTGTTTGGCGAATTCTCGAACAGTTTCCGATTCCTGTCAACTACTCGGAACAGCACGAGCCCCCGACTATTGGCACCCGAAGATTACCGATTCTTGTTGTCAAACTTGTAATAAGCGGACACTATCGGGGAAAACCGTCGTTAACACGATATGTTAGGTTACTTTATAGCAGCCTCTCTGAAGGAAAACCTACGGTGGGACGCATGCTCAAAGACGGGCGAGCTGGTATATTGTCTTACAAACTGTGCTATAACCGTTCTGCCAGGCGAGAAATCGGATAACAATGCATTGAAGAAGGGTTCAATAAGCGCTCTAATGGATAAGTTACACGCGAGTCGCCTGTAAAGCAGTGGATTGTGGAGTGAACACAAACATGCATTTTTTCGGGCGTTATTATTATTATTGTAAAAAGACGAAATTTACCGCTGTTTTTTTTTTATTCGCTATGGAATACATGTGATGCAAATATGCTCTCACACGCGAATCAAAAGCCACTAGTGCTACCACACGATATAGACTCACCGAGTTAAGGTCTGCTAAAGTTACACTACAATTACAAGAAACTAAATGAAGTTTGTAAATCACAATGTTTTAACTAAGGCACGCGACCTTTTAGTTTACGAGGGAGTCGACGCGGCAACTCGTGCGAGTACTTTACTAACAGCGGTGGAGCATGCTACAAGACAAATGACGTGCGAATTGTTATTTTATAATTCTTAATCTATAATATTTTTATAAAATAAAAAAAATAAAATAAATAAATGTGCAACACTCAATGAAGGTCATTATTCTACCAGTAAAAATGAGCTTTGAAAAGAAAGCAAAACAACAACACATTTTGTTACAAATGACCCCAGGCGTTCCCTGTTTCGTTGCCAGATCAAGAAACCTGAGGCGAGTGACGTCACTAAAGGAAGAAGTCCGTTTTAAAAACCTGGAAACTATGTTGAGCTCAAACGAACGGAAAAAAACAATAAATACAAATGTCGATTGTCAAAATACAAAAAGATACATCAGAGTATAGAATAAACCAGTTTATTTCGAAAATAGTATATCCAAGAACAAATTACATTACTTGATGAGATCGAATCTCTTTCCCAGGGTCCTCTCGCTTTTCAAGATGGCGACTGACGGCCACCATCTTGAAAAACGAGAAGACCCTGGGAACGAGATTGGATAAGATCAACGACCAGTTTCTCCTTGCATTATTAATACATTGTCAAGCAGACGGTGATGAGAATAAAGAGAATCATCAACTTGGGGATGTCTTGATGTATCACCAAATTCTCTTAAGGTCATTCCTTAGTATTGCACTGCGCATCCTTTCTGCGCATCATTTCGCGCGTAATTAGCGCGCGCACATTAAAAACATGGCGGCTTTTTCATTATGGCTATGCTCGCCAGAGAGGCAAATGATCGTTTTTCCGTAAACGAGCGTGGTGACCTATCATTTTTTTCCGCATATTTAAGTCTAGTAATCATCTTCTTTCTATACAAGGAGTATAGACCAATTCTCAGTGCAGAAAAATTAATAATCACTGAAAAACGTGAAAAAATACGTGTTTTTGGTTGATTTTGTAAGGAATTAGGAGGTATTTTTAGTCGATTATATCTCTTTCGCGGGGCTGGTGACCTATTCTTTTTTATTCTATATTTTGAAACATTACATCACAATGTTCAACTAGGGAAAGTTTCAGAAACTTCCCAGTGTAACTTCTATTTCGATGGAATGACCTTAAGTAACATTACAAGAAATGTATGGAAATCAGTAGGGAGAATTCAGACTCGTACCCAGTCGCTATTTATGTGTTTGTGGAGATGAGAGAAGATTGGATACGAGAGTATATTGAGGCGCGCGGGAAGTCATGGGAAGGGACGAAGGCAAATTTGCGTCAGTCGCTACTTTTCCTTTGCCCCTTCCCAGAACGCACCACGCGCCCGCATAATTAATCTCGCTCCAGATTTCCCCGGCTAAGTTGTTTCTAACCAGCTAAATAGCGATTGGGTACGAGTCTGGGGAGAATTGATGTTTTGAGCTTAGCAGTGATTAGAAACTAGAATGAGTAACATTAAAACGCTTTTCATTTATTCAGACATAAGTTCTATGTGTGCAGAAATGAGATCACTTCTGTAGACTAAAGTTTTTATATTAATTTCGCTGAAAGCCTCAATTTTTAATTTTGTTTTTCTTTGTCGAATTTATAAAACTAAAATATATTTTTAACAAAACACCGACTGAAAAATATTGCAGGTCTTGACAAGTAATCGGCGAATTATAAAGATAATTTGAATTACTAATTACTACATTAGACACTACAGTCGAAGCTTCCGTAAGCTGACACCCTCGGGAAGCGGAAAAAGTGTCCGCAACTGGAGCTGCCCGCTTATGGGAATGTGTAAATACTGAGTTTGTATGAACTAGAGTTTAAACGGGGTATTGCCGAGGCGGCCGTGAGTAGAGCTGTCCGCTTACGAGAGTGTCCGCTCAGAGAGCTTCGACTGTATACACTGACTGGTACATTTTGTTGCACTGATGTGGCCACTCTATATATTATTTATCCTAAATTATGTTTTACTGTAATTCCTCTATTTAGCCCGCGCCCCCTTCTAATAACCCAGCTTTCAAAGGATAAAAATATAAATAGTCCCCCTCCCTCTATTGAAGTTCCCCCCACCCCCCGGATTCACTGTGAACTATATATAAGTTTCTCGTGTCTTCTGTAATGGCGGCCACAAGCTTTATATTCGTCGAATAACTAATGGTTAAATTGATTGAGGAAATGCGGTTTGTATAATATAATTTGCCAATTGGCAATTGAACACTTTTTATACTGAACAGCTGTGAACATATATTGAAAAATAAAACACATATGTACTTGTGATTTGCCCACACGCACACGCACACGCACACGCACACGCACACGCACACGCACACGCACACACGCACACGCACACCTCTCGTTAATTGCTAGTACGTTATAACTTATTAACGTGTACAATGGCTACTGGTAAATGTATTGATAATGTGTTTTCAATTTCTGAAAATAAAGCAGAAATTGGATAATATTTACTAGCAAAGTCTTTGTATTCATAACAGGAATAATTAACACCCTAAATATTACAGAGTGCTTTTTATCTCCAACGACATTACACCCACCCTCACCCCCCAACAGGAACTCAAACAAGCATAGCATAAGTTTGAGACTTATCTATAATACATTTATGACAATTCATGATAATTCATGATAATTCATGATAATTTAACGTACCCTAATGACAGTCAGTCTGCTATATACATTCTTACCCGCGATAACAATTAAGCCCATCTCCGCTCAGGGAAACAGTACATTGACATTATTTCAAGAATGCGAAAGGAGCAAGAAACGCTATTATCACACCACAGGATACCCACTTAAAAAGAGCTCGAACCCAGTTCCCCCCGTCAGATTTACGGCTGCAGCTCTCGGACACCAGAAGAAAACTTAGGCTTGCTACTCGTGTTTGACTTTGTGTATTGTTGGTTTTCGACAAACTGGTGACTAAGTTCCCGTTCAATCAAGATTTCCCTTCGATAGACATTATAGTAGTTCTGCATCCATATGCTCGCGTACTTCATTAACCCTTTCACTCCCAGAGTCAAACCTTGAGTCAATAAATGTGGTTCTAAACTCTCGAGTCTGTGGATGAAACCCTAGTGTGTGACCATTCAAATGAAAGCTATCGACCAGTACTTTCATGTGGTACTGTTTGTTTCTGGCAATTGTACAAAATGAAATTCAAGACTTTTTCCTCAGTTTTGGCACTTAGCACTCTTGGGAGCGAAAGGGTAAAAGACGGCTGCGAGGAACTCCAGCGCGTTCGGAAGCACAAGAACACTTGATGATTCAAGACCCAACTACAGGAGATCATGCCAGCGTCAACCTGTTATCTTGTCTCGTTCTCCTCGCCCTTCCTCTTCGTCTCGTTTATTACATCCGCCGCTTTCTGCGCAACTTTCACCGAGCCACACCGAACTAGAGGGCTGTCCACGGATTAGGGGAGGGGAGGGACAGTCGTTTGCCTCCTGATATTCTCATACAGCAATTCCAGGTAATGTTCTTGATCTGAAAGAGAAGCAACGTTTTAGATTCCAACCGAAAAAGAAAACAGTTGAACCTCTCTACAACGGCCATTTAAGGCAAAATAGGACTGTTGTAGAGGGGTGGCCGTTCCGTTTGTAGGAGGTTTCAATAAGAGTTACCGTAAAAAGCTCTATTTAGCCCCCCCCCCCCCCCCCCCCCCCCCCCCCCCCCCCAAGAAGCCTCCCCCTAAGAAGCCTCCCCTTCTTGAGGCCTCCCCTTCTTGAGGCCTAAAATTAAATAAGCCCCCTGGGACTTAATTGAGCTTTTACGGTAAGTGTATGGATCGGTGTACAGACGGGATAAAAAATCCTCGCCGTTACACTGTTATAGTTGTTCCATCAAATGTAGTCATGAGATCCCTTTTGTCTTCCAAGAAGTCAGGCAATAACGCACTTATCACATACCTTGGTCCCTGTGTCGCGCCTTGTACAAGTTGAAAAGTCTGATTGTCAGAACAACGTGATCAGCTGACGGTGAACCGACCCTCATAAAGTACACGTGTTGACTCGTTACCAGGGCGTTCAGTTTGTCCTCGGGATCCCGATGACGCAGCTTTAAACAACTGACAAATCTGTGAGAGAGAGCAAGGGTGTCAAACAGACAATATTATCGATATTTAAGATGATTTCGAAGAGCTTAGATCATAGGAAACCCAACAATAATGGTTTAATTATGCAGAACAGTACTCGACAACTGACAAGAACCAGGAAGCCGCGTGGAACGGAAACTAACTGATTGAATTCCATTCAGGGCTAGCCTCCTACGCAGACATTCTTTGGGCTCGTCACGCACTCCTTCCCGACCTTGTTACACTCGCTTTCAAGGGAATAAAAGATTTGGTGCGCGCACATCATCAGCGATCATATAAAAATCGGCCTATAGTTTATCATCAACAAAAGAACTAGTAGTAGTTAATAAACACACAAACTAACTGCCACTGTAGATTTAAACAGTTAACGTTTTTGAGCATAATTAAAAGGCCGGCCAAACGTACGCAACATTTCAACGCAACACAGCACAACATTGCTGGATCGTGTTGTGAAGGAGCTGGCCAAACACACGCAACATTTCAACACAACATAACGCAATATTGTTGTGCACAAGATGTTGCACAGTTTGGCCATCCTGTAGTCTCCTACGCAGCCGTTATTTGTGTCGTCACGCCACTAAGTGGGGAGAAGCGTTGCGTGACGACACAAATAACGGCTGCGTAGGAGACTAGGCCATCCTGTTGCAATATGTTGCAGCGTGTTGGATGGTGCTTTCAAACAGCAAATCGAACTAGTGCCAATGCTCAAGTGCAACAATGTTGCACGAACGTGGCCAAACGAGTACAACATTATGCAACATCCAAAAATGTTGCACGAAAAATGTGATCCAACACCATCCAACATGTTGCAACATATCACGACGGGGTGGCCAAACGCATGCAACATGTTGTGTGCAACAATGTTGCGTTGAAATGTTGCGTTGAACCCGTTCGTTCGTCCGTTCGTCCGTCCGCATGTTGGCGTTCGTACTGGTTCGTTCTCTCGCCTGTTTGTTCACACGAGCCGGAGAGGCATTCTCCACTTACATTTCGTTCTTCGTCACTTCACCACGCATGCTGAGTTGCAGCCTGTGTAGAAACTCTTGGCCCTTCAACTTTCTGTGTACATCCCTCGGTACCATTTCCCAGCCGTCCACTGACGGAATGCACGAAAAACTGTTCTCCTCGCTTCCCGATGAATCTTGGTCTTCAGAGTCTGTCGGTGCCAGTCTCCTGGGTGTCAGATGTCTTCCCGGACTCCCTGGAGGCGAGGTAGTCGGTGAGTTGGACAGCTGAAACAAAACACGAAAATAAGAAGGGTGGCGAATGGTAAATCCGAGACTTGCCGAGACGCCGAGACCCTAGTTTAAAAATCCGAGCCCGAGACTTAGAGCTGCAAAAATCCGAGCCCGAGACGCAGTGATCCAAAACTCTGAGAAAATAGAGTATACAAGAAGCTGCATTTGCGAGATTCAAATTCGAGACTCTGAGATCGTCCTATTTCTGGCGAGCCCGAGATTCCGAGACGCTTTTTTAAGCGCCGAGATTCCGAGACTCGGCTTAATTTGTCGAGATTCGTTATTTTTTATAGACCATTCGCCACCCCTATAAGACAAATAAGGTGATTGATTCAACTCTGGGCGCTGTAACAAACGCTGTATGTATACAAGTTTTTAATATATCGAGACGTTCCATATTTGTTTTCATATTTTAGAAATAGAACCGACGCACACAAATGTAAAACAACAAGGGCCGATTATTGATTACTATTAGCCACACTTATTACACCACGTCTAAACGCAGTCTACGTAAAGTGCGATCCATCCGCATTGTAGTAATACAGTTTAGCCTTCTCCTAGTCGTGGTTTAAGAGTCCTACCGGCGTAAACCCCAATTTAGTCGTTAGCCCAGGTCTAACTTAGTTAGGTTTTTGTATGGCGTTGCTCGCCTACATTGTATTTCATCACACTGAAGAAGGGCTAACCCGAAACGTTTGTGCTTAAAACGTTTTTTGACACTTCTAAGAGTTTTTTAACCTTTTTTTTTACTAGTAACTGGGTTGACCCAATAAAACGTCTAATTACTCTTTTAAAATTCAAACAAGACAGAAAACACACTCTTGGAACCATACCCCTCAGGTATAAAGACGCCCGGCCAGACATGGCAACACAGAAAAAAAACAGGTTGAAGTCATGAATAATAAACAAGTTACCTGCAGTCTAGCTTGACCCGCATCTTTTGGAGGACTAAGAAGAAAACTCGTCAAGCTCCCCACGACGCCTCGGACAGATTTCTTCGACGAGTCCACGCTGTCCATGGGCTTAGAATTACTCGACGATGGACTGTTTGATTGCGACTGCGTGATGGCAGCTGTCCATGAATCAGCGAACTGTAAAGAAACATGTACCACAATGAGACGACAAACAAGAACGCGAATGACATCTGCGAGGAAAGATCGTACGATATTTGGTAATGACAGCGTTGAAAGTGTTTACGGGTAACGTTATACTTGTGGCGCGCCAGGAATTTTCGGCTTAAATTTGGCTCGTTTAAAAATAATTATAAAGATCAACGAGGACAGATAAAAGAGATACTGTAACGATTGTTTAAGAATGACAAATCTATAGAAAAACGGGTGGACTAAACTCTCTGCAGTAGTCTTTAACAGGTTGCTCTCCGACATTTTGTCAGGTTACCCCAACAGTTCGCTACCCTGGGTACCAGAGGTTTGTTTTTAGAACACCGGAACCGGAACCGCCAAGAAAAGCCTCTGGCACCCAGGGCCGGGTAGCCTGCGAACGCAGACGTATTTCCTCGAGCCGGAAATACGTCTGCGTTCGCAGGCTAAGGGCCGGGTTGTTCGAAAGCTGATTAACGCTAATCCTGGATTAGCGTCAATGGAGGTTTTTAATATCCCTTGTATTAAAGTGCATTTCACTGCTAATATTTTGTAGAGTTTGAGATTACTCAAAGTTAAAACTGAAGGACAAAAAATATAAACAGAAAACCTCACTGAAAAGTTACAAAACTGGAATCAATATTCAAGCTAAAAGTTCCGCCATAACAAGTTCCTTGAATACCTTCTTCCAGTTTACGCTGGTTTACGATAAAAAAATTACCCATAGCTATTTTGTTAATTATTACGATTCCGCCACACAAAATTCCCAAGACAACTTGTCCAGTTGTACCCAAGGACCCACCCATAGAGTTCCCCCCCCCCCCAGGGATATCAATTTATCAAAATGGGAAATACGCGTCCGCCAAACCAAGTTCCCTGTACAACATTTCCAGCTTAACAATGTCTACCCCAGGGGTACAGTCTACCCCAGGGGTCCATCCAAAGGGCTCCCAGGGATTTCACTTGGCGCACCTTGTAGTAGGATTCGGCCAAGCCGCCTCTCACGTGTCTGACGAATCCCATGTAGTCACCAGTCTCCTTCAGGTCGGCAAGTCCGCCGGCAATTTCCCAATGCAAGCTGGAGAGGTTACCAAGGAGATGAAGCGAGCCGAGAAGGGATGTAGACTGGCGCCCAATCTCCTATGAAACATAACAATACAATGGTTTGAATGAAGATAATTGCCACCGGGTAATGAAAAAAAAAAACTCTATTCGCGGAACAAAAATGTCTATGAACTTTTAACTTAGTAAAGGATATGAGGTACATTAGATTTAGACATTTGAACCAGTTTTATGCCTGGCCTAAGGTCCCACAAGTCTCCTGTAGTTCAGTGGTAGAGCGTCTGACTGGTGTGCGGAAGGTCATAGGTTCGACTCCTGTTGGGGGAACTCGGAATTTTTTTCCGAGTAGCTTGTGTCACTGACAGAATAATATCTCTCTCGTATTTCTACCAAGCTTAAAATATACCATTATTTCTTTCCACAAATTCTCATTCATCGACAAATGTATGCGGGATGTTCGTCACACTTGAACCTAGTTATATGGCCTTAGCTCCCAGTGGTAGAGCGTCCGACCGGTGTGCGGAAGGTCAGAGGTTCGACTCCTGTTGGGAGAACTAGGAATTCTTCTTCCGAGTTCGCAGCTTGTTTCACTGACTGAATAATATCTTTCTCAAGATTTACGATTTTGTGCAATATAGAACGTCCAGCAGCGTTATTTGTTGTCCTATTTCAGCTCGTGTCTCCTACTCTAAATAATTGCTTCTTTCAAATTTAATCGTATTCACTTGTCCATGAATGCTTATTTTTCCATAGATAAAGGAACAATTCTCCAGAGAACATCATGATCTCAAATGGTCGATAGCCATGTTCTTATGGTTTTTCACTTTGATATGGATCGACCGCTAATTCACTTTCAACGTCGTTATTGTAAGTAGTAATCATCAGTTCAAAAAAGGTTCCAGTCATTTGTCGAGTACTGTTCTACTTTGAGCTTCTTCAAGTTTTCTAAAGAACTGCCGCCTACTGCCGCTCAAACAGTAGAAAATGCCCTGTCGGACAGTCCCTAGCCTCCTCACAGACTTTCTTTTGGCTCGTCACACAATCTCTCCTCCTAACTGTCCCGGAATACATGCTTTTTCAGAAGTTTAATTTATATTTAATTTATATTATATTATATTTAATTTATATTATATTATATTTGTATATAATTTATATTAACCAACCTTCAAGTAATGCCTCCTGGCGTCTCGACCGAGAGAAACCAATGTCTTATAACTAATTCCAGTCCGTAGAAATTCCCCTACAAGAAAACAAAAGAAGGAAATAAATACGATGATTCACAAAATCGTCGCATACGACTTTTGTACCTCGCGTCATGCAAAAATCGTATACAACTCCCATCATTAACATTGTCTGTGTCTACGATTTGTCGTAGGGTTTTTAAAAACAGTTTCAAAATCCTACGACATTTTTCGCGTCGTACACGATAATCGTAAGCAAGTTGTGGGTTTGATTTTCACAAAACAATCAGTGTCGTAGGCTGGTCGCATGCGACATGCTTACGACAACCCTACAACACGAATCGTGTCGTGTAAATCAAATCTACAACTCGCCTACGATTATCGTGTACGATACGAAAAATGTCGTAGGATTTTGAAACATGTTTTAAAACCCTACGACATGTCGTAGCTACAAATAAAAGATGAAAGTTGGATACGATTTTTACGTGTAGCGAGCAGCGCGCGTTACAAAAGTCGCATGCGACAAAATCATACCGTCTAAATTGGCCCAGCCTTGGAATAGAAGTGGCCACACAACTCAGGTAACGATGAAATGTAGCGACGAAACTGTACCGGACAAGAAGATGGCGCCAACGGCAGAATACACTGTGAGTACAGAGTACAAAATCCTGATAGAAATTTCCCTGCTGTGTTGTTTTTAGTCAGACACCATAACAGACGAACCCCACCCCTTCCCCTAGAGAATTGACTGATGGCTACAAGATCACACGACAACTCTCCACAAGTGATCGCAAATACTCGCCCTGTATTTTCGGAAATTATTCGAGTGCTTCTACAAAAATTTGCCGAAAACGCACAATGTAACCCGTAATATTTTTGTATTATAAAAAATTCAACCCTTTTTCACCAATGTGAGCCCGGCAAGCAACCTCGATCCCAGGCTCTCTCTCCTTTTCCCCTTGTCGTTGGGAGAGAGCCTGGGATCGAGGTTGCCCGGCAAGGAGCTTCACGTCACTGATGACGTCACGGATGCGGCACGAATGGCGCATCGAGCTCGTAATTAAATCCGTCTCAATCTTCCCCAATTTTAACCATCCTTGTTCCTGTTTGGTTTATTATTACCTCTGGTGTTTTTTCTACCTTCGTAAACTATTATTGCGTGGTTTCCTTTGATTTGAAGGCAATTTTCAACAAAGCAAAGAATGACTTAACCCTTTTACTCCCAGAGTCAAACCTTGAGTCAATAAATGTGGTTGTACCTTTTGAGTCTGTGAATGAAACCCTAGCGTGTGACCATTCAAATGAAAGCTATTGAGCAGTACTTTCAAGTGGTGCTGTTTGTTCTTGACAATTTTGCAAAATGAAATTCAAGATTTTTCCCTCAGTTTTGAACTTCGCACTCTTTGGCAATGAAAGAGTTAATTACTATATCGCCACAGCAACTCAGTTTTAGACATAAGCAACAAATAAATCCTATTTACCAAACTTTATATTAGCGTTCTCCATCAAGGGCGGAAACCCAGCAGGAATCTCCAGCACGGTTTTTAAACTCTGCAGTTCATCCGGGAGTGTGATAGCAGGACTACACGTCACCACGACTTCAAACGGCTCCACGTGAAGTTTTTCAAAGTAAACTCGCGTCGTTGTTAGGAAAGCGGGAAGACTTTCGTTGGAGTTTTCGTCTGGTTCTTGGTTCGTTTCCTCGCCCCATAACTGAGTTTTGTCTCTGATGTCAGCAAATTGCAGTAGTTTCAGTATCAGTTTTTCTTGTACAGATACTGTTGAGTTCCCTAGTTCAGTGTGAAGTCTCTGTGGAATGATATCAAAATTAAAACTACAATCGTGGTCAAAACTAGTTGAGACAAATGAATATCACACACTTTTCACAAGTCACTTAGCTAACGAGCGGGTAGAAATGTTTTTATCCCCCTCCCCCCCCCCCTGCTCAATGTTGTTTCATGGGGCTGCCAATATTCATCCTGCTTCGTTTTAACATCGTTTTCACAACGCGACAACATTGAAATGGGGGAGGGGGGTTGAACAAATAGGCTGTAGTACTCAAATTGGTTGAAATTTGGTAAAGTGTCTCAACAGTTTTGACCGGCCACGATTGTAGTTTAGATTCTCGGGAAATAATGGAGAAATTAAAAGGAAAACAAGTGAAATAACAACTAACAATATACAATTCAATCTACGACTTCGTTAGCATTTCCGTAAGTGAAATTACAACAAATTACAAAGCATTGTTCAAAGCATTGTTCACTTTTCCTGTAGTACTGTACGTCGTGTAAGCTTCTTGAAATGTACCTTAACAACAATTCTCTCCTCTTCGCTGGCGGCATCCTGAAAGAATGAAAACCTCAGAAGAGACTGGGAACTGACGCCGTCAGTCCTCTGTAGTTGAAATGCAATGATTTTATCGGTGCAGTCCTCTACCTGTGAAAAGTGACATTTTATTAGTCCATAAAAACGTGTTTCACGAGTTTGCCTACAAACACCTTTTAATTTTGGCACGAATTTTCGACAATTTGCTAAACTCCAATTGTTTTTAAAAACGCTTAAATTCGTTGGCCTGTAAACTGTCTCCGTAGAGGGGTATAGGACCAAAGAAAATCGGTGAACGGAACGAGCCACTCCCCCAGGGGCGTCGACGTCCTAGGTCCCGAGTCTCCGCTCCTCCTAGGGGAGTCCCCCTATCCCCCACTAAGGAGCCAGTTCACAGCCTAAAATTCGACCCTCGGGCGGATAGATGGTCAAAGTCTTTTCATCCGGGGTACACTGCCTATTGAACTAAGTATATACTTTTTTGAAGCCGGAATAAGATATGTTTAGGATTGAACTACGAAAATTACGAAAATTGCGAAAAATCGCAGTTACACGACAAAAACCCAGATACGATGTCAGAGAGGTCTTGACGAAAACTGCGAATTTTACGAAAATTGCAAAAAATCGCAAAGTTACGAGAAAAACCCCAAATGTGATGTCAGAAAGGTCTTGACGAAAACTGCGAATTTTACGAAATTTGCGATTTTTCGCAATTTTCGCAATTTTCGTAAAATTCGCAGTTTTCGTCAGACCTCGTGAGATTCTGTATTGGTCTTGATGAAAACTGCGAATTTTACGAAATTTGCGAATTTTCGCAATTTTCGCAGATTTCGGAAGACCTCAGCAAAAATTTGTAATTTTTGTAGCTGCGTTCAATCCTGGACATAAGTGCCGGGATAGGAAGGCGGGGTGGGGGAGCGGGACAGAAACTTTATAGTTTTAGAGCTTACCTCCAGATCTTTGACACTAAATTCCAATGTTGTGTGGTGCTGGTCTCGAGTAAATTCGGTCTGTAAACAAAACAACGTAACAGCGTAAATTACAACATTGACTTTGTTATGCTTTCTACGTAATAGAAGGGATTCTTTATTGAACCCTCGCGGGTTAACACTCACGTGTAAACGATCGCAGGCAAAAAAACTTACGGGTAAACGCTCGCGGGTATACACTCGCGGGTAAACGGGTAGACACGCGGGTAACGCGAGTTCAAGAAATACAGTGACGTCAATGTCGTATGGATTCTAAATTTGTACATTGTATTACATTGTATTGCTAGTTTAAAACTTTTTGCTTCCCCCAGTAGCGTCCAGAACAAGAATGGCGCTAAAAAGTATCTCTCTGACTAAGACAAGGAGTTCACTGGAACCAGCAGGTATTTTTAGAAGAGGTATTTAAACTAATACTGGATAAAGGTGTCGTTTTTAGCAAATCCTTGTAAAAAATCACAGATGATCAGCACAGTAAATCAACAATGAAAACACGCGTGCTTACCTTTATATCCTCCAAGCTGACGTTCAACAGTTCTTCATATACGTCCATTTCTAAAGAAACCCTCACCCCTCTGAAGTTTATGAAAATCTTAAAAAAAAAAAAAAACAGCACAGCCACGAAATATGTTAGTAGACTGAAGAGAGTGGAGAGAAAAAATATGGATTATGTAGTATCTTGTTGCATGCGTTGTGTATGGACATGAGCGCGGGGTTTCTGATCCGACAACTGACCAATCACAATAAACCAATAATGTGAAGAACCAATCAGAACTCGAAGCTTGAACAGGCAGCCCGCGTCAAGCGCGGGAAAACGCGTCTAAAGGCCCGGCCAAATGCACGCAACACAAGCACAACATAATTGGATCATGGATTGTTGTGAGATGTTGTGAAGGAGCTGGCCAAACGCACGCAACAATGTTGTGCGTGCGTTTGGCCGGTCCTTAGCCGCCAAGTCACGATTGTCCCTGCTAATTGATAGCAAAAAAAAACAGCATCATGATGTTTGTTTGATTAGAGTACGTTGCACGTCCGATCAGACAAGGCTGCGAGGTAACATTTTGGGTGGATGATATCATTGCTGCGCCTTTCAGTAACATGTGAACTCTGCTCAATCAACAGTTGCGTTTTTCGCTGCCATCGATCATCTTAGCGGAAGTCTCAGGAAACAGAAGTTCCACTTCAACGGGTTCAAAGGTCACGTCACGTGGGTTGTGATTGGTAGATTTCGATTCATATTGTTTGTTTCATTTTTTCATGGTCCGTAGGTCGTCGTACATGTAATTATGATTGACATGCGAAAACGCAATCATAATTTTGAACTTCACGCGTGTTGTTGAAAGGCACCGTAATCTCGTCAGTTATCTCCTGTTAAATCAAAAACAACAGTTTTTACCTATTTTCAACTAATATTATATTTTAACATACCTGTTTTAGCGAAGACTGTTGTTCTTGCGCCTTTTTCTTCAACAATCCAAACAAAACATTCACTTGTCTCATATTCAATAAGCTGGAGTACTCCTGTAAATAAAGGAGAAATTCAACAAAAATTACAGTAGACCGAGTAGACAGGTCATGAGAATGATAGCCTGCGTGGCAGGCGTATAAAGGGGAGGGAGGAGCGTCGAACTCCCCTCCCTCCCCTTTATACGCCTGCTACGCAGGCTATAAGAATGAAGAATCAGATTGTCTCAACAAAATAAAAATAAATCAAACCACAACATATAATATCATCACAATGCAGCAACCTCGTCCCCAGGACCTTCTCTCTTTTTTTCAAGATGGCGTCCCATCAGACGCCATCTTGAAAAAAAGGGGAAGGCCCTGGGGACGAGGTTGCACAATGCAGTTACTAGATACAGTACCTTATGGAGCTCCTGGAATATTGGAATACATTCAGGTCTAAGCACCAGAGAAAAGTTCTGATCAGAAGTTATCCTTGCTACTGTGGAATGACCGGTAGAATTACTTCCCTGCAGAAAAAAAGTCAAATGTTTCACTCTCAGAATCAAACCTTGAGTCAATAAATATGGTTGTACCTTTTGAGTCTGTGGGTGAAACCCTAGTGTGTGACCATTCAAATGAAAGCTATTGAGCAGTACTTTCAAGTGGTACTGTTTGTTTTTGACATTTTTGAAAAATGAAATTCACGACTTTTTAATAACCTTCTTAACTTTTTTTTCTGTTCCAAGATTAAAATATCAAGTCCTTACTGGTTGCCATACAAACCTTAACTAGTTTTGAGAATTTGGTGCTACATCACTTATCAATAAGGCAATATGTTCCAGTTGTTGATTTTCTTATAATTATCACAAGTGACTTTTGACAAGAAGTTGATATCGTAAGGAGAAATTTACTTTGGTTAGTCGTCAATGTCATAGGCAGGCATACAGGGGACAATCATGGCTTTTTACTGGATCGATTCACCTATAAAGCCTGGCAGTACAAGTTAAGAGCAGTATATACACGAATCATGGAATCACTATGTTCTACATGTATCTACATTTAACTCTACAGAAAAGCAAAATTGAGGTGTTAGCACAATCCTTTTTTGGTCAAATTCACTTACAGTAATGGTACACTCCCATGGGACAGAGATAAAGTCGTTTCCAATGATAACGCAGGGATCTGTTGTCTGCTCTCTGCTGGGAACAAATGCTTGAATACCCGCTAAAGCAGTGTACTGAGTCTGATGAAAACAAAAAATAATATTATTATTACAAACATGCAAACAGAAAATAACAATTACAGTGTAAGCAGGTATTAGAAAATTTTTAAAACTAGTTTCTTACATTAATTGTTATAGTTTAATTTCCAAAGCTTTTTAAGCATAAAGTCGTGTAATAAATAGATATCTTATTAACCAAGCTTCCTGGGACCATACTGTAAGAATATCGGCCCTCTGTCTTTTCTGTCAAGACCTAGGGCCGATATTCTCCCAGAACGATCCCATGCTTGGTTAAAAATATATAAACTTACTTTTTTGTTTCTATGATGAAGAGAGAGATTGAATGACATGATGACACTAACAGCTTCACGTCCATCTTGAAAACAAACTGAGGCTTTAGAATTGTCACAATTAACGTTCACCTAAGCAGGAACAAAAACACTGAGTAAATGAGAGAATGAATGCACACACGCACACACAAAAGAACGACCGGAAGACCGACCGACCGCAACAAACAAACAAACGACCAACCACAATGAACCAACAAATAAATTAATTCATAAGATGCGAAGTTGCAAGAAGCTACAATGTAGTTTCGATTTGCTGTGGCAAATCAAATAATTTTGAAAAGGAATAATTCTGCTGTTTGGATCAATTATCTTAGTTTGTACTGTACATCTTATTCCATGAAGCTTACCTCTAATGTCTTGTTAGGTTACTCTTTACTTCATCATTAACAGCAGAAGATTCTGGCTCTAAATCTAAATCAAATGAAAATGACAAAATGCTTTAGCCCTTATTGCAATAATGCTAACATTATTTACATAGTCAATTAATTTTTGACTACATGCAATGGACCGGGAGAAATGTTTCCATAAAAAGTAAAGAAACAATTTCTGTATGCTTTTTTCACTTGAAATTATTGTAATTTTAATAATAATATAATATACCTTAAATTATACAATGAAATTCCGAGTGTTCAGGGCTTTGTAGACTACATGTCGAACCTCTAGCTACTAACAGGCACCTCCGATCTCTACAACGGCTAGTCTGCTTGCAGTCTGTTTCTCTCTCTCAGTGAGCACAGAGCGCGATCGAACTAAAAGCAAGGGTGGAGCGTGAGGAGCGGCGCACGAGAAGAGAAACGCCCCAATCCCTTCTCGTTCATACCGCCATCTTTTGCAACAACGGCCAGTTATTCTACCCCAGGGTGTCCGTTGTTGAGAGGTTCAATTGAACCTGCAGTACATGTAGCTGACAAGATTGGGCAAAATTATTATAGATCACTTGCAGTCCCCTTTTCTCTTAAGATGCAACAAGTGTTTATTCTTGCAAGCAAGATTATATCAAGAAAGAAAAAGACCGCAGGCAGTACGTCTAGCAGAATACAGAAAATATTCACTAAAGAACTCCCACATTACAATCACAAGGGCTATGCCTATTATAACATGAGTTTTAAAACTATACATGTACACGGTCTATAAATCTTACATCTTAATAGCTGAGCCAACAAGTGATTTTGATAAATTATAGAAGAATTAACTTTGCTTGGGCTAACAAAGATCTGTACTCCATGATAGCTGGATGTAATCTGTGAAGGTCCTTCCAAGTAAAATGTGGCTCGAAAATCCAAAAGTGACATTTTAAGGATCTGAAAGATATAACAGAAATTATTGAAAGCAAAATTCTAAGATCCTGTTTGACTGTTGAAATGCAGGCAAGTATAGCACTTGTCAATGGACTACTACAATCAAAACTTGAATCAGTTACCCTCTGGAAAAAGCATGAGCATTACAGGTCAATTTATCTCCTCTTCTGGTATAAATTTACCAAAAATCAATTTTACTCTACTTATAGATCATACAATAAATTGCCATTCCGAAGTTCAAAAAGGGACTGGGCCCTAGTTTACCCTTTGCTCAAATTGCGTAATATTAAGAAACAAATTCCACCACAAGAAATATCTCATGAAAATGAGTAAGTTTGCCAAGTTTGGTTATGTTACTTACATTGCACAGTAACCAGGCTGTGAGCTGTCAAAGGTCGCCCAAATCCCATACAAGTTTACATTGTATTCATTCATTACAGTACATCCCGGGGTGTCTAATCGAACAAAATTGAACAAAAAAACAATCGAACGCAATCGAACACCAATCGTTCGATTGCGTTCGGCAATCGAACATACCGTAAAACACCGGCGTATAAGCCGCACCCTGAGTTTAGAAGCTCAAATTTTGGAAAAAAATAAATCTAAAAAGTTCACAGTTTAGTCTTAAAAAAACTAACTTTGCTTCAATGAACATAATAAAGGTGAAAGCTATCAATCGTATCGAGTGTTCTATGTTTGTATCAATCGTTTGTGTCGATCGTGTTTTAATAGTTTTTTTTACATGTAATTTCAACTCTATTATTTTGTCGAGAGCATGACTACCTACTTAGACACACGATTGTTCTCTCCATGGAAGTTTTTTGTCATCATTTCTTCATTCAAGTTAGTTTTTTGAGGGTTTTGCGTGTCAACACAAAAGCATGCTTCATTGCGTCAAGAGCTTAGTAACCAGGCATTTCATTGGCAGGCAAGGAAAATAAATATTATGGTTTACTGTGCCATTCCCGTACGTTCGTTTGTGTTCGTTCGCTTGTCAAATGGAGAAGTTTGAGTTCTTTTCGAGCTGTTTGTGGTTATAACATCTTCAAGGATGCCTGGAAGCCATCCACATGAAACAACTACTCATTGCTCAAAGGGAGTTTGAGAACAATTTCGACAAATTTGCCATCATAAGTCCTCGGCAACACTGCAAACCTCTTATTGTTTTTTTTGTAGTAAGCTTATTGTTTTAGTGTAAAAAGTGTTAATTGGGGAAAATTTACAGAAAATTTACAGAACCGATAATCGAACGTTCGATTGTGTTCGATTGACAAAATTTTTTGGTGAGTTTGATAATGTTCGATTGCCGAACACAATCGAACGATTGGTGTTCGATTTTGTTCGATTGCTGAACGTTCGATTAGACACCCCGGGAGTACATGTAAATTAATGGTTTTCTAAATTAAAAATGTACCTTTTCTCTTCTGGCCTGTATAAGTCCTGGATCATAAGGCCCACAGCAGTATGTCATATCTCTCCCTTTTACAAACAGTGACGTAGCTTCTCTCGATGGAATCACCAGTCCATCTACAACAGCAGCCTGATGAAAAAAGCTGAATATATAAGTATAATGGAAGTACAAGCACAAATCTACATTATAACTACCGTAAAAGCTCTATTAAGCACCCGGGGGGCTTATTTAATTTTAGGCCTCAAGAAGGGGGGGGGCTTATTTCAAATCATAAATTTTCGAGAAAATTCACTTCTCTAAAACAGAACAAGAACTGGGTTATGTTTGACCGTCTTACAAATGCAACGTCATTTATACCCTAACTCAACGATAGTTCTGGAAATTAAAGACCACGTTTCAATACAAATTGGCTGAAAAGTCATTTACATCAGCCTGACGGAAGGGGGGCGGGGGGGGGGCTTATTAGAGAGGGGGGCTTAATAGAGAGGGGGGCTAAATAGAGCTTTTACGGTAATAATATTTGCATACATGTACGTGATAATTAATCAAAGCATAAAATTATCACCATTAAGTAATGTTCTGCATAATAATAGACACAGCAAATGTATGGAATGCAGTCCTAATTTATTACCAAATTAATTAATGGAGCCTGCTGATTGGGTGAATACTTAAAAAAACGTCAAAAATTGATCTTAAATTGATATTTCCCAGAGTCCTCTATTTTGTCCATACCAAGTGTCATTGTCATTGTCATGGGGATCTGGTAACTAATATTTCCCCATTTCTTTTGCTTTTGAAATTTTGCATGAGTAGTTTTCAGCACTATGTACAAGGAAGCAGACATTGGCGGAACCGGTAAAAATTGTGCGTTCCGCGTGCAATCACACATGAAAATGCATCCATGAAAGTACTGTACATGTAGTATGCCCTGCCCTCTACCATGCCCCCCCTCCCCCTCCCCCATCCCCCTAATGAATGGATTACCTCAAACAGCGCAACATAAGAACCTCCTCTATGTACATGAAGCCTACTTCCAATTTCCATATCTGTAGCATGAAACAAAGTAAAGGACGGTGGAATAGTCTCACTGGAATTACGTAGATCACTGCTGACCAAGTCACTCGGAGAATGCTATGAATCAAGAAAAGAGTGATTTTTAGCTCAATATTAATTTGATCTTGTCTACCCTCTCGACAATTTTAGAAACATTTATTTCTCGGTTACCTTATTCTCACTTATTTTCGCGAGTGTTAATTTTCACGGTTTTTGCGATGTATAAAAAAAAAAACACGAAAATAGATACAATATTTTTGTAAAATGTTAAGCCTTTGGGCCCTTTTTTCTCTGAAATCGTGAAAATAAACCACCGCGAAATACGGATCTGTCGATGTCGCAAAATTAAGTTTGCGCAAAAATTAGTGAGAATAAGGTAATTAACAGTCAAACCCCCCATAAGCGGACACCCTCAGGGCCAGAAAAACTGTCTGCTTAAGGTAGTACAACTGGCTAAAATGCTCCGAAAAAGGACCCTTTTTGAGAACTGTTTCAAATACATTTAAAATTCCATAGAAGAAGTTGTTAAGTCATTTTTATCAGAGAAACAGAATCTGCAATCGACATTTTCATTTTCCTAACGGAAATGTGTGAAATTCGTTACCTCACAAGTGGTGTAAAAATCAGTTTTTTCTAATTTTTAGGTTTATGTTTTAATTAGTAGTCATAATTTTGGTTTTACAAACAGTTATGAAGGAAATACATGAAATATGAGTTAGCCGCAGTGAAACAGCAAATTCTGTGTTAATTATTAACAGGCATTAAAATCAAGCACATGACTCCCTTAAATTTTTTCAAATTGAATGATCTTTT
This sequence comes from Desmophyllum pertusum, assembly GCA_029204205.1. Classification (NCBI taxonomy): domain Eukaryota; kingdom Metazoa; phylum Cnidaria; class Anthozoa; order Scleractinia; family Caryophylliidae; genus Desmophyllum; species Desmophyllum pertusum. Next base: position 600,383 of record MU826354.1, read on the forward strand.
GCGGCTAAACGCAGGAAGATTACTTAACATGTGGACAAAAACTGTGCCAAATTTCGTCAGCATTGAGTTTTTCCTAGTGGCAATTTGTTAAATTTCATCACATGTAAGCAAATCCAAGATGGCGTCTTAAAATGGCGCCCCTGACAACGAAATTCAACCTCCGCTTTCTCCAAAACCTGCAAACGGTGGACTCTTATCTTTTGGAATTGATCATAATAATGTTTTATCTACCAGCTGGCTGTAAACGAAGGCAACTTCATTTTTTACGACTCACCCAATTGTACTACCTTAAGAAAGGTGTCCACTTATGGGAGGTTAAAAATGTAGTGTTTGTATGTAGCTGGGAACATGACTGCGTGTCCACTTACGAGAGGTGTCCATTAGCAGAGGTTCAACAGTAATTTATAAACTCACCATTTTCCAGTGAAAAGTAAATGATGTGTATATATCTGTTGTAGTATCCTAAAAAATAGCAATTATTGAAAATGATGAAATAACTAGATCAATAAACAAATTACATGTACTACTAGTGGCCTAACTAGCCACCAAATGGGAAAAAAAAAAACTAGCCACCAAAATGTTAAACAATTAAATTAGCATATTTGTGTAAACAAACCTCTGAATCAGTAAATAATTCTTTGTGTATATCCTTTATAGAGAACAATATTGTGAAATCCCTAGAAGCAAAAACAAAGAGTCAGAACAACAATATTAAATCCTTTTCACTGTCTGAGGACAGTGATGCACCTAGACTGAATTACTTAATATGAACTCATAGATCGGTAAATTACAAACCAATGAATGGCCAGTAACCCTACCTAATTTTTTCAAAGTTCCACTCAATTTTCTTGAATGATACCTCTTCAATAGTCTGCAGAAAAAGTGACAACAGTCAACAGTTAAATGCACTTAATTATTACAATATACAATGATAACAAACATGTATAACTATTAACCACAAACTGCCAAAAAAAAACCTCACTGAGCAATTTCATTATTGCCAAGCAAACACATCGGAAGAAAATTACAAAATAATAATAATAAATTATTATTAAAATAAATAATAATACATTATTTTTAATTTGTTTCTCTGCCAGACAAATCATGGACCACAATTTTGAGTTCCTGGCTATTCTGGGAGAGGTGACATGTTAGGTTCTAGCTAGGTTAATGTCTGTCTACACAGGGCTGTTATTAAGTTTTGAGTCACCTGTTGCTTTGATCTTCACACCAGTAACAAACTTGTTGCTTTGTAAGTGAATTATACAACAACAGGCAAGTTCACCCATACCATCAAGGTCTCATCAAGCATACTCAGCCGTAACAGGTGTTATGGGTTACGCCCCTTAATGACAGCCCTGATACAAACCTAGTGGCTTATCAGGCCATCGCATAACTCCAGTTTTCATACAGTAGCATGAAGTGAAGTATTAATATACATATAGTTCTAAGCATTGCTACTCTCCCGGATGGGACGATACTCCATTGCAGGTAACACCCCAGCATTTATGTCAGGGTGCCCTGGGTGGAGAGATGTATTGTGGGTCAAGAATATTTAAATTGTCATGCCCAAGAACAGTCAACACAATTATCCCAGCCAGGACGAACCCGGATCACACAGTCCAGAGTCCAATGCGCTTTACCATTAGGCCACCACACCTCACACTGATACACGTACAGTGGAACCAGGTTAATACGGACACCAAAGGGACATGAAAAAATGTCTGTATTATCCGGGTGTCCGTATTAAGTGGGCTGATATAAGAGAAAATATGTGTCGTCGGGACAAACAAACCTGTCCATAATAGAGCGATTTTCATTTGAGTGTCGTAAAACCAAAACCAAAACCAACACCATGATTGGTTTTGGTTTAGCATCTGATTGGTTAAGTAGGTGGCGCGAGTTTTTTAAACCAATCACAGAACGTAGTAAAGCAAAACCAATTTCGGATTACTTTCGATACTCAATTGAAAATCGCTCTAAGCGGGTGTCCATATTAACGAGTGTCCGTAAAGCGGGGTTCCAGTACTGTATAAGACATACATGTACTGTACATGTACATGCACGCATTCAATAAATAAAAATGTACATACCACTCCTGGATCGTCATTCCATCGTACTTTAATGCCGTGAACTGATAAAAATCCAAATTCTCCTATAGTGATTGTTACATCATTCAGCCCAAACCACCAGACAAGTATAACCGACAGAATGCAATTTAAAAGCCTGTATTTTAAGAGAGAATAAAGTCATTAATAAAAATAAAATAACAATTTTTTTCCCAACATTATATTGAGGGGGCCTCCCTCCAGTGATAGATTCAGGGGGAGGTTCCAGGGGATACGGACCCCCCTACATGCAAATCTGAGCTCTGACTTGCCTTTTTTACTGAATCTTAAATTTCCAAGTAATCAAAACAGTTTTGAAATTATAATCTTACAACTGAAGGATCACAATTATATGACTATTATCTGGTTCAGTTTCAAAATGAAACTTGTGTCGCACTTCACCACTCAGGTAAATGTCTCCTATTTACCTACATGGTCATCACTTCTTCCCGGGTTAATGGAATACATTGTCCCTCTATCAAAAAATCGCCCCTACCCTCTATTAATTACCCCCTTTGACTAATAACCCCCTCCCTCCCTCCCTTTGTGAGCCCCCTGGGGACTTAATAGAGGAAAAGAGCAAATTTTTGCCAGGAATATTTAGGAATGGCTGAGAATTGAGAGACTCAAAATGTTCTGTTTCAGGAAACTAAAAATAATCAGTGCATTCCAAAAAAATATTGGGAACATCACATCATTTTGAAAATAACTCAGAAGAAAGCTCAGAATTTTTGAGACAATGTTTATATGCTACAAGGTCAGGGCTGTCACTAAAGCTTTGAACCAGCCAGCTAGCTACACAAGGGTCGGGAAGTATGTAGGCCTGCCGTAGCTGTTGTCTTTTAGTCACTTTCAAACTTTGAGTAGCCGGCCATCTTCACTGCAGTTGCAGGTCATAATATCTGGTTGTCGGCTACTAATGACAGCCCTACATGGTACTGCTCATATTGAACTCTCATGCAGTCTCACTGGATTGTAGAAGCATATACTCTGCACATCACATAATTATACTAGAGATATATTGAATATTTAGCACAATTATATTAATATTAATTGAGAGCAGTGACCCAAAAGAAATGTTGGTAGCAAACTAATTTTTCCATGACTCCAAAAACATATACAAACTGCACATGTTCAGACATTGCGCAATAAGCCTTCATTGTTTATCACCGGAGCTCAAATCGGATAATATTTGGCCATGGGTCGAGCTAAAAGTCAAGGTACATTCTTCAGCCCATAAAAATATCGACCCTTGGACGGGCGGGCCTAAACGATAATTTGCTGTATCTACAAAACATTGACTAGTTCTGTCTTGCTCTCACTATCAAAAATATAAAGCTTATAGTTTAGTAGAACAGTGCAGTTTCGATCGAATACATAGGCTTACAGTAAGCTTATAATTAAGCTTTATGATTCGACAAAAGTTCTAAAAATTAGTGAAACTGAAAGCTTACCAAGTGCTAATCCGAAGCCATACGTAATATATCCTAAGGTATATGTTAAGGACCAGAAATATCAACGAAGTGCTCACAAAAAACCACAGCACTTGTAGATGTAACCATGATTCGCATCATAGTTGCTCCCGGGTTGTGTCAGACTGTAGGTTGTATTGTTGTGACGTGTACGTAGAGACCTTGAGACAACAAGGGTCTATTGAAAATATCGTGCGAAGAAGGCTACTTTTGTTTTTCTAGTCGTGTAACTATAAAGTAACCAGCGTCTTGTCACGAGATGTTTTCGTTTGAGCTGTCCATTCAAATGTTTGTGGAGAAGTGATGTAATTTGCTCATTTGGAAAACATGATTATGCAAATCGAATATCTGTTGACCTTCAATCGCCACGTGACCATGACACCACATCACACCACACCTTTGGCATTTTGATTCTGGATCTGGCAGGATATACGTTCCTACATATTGAAAGTTAATTCAATTATCCTCTTCATTTCGTGAGGTTTTTGTATAAAGAGACGAACACGCAACTGAAACGCTTTCCCTGTGTCGAAGGCTCTCGTTCCCAGGGTCTCTCAGAGACCCTGGGAACGAGGTTGCTCTCTGTCCTCTGTCACGCAACATCCCACCCGCCATCTTGAAAGCGGAGATGACCCTGGGGACGAGGTTGGTCACGCAAGTTGCAAACATTGCAACATTTCATCTCGAAGCTCAGTTTAGTTTAGTGTTCCACTTCCAAACAAAAGAATGTCACCCAAAGATGATAGGGCTTCGCCATTCCGTTTATGATATTTCGCTGATTTTCACATTTTCTAGCAGATTATTTGCAGATCATTTTCGAGACAAGGAGCTTCACCTTCGCTTCCCATCTTTCTTTGCGCCCCCGATTTTCCTTCCACGGCAGTGCATGGGAACGAGGCTTTGAGCTAAATTGATCGATTAATTATAAAGCGTGGGCCAAAAATATATTTAAGTAAAATGTACTAAAATCTCATCCATCGGAATGAACGCCAGGCTACTTACATGTAATTCCATGTTTTCGTACGTTTCGTTAGTCGCTCCCGTTTACACATTCCCTGGCAATAATTTGTTTTGTTTTTGTCGTTTCGCCTGACAAATTACTGAATACTGAAAAAGATATCGTAACAGAAACAAACGGACTTGACCAACCAATACAAACCAAAATCAAAACAATCGCTTCGGGCAATAAATAATTCAGCATAATAATACAGTTGTATGTATGACCTCCGTGTTTTTACGGGGAGATATTTAAGTGCAAAAGCTGGATATTTTACTCGCTCGCTGGAAAATATCTATATTTCGTGCACGGAAGAAAACCCTTTGAAATTCAAGCCATGAAATTGACTCCAACTCAAAGAAAAAACCTGGTTCCGCTGGTTCTGTTTTTGGCAAATCTGGTTTTTCTCTACATAGGAGGGCTCGTCTTTGAATCTATAGAATACCAGCCTAAAACAAAACACACAACTGGCAGATGATGTCAGTTCGTTTTTGCAAACGTTCAAGGCAACCTCGGTCGGAAAGGCGATTTTACCAGCAGATTTTGACAGCAAGGAGCTTGTGAAGAAACTGAAGTCCGAAACACTGAAAAATCTCGACGCCAAGTTTGAGAAAATACGAAGCGAGAGAACAGCTGCTTCGAAACCGCGCTGGAGCTTTTCAAATTCCCTCTTCTTCGCTACGACAGTGGTGACCACAATCGGTAAGATGTAATTCTTTTTAACCGCTTAGAACACTTCTTGTAATTTTAATTTACTACGGCATGCAAGAGTTTTACAAAAGCTGCATACTTTTTTTTAAGAATTTATCGCGTGTGTATTAACAATAAGTATCAGTTTAACTGAACTAATTTTCGGTAAATCGACGGAAAATCCTTTTTCCCTTTGAATGCTAATAGACATAATAGTTTTGCCAGTCAAGTAATGCAAAAATCGATCTGGAATTAAGATAATTTATTTTATCGATCATTGGTGTAATAACTCTGTTTTGAAATTTTTTGAGGAGGAAAAGTGATTATTTTTAATCGGTGCCGAATCAAAATAATCTGGCATTTTTAAACATATTACGAGAACTAGGCAATTGTCTATTACAAAGTCATCAGTTCTGTACTTAAACTTGATATGTAAGTTGCAGCTGTCGTAGACAACTTTTTTGAAAAAATCTTTATGCGGAAAAATTATTTTTACTACTGAGGTTCATTAACATTTAATCAACATCGTACATGTTTATTTATTTTGATTTTTTCTATCCACAAATGAGTGATCTTCCATAATCACAATAGATCTTACACGAAAAACATGTGTTATTAGTTACGGAGCTGTCAGCCTCACCACACGACCACTCCAAAACAAATGTATGAGACTTACATTGAAATATCGCCAATACAGAGAACCGGTTTATGCTCACGAGAAACATTAGACTAATACCGTAAAAGCTATATTTATCCCCCCATCTCTATTAAGCCCCCCCCCCCCTATCTAATAAGCCCCCCTTTGGAAGTCAGATTTTGTAATAAGCCCCCCTCTCTATTAAGCCCCCCCCCCCCCCCCCCCCCCACCCTCCTTCCGTCAGGCTGATGAAAATGACTTTTCAGCAATATTTTCTGGCGTTTCAGTCACTTTGTATTGAAACGTGGTCTTTAATTTCCAGAACTATCGTCGAGTTAGGGTATAAATGACGTTTCCTTTGTAAGACGGTCATATATAACCTATTTCTTGTTCTGTTTTAGTTAGTGGTGTAATGGTAAAGTTTGAAAAATTAATGTGAATTTTCTTGAAAATTTATGATTTGAAATAAGCCCCCCCAGAGGCCTGAATTAAATAAGCCCCCCGTGCTCTGAGTCGGTGGTTTCCGGACGCGCGTGTATTTTGAGTACGAGCGCGTCGTGCGAGATTACAGCGGGACGTTCGTTTCCCAGCATTTTGACCAGGGCGCCCAGATTTTGACTCTCGCTTCTCGCACTAGCCTCGCGCAGAGCGGCGTGTCGCGCTCGCGTATGTCAGCAGCTAAAATATTCGCGCTTCGCTCCGATAAACCTTCTCTTTTTTTTTTCTTCCCTTCGATAAACCTTCTTTTTTCTTCCGTTAGGCTATGGTAACCTGGCCCCAGTTACACTGGGCGGTCGCATGTTCTGCATCGTGTACGCTCTCATCGGAATACCGCTGACCCTAATGCTGCTAGGCGTCGTGGGAAACCACATCGTTCATTATCTGAATGACGCGTGCGCATGGCTGGTAAACCGCATACGAAGGTACCACAGTGGTTACGAGTTTGAGTCTGCAGACGCGCAGATTAACGCTCCCGTGTGGGTTGCGTTACCGATAATTTTCCTGTTTCTAGCGTTTATGTCATCGGTGTACTGTGCCCTGGAGGGTTGGGATTTTGGAACGGCGCTATATTTCATCTTCATCACGTTTACCACCATCGGATTTGGAGACATCGTGCCTCGATCTCAAGCGGTGAGTATACTGTTCTCTGATTGGTTTAGAGTTTCATTCAGCTCCGAGCGTGCTAGCATGACTGATCGTGATTTTCCGTAGTTGTTAAGCGCAACATCGGACGGTGTAAACCGCAGGTTGCAGGTTGCAGGTTACAGGTTGCAGGTTGCAGGTTGCAGGTTGCAGGTTGCAGGTTTGCAGGTTGCAGGTTGCAGGTTGCAGGTTGCAGGTTGCAGGTTGCAGGTTGAAAAAAAATTTAAAAATTAAAATTAACAAAAATTAAAATTAAAAAAATAATATTAAAAATTAAAATAATTAATAAAAATTTAAAATAATAATAATAAAAATTAAACAAAAAATGTTCCTTTTTGTGTAAAAAAAAAGGAAAAAAAGATTATCTTGGAAGATTTAAACTGGACTGGACTCTTAGTATGAGAATTTGAGGAACCATTTCAGATGTTCTCGTTTCGGATCTTCTGCCGAAATCTTCGGGTCAACTTCGGATATCTTCGGAAATCTTCGGGCCATCTTCGGAAATCTTCGGACATCTTCGGAAGTCTTCTGGTCAACTTTGGAATTCCGCAAATTCTCATACTAAGAGTCCAGTCCAGTTCTAAATCTTCCAAGATAATATTTTCTTTTTCTTTTTTTTACACAAAAAGGAACATTTATTAATCATTTTTTATTTAATTTTTATTATTATTATTTTTAAATTTTTATTAATTATTTAAATTTTTAATATTATTTTTTTAATTTTAATTTTTTTTAATTTTTAGTTTTTAATATTTTTTTTCAACCTGCAACCTGCAACCTGCAACCTGCAACCTGCAACCTGCAACCTGCAACCTGTAACCTGCAACCTGCAACCTGCAACCTGCAACCTGCAACCTGCGGTTTACACCGTCCGGGCGCAACATGGCCTTTCAATAATATTGTAAGTGCTTTTGCATTTTTAAGTTGTGAGCTTGAAAGATCGGAGAGAATACTAAACAGCTAAGTAAGTTGAGTATACCGAGAGAGAAGTCATGAACAATGAATAGAATGGGGTTTGAGCGCTGGTCATAGTCTAAGTCATTGTGTTGTGTTCTTGGACAATACACTTCACTCTCACAGTGCCTCTCTCACCGACGAACTGTTACCTGACAAAATGCTGGGAGGTCAGTATAACCTGCGATAGACTACATCCCATCCAGGGGGAGTAGCAATACTCCTAGTCGGGACTACGAGCTCCGGCAGTGTGGGCCAATTTGGCTCGAGGGCAAACTTTACCTTTTTATCCGCATGCCGGGATGAAATATGCATGGAAATGTATACATGTAAACATGTAGTCCCACCATGCCTTAGTTATTGTGTTTTAATTTGTATGCACGTTTCGTAGCTAGGTTCTTTGTAGTTAGTGTCAGGTGAAGAAATTAATGATCCTCGCAGTTCATATATGACTCATTCATATACTTTATAATTCTTTGTAGTTAGTTAGTTTAACCGATTTTCAAAATGAAATGCTTCTGATCTACAAACATCCCCATATTGAAAGAAATGATGGTAATTGTTAAGACTGTTACTGATAGAAACACAATTCTTTGTGTTTCTTGTTTCTTTTTGTGTCATGACTGAATGATATATTTCTCATTTCCACGTATTTCCATGTTTTTCTCAACTCTCGACATCGATGATCATGATGCTACTTTAATTTATCTATCATGACTGATGTTATTATAACTTCTCACTTGTCAGTACGTAACTATCTATAGCTCTTCCTTGAAGGTGCTAGATCATAATCTTTGAATGTCCATGTATGACATGGTGGATCACAGTTAACTCTTTTATCTACTTGAGCCCTTTCTATCCAGGTCACCTCATGTCAAAGGGTTTAGTTTCTTTTCACATACTAGCCGCCTTCTCGATCTGTGAAACAGACCCTAATTCGCACTGAAGACCACAATGACCACAATGGCGTATAACTGACTTCTAAACCTGACAGCCACTTTATATTTATCACATAACTGCTTTTCTTTATACATAAGCAGGCATCTCACCGCTGGAAGGGATCACAGATATGCGCGTGGTTCACGCTTCACAGACTTTGGCTCACGTTTAACACACTTCACTTCACGCGCCTCCTCTCTCACGAACAAATCACAGCTGTTTCATACTTAGCACTATGCAGTCAGTCTTACAGAGGGGTTTGATGGCAGCGATATTATATTTGAGCCGTTCAAAACAATAAATTCTGATGTTCTTCGTTGGGAAATGAGTTCTATTTTTAGTTGCAAATAGTTCCTGTTGCTTGCCACTCTCAACCTCTATACTCTACAAAACGCGCGCTACACTTCAATAAAATATGCTTTGCGCTTGTAGTTTATTTCTCTCAATACTACAACCATTGTGGTGAAAGGGTCTTTGGACGCGTCTTCTTTCTCTTTCACAAACACTCTATCTTCCACGAAAATGTTACTACATGTACGTTACCATGGAAACGGAAGTCAACCAAGTCACTCATATGTTCACTGTCTTTTGCTTGTGTGGCTTTTATCTTTTGCGGAAAAGAAATCATAAGACATTGTCACCTTTATACACGCACAGACACAGCACTGAGGTTGTCAGTGGGTTTCATCTTAGCCTGCGAACAGGCTTTCCGGGCGCACTCAGACGGCGGGGAAAATAGCCTGCGAACAGGCTTTCCGGGCGCACTCAGACGGACTCAGACGTACTGTTTCATGGAACACGCTTATATTTCACCTCACTTCCCATTTCTTAATTTGACACTGAGGAAAGGAGAAAGCTTCAGCTAGTATAATATCGCTTTTGTTTTGTTGTCCACAAGTAGTCCCTCTTTGAACTCGTCGAGTGAACTTGAGAAGCGAAATGAAGCGAGAGGGGAAAAATGGCCGTACGAAAACCGCGCGTCTCGCCCCAGTTTCCGCGCGGCTTTTTTTATTCCTCGCTTGACGAACTGAGGGAAAGAGGGACTGCTCGTGGTCTATTTTTGTTTTCTTTTGTTTTTTAATTTCTGTTATTGTTGTAAGCGATTGCATGTGCATGAGTATAATTGCATGATTTTGTTTTCTTCTCTCCTCAATGTCCGAACAGCTTGCATTGATATTTCAGGGTATCTGGATCAACCTGATGCTTCTCTACGTTGGACTATCAATCGTCTCCATAACCATCAACCTCTGCGCGCAGAGCCTCATGACGCAGCTGAAAAAGACTGGACTCTACTTGAAGATCCTGCAGCTCTTCACCACTTCGCAGGGGGACTCGGCCGAGAGCAGCAACGCTCAAGCGCAAGAGGGGGAAACCGCAAGTAAGAATGATCGTAGGTCCAGAAGAAGAAGTCAAGGAGGGAAAGGAGAGCGGATCGCGATGTCAGATCTTGAGGCTAGATCGGATGGTGATAAGCCGAATGCTGATAGAGAGGATGACGAACATCATTCGACAAGGTTGAAGATTGTTCGGGATGCCGATGGCAAAGGTTACGGAACTCTACAAGAATAAAATGTTTGAAGACCTTTGAATGCAGAGGACAACACAACGTAGAAATAAATCGCTTGGCTACTGTTTGTAAGACGTCATTTGAAGAGTAACTAAACCAGATTGATTGCAAGGTTAACGTCGGTACTAAAGCAAATTAAAAGGACAGGGTTCGCTATATTTCAACAAGCAGTGAAGACATATACCCCCGGGTGGACTCCCATATAAAAGTGACGGGGATGATCGTCGGAATTTTGGAAAATAACCCCTGAAAGTTACCATAATCTCGTTTTGTGGGCGTGGCTCGAATTAGTTTTTTAAACCTAAGATGTGCTAATTCTAAGACAAAACTAGTTCTTGTCAATTTTTCCCGCTTAATACCCTGAAAGGTACCGGAATAACTCTAAGGGTAGTCATTTTAGATTTTAAAAACCCCTAAGCGGTACCAAACCACAATTTTAACCCCTAAAGGTACGACGATCACCCCGTCACTTTTATATCGAAGTCCCCCCCCCCCCCCCCCCCCACCGGGCATATACCTTTCTTAAAAGGCCTGGGAATGTGAAGACACAGTCGTGGTGTCGCCAGTTTCAGTAGAAGTTGTGCTTAGCTCAGTGTTTCAGCTTTAATCCAGCTCTTGAGAGCAATTGATCCGTTGTGTAACGGCTGTTGATGTCAGCTGAACTTCAATATTTTAAATACAAGGAAATTCAGAACTGAACAATAATTTTGCGAATCATTCTGATAAAAAAGTATTTAATAAATATATAGCTTCAAGATATTAAAGGCCAAAAGGTAGCACCAAGATCGGAGAGGTTAATCTAAAAAGAGAAGGATTCCTAGCCTGCGAATACAGCCGCCTTCCACTCGCGGCTTGCTAAGCGCCCCGCGATGGAAGGCGGCTGTATTCGCAGGCTAAAGGATTCCCCGTGGTCCATAACACTTTTTGAATTCTATTAATCTTTTGCGTCATGCTGTGAAAGATATGTTTATTTCTTTTTGATCGAGGTTTCGCCGACGCCATCACGTTACTGTAAGTTACCAATCAGGTAGCGCTCTTTTAAAAAAAATAGCTCAGCTGTGGACTGAAGTTAAAAATAGATTTCAAAAAATTATCATTGGGGAATGCTTCTCTTAGATCATCCTCTCTTGGTATCAGTCATAATAATTGCCATATAGTTTTGTACAATCTAGACTGACGTGAAGGATTGGGAATGTATGCGAACAGAGGAGAAGGCTGAAATTCGGGCTACGTGAAATACTATATATATATAAAGGGGACTTGTATATTCGGCGTCGGAGTTGTTTGTTTCCGGGTCCAGTCATATAGGGCTCGTTGAAATTATTATTAAAAATAGCATTTGCTTTGCACAATCGGTTTGGGATGCACTGTATACTAAAGCAGGATAAATTTTACAACGGGAATAACACTGATTTGTATTATTACAGTGAACCAAGTTAATACGGACAGCAAAGGGACATGAAAAAGTGTCCGTATTATCCGGGTGTCCGCATTAAGCGGGCTGATATAAGAGAAAATATGTGTCGTTGGGAAGGGTTCCACTGTACCACAATCTCGTTTTGTGGGTGCGGCTCGAAGAGGTTCTCCCAATTCTAAAACAAAACTAGTTCCTGTCCTAAAGGGTATCGGCATAAACTCTGATGGTCGTCATTTCGAACAGAAGCAGATAAGACATTCTCGTCCCCAGAGGCCACGATCCTTTTGGTCAGCACCAAGAATCGAGACCTCTGGCAGGCACCCTCGTCCCCAGGGCCCCTCGTTTTTTTCTTTGCGCCCGAACCACGTGACCAAAAGAAACGGAGGATCTGGGAACGAGAATGTCTGGCAGGTCCCAATTTGTTGAGCATGCTCAGAGTACTCGTTCTGTATTCTCAGCCAATCAGATTTGTCAGATTTGACGGTTAGTCCGAGATTCGCGGACTTCCGGTTTTGGAACCGGCCAGAGGTCTCGATTCTTGGTGCTGACCAAAAGGATCGTGGCCTCTGGGGACGAGAATGATCCATTCTCCTTCCCAGATTCTACACGTCACAACATTTTAAAAAAACGCGTAGCTCTGGGTACGAGAACGCAGCCAATCAGATTAACTGGAAGTCCGAGATTCGCGGACTTCCGGTGTTGGAACTCTGGGGACAAGAGGTACTCCCCTGGGTTTTCCACTTGCTGCACAGGGGCCCTCGCATCATGAATGAATAAAAGATTAATAACTTACCGATGTCTTGTGTTTTGTTGGCGGCCATTTTTAAATACGCGGTCGGCTAGTGCGAGGTCTGGAACTGAGAATTAAACCGCGCGAGGTCTGGAGCCGAGAAATCTTCGGAAATCGGGGAAGTGCGATGATGGACCCCTGTGTTGCTGTTTGATTTTCCGTCTGGAATATCTAATTGGCAATGGCGGACGCCGAAGAACTCTTGATCATTAAAGGCAAAAGAATATTGCTTCCAGATTGCATTTCTTCGGGATGCATCATCGTAAAGAATGGGAAAATCGTCGGAATAGAAAGAGGGCTCGATACGATCCACGTGTCTTCAAGAACGGCAAAGGTAAGGGGACTGATCATGATGGCCTACTCGTTTCGATCGATATTTTTTGATCCTGTAAATGTAACATATAAACTGGGATAACAGTCTATGCGAAAACAGAGATAAACCTCACAAATATATAAATCACATTTGGTGGGAAATGCTTCCGTCATGACTTATACCTGCTCATACAAAGAGGTTATTCAGCGGAAAGTTGTGTAATAGGAGTTAATTTGTTTTGTTATTCAAATTTGGCAACCATTAAACAAAAGAACTCTTTGTTTCAACAGCCAATAGTTCTCTAGTTGGCACATTAATAACAATAGGTGACGTAACGAGAAACATCGCTATACGGCTATTATTACACAACTTTCCGGTGAATAAATTGTTTATTATACGACATAATTATTTTCTAAACTAGTAATACGTGACTCGCGCAGGTCCTCGCGAAGCTTTTGTTGCCTAGTTTAAACGGGCACGCCTGCGATTTGATCTGCAAGGTTTCCAAGAATCGCTGCAAGGTTTCTGAGAATCGCCGGACGAACGCCGTGTTTTTGCTATGCCACCGGATTTTGGTTTCGATTGGAGTTCGCTCGTCTCCCGACACATCTGTAATAAATTGTAGCGCTCTTGTACTGTTTTCCCCACTTTTCCGTCCGAATGATCTGAAACCACTTCGCTTTTGCAGGTAAAATCTTCTTCGCAATATCGGATCGGCGAATTATTTTCAGACACAAGTCTTCTACCCTGCGAGCAGAGTAAAGTCTTCACGTCTACAATGAAAACTAAGCCATATGTTGATCGTACTTTTAGAAATTCCTGAGTCGTCTTTCCTTTTCCTGTTGTTAAATTCGTTCGATAAACAAACTTGGGAGTAAAAATTGTTATTCTTCAGCAGCCGTTCCTGTTTCTACATTTACGTGTACAAAGATTACGTCGAAGTCAATGTTATTAAGCAAAGAAACGGGGTTAAAAAAAGAACGGCCTGGATTCGAACCGAAAAAAAAAAAGGACCATAGTAGGATTTGAACTCTCACCCTCAATCCGAAGATCAGATTTAAAAGTTAGCGCCTTAAGCCGTTAGGCCACGAGCGCGCCGTGTGACGTCATGCCATCCCCCAACTCCACAAACATTTATGATCGTAAAGGCCACACGAGAATTGCTCTCGCGTGAGCTCTTGGGGGACAGAATTATAAACCCCGCTACGCGAGGCCTTCGGCCTCGCTTCGTGAGGAAATATAGGCTTTCAACAGGGTTTTCCGCAGCGCGCGGTCAGGTAGGCTCGATTTTCCAGCCGCGTTCCTTGCCCCACACCAGTTGCAAACCGGACTCTCAAAACGGCTGGAAAATAGAGCCTAGCGGTCAGAGGGACTAAGACCCATTGAATACGGTCTCTTATTATATGGCAAACTGGTCCACGACGAAAAGGAGCATTCTGATTGGTTCCCTGAGCGGTCCGAATTTTGCAATACGGACCGCTAAGATGGACCGCTAACGAACTCATTTCGCCGAATTCCTTTTATGAAACATTGAACAAAGGAAAACTGTTTTCTATTAAGTAGAAACATTTTTCCTTATGTCTGGCGGACAATTTTGGGCTTTTTTGGCTAAACTTTTCGCAGTGGCCTGAAAAATGCAAGAATATACTTAGCTTTGGTGCGCGCGCGTTAGCCGAGAATGGTTGCATTAATTCATCAACAATTTTTTTAAAAAGCCATTATAATAAAAACTTTATTGAACTAGCTTGTTCAGTCCGTATTGGGAAATATTGGTCTCGTTCTTTTTTGCATGTTTATGGACCTCGCCTTCGGCTCGGTCCATAAACTTGCAAAAAAAAGAACTCGACCAATATTTTCCCAATACGGACCTCACGCTAGTTCAATAACATCTATATATTTGCTCTCGTCTTTGTGCGTATTCGCACTCTAAAGTGCTATGTCGTATAATAATGTAGCGTATACACGCAAGGAAGAAAATATGAGACGTCTGATAGTTTCTGCTCGCTCGATTCGCACTAGATGTCTTGGTTGCTGAAAATTTGTAATTATAAAGTACAACCGTAGTGTAAAATATGTTTTTCTCTTCTTCTAGAAACAGATCATTGTTGATCAATGTTAATTTGGTGACGTGTAGAAAATAATCAAAATACGAGGCCAAATTTTTTAGACCCCCCCCCCCAAAAAAAAAAATTCCCATTCTTTCAAATTGGGGAATGATACATCTTTTATAACCATAACCCTAAGAGAAGTCCCTGCGAAAATCTTTCTACCCAAAAATATCAGCCAGAAATTTTCTAAACCCCCCCTCCCCCCTGAAAAAATTCTCCAAATCGTCAATTTCAAACCCCAAAAGGCCTTCGCACCTCTCCCCATCACTAGTATACCTGATTACCCCCCTGGGAGTCCTAGTCACTTCATATGCTACAGAAACTGGCACTGAGTGCCGGCACTGATGTACAAATCTGATGTCAGATTAACATCTCTTAACACAGGTATTAGATGCAGGAGATCTTGCAGTAATGCCAGGGGTTGTTGATAGCCATGTCCATGTCAATGAACCTGGAAGGACAGACTGGGAAGGGTTTGCCACAGCCACACAAGCCGCAGCATCAGGTGGAATCACCACTATTGTAGACATGCCTCTGTAAGTCCTTGCATTTGGGGGGGGGGGGGGGGGGTGATTGTTAGCAAATATTTTTATTTTTTATTTTTTGTTCTTTTATCTTAGCCAAGAACAGCGACAATTTTTACACCTGCCAAGTGCACTTTATTTATTTTCTATGTAAATGACTATTAATTTAAATCTAATTTTTTGGCGGATTTTGGGAAGTGGCTAACCATCCAATCCACCCCTGAATCCTCCCCTGTCCTTACTGATTGTCGCTGGGTAGGTCCTTTTATCATTTTATCCATGTAAAGCGCATTTGATCATGATATGAAATTTGCGCTATATAAATTTTAATTATTATTATTATTATTATTTTACAACTGAGCATGTCCGAAACAAAATGAGATTTGAAGCTTAATTTTAAAAATATATGAGGAAGGAGTTGTGGTCTTGAGATTTTTAAAGGTTCAAAAGGAGATCTTGAGATTAATTTCCATTTAAGTGGGGGCCCTGGAATTGATTCCCCAAAATTTGAATTTCTCCTCCAGCTCACCCCCTGCCCCACCCTTCTGTATAATGACTGGTCCCCCTCCATACCCACCCCAAGGAAAGTCATTGGAAATTCTAAGGGGGAGGGAGGTCCCAAAAGCCAAAATTTTAAAAGGAAGCTGAACTGGAATTTCCAGAGGCCACGGGTGGGGGGTTCAAACCAAAAAACTTTACATGGCGGGGTATGGATATTTTCTGGAAAACACATTCAATATGAAAATTTAAAATGCACTATCAATGTGCATGGTATCAATACAGTCATTATAATTGTGTCTCTCTCACTATTAATAGGAATTCCATTCCACCTACCACCACTCTGGATGGTTTTTACACCAAACTTAACTGCGCCAGGAACAAGTGTTGGACAGATGTTGCCTTCTGGGGAGGGGTGGTACCAGGAAATCAGGCAAGTACAGTCAACTCTTGTTACAGCGGACACCCCTCAGGACGTAGTTTGTAGTCCGTAATAGTGAGAGTCCGCAATAGCGGGAGTCGCTTTCAGTCAAACCTCTATAGCTTTCGCCGGGGAGTCAGGGCTGGATTTTGTCCATAATAGTGTGGGTGTCCATAATAACAGGGTGTCCGCAAGGCGAGAGTTGACTGTATACTAGATGTTATTGGCATGCAGCAGGAGGTCTGTAATTAAAGTTGGGTACATATTGATCAAGTTCTTTTTTCTGCAAGTTTATGCAAAAAAGAACGAGATCAACATATATTCCCCAATACAGTCCAAAGAAACTAGTCCAATATATAAGGTTTTTATTATAAATTATGGCTCTTTTAAAAGTTGCTGATTGATAAATTAATGCATCTATTCTTGGCAAATGCATGCACCAAAGTCAAGCATTTACTTGCATTTTTCAGGACACACATAATTTAAGTTTAACTGAAATTATCTGCCAGACGTGAAAAGAAAATGTTTCTTAATAGAAAACTGTTTTCTTTTGTTCGATATTTCACAAAAGGAATTTGGCAAAATTAATTTATGAGCAGTCTATCTTTAAGCAGTCTGTATTGCAAAGTTCAGACCACTGTCTAAGGGAACTAATCAGAATGCTCCTTTTCATCATGGACCAGTTTTGCCATATAATAATAATTTGTATTGGTGTTTTTAAACTACGTACACCGTTACCCTAAAAAATATACAAAGAATAATTGTTGCAAGACTAAAAAAAATATTTTATCCAACAGGCTGAAATCAAGCCCATGGTGAATGCAGGAGTCAAAGGTTTCAAGTGTTTCCTTGTGCATAGCGGAGTCGATGAGTTCCCATCTGTCACAGAAAGTGACGTCAGAATGGCAATGAAGCAAATGCAAGGAACAGATGCTGTGTTTCTGGTTTGTGTCACATGTTATTTATCAGTATTTCAGTTAGTTAAGGTGTGAGGTTAGGTCAGGGGGGGGAGGAGAGACGACTTATCCAAAGAAAGTATTAAGACTCCTAGTCCCTTAGTATTTTTGGACTAAAACAAACTATGGCATAAAGTGAAAACAACTTCGCTGCGTTGCAAACACTCACTAATAATTATCTAGCGTCATAGATCTGTAAATAAGCTGTACATGCAAATATGCTAGATAAAATAACTAGCATCATAGGTCCAGTACAATGCATGCAAAGGGCCCACCCCCCCCCACCCCCCCCCCCCCCCCCAAAAAAAAAAAAAAAAACCCAAGAGAGCTTGCTTGCAGGCTACTAGATAAAATAAAATTATCTAGCGTTATATATAGGTCCGCAATGCGTGCAAAGATTATTAAACATGTTGTTAGCCTCTACAATGAAGTTTATCTTTTTATACATCTTACCAATATTTGGGAAGTACTAAATTGTTCATGCATGGTCTTAAAAATTCTTCTTAATTTTCAATCTTTTTTTATTTAGTTCCATGCTGAAGTTGAGGTTTCCCAAGAAGCAGAGAACATCAGTCAAGGTAATGGCATCTTCTGTTTGTCAGAGGAGAATTCATCCCCTGATCAAAAGACTTGAAGATAATCCAGAAAAATTGAATACTAATTAACAATTAGATTATGAGCTCAAGATTTCTATGATGTGATAGTTGATGAGGCCATAGGCCGAATCAACTATCACATCATAGAAATTGAGAGCGAATAATCTAATAATGTTTTAGTAAAAATAATAACAATTGTCTAGTATTAACTCTAAATCATCCACCGAAACTTCGTAGAAACGAAAAGAAACCGCAAGTTTGAGATGACCTCCAGCCACTGCACACTAATGGCTGATAGTGTACGAGTAGCTCAGCCAATCAGATTGTCTCATTTGCATTACTGTAGTGTACTAGTAGATTTTTACTAATGACACATAGCTCTAGAGAGGTTACTAGAGAGGTCTGTGTAGTGTCCCGGATTGGTTGTTTGTAATGGTTTAGAATTTTCATATACAAGTAACAAGCACTTAATAGAGTTATGCCATTAGTATGGTATTTTGAGGGTTCAATCACTGACACAGATGTCTCAGACTAAAGCTAGAATTGCTTCCTGGTTGCATGATCCGAGAGCCTGGAACAGGTATAGGTTGATTTTCACTCATATATTAATATATGTTGCTTTTTACAGACCCTGCCAAGTACAATACATTCTTACAGTCTCGACCAGAAGCCATGGAAAACCAAGCTATTGAGCTGGTCATAAAGCTTTGCAAAGAGTACAGGTCAGACAATGGGGACAGGACACTACATGTAATCTGCAAATATTATGATAAATCTCCTTGCCGACTGTGACTTGGTCTTACGGACAAATGTATAGAAAATGAAAAAAGGGACACTGCACACTTCGCCATTCCTCGTCTGCCTCACTCACCCTGTACAGGCGCAAGCTTATCATCGCTTTTCTCC
The DNA here is from genome assembly GCA_029204205.1 of Desmophyllum pertusum. NCBI lineage: Eukaryota > Metazoa > Cnidaria > Anthozoa > Scleractinia > Caryophylliidae > Desmophyllum > Desmophyllum pertusum. The sequence goes on from MU826354.1 coordinate 619,419, forward strand.
TCCCAATTTGCGCATATGCATCGATATTTTGAGTAAAAAAATTAAGAAAAAGTTGTTTCAGTGTGTTTGTATCTTTTCACAATGGCAACTGAAGTTTGCCATCCATTGAAATCCTTCTCCAATTTTGGTCTTTGGCATTTCTCTGCAGCGCCTTCTCCCCTTGTGTTATTCGTCCATTTCATATTTCTTATTCCTTTTCCTTTACGCATTCTAGGGTACCTTGTCACATTGTGCACCTATCTTCAGCCAGCGCTTTGCCCATGATCAGAAAGGCCCGCGAGGAAGGGGTCCCTCTCACGATAGAAACTACGCACCACTACCTCTCGCTCCTAGCTGAAAATGTGCCAGATGGTGCCACTCAATTCAAGTGCTGCCCGCCAGTCAGAGATGCTAAGAACCAAGTAAGCAAGAGCAATTTATCTGACTGTGTGAATATTTTATAGAGCGATTTTCAATTGAGTGTCGTAAAACCAAAACCAAAGCTCGTCAGTTGAATTACTGTTATGTGTCACCCTCCCAAATAAAGTTGATTATTATTATTATTAAAGCAATTACAATGGCCAATCATAATAAAAGTAAACAACATAATGAACCAATGAGAACAAATACGGAAAATACACGTAACCGGTGCCAAGCGCGGGAAAACGCGTGTGACCAAGTCACGATTGGTTTTGGTTTTGCATCTGATTGGTTGAGTAGGCGGCGCGAGTTTTTTTAACCAATCATAGAACATACGTAGTAAAAGCTACGTAAAGCGCGAGTAACACACGCGAACGTGTAAGAATGCCACGCGTGTGCGCGTGGTCCCGTAATTATGGTAAATGCATGCTTTTTGCGCACGAAACGTTGCGTGGCAACCAAAACGATTGGCTACGATTGAGAGGGAAGGTGAATAACGGTATTTTTTTATTACGGAAGATATTTACCGAGCCGTGAAGTGCTCAACGAGGTAGATATCATGGGTGCTTTTGTCGTTTACACCCTAAAGGGAACGTGATTTAAACCAAAACCAAAGCAATTACAATGGTCAATGACAACAAACGTAAACAACACAATGAACCAATGAGAATTCAAAGCAAATACACGTAACCAGCGCTAAGCGCGGGAAAACGCGTGTGACCAAGTCGCGATTGGTTTTAGTTTTGCACCTGATTGGTTGAGAAGGTAGCGCGAGTATTTTAAACCAATCACAGAGCGTAGTTAAGCAAAACCAACGGAAAGCAATTCAGTGATAACTTTCAACACTCAATTGAAAACCTCTCTAAAACAAGTTAACAAGATTCGTTGCTGTGTGTCGCTCACTAGTACATATTTAAAGAATAGCCCGTGCGTGGTTTACAGATCAATTCCAAAAGTCTTTCTTTTCTTTCTTCTTTCTGATTACGAGGTTAATCACATCTGCCTCGTCTAATTTACTTTTGTTTTCTCTCTCCTTCAAAGGAATCTTTATGGGAAGCCCTTAAGTCACGTGATATCGACTTGGTAGTATCGGACCACTCCCCGTGTACCGTGGATTTGAAGCTGTTGGACCGAGGAGATTTTATGGAGGCCTGGGGTGGAATATCATCAGTGCAATATGGTGAGTGTTTCATTGGTGTTTTATCGTTGTCGAGCTTTTAAAAATTGGTTTAAAGCATTGTACAACGTGCTCTTTTATCTCTATCGGATAAAAGGTAAAGTCTTCCAGAGCCTAGTGGCCCACACTGTCGGAGCCTATCCTGGTTTCCGTAGCATGAAGCGGCAAGGAATATTACTACTCCTCCACTTTTTCAACATTTGCCTGTATCGTTTCCCGCGAACAAATTTATGGAAACTGGAAACGAGTCTGCGTTTGATGCCGGCTAAGGTTGGAACTGAACGGGCCAACGTCTATTGACAATACTTGTATTTTGTTTGCAGGTTTGTCCATATTCTGGTCACAGGCGTCTAACCGAGGTTTCTCCCTTCATGACGTTGTTCGTGTCATGTGCGAGGAGCCCGCTAAACTGAGTCGTTTGGGTCGCCGTAAAGGAAAGATTGCTGTAGGCATGGATGCGGATTTCGTTCTGTGGGATCCCGATGAGCCAATTGTGGTAAGACAACTTTACGCGGAGCTCTAAACTAGTGCTATTTTTAGTTCCACTAGGACCCCTTTGAAAATCCTGACTTCCGTAGAGGCCATCCGAGAGCTATTGTAGTTATGGCGAAGGGCTACGATAATTTAAGTCTTTTTGCAAAGTGCAAAATCACCTTCAAATTGAAGAAAGCCTGGAAATAATAGTTTACCTAGGTAGAAAAACACTAAAGAGGTAATATGAAACCATACAGGAACAAGGATGGTTGAGGATGGAGAAGATTAAGACGGATTGCAAACGGCGAACTTGAAAAAAATGGCCAATTTTTTCAAGATGCGCCATCCGTGACGTAGCTCCTTTAAAGTGTCAGCTGCTCAGTATAGAAGCGGCGATCAACTCTGTTGCTTAAAGCAAGTGTATAGATAGTTTCCTGTTATCCTCTTGTCTTTTCCCCTTTCTCCGAAATTTGCTGCTTTACCTGTTTTAAAGTATTTCCAATTATAAGTCCTTTGACCATTTCTTCCGCTTAACGTCTAACTTTTAAGTAAATGTCTTCTTTGTTTTTCAGATTGATCAGAAGATTACGCGACATAAAAACAAGGTAGTGTAGAAATTACTTCTTTCACTCACTCACTCGCTCGCTCACTCTATTACTATTACTATTACTCACTCACTCACTCACTCACTCACTCACTCACTCACTCACTCACTCACTCATCATAATTAAGAATAATGATTGAAAAGTAATAACATCCTATTCGTGTGGTTTTCCAGTAACTGTGTTTGCATCGCTTTTACGTTTACTGAGCTATGTAATTGGCTAAGAGAAAAACTCATGCAGCATTATTTAACCAATCAGAACAAACTGGTTTGGCGGCAAAAGTGTAATAAACCAATCAAAACCCGTGGCTGATGCATGTAACCGGCAGCAAGCGCGGGAAGGCATATCAAAGGTCGAAAGCGCGGGAAAACATGTAACCGGTCGAAAGCGCGGGAAAACATCGAATGAGGCAAACACGATTCCCTGAGAAGACAGCGCATTCGCTCTGATTGGCTAGAACAAGTTCCAAACGCAAGGACAAACAAAATTAAAAACAAAAAACCGCTCGACTGTGCTAAAGATTTTAACTCGGGTATGTGTACGCTTTCTAACTTCAGTAAAGGAAAACTACCCTGATTTATTGTCGTCTTGATGTAATATATCAAACCCGAGGGTCATGGTTTGATCAAATTTCCAAACCCCGAGAAGAGAGTTGAAAATACGACGCGCAGCAGAGTATTTTTAACGTAATGATACACTTGAAAAAATTACGCCATTCTGATTGGCTAAGAGCAGTGCAGTTCAAGTGTAACACCAGTGCAATTACACCAGTGCAATTACACCAATGCAAATTACAAACGAAGATAACCGAAGTCAGTACGAAGAACCACGAAGACCCCTAACGGCTACCGACGGTCATACGAGGTATGCCGAAGATCGCCGAAGTTCACCCGAAGCCATGTGTTTACTTATACAAATTCGAGGGCCTGTCTCGAGGGTTTGATATATCTTCTCAATCGAAACTAAAAGAAAACCCCGTCACAATCATGATTTCCTTTGTTTCAACTTGATGAATTATTAACGAACTTGAGAATATCTGAGAATCGTCTGTCAGGTCATATCGTGCATTTCTTCAGTGGAGCCATGGAGCCAAGGCAGAGCTACACGCATGTACTGCAACTGCGCAATAGTTTAATTAATGTTTGTATGTAATGTTTGTATTTGTTTGTCACAGGTAACTCCTTACCACAATATGAAATTACGTGGAGTTGTTCACAAGACCATCCTACGAGGAAACGTTGTTTATGAGCGGGACAGAGTATGCGATAATCCCGCGGGCCAACTGCTACTAGAAACGAGTCAAGAACACCTTATGTCCTCTATTTAACTCCCCTACCTCTATTAATTACAGGGGCACCCAACGGCAAAATTTTCCAGTAGGTGTCGGAACGTCGTTTTTACGTTATAATGGTGCTTTTTGTGCAGTTTAATGGCTTATTTTTAAACCGCTAAGAAAAATGTATCTGTTCGGATACGTTAGCCAAACTTTCAAACTTTCAAAGGGATTGAAATCTTATTACCCAAATTTATGAGCTGCCAGTGATGGGCTCCTGGAGCTGCTTTTGCCCTTCCGAAAATCCCAGCTGACCTTTTTTTGTACCCAAAACGACATTTTTATCTCTCCGAAAACTTTAGGCATTAATTTCCCCATATTAAGAAGTTCGAGATGACATTTCACGTTAATCCGAATATCAGTGAGGCGATTATCGGCCTCCCGAAGAGATATTCCACCGAAACGATCCGTTGGGTGCCCCTGTAATTAGTACTCGCAAAAATAGAATAATCAGCCAATAGAAATTGAGAGCGAATAATCTAATTGTTAATTAGTTAGGTATGAGATATCGCGGGTAATAATGTGGAAATGTTAAAATAACTAAAACGTACAAATATTCAACAAAGTGTGCCTTTTACTCAAGTAAAAGTAGCGTCATGTATAAGGTTTGTATAGTTTGTTGTAAGTGGTGCGAGTATTTAAATTTTAAAAATGTAAAAACCCCCTCATATTTAACGATTTGCTCTCGCAGTCTTCATTCAACCTTGTGTGCTGAAACGTAACAGTTGTAACACAATTGAACTTTACAATTTTGCTTCCTTAAATAGATGGGGGGTTTATGCAAGCGTTCAGTAGAAATTCTAAAGGCAATGATGACGTCACGTGCAACGTGCAAGTGAAGAATTCCTCGTTACTAGTCGTTTAAGGTCGTCCCCAGGCGCCGTTGCATTTTCGGGTTTGTCATTCGGTGACGTCATGAACTAAGAAGGGAACGCCTGGACTAGGCTGATGTGATCCGTTTTCAGACGAGATTCATTTCAAAATACGCATGCGTTTACTCGTACATGAATGAATGTCGTAATGGCCACCTCACTATTCCCTACAACTGCCAGTTAATTCTGCCCCAAGGTAGCCGTTGTAGGGAGGTTCAACTGTAGTCTGTTCACCAATAACGTGTGAATCGTAATGCAACATTCAATAAAGAGTGCATTTATTTTGCGAGTCGGTTTTTATTGATTGTTTTCCCGAAACTAATGAAGCTATTAATGTCACAATCGTCCTAAACAAATAGTTGAATCGAGAAGAAAGGCTCAAATAAAAAAGCTCCCGTGCTGATTTACATGTGATATACCCCACCTTGTTGTCAAACCGACCCTCAATATTGAAGACACCTAAATTTAAAAATAGATTTTTGTAACAATTAAATTCATCTACTTATTTTAGCTGCGCCTTCCTAACTGCCGGCAAAATATTCCCAGCCGGTAACAAGTGTTCCCAGCCGCAAACTCATCTGTAAAACCAACTATGGTGAAATGTTTACGTCTTAAAATAAATTTTCACAGGCATCATCTATAGGAGGACGTCAGCCACGAAAGGGTCACGTGATATCTTTCGGAGATCCTCGGCAAATTCTCGGGCAGTCTTCGCAATTTCTCCGAAGATGTACTGCCACATTTCGTACTAAAAGCGACTTAAACGAACTAACCTTTCAATTGTAGGGTAATAAATAAAATGTGCCCTTGGTTGATTTCCAATATTGGAACTATCTTTGGCTCCGAACTTTTGGTGACTGCTCGTTACAAAAGACAAGGGGCAACGCGAAATATAACAAAAGTTTGCTTTCATGTGCTGGCCAAAACAATAAGATAAGAAAGAAATTGCAAGCAGAAAAATTATCAAAGTAATACAGGTTGTTTATCATTTACATTTGGGGAGATTTAGAACAAGCGAAGTTTTAGCGAAATCTAATTAGAGGGTACCCGAAAAATTCCCAATTTCTATTATACAATAAAAAAATCGCACGAGTGTTCACGTCACGAAGATATGTCATCGTTTCTAAGCAGCATCTGCTGAAAAACCGCGGGCTCAGTAGCTCCTCAGAAGAGCGGGAGACACTTGTTGGAGTGACAAGTGGTAAGTGGAAGAATTTTCGAAAGATTATGCATTATATTTTGTGTAAGCATTTTATTTTAATTTAATCAGCTAGAATGTACTCGGGTCAAGCTTTGTGTAAGGTCACGAACATTTTATGGTCGCCAAACCAGTTGGAAATGTTAGACTACATTTGAAAACTCTCTCCATTTGAGCAAACCAAATGTAGGCTCCCCATATCGGTTAATCATAAACAACCCGTGATTTAAAAAAAACGCAGATATTTTGATGTAAATTATGCTAAATAAACCTGCCTTCTTCAAACTAATAAAGCAAACAGAAAAAAGGTCGAGTAAAATAATTATTTACAAATAATGCAATTAAAAAGATCGGCAGTAAAATAAATGGAAATTATACCAATACGCTACATTAATATTTCTCAAATACGTGTTTAAATATGACTTAAAGTACACAAAATAAGGCTCATTTTGCATGACACCATTTCTATCTGAAATTTAGCCAACCACAACCCTATTCCTCTAGCAAAGCCTCTGAATAAATCCAAACGAGGGGAAACTCCCCAGGAGCGGAAACTCCCCAGGGATAACGCACAAGGGATACTTCCCTATCAATATTTCTCCTACATTAAGGTATAGGGAAGTCTCTGGGGGGGGGGGGGGGGATTACATACTAGGGGTGCCCCCACCTCTCTTTCCAGTAAAGGGTATTTCCTACCTTTTTTCCCTGTACAAGAATATGGGGAGTCTCCCCGCGGATAACGCACTAGGGATATTTCCCTACCAATCTCCCGAGGGATTACATACTAGGGGTGCCCCCACCTCTTTCCAATTTAAGGATATTTCCCACCTTTTTCCCTGTACAAGGATGTGGGGAAGTCTCCCCAGGGGTAACATACTACGGATATTTTCTCCTTCCCACCTTCCCACCCCCACTTTTTCCTGTACTCCATATTTGCGTTTGTCTTTATCCAAAAACCTGTAATACTTGTATCTTCAATTTGTTCTCGAACTCTCCTAAGTAACGCCGAGTTGTGTGTCATGGAATTAACAATGTCAATAACTAGGATGATTTTAGCAGCATTTCATCTGACGTGGCACTTTTGGGGTAGCAGTTACTTGAATGATCGGACTAAAGTCACGCGTAACGCAATAGTCGTAAAATAATTCACATCAGTAACGCAACTTGTCATGCCTCGGTGCCAGTAACGTAGACTTTATGAGGCCGATTGTTTTCTCATCTCCCATGGTCCACCTGTGTAAATAATAAATAAAGAAGATTAGAGGTTTAGTGTAACAAGAACATCCAGTTTATATTTTTGATTGATCAAAATCATTTCTGTACACAAGAGAAACATGCAGATATGAGAGAATTTGTGTCATATCAAGACACCTCAAGCCTCGTTTTCACGAAATTATTCTCAACTTCTTGCACGTGCATACGGTATTTACACTTTTTACTGCATTGGGAATTCATTCATTCATGATAAAATGTACAAGTTCACACTTCGAAAGCGACGCTTGAGGTGAAAGTTACCTTTTGCCTCTGTTTCAAAACGAGTCCTGGTGCACAACCTTTCATATGGAAACGAGCTTTACTTGCATGTTTATTGTCCTGTAAATCAAACTCATTTCATATGAAAGGTTGTGAAACAGAGGCAAAAGGCAACTCGGAAATAGTAACATAAAACTATAGCACAGGAGCAATTGCTTACCATCCGGATTATTTACTAAGTTGTGCGAGGAGGCTGACCGCCGGCTGCTTCTCTTCAGAGCTGCTATTTCTCCTTCACGACCTGAAATCTTCATCGGTGATCGCTGCATTGAATCCGGCATCGACGGCAATTTTCTCCCAGAATTCCCTTCGCCCATAATGTTGAGCCGGTCCACGCTGGCTGCAGCGCGCATGTGCGCATTGGATGAGTGAGTAACCGCACCTGCTGATGCTGCTGAACTGCGCCTTCTTTCGTAATCTGGCGAGGAATGGCGCCATTCAAACTGAAAGAACCAATAAGAGACACCGCTATTTCAATGACGAATAAAAGTCCCTCTCTCCACCCAGGAGTATAAATCTAAATGGGTACCGGCGATTTGTTAAGGCAACCTGACAAAATGGTGGGGGGTAACCTGTATCCTCCCGGGGGGGGGGGGGGGGGTGAGAAGCAATACTCCTAAAGCAAGATTATGGAACTTTAACCATTTCATTCCCAGAGTCAAACCTTGAGCCAATAAATGTGGTTGTAACTTTGAAGTCTGTGGATGAAACCCTTGTGTGTGACCATTCAAATGAAAACTAGTGAGCAGTAGTTTCATGTGGTACTGTTTGTTTTGACTGAAAGGTGAACTGAGTGAAAGGGTTATCTCTATTATTTATCACTTCTCACCACCTACAAATGATTTGTAACTCCACATTTCACAATTTTAGCGAGCCCTGTGATAGGATGAAAGGTTACGTTCAATACTTGAAGTTCTTTTCATGCATGTCTCGAGTCTACATACTCTTACAATCCTCACAATGCATGGTTTTATCAATATATTTTAATCCAAAATTCACGACTCTTACAGACACTTTGTGGGCGACTCAGCTGTTTGAAGCAGTTGGAAAACAATCCAAGATTGAACAATCGATTCTCCTTACTAATCGCCATACAATGAGATGTTTATACGGTAATGAGAATTTGGTGGCACATAAAAAACTGATGATTTACTTAATTCTCGCTACTTGTTTGATGTTATAAGTAGAAATGAAACGTTGATCACTTGGGAAAACCTCTAAACAGACGATCATGGATGGCGCATCTTGCGAAAAAATTTAGCTGAACAATACTTGTTCCTTTTTGGTTTATTATCGCCTCTTTGGTTTAGCCTACAATTTTTCAAGTTCGTCATTTGCAATCCGTCTTAATCTTCTCCATCCTTAACCATCCTTGTTCCTGTTTGGTTTATTATCACCTCTTTGGTGTTTTTCTACCTTTGTAAATTGTTATTTTGAGATTTCCGTCGATTTAAAGTTGATTTTGTATATCGCAAAATATGACGCTCCTGTGATTAGCCCTTCAACGGCTGCAAGTTACATACGGGATAGACAGTAATCTTCGTTGTGACACGAATGCGGCCCGGCTGCGCTTGTCCTGTCACAAACGGTGGTTTACATTCCGCTTTCTGAACCAGTAAACGTTCCTTTCCCGGCAACCAAGGTCGCGACCAGATCTCGAACAAGCAACATTTTTCTTGCTGTAAAACGTCGGGCTTTAGAAAATCCACTCCGCAAGCCTCGATACCTTCCCTTGTTTCGTTTAAAGCGTTTGGACATTTTGACGGTGCTAGTTTAACGTTCGCGCGGTACATTGTCCCTTGAACAACTTGGCTAGATGCGTCGAGCGTGTACGGCAGATACACGAACTTGAACGGTGGTTTGGGTTGCCGCGTGTTTTCCAGTCGCACAGCTTGTTTGAGTCCCTCTAAAAGGTCCGTGTAGCAAGACAACTTATTCTGCTCAATCTTTGTCACGCCACCAGGTAGTGAGGCACTGTATATGACGCGTAAAACCGCAAAGAAAAGGCAAGAAACAAACACGAAATTGTTTTGACTGTCAGCCATCTTTAGCTACTGAAGTTGAAGAGCAAGGGAGTTTCATAATTAATCATCTAGCGATGACATTTGACATTTTGGTGGGCGTCTGGGATAACTGCAAACCAGACAACCAGTCTACAATGTAGGTACCAGTATTCAATTCCTGGAAATACGGTTAGCTGAGAAACGACTGAGTGAAAGCTACTCCGGACCAATTATAAACACACAACATTTCCCTTCTTCTTTCGACTCAAATAGGGAAAAAAATAATCAAAAGGAAACTGAGACGGGGTATTTCAAACGTTCACGGATAGCAGGTAGATAACTGTCGTATTGCATGTTGCACAGCCGACAGGTGTGAAGACTGTGAAACATATACCGCAGTTATAAAGAAATGTCCAATATTTCTCTGAGGAAATTATTTCCACACAGGAGAAACCCAATACAGTGTTGGCCCTTTCACTCCCAGAGTCAAATCTCGAGTCAATAAATGTTGTTGTACATTTCGATTCTGTGGATGAAACCCTAGTGTGTAACCATTCAAATGAAAGCCATTGAGCAGTACTTTCATGTGATGCTGTTTGTTGAATGATATTCAAGAATGTTTATCCTCTGTTAAGGGTTAAAAACTTCCTTTTCAGCAACGTCAAATAAATATCGACGGCACCCGTTACTCATAAATTTCGAATTGATTGTTCTCAGTAAAATCAGCGGTGAGATCAAAGAGGTTTTCCGATAACTGTGATGGGTCAGCCATAAATAATTAGCACTGGGTTTTACTTTTACGACAGTGACTAGAACAATGAATAGAACAAGTGAATACGACAGTGAATAGAACAATTTTCTTACGACTGACGAAAAATGAAAATAAAGAAATCACAGAGGGAATCAATGTGGCAGTGAAAAGCGTGAATAAACCAAACAGAACCGGAAGTAGAGACAGGCAACCGGTGCCAAGCGCGGGAAAAGTCACGTGACTAAAATCACCGGCGCTTGGTTTTCATTTTGCACACGACTGGCCAATGGGAGAAAGCGTTATTTCCTGGCTTATAGTACACTCAACAGAATTACTCGATTCTGCCGATTGGTCGAAGACGCCAGCCCAGGGAGACGCGAGAAATAGAATAGGTTGCGATCGTCACAAGTTCTTTTTTTATTCTTTTATTCTCATACAATTCGAGATTAATAGCCACTCTTGATGTTTTGAGAACTTCAACTTTTTTTAGATGCAATAATTTAAAAATATAAAGGAAAGCGCTAAAACTCACCTTGGGCTCCCCTGGGGGAGGGGGCGATTAAGCGATTCCGTACTGACGGCATTTCGTATCCTCTTGCTGTACGTCACCACAGGTTCCGAGCCTTTCCCGCCACGAATCACCGGCGTCACAATGGTGGCGCCGTTGGGCGAGCTGGGTAAACTAGGCGTGCTTGGGCTGTTGGGAACGTTGGAACCCATGACTGCTCCGCCAGCCAGACGAGTCATTCCTAATAAGGCGCTGCCGATGCCCGGGGTGCTGCCGGGACGGACGCTAGGTGAAGTGGGTTGCTGGCCCGGGCGAATGGGTTTAGCTGGAATAGAAAAAGAAAAATGATTGATGTGGGACTTAAATGAAGTGGAAACGATCTACACAATATACAGTCGAAGCTCCCGTAAGCGGACACCCTCAGGAAGCAGAAAGTGTCCGCAACTGAAGCTGGCTGCTTACGGGAATGTTTAAATACAGACTTTGTATGAGTTAGAGTTCAAACGGGGTTTTGTCAAGGCAGCCGTAAGTAGAGCTGTCCGCATACGAGAGTGTCCGCTCAGAGAGCTTCGACTGTATCAGGATAGGGTTTACAATGTTCGGTGATAGTGCTCTCCAAAAAAAATCGGGAGATTTCGGTTGGAAATCAAATGGCTCGGAAATTGTGGAGTTTCCGTATCATTTGAAAGTTTCTGCCGCTTTCAATCGCCAAAAGATGAGTCTCGTATATACTCCAAAGATTTCGCAAGAAGCGTTAACTTATTTTGTGAAACCGTTAGTGGATGGTTGCAAACACCAAACGAAAGTTTCTCTCACATTGGGCGACCCTAGCTCCTTTAACCCTTTTACTCCCAGAGTCAAACCTGAGTTAATAAATGTGATTGTAACTTTTGAATATGTGGTGAAAGTCTAGTGTGTGTGACCATTCAGATGAAAGCTATTGAGCAGTACTTTCATGTGGTACTGTTTATTATGCTGCACAAGGTGGTTCTAACTTTTAAGTCTGTGGATGAAACCCTAGTATGTGACCATTCAAATGACTGCTATTGAGCAGTACTTTCAAGTGGTACTGTTTGTTTGTGACAATTTTGCAAAACGAAATTCAAGATTTTTTCCCTCAGTTTTGAACTTAGCACTCTTGGGAGTGAAAGGGTTAAAGAGAAGTTAAGATTTGAGCTTTACCTATATGCCCCTGGGCTCCCTTTCTAGCAGCGGCCTGTTTCTGTCTCATGGATTCCCGGATTCTCTCCACCTCCTTCTGGTATCGTGCCCGGTCCCTTTGCGCGCCTTCCTTAGCCTCTTTTAGAGCCTGCTCTAAAGACTTCACCCGCTCTTGCGTTGCTCGCAGGCGCTTCTCTAGCTTTGGCAGTTCACACCTCAGGTCGGCATTATCTCTAACGAGCTGTCAGAGAGAAAAAAAATATTCACAGATTAATATATTAGTTAATTACCTGTACACGAGAGCTTATATGAGAGAATTAAAAACATATTAGTACAATATAGTCAATAACACGAGTCTCTGGTACGTGACCAATATTGATTCTATATAAAACGGTACCACCGCAACCCAAGTCAACACTTTTACATTCGGTCGCGATAAGAAAGACGTCTCTTGATCGATGGCAAAATTGTGAATTATTTAACGGCTTTTTTGTGTGTCAGGGGCCCAGAAAATTGGAATAGACTCTTAAATAAACGTCTTCTACGGTTGTGGTTTCCAAAAATGCGTCTCTAGCAAAAAGGGAATGCTTGGATAAAAAAACAAAAATCTATAAATTCTTTCAATACTAGATGGCGAGTTGTTCAAGGTAGATCCGCCAAATTAATAGGATTTCCTGGTCAAACATCTTTTCAGGGTATGTTTCCTTTCCGACTTCCTTCATAAAAGATAACAGAAGTGATCGTTAATCGATTCCAAGAGGTGAAGAAATTTCCATACCGTGACATAAACGTTTCATTTTATTAAAATCTTCCCTTATTCAATTAATTACAAGACCTATATCAAGGTATTCATCCAGTGGTTACTGCTAGGACATTCTTGAAAGCGAAAGAAACGCCCATTAAAATGATCAATATTTATCATAGTTTTTTTGCCACGAAGAAATTACTCGAATTTCGCGACTATTTACAACAATTCTCAACTGCTGTTCCCGCTAAAATCGCAGGCATTTAATTACACTGCTTGTAAATCTGTAGTAAATATCAAAATACCACTTTATATTGTCCTCAATGATAGGATTTAATATTGCCCTCCTTCTCAAAATAATTATGTTGTTTAAAATAAATAAAATGAAAACGTCCCACAAATATAAACCCATTTGAAGTCGCATCTAATTGGATAAGGTTCCACGCCTTTTCATTGGCTAATTTTCATGAAACCACTCCAATGCAAATGCATGAAATTGGAAAATATTCAACAAATTGTGTTTACTATCCTTAAACGCGTTAAATATATTGCCTCGAAAAAAAAAAACTGTATTAAATATCAAAATGTCATCCTAAACTGTCCTTAATGAGGGGCTTAATTCATATTGCCCCTCTTCGTAAATGGTGTTTAAATAATTAAAAATTTCCCTTAAAAATAATAGAAACCCATTCAGTCAACATGCAAGTGAAAGAACGTTGATTTGTTGCTTCAGCATCTTGACTTTCTGCAAGGCTTTCCGCTGTTTGGGATAAAACATTTAGACGATTAAGACCTGCTACAGCCAAAAGCCACAAGCAAGGACAACCTTAAAACGTAGGGGGCCTTTAAACGTCTACATTGTATGGGCAAGAATATCATTTAAACGCTTGCAATATTGGCTGGGGATTTGTCGTCAATTTTGAACCTCAGAAAATTCTACTTCATTTATACAGTGTTAATTCTATAATTTTATAATTATATCTCGTCTAATTCCCAAAACCACTTAATCTGTAAGCAGAAAATGTTTGTACTTTGCAGTTTGCAGCATAGAAAAAAACACAATTTAGGGGAAATTTAAACAAATGTTTTATGAAACCTTTTCAGTATATTACAATCATTTAATTTTGACAGAGAAAAAGGTTAACCAAGATTATTTCGCGTTTTCGTGCCGCAAAAAAGTACTGTTTCCTCCATAATATATTCGAGTGTTACAGTTAACTTGGTTGGGGGCCAAGAGCTCTAGACACGGTGATCAAATATCTGAATATTGGCGATTTGTTCGCAGAAATTGAAATCAGTAGCGTAGTAAACAGCGCAAGTGATGAACAACCTATTTCTCCTTACAATATGAATACGTTTTCAAGCAGACAGGTGATGAGAATAAAGAAAATCATCAACTTGGGAATAATGTCTTGATGTACCAACAAATTCTCAGAAGCAATATTCAAAGAAATGTAAGAGGATCATTGAGGAGAATTCATATTTTGAGCTTAGGAGTAAAATGGTTATGAATAGCACAGCAATACTCACTTGTTTATGGACCTTCGTTAGCTGGTCCAAATTATTCTCTAAAAAAGCAATCTTCTGTTTTTGTGCTTGGCTTCCCCCATCCTCCTCTGTGTCTGTGTCCGCGTTGGTCTGGGGAGGAGGAACAACAATGCGTTAGTCAACCAATCAACGTTCAGGAGTTCTCACGTGGTTGACACGTGCTGTATGATCGGGAAAGTACTATGATGTGGCGTGACATGACACGAAACGGCGTGACGTGACGTAAAATACGGAAGGGAGGGATGTAAGTCATTGACGAACGGAAAACAGTAAAGTAACTAAAATAAGAAATGTTTAGGTGGAATAACAAATGCAAAATGGTTCAGGAACTGAGAAAGAATATAAATGAAACGTGACCATGACATAGAAGTGAAGTAAAATACGAACAATAGTTAGATAACAGCTTACCACTTTTAACCGAGCCTGTAAGTCTTTGACGAACAACTGCCGAAGTCGGTACAGCGTCGCCAACTCTTTATGCTAAAAGGGAAAGATACAAATCCAGTTAACATCATATTTTCGGAGTTGAGCAGTCTTTTATAATGTTCGCTTCTGGAAATAGGTCTTTTCAAACCAAAAAACGCCACATATCAACTTCAAATGTCAGATATCGAAAGGCAAACACGGGCCAGGGTATCCTCATGCAAAGGAGCTACGTCATGGATGTTGAATTTTAAAGTTCGTCATTCGTAATCCGTCTTAATCTTCTCCATCCTCAACCATCCTTGTTCCTGTTTGGATTATTATCACCTCTTTAGTGTTTTTCTACCTTGGTAAAGTAATATTTTGAGGCTTCCTTCAATTTGAAGGTTATTTTGTACATCGCAAAAATATCGCCAAATAGCTGCTTTGAAATAAATGATAACCTGCTCAACTTATTGTTAAACAGCTATATAATGACACATTGTCAAACGAACTGTAAATCGACAAGCACAGACTGCCTCGTATAATTAAATGTGATACATCAGTTCTTCTTGTTGTACATACCACAGTCTCTTCGAGTCCTTTCAGATCATTCTTAGCTTGTTCTCTCTTCTCCGCTTGAACACTGAAGGGGAAAAAAAAACAGAGAGAATTTTAGAAACGCGATAAACTTCCTGATGTTTTTACCGGTAGGTGAAGCCACACTCGGGCCAAACTGGCCCACACTGCCGGTTTCTGTAGCATGAAGCCGACTAAGAGTATTGCTACTCCCCTGGAAGGGATGCTAGTCCATCGCTGGCCTCTTCACGCGAAACGTGGAGAGTACTCTACATATCAAAATTAAGTGGATTGTACACATTACAAGTGGGCTCATTAGCTCAATAGCCGTTCAAAGCCCTGGTTCTACGCGTTCATGCCTTTTTACTGTCGGCTTATTCACGAACAAGGCCGAAGAATTTCCGATTCCTTTCATCCAATCATAGAATAGGACGAGCACTCGTGACTGCTCGGAACGTTGACGCGTCAGCCTGACTCCAGAAGGGCACGTCATGTTGCTTAGCAAGCGGGCTCAGTGGATTAAAACTACCAGTAGTTAATACTCACTTCAAGTCGCTCAATCGAACTGATTTCTCGTCAAGTTCCCTCTTCATAGAGTCATTTTCGAGCTGAGCAAAGAAAAATAACAGAAATATTAGACCACAACAACTAATTGCCGATTGCAAGCTTTATTTCCAATCAATGAAAATTGATGACGCTTAAGGAAGGAATGGAATATAAAAACATGAAGTACTAACCATAAGGTGATCCCTTTCTAAAGATTGCTTCTGATTGGTTCTGAAGAAATAAAGTTGCACTATTAGAATCTAAAAGACACCTCATGTAACAATCACTGAATGTTACGAGGAACGTGTCCTTTATAGAAAAAAAGTCACTTCGTATGCACTTTAACGAAAGAAATACCGCGTAAATTAAAATGGACAAATAAGAAATCAGACTGTCGATTGCAACCTTGTGCCCAGGGTCTCTCTTCTCCCGCCCCCGAGAGCGAGAGAGGGCGGGAAGAGAGACCCTGGGAACGAGGTTGTGTGATTGAAAACGAGGTTCTTGCGATTGCTTGCATTCCTGAATGACCAAGAAACGAAAACGCGCGAAAATAAAAACGCGGATGGCTTCAGTCGCAATATGATTGGTTAAGAGAGCAGGCGCTCTATTCTGATTGGCTAAAGTGGGTTTAGCTTGACCTACAAACATCATGGGTAGAACTGCTGCAGAAAGAAGTAGCAAATTTTACAAAACAAACAACTCACTCCTTGATTGCTGCAATAGTTCCTTGCTGTGATTCAATCTCGTCTCTAAGAGAGGACAGTTGTTTCTGATGCGCATCACGATGACTGATCATTTGCTTCTCCAGTGCAGACTGCAATAAAACACACAGCGTTTGGAATCAAACTAACGACGTCGTACAATCTACAGCAACATATAATTTCTCCTTACAATATCCATACATTGTCAAGCATGCAGACAGGTGATGAGAATTAAAAAAATCATCAGCTAGGGGATATTGCCTTGCCTTGCCACCAAATTCTCAGAAATAATCGGTAAAAAAAATACGAACGTACGTACGAAAATACAAAACAAAAACGTCTTTTTCTTGAATGAAATGACTTATAAGAAGTCAAATTATTGATTTTAAATGACGAAAAAATCATGAATAACCTACACTTGCGGGATATTTGACACATTTGAACCTACAATAGTTATATGGCCTTAGCTCCCACGAGTCTCCTGTAGCTCAGTGGTAGAGCGTCCGACCGGTGTGCGGAAGGTCATAGGTTCGACTCCTGTTGGGAGAACTCGGAATTCTATTTCCAAGTAGCTCGTGTCACTGACTGAATAATATCTTCCTCATTGTCTTTCTACCAAGCTTAAAATTCACCATCATTTCTTTCCACAACCTACATTTGAGTTCTGCCGGCAGACAGAATGGAAGTTGACAGTTCTATAATCCGTTTCAATCATTTTCAATCTTCAACATTCGTAGACTTCTCTGTGGCATCCAGGTTTTTCAGACACACCTTAGAGAACTTTTTTCTCAGGCCTGCAGTTTATATATCCTAAGATCGCGTGACTAGACTGTAGCCATAGATTCCGGGCTCCATTAACCCCCTGCCTCGATTAACCGATTCAAGGTTTTCGTCGACAAATTGGTGGGAAAATCAACAAGAGCGAATAACCAATCGAACGGCCGTCGTTTTCGGATTTATTCTTAGAAAGTAATAACACATAGTTAGCCGGAGCTCTCATTATCGTAAATTTAGATCTGCCGACTTTTCATTCGTATACTTGCAATCAAACGTAGAGCGATTAGCTACCACTGTAAGAACTTTATTGAAAAGATAAAAACAGTCGTAAAATAAGAAAGGTTTATATTGTTGGCGACTGTAAACGCAATCAAATTTCAAACAATTATACGTTGCTTTAGAACCCATTACTGGAATGAGATAACAATGTTATATATTAAGAACTAAACAATCGACTCGCAGGAATACGAGAGAATCACACATCTTTGCAATGATTGTTCCCCCTACTTTCGGTTCATTTTTAAAGTGTATTTAGACTGTGAGAGAGAACAAAAATTGCCACTCTTGAAAACTGGAATACAAATGAGAAATTCACAAGCGCGTTAACTTGGGGGAGAGTATAAATTCTCGAGAACATTCGGAAATTCAAGTATAAAAATTAATCTTTAAATCCGCCAATCCCGTTTGATGTTTCAAAATAAATTGATCGTTTATTAGTATTTTTCATAAAAACCTAACCCATCTAATTAAGGTCACCTCCTTGAACTGTCAACCAAATTGAAATCTAAACATTGTAAATTGTTCAAAAACGAAAACAAATCTTGCGTTCGCCGTCTTGGCAAAAACCATAACAATAGAAGAAACCCTTGCCTTTTGATACTTGTCAAAACAACAGCCCCATTATGAATTTGTCTTCCCTAAAAACAAAGTAACTTGACGCGACTTTTTGAAACCGAACATGCAAAACAAACCGAAATAATTACGTCGACAAATAATATATTTAAATTTGAAATGAAATCTACGATGCTGGAAAGCGCTCAAAAAGACTTTTTCTTCCTTAGAGAAACCACCACAATCAATAATTCAAAACTATTTTTCAAAGCCTTTAGAGCAGAAATGTTTTGAGAAACAAATTTTAGCGGCCTCGAGAAAAGTTAAGGCGCAGAACATACGCATGCAATTGCCCACGCGAATTGTTTTTGTTCACGCGTGTTTAATGCAATTTTCGTTTCGCAAATTCGTGTCGCTTCCCGCGAGATCACGGACATACAACGTGTCGCTAGCATCTGTACAAAATCGCGCGTTAAATTACGAGGTGACAAAATCAAAAATTCAAAATACAAACCCGTGGCTGAGCGTTTTGCAGTACTTCTTCTATAACATCGTTTAACGAATCGAGAATATCTTCAATTGACGATTCACTGCAATCGGAAAATCGCCAACCGCATTCCGCGTTCGTGAAACTAACGCCAGAATCGCGAATGTGTTTACCCATGTCGCCGGCCGAAGATCACGCGAAATCACGCAAGATCACGCTCCGCTAATACGATCACACTTCACACAAAATTTCCAGTTCGCTGTTCTTTCGCGAAAACTCCGACGCAAGCTTTCTGTTTTCTGTGCGGCGAATTATGTCTGGTGTTTTCCAAAAACTACAGGCAAGATATAATGACATCATTTGCAATTCAAATCGGTCGGTAAGGCGTTTTTTAAACAACAGACATTCAGGCGAAATGTGTCGCTTAGAGCACGTTTGATAATTCGAGTTGAAGTGTATAACCTCAAGCCATTATCCCTAAAGCCTTTCACAACAGCCAATTAATGACTTAAGTCGCTTGCAATCTCTCTGTCTATTGTATGTTTTTCACAAACGAAAACGAAAATGCATTAGCGCAATGTTGAAACAAAAAATTGACCACAAAGTTTCTTTAAATAAAGCGTTCCTTTTTATAAAGCGCGTGAAAACAATTATCTCATATCCGCATCCAAGAATACGAAAAGTTGTATTTTTATAAGAAAACCTTGATTATTTTACTTTTATTATGTCTCGCATTACTATTAATAGCCAAGGGAAAAAATTGCATAAAAATAAAAATTTATTGGTCGCTCCCAAAACGTAATGCGGTTGTTTCTGAATTGAAAATTCGATGAGAATCGCTAAAAGTCAAAGTGCAAAGTGTTTGTTTGCAGCAGATGCGAAAATGATATATCGTAATTTGTTGCAATTTTTAAGGAATCTAACGATCGGACACAAGCATAATGAAACCAGATACGAAAGTTTAAAAGTGTTGTTCGGATTTATCTTAGAAAATGATTGAAAAACTTTACGTACAATTTGCGCGACAATGACGGAAATTTGGCAAAAATTGATCTTCTAGGAAATGAGATTTCGAGTTGGTAAATCATCACGGTAAATAGACAAACTAAATTTATTTAGCCTCGTCTAGACAGGATCTATCACAGCGGCATATACTGTCATTTTGATCTTTATTTTAATCAATTCTTACTTTATAACCCTTTCAATCCCAGAGTCAAACCTTGACTCTGTGTGACCATTCAAATGAAAGCTATTGAGCAGCACATGTGGCAATGTTTATTATGCTGTACAAGGTGGTTCTAACTTTTGAGTCTGTGGATGAAACCCTAGTGTGTGACCATTCAAATGAAAGCTATTGAGCAGTACTTTCATGTGGTACTGTTTATTATGCTGTACAAGGTGGTTCTAACTTTTAAGTCTGTGTATGAAACTCTAGTGTGGGGACAATTCAAATGGAAGCTACTAAGCAGTACTTTCGTGTGGTAATGTTTATTATGCTGTACAAGGTGTTTCTAACTTTTAAGTCTGTGGATGATTTTTTCGTCAGTTTTAAACTTAGCACTCTTGGGCCATGGAAGTGAAAATGTAGAAGCCTGCGATGGCGTGAAACAACAGCCGGAAATTCGTCTGCGTTCGCAGGCTACCAATAATGTGACAGATCAGAACAAAATACTGCAAAATCTCAATTGTTTGAGTTTCGAGGTGATTTGCCTTTCTTATTAGAGGCGCAAAAAACTAACAAGGTTGGCTGACTAAAATTAATAGCAAAATCATAAAACCAGCTGTCCATTTTATGGCGAGTATATTGGAGGGGGGGGGGGGGTGTGATTTAATTCCTGATTTCTCCTTAACTTTTTATAACAAATTCAAGCAAATTCAAGATCGTAAAACTAAAACTAAGGTTGTCGCAGAGTTAATTCGTGAAGCCGCAACTGGCGCAAACCAATCAGAACTCATGTACGTATACGGTCACAAACGCGGGAAAAGTCACGTGACCCGAATCACCTGATTGGCTGAAACTACGACATCTTCGCGCTGATTGGTTAGGGCATATTGCGCACGCGTTTTGAAGCAAAGGTAAACATCACTTATTTTGCCAGTAATTAGAAAAACAGCTCTGTTAGCATAACAAGGTTAAAGTACCGCACCTGAATTTCTCCTGCCGTGAGAAGCATACCAGCATGTTCTTCTTCCTTGTCTTTCAGAGCCAGAGCATGCATCTGAGCTGTAAAATCACCAAAGAAAACAACTTTTGTTAAGCCCGGGCCAAACGAGGGTGAGAGTTGTTGAGTCGGAGTTCAAACTCTTCTTGCTCTCGTTTAGCTTGAAACTCTCATGCACTCTCACCGACTCTCATGCGTTCTCATCGAATTTGAGCCTGCTTACATTTTTCTTGAGAGTCGTCGAGAGTTTCCGCTCGTTTATCCCGAGGTGATGATAGTCGATGATAGTTGAAGAAAACTCTCATAACAGTCAACTCTCAGCAACACTCATCCTCGTTTCGCCCGGGCTTTAAACAAGTCGTGACTCGTGTGGCTTTAGATTTCGAGCCATCTTTACGCAAAACTCGCAACGATGTGGACATCACAACAAGGCAGGATTTCAAAGATAAGACAAAATACGACAAAACAAAAGTTAGGATATATTTGCAACAAAGGTTTGCTTGAATCTTTGACAATTAAGTTGACTATGTCTCCTGCAAATGAATTACATACTTTCTCAGTAATTTGTTTTTGAACTTTCAAAAGCAAAGCGATGGAAGGATTTTAAAATGTGGCAGTCCCTGCAAATACTTTCAGAGCCCACCAAATCATGTGCTTTACCTTTCGCCTTGAGCTTGGCTATCTCTTCATTCAGTGAGTCAACAGCTTCTTCTAAAATCCTCTTCTTCGACTCCATCTCCTTCATGTTTCCCTCGAGGGTCTTCGTTTTAGCTTCATACTGAAGAATTAAAAAACCCTACTCAGTAACAAATATCGAGAAAGGGGTTTGAAAAGTTCAATTGTTTTTTTTTTGTTTTTTGTTTTGTTTTTGTTTTTGTTTTGAAAAGTTCAATTGTTTACAGGCAACCGATAACAAATCATCATCGTCATCATCATCGTTCGCCTGTGACACTTTTTCTGAGTACTCGTGAGTGCTCGCGCTGTTTCGGATTGGATAATAACAATCAAAAACTCTTTGATTGCTTCAAATGGCACTTAGATAAGATAAGATAAGATAAGAAACCTTTATTTATACACGATGTGTTTAAAAGCTATAAGCTTGTGGGGTCGTGTATAGAAATCTATTTACAATAAAACGATTAAAAAAAACTATTATAAGAATAAAAAATCTAATATATACAATAAGTTATAATTATATGCAATCGCAAAAACAAAAACAAAACAAATTACATTAAACAGTTTTCAAATATATAAAAAATCTTCAAGTCTAAAGCCAGTGGTTGAGACCGATGTCACATTAAAATTAAAATCGTTAAAAACATTGGAACATTTTAGCTTTCTGACGACCTTTCTGGGTTGAACTTCGTCAACCAAGTCAATGTATTTACTTGTCAACATGTTCCAAAGCACGGAGCCTCTGTATGCTACTGAGTCTTTCATGTAGCGCGTGTTGAAACGAGGCACCAATAGTGAATCGCGTGCCCTAATTGAGTATCTAATATCACGCTTCTTAGAAATGCTGTTGCTTAGAATAGCAGGTAATCTGTCATTATATGCTTTGTGCATGCACTTACATTGTAAAGGGACACTGTCCTGATTTTAGCATGATTTTGGGAAGCTCAGAAACATATCTAGATCATAGGAAGTTGAACAATAATGGTTTGATTCTGTAGAATAGCACTCGACAAATGACAGGAACCCATTAGGAAGTGAGGATGACAACATCAGCGAGGATGGAAATGGATTGCAATATGGATTTTTGAGAAAACGTCAGGATGTCAGTTTTTCAAAGTTTCAAATTTGGCTCAGAAATCTTTGAAATTTTGCAAAAATTTTGTTGCAGTATGGAATTTCTTGAAGAAATTGCTTTTTATCATTTTGTTAGAGTTTATTAAGTTCTTATTTCATAGATTTAGGGACCATTTCATGCATTTATAACAGTTTTGAGCAAATACGCCGGGACAGTGTCCCTTTAAAAACAGCTACTTGTTCCCCCGACTGGACGATTTGTAGCAGTTTTTGCGATATACTGTAGGAGATGAATTCATAAAATAAATCATCCACTAGGGAATATTGTCTTGATGCACAACCGAATTCTCATAACTGACGTTAAAAGGAATGTATGGTGACCAGTGAGGAGAATTGACACGTCAAACAGTACCTGTGATATAAGAAGCATTGATTGGTTCAACTCTTTGTTCTTTCCATCCAGGGATGACTTCAAATCGCTTTCCGTTAATTCCAGGCTACTGGAACGCTAAAAGGTGAAACAAAAATGCAGAGAATAATGTAATAGTCCATTTTACAGTTGTGTGCTTAGAATCCAGGCCTTGAACAGAAGTGAGGCTGGAGGTGACTTTGTTGTGATACAAACCTTCCTTCTTTCAAATGTAAATTATTCTGTTATTCTGTAAACTAGTTTTGGCTCTCTATCATCTCATGGTCACCCCTAACCTCGCTTTCATACAGAGCTTGGTTACATTTCACAGAACTGTAAAATGGTCTATTGTCCTCTGTTTAGCAAAAACTACGATGTCTATTCTTATTGTTTCTTGCATATATCCAACCCCCAGGGAGGGTGTCTGTAGTCTAACCAATAAGCCACTACCACTGTGGAACCTCTATTTAAATTTGAAGGTCTAATGTTCCTTTAGAAAGTTGCGACTCTAAGCGATTTTATTTTTTTTTTTTGATTTTTTTTTTTTTGAATTTGGCGAAATTTGATTTTTTTTTTGCTGCAAGTCAGACCAACCCTGTTGAACATTCAACTATCATGGCGATTCCCACACTACTTACCACAGATAGAGTTTTGACTTCTGACTTGATTTTATTCACGTAAAGTCGGGCCACCGTGAAATCTTCGTCTAATTTGCCACTACAGTCAATGTTGGGTTTCTGCAAACGAACGAACAATCAGATTATAAGTCTTAGGATAGGGGGGGGTTACCCGAAAATGTGAAGTAGAATAATTGGGGGGGGGGGGGGGGGTAGGGGTTGGGCACCAGAGGTGGGCGGTGCTCCCCTTCAATTTGGGTGTTTGGGATGCCTTCCCCAGAAAAAAAATTGAGATTTCAAGCTCTGAAAAGTGCATTTTGGTGGATCCTGGAGATGGTTTTGCTATGGATAATGGTGAAAGCAAAAAAAACCCTCAGGTCTGATAGGGGGTCCGGATCCCCCCTGGATCCACCACTGCTCTTTGCAACCAAAACACAGTATGCCAGGTGTTACACGGTCAGGGATCACCCCTAAGAATCGAATGTGTTGCTATGACAATGAACTGACATGACAGCTTTTTATGTGTGGAAAGAAATGATGGTACATGTATATCTTAACCCTTTCACTCCCAGAATCAAACCTTGAGTCAATAAATGTGGTTGTAACTATTTGAGTCTGTGGATGAAACCCTAGTGTGTGACCATTCAAATAAAAGCTATTGAGCAGAACTTTCAAGTGGTGCTGTTTGTTTTTGACAATTTTACAAATGAAATTAAGATTTTTAACTGAGTTTTGAACTTAGCACTCTTGGTAGTGAAAGGGTTAAGCTTGGTAGGAATATGAAAAAGATGTTTGTCAGTCAGTGGCACAAGCTACTCGGAAAATTTGTGTGCTTGTGAGCTGTATTCGTGAAACAATACTTAATCCCCATCAGATACATATGTAATCCGAAAATCGGGACAAGTGAAAGCCAAAAATGGGCGATAACAAATTGGTGGAAAATAGAGGGATGCTAAATTGCTAATTCATGAACAGTAAAGGAAAATAAATCTTTTGAGCAGATCAGAACACTGAGCAGTACATTACCTTAATCTCGGCAGCATTTCCTCCAATGACATTACCAATTTCACCCTGAAAATGAAAAAAATAAACAGATCCTTATAACATACAGGTACAACATGGTACATGTACATATCATACATGTGCAGAGGGTTACAATCGTGAATCCCAGGGGGGGGTACTCTGGATTTAATGTTACGGGGAGGTGCAAAGGATTTTTTGGGGTTTGAAATTCATGATTTCGGGATTTGGGGGGGTATTTTTGGGGGGTAGTTTGATTTTAGAAGGGATTTTTTGGGGGTCAAAAGATTCCAAGTAAAAAAATTGTTACCATATTTAGTGCTACAGATATGTAGTACACTCATACTTGTAGTAAGGCAGTAAATGTGTAAAGGTTCAAAAATTCAGCATGGGATTTTTGGGGGTTTAATTTTGGTTCAGGGGATTTTTTTGGGTTTCGCTTTAGGCCCTAGGGATTTTTTTAGGTTTTAATTTTTGTCTCCATTCGCACCTCCCGTCGCTTTAAATCCGGAGTACCCCCTGGGGTTACAATGTACAGTGTAGCAGAAATCTATCACGCTCATCAGGGTATTGAATAACAAAAACCTACAGCCAGACTACCTACATGTACAAACCCAAGGTTAGTGTTTTGTCCATGACTGCAACAACCATTAATTTTGTAGCAGTGTTAGTGCGCACAACAAACTGTAAGCGGGAGGAGTGAGAAAAGGAGCTTTGGGCAAGTAAAAAATAAACCCTTAATCCCCCCACCCCTCTCTCTCTCTTCCACTACCCCCTGTCAATTAGTTTTGCTTGCCCCAAGGAGGAGACTACAATGCCATTGCAGTATGGCAGTACAAGGTACATGTAGTAGGTAGTCACTCACCAGATCAGACAGTAAACTGTTCATCATTTCAGCCAGTCGTTTTCTTAACACTGATGTACTGTCTTTGATCTCCACTAGTTCTTTAGAAACTTTGTGGAGCTGCGTCTGTTGAAAACAATATAGATCTTTATCTTAAAGGAGATATTTTAAGTCATTTTTTCTAAGTGCAAAATCCTCTTCAAAGTGAATGAGGATGGAGAAGATTAAGATGGATTGCGAACGGCGAACTTGAAGCCATCCGTGACGTAGTTCCTTGAAGAACTGGGGTTCATAGTCAACCAGATGTGAACAGCTCCATAGCATGCAACTCTGATCTTCAGCAACGTATCCCTTTATGTTAAGTCTACAAGCCTAGTGGCTTATCAGGTCAGCATGTAACTCTAGTTGCCATAGCATGAAGCGACTATAGGAGTATCACTACTCCCCTGGATGGGATTCTAGTTCATCGCAGGTTACCCCCAGCATTTTTGTCAGGTTGCCCTGACAGTTCCCTGGTACCCAGTGACTCCTGGGTGGAGAGAGGCAATGCGAGAGTTGAGTATATCTTGCCCAAGAAAACAATACAGTGAACCCGTCCAGTGATCTAGACTGTTCACAGTCCCTCTATTTTTTTGCGCTGAAAATCGTCGCACTGTCACGATCGATCGTGGAGCCGCCATCTTGGATTATTTGACGAGCGAAAACTGGGGAGAGGACAAAACTCCCTGGGTACGGGCAGCGGGGCGCGGGGAGGCTTCCGCCCCCAACGCCCCTCCCCACAGGCATTTTGTTCTCTCCCCAGCTTTCGCTCGCCACGAGAAACCAAGATGGCGGCCCCGCAAACTCTGCGATCGACCTCTACAACAACACGGGAAAATAGGGGACTGTGAACAGTCTATGCATGATCCAGAGTCCACCGTGCTAACCATTACACCACTGACTGCACCTCCCACTTTACTTATCCCTTTGTAGTACTGTCAATATAATCTCTTTCTTCTTTTTTGTTATCTCTGCCCACTCTAAATTCTTCAACACAAACTCATTTGAAAATGAATACCAAGAAAAGGTACCTGTACATTGTACAACGCAAAAGGAATGGAGTTAAAATCAAAAAATTCGAAATCACTTGAACACCAGACCTGTTTGAGTGATAATTCATCAGATAGCTTCTCGTTGTCCTTAGTTTTCGTCTCAACCTCTTGCAGCTTCTGGTCATAATTGACAGCCAGCTCTTCGAGAGCTTGGAGCACTTCTTTGACCTCCGTTTTCGACGTCTCGCTCTCACCCTGCATGGAACTGATCTGCATCTGCAGCTTCTCGCTGTCGACTTGAGTCGTCTTCAGAGCTTCCTCTTGTTCAGTTAGTTGCTCCCTCAGTTGATTGATTAAGCGCGCCTGATTTTGAATTTCATCATCCTGCAAAGGAAGTTGCATAAATTATGGAAGTTGCATAAATTATGGTGATGAAAACTGGTTCGGGCAGATAATACCTGATACTAAATTGCACCCGGGGCATTTAACCCTTTCACTCCCAAGAGTGCTAAGTTCAAAACTGAAGGAAAAATCTTGAATATTGAATTTGGCACAAATAGAACTGGAGATGTTTAAAAATTGAATACGAGTAGTCAGGAGTTGAGAAATAAAGTTGCTTGCCATGTCCACAATTTCAACCATCAAATGGATTTTAAAAACGTTAACATTGTTGGACGTGAAGCTAATTACCACGAGCGACTTTTTCTTGAAGCCTGGCATTCTACGACAGACCCAGAAGCTGGAAATGATCACATCATTATCCCTCAGTCCTACAAATGCATTGCACGAGCATGAGCGATTCAAAGAATGACATTTATTTGGTCATGCGCACAAGCCTCGCGCTACGTTTTATTCAAATAGCGTGTAACAACGTACATTCCCATCTTCATTACTGATGAAGGCTTAAGCACTAGCCGAAACGTCTAAACAACAATGATAAGAGTCAGTGACAAAAACTTTTTAATTTAGAACTGGAGATATGGAGGTGCAAAGTCACCCTGGCAAGGGCGCGAACCCGGACCGCTCGGTCCGGAGTCCAGCGTGCTAAACATTAGGCCACCGCACCTCCAGTGCATTAATTATTTCTCCGCACCTTCCCGTCCAGCTGGGTGTAGAGCTTGGATTTTTCATCCTCAAATTTCTTCCTTTCCCTGTCACTGACAGCGGGTTGTGAAGGAGCCAAGAGTGCAAGGCTCTCAAACACCTGAGAATTACGATTGTCTTTGGCATTCGACATCTGTTCATTGGTAGGAACTGACTCGCCTGCAGAAAATGAAATCAAGAAAAAATCAACCGAAAATAGCTCAGATTTTAGAAAAATTAAAACATTAAAAAAATTAAAATTAAAATTAAATAATTATTATGGATCAGTGCTACTGCTTAACTCCTGTTTCTGCAGCACAAAAAAGCTCAAGTAAGTCAAGGAAATGTATTCACTTTAGTGAGAGTGAAACACCTTTTTCCTATGGGTTGTACTGTAAGGTAAAAGGTAGTCAGGCTTCCGTAGCATGAAGCTGACTGAGAGTATTGCTACTCCCCCTGGGTGGCATGCTAGTTCATCACAGGTTACCCCCACCCCCCCACCCACCCCCCCCCCCCCCCCCCCACCCAGCATTTTGTCAGGTTGCCCTAACAGTTCACCGGTATGGTACTCATTTATAATCCTGGCTGAGAGAGGCACTGTGAGAATAAAGTGTCTCATCCAAGAATACAACACAACGACGGTCATGGTTCAAACTGCAGACCATTATTTTGGTCACTGTGCCTCTCATATGACGATAATAAAGGATACAAAACTACAACCAACTGGTGGGGAGGGGGGACAGGGGGGTGGAACCAGGATTTTAGCCAGAATTTGAAAAGTGGGTGTCCTGGAGACATGTCTCCCCATAAATTTGGAAAAGTTTGGTGCATTTTTCAGCATTTTTCTCCCAGGATTGGGTGTCCACAGGACACCTGGACGCCCTTCTGGCTAACAGCTTGGTGGGAACTCTATGGGAGGCAGGAAAAGAGAGGGTGGGAAGGGATTCCCAAGGTGGTTGGAACCAGGAGAAAGTGAAATAGGGAAATCCCCCCACCAACTGGAACAGTTGTCAATGAGAATGATCAATAATTGATTATCGATTATAATTATCATATTTTCAAAAATTCAAGGATCGTTGACTCTCTCATAAATCCCAAGCACTTTATCTTACCTCCACGCCACCGCTGCAGTTCTTGTTCGTATCTTCCCAACGCTCCTCGAAGCTTGGAAACCTTTTCCTTTTCTTTCTCAAAGCGTCTTTTCCATTCTTCTGCTGTGAGTTCTTCGTTGATTACCACAACGTTCTTGATGGTCTTGGCTCTAAAGGTTAAAAAAGTATGAACGATCAGAGGGGACAGAAACATACAGTTTAATACCCCATTTCCCTACAGACTACTTTTAACTCATTTTTCTACCTCCACCCTACTTTCTTCGGCTGTTTCTCCATCCTCCCTAATATTTTTGGCCGTTTCTCCATCTCCCCTTATGTTGTTTCTCCCATTTCTCCCCTCTTGATCATTAGATGTACAGTCAACTCTCGTTATAGCGGACACCCTCGGGGCATAGTTTGGAGTCCGTAATAGCGAGAGTCTGCAATAGCCTCTACAGTCAACTCTCTCTAAGACGGACACCATCGGGACCGGCACCAACTGTCCATCTTAGAGAGGTGTCCGGCTTATAGAGAGTTTAGATACAGTAAAATGACTGAAAACAGCGCGCAAGGACCAACGCCAGGTGTCCGTCTTACAGAGGTGTCCGTTAAGAGCTCTAGAGTTGACTGTATACAGGGTGGAAGGCTGGATTTTGTCCGCAATAGTCCAATAGCGGGTGTCCATAATAATGGGGTGTCCACAAGGTGAGAGTTGACTGTATCTAGGCAATTTTAACAGTTACTATAACAGGGAATCCGGATCCATATTCGTTTTTTCTCAAAGTCGTCAGCCGGGCAAGTATTCCAAAAAACATACTTGCCCTGGCAAAATTTTGGTTGCCCTTTCAAAAGTGGAGAATTTATATAGGTAAAAAAAGTCGACAGAATGGCTGGCTACAACTTGGATAGCTTTTCCAGTGTATCCTTATTTAATGAACAGATATTTTAAAGGCGGGAATCTACTCCGGCTCGGACTTGGCGGCCACGATCGTTATAGCCTTTAAGTGATTTAAAGACGCTTCGTGGATCTTGATGGACTCCAGGCGAAGCGATGTGCAGCCGGCATCTACAAAAACATTTTTCTGGGCTAGTGATCTGTCTAACTGGGACACCAACTGGCAAATTTTGCTGGGACACCAACTGGCAAATTTCGCAAAACATATTGCTTCCAGCCGAAGCAGTTTGCGATGTGGCAGACGATGATAGCAATGTAGGCACAAATATCAGCCAGGGCCTGTATTTCTGCCACGAGGGTAGGAAGGCAAGCTGTCATTCCTCCTTTTCATATTTCACTTGTTTTTCGCCTGGAGGCGGCAATACGCCATCCAAATATCGCCACATGTTGTTTACACGATCAGCTGTCAAGCCACGTTTTCGCATTTGAATGCTGCAGGGCCATGCTGCAGTACATCAGAGAAATAACAGCGGTTGACAACACAAAAATTGAGCCTGCAATCATGCGACTCATGAAAATACCGCATTATCAAACATGGCGCCCAAAATTATGATTTGATCGCGAAAGAAAGCTGCAAATTTATCTCTGTTTTCTGAAAGATCCAGTTGGACTAAGAATCAATAGAAGGCAGGTACGCAAATTAAGCACTCAGATTTTACTCGTCCAAAGGACGAGTATTCAAGTTATTTTCGTCATCCGTACGATTTTTGGTCGTCACGGACAACCAGACGACTGCGAATATGGATCCCTGCTGAGTATAAATTAAATAACTTACCTTTGGCCAAACATAAGAGTTGAGCGAGTTTCTTGCTCATTGAATGATGACGGAGAACAGCAGATGATTATGGTTGTTCTTGCATTGCCACCTATCAAAAAAAAGTATGTAATGTTACGCCTTGAAAAGAAACTACAAAGAGTTTAGCTACAGGGCGGCTAGGACAACCCAAGGTGGCAAAGAGCAAAGAAATCTCTTAAAGACATACCTACACAAGATCACTATGTACAGGAAGCCAAAACTCCAAACATGAACCTATTTTTCACCTCGGTCAGGGCAACCCTGTGGATTATCCTTTACTTGTCTAACATAAATCCCAATGTTCTAAAATTGAGCCACAATGATGATTTTACATGTACTTTTCCAGGGCAATTACCTCTAAAAAGAATGACTTTCATGTACATTGTATGTACAACTTACCCAAACTTTCCTGCAATATTCTCGTCATTTTGCTGTCTCTGTAGGGAACATGGGTTTTCTAAGAATGAGAAAAAACTGATGTTGATCTGTGTATACTCAGTTGTTAGATGTCTCTGGACCGGAAAAATCTACGTTGTACACAAGAAAGCATTATACAATCATGTAGGTACATGAGAAGGTCATAGGTTCGACTCCTGTTGGGGGAACTCAGAATTTTTTTCAAAGTAGCTTGTGTCACTCAGAATAATATCTTTCTCATATTTCTACCAAGCTTAAAATATACCATCATTTCTTTCCACAAATTCTCATTCATCGGCAATTTAATCCTAGCCGTATGCGGGATATTTGTCACACTTGAACCTAGTTATATGGCCTTAGCTCCCACAAGTCTCCTGTAGCTCAGTGGTAGAGCGTCCGACCAGTGTGCGGAAGGTCACAGGTTCGACTCCTGTTGGGGGAACTCGGAATTGTTTTCCGAGTAGCTTGTGTCACTGACAGAATAATATCTTTCTCATATTTCTACCAAGCTTAAAATATACCATCATTTCTTTCCATGTAGGTACATGTACTATTAATAATAATTATAATACTAATGCAAACCACTTGTTACCATGGAAAAGAGTATCAAACTTACTGTTCCTTCTGCTAATGCAGAAATTACATTTCCTAGAGCAGACAATGACTTGTTGATGTTCTTGGCTTCATCAAGGAGTGCACCCTCTGCTCCAGTTTTGCTGACCTGGCAAAAAAAAATAAGAGTCAAGTATTATATTCTGACAACCGCATGTGATATTGTTGCTTACATACTGTAGAGTACACTGTGCAGGCGCGGATCCAGGAAAAAACTTGACTGGTTTCCTAGAGTCTGATCTCCTTCTTGGGCTTCCCCCGGAAAATTGGGTAGAAATGTAATTTCTACCCAATTTTCCAATGTAATTTCCCACGATTTTGAGTCATTCGAAAAATCTGGCCGATTTCCGTAAAACGGTGGAAACCGGTGTGGATCCGCGCTTGCTGCTGTGCATAGCACAATGGATGGCACAGTAGGTTTGTCCCTTTGTAGCTCACCTTTTCAGATCCTGCTAAATCCACTAAATAAAGCTTGCCGCTTAGTTTCTTGTTGGATTCCACATTTTCTTGTTTAATGTGGAGGAGAAAAATACTATGGCTTCTTGAACTATGCTCATTCATGTCTGGTAAACAAAAATAGAAAAACAAAAGTTGAGATTAATTTATATGAGCTATTAGATGTATTGTAGCTAATTTAGAAATATAAACTACATGACTGTACTAAATTCCCTCTTTTTCGCTCCACCACCCCTGCGCTATTAGCCCCCAGCGCCTGTCCCCACGGGCATTTTGTACTCTCCCCAGCTTTTGCCAAGATGGCAGCCCACAAACTCGGCAATCAACCTCTACAACAACACGGGAAAATAGGGGACTCTGAACAGTCTGGTACTCAGGCTTTTAGCCAGAATCTGAAAAGTGGGCATCCTGGAGGCATGTTCCCCCATAAATTTGTTAAAGCTTTGGTGCATTTTTCATCATTTTCTTCCATGATTGGGCGTCCATAGGACACCTGGGCGTCCATAGGACACCTGGGCGCCCTTCTGGCTAAAAGCTTGCTAGTACTAAATGACTGATATACATGTACACTGTAAACTACGTTAGAAGTTACACTGTACAACAAACAACATTTAATGGCGGAGCATTTCATAATAATATGCACTGAGTGCAAACAATAGTTTTGACGATCACTTGGTAATATTCAGATAATATAATCAAATTATATTATTAAATTACAATTTTAACCCTGACGGAAGTTAAAAGCAAACCATCAGTCACCATCTTCAGGAACTATCTATTAAAGATTAATAGGTAACCTCCCTGTTGGATCACCTCTCATAAGCGACTACCTCCCGTAGGCGACCACTTTTCCAAAACACCACAATTCCCCAGTCAAATTATCACTACATAATATAATCAGAACCTCTTGTAGTGACCGCGACTACTTTTGGGGCGATGGTTTGACATTTTTTATTGTTTTTAACCTCCAGTAAGCGACCACTTCCCATTATAACATAGATTTCTACCATCACTGTTGGAAGCTATGGAGAAAAGAAACTCACTTGTGACTGCAACATGACGATTGGCTTTTCCTTCATCAATAATTTCCATAACCTCCTCAGGGCTGGACACAAATCGTTCACTTGCACCCTGCAAAAATAATAATATTATTGTTATTATTATTATATTGACAAAGCAAGTTGTTATCTTAGATTATATGTAGCATTTACAATCGTAGTTTGCCCACCTTTACAAACGGAACTCTATTTTTGTCTTCATGGACAGCTAGGTTTGTTTTTGTAACTGAAACAAAAAATAAGATAGAGAAATAAGATCTACGAATTAGAAATGATTAGCAAAGAATAAAATAAGGATTACAGTGTTGCTATTGTTACTGGGCCACTTAAACTAAACTAACCAATCAGATTACAGGAAACGAACAATGCATTCCAACTAAAATCGTTTGAGCCAATCAATGTTCAGAACGCTGTTGATTGGCTCAAATGATTTTAGTTGGAATGCATTGTTCGTTTCCTGTAATCTGATTGCGTTAGTTTAGTTTAAGTAGCAGCACTGTAAACTACTCAACAGGAAATACAATTTCATAACTACAGTGTAGGTAAATAGAAATCTCACCGTCTAATAAATCCCTGATCTTGTCAAGGTAAATTTCAAATAAGAAACCTACAATATTAGAAAATAAGAAGATTAATTAATTTTTTTAAATTTACATACATGTACAATCATATTACAATCAAAGATTCAATAGATCTATAGACACTTGCCTTAATATGGAACTCCAAATTTTCATCCATATTGTAGATGTAATTGAATATATCTTGAACAATTCGAGGAATAATTCCTTGATTAACTGGATCATCAAGACGACCCTGCCAAAGGAAAGAGCGATAAAAAATTAAATGTGGCTACATGGAATTTAGGCGAAGCTAATATCGAGCCAATGCGGCATTATGCCTCACTAGGGGACCCTAGGGTGAAGAGGATGAGACTCGAGCCAATGGTGGTCAGCGGCTTTCCCCGGTGGCCACACACACAGGTTTGCATAAACAGGGGGGGGGGGTTCACAGGGGCCTCACATGTTTTGTGTTCCGGGATCGTGTGGACGTGCAGTCGTGCAGTTTGCGTTTAGCCTTGTGCTTGTTGTGTGCTTTCTGCTCCCCCTCCCCCCCCCCCCCCCCCCCCCTTCTTCTTTGTCTTGGTACGTATTTGGGTCTGGTAAGTATTTCGGTTGGTAATCTTGAGGTCACTGATTCTATCAGTGTGACGGTGCCTGGTGGTTGCCACTATCAGGGTTGCCATGGATAGCTGCATGCTCAGCTCGAATCACGCGTGCTCCACCATATCAAGGCACCTTCCCCAAGCTCATCTATTGGTTATGAGTTTAATAGTCATTAAAGGGAAACCCTGCACATTTGTATCATTGAGTTTCATGGTATTCCCTCTCAAAAGCAAAACATTTGCATAGTCTTACCTCCATGGTGTGGGTTTTCCCACTGGACGTCTGTCCATAAGCAAATATAGTTCCATTATACCCATTGAGAACATCTGTGGAGAACAGTACATTTATTTGTAAGGAAAGGAAATCAAAAACCACAGTGTAATGTATGAACTCCAGGGCCACTTAAGGGAATGATTCTTGTGAGCAGCCACTAGAAGTATAGGGATAGGGGGCTGTTTACGAGAGCTTGTACCGCTCACACTAAACCATATTTAATGCATATTTATTATAAGAAAATACCGTCATATGAGATGAATGTTTGTTTTATTGTCCAACGCAATACCGATTGTGACAAAAAACTGTATACTATGGCTGACCCTTAGTGAGGCTAATAGGATTGTTCCTTTGGGATGTCTGCTTACAGGAGCTTAGCAACAACCGAAAAATCCAAATCAGACCCCTCAGAAGTGTCAGCGGCTGCTTACGGAAATGTGTACATACATGAATCATTTTACATGTACATGTATGTATAGTTTTTGTTAAGCTGTCTTCTTAAAGGAGAGTGTCCGCTCAGAAAGCTTTGACTGTAATTCCTCTTTCATAAAATAAATGCGATGGTATTCCAGCCAAATTCATAACCTGACTCAAGTGTTTACTGATATCATGTGTAGATGACTATCAGTGCGAACAATTTTGTTTTATAGGCATGTGACTAAAGATTGAGACAGTATGCTACTGCTAGAGATGACATCAATGTCAAACTCTGCAATTTTAATAAAACGACTAGATACAGCATCTTCTTATTGAATATGCAACAAAAATCAATATCAATCAAATAATCAATCATTTGGTCACTCCATATGTGCTATAGTATTATATCAAAACAACATCATATGGACATAATAATTATTTTAATATTTTGATTTTCCACCGACTTGAGATGAAATCTTAAGTCGACACATGGTTTTCCATGATCTTGAACATTTTTCTGACTACAGGAACAAAAAATACTACTTTAATTATGGTTATAAGACCACGCATACCACTCAACATCGTTACCTCTCCATGACAACAGAACACTTGCGCAAACAGTTAGAAAAAAACGTGAATTGCTTTCTTCAAGAAAACTAAAAAAACTGCTGTTGACGATAATTTTTTAATATTATATTTTCAATTGATGGTTGTATTCAATTTTCAAACCAACACCTAAGATTCAAAGATTTTTTTAAGTGTAAATGAGAATAAAAGATTTATCCAAATGAGCAAATTACATATCAATCCCCGTCCGTCAGACTGTAATTTATGATTATTAATTATTATCTTTTTTTAGATTTCTTCAGAGAACTTGTTAATCTTGATAATATTTTAATTTTTTCTAGAGAATACACCATATAATACAAATTAATATTTTCAGTTAAAAAAAGAACTGAATATTTTTTTAATTCATGCACAGGCGAATGTTTATAAAATTACCAAGAAATGTACTGTACATGTAACAATACATCATTTTAAATTGCAAAATGTTTACAGAGACACCACAAAATTTAGACTTGTCAGTAATGAAATATGAAGTCATTTTTTTAAATAAAAATGTCTATGAAAGGAAAAAATAAGTATATTTGTCATAAACATATATATACAGGCCACTGTTTCGAAAAAGGTTGTACTACAGAAGCGTAAAAGCGTACGCAACAATGCCGAAAGGTATAATAGATAGTGGTAGTTCTCTGTTACTTGATCAAAGTTCATGGTGTTTCAACGCTATGGCAGAAGAAAATAAAAATACTAAAATAAAAAAAACAAAAAAAAGTAGGTACGACACGTATTCTGAATAGGTCATTTACTAAAATTTATTGATTACATCCCAGACTAACTTCCGGCATTGTCGCGTATGTTTTTACTTTTCTTTTGGACCTTTCTAGAAACAGCTGTAAATAATATACAGACAGTTCAAGCTTAATGAAGCCAGGTACAGCCAGACTACAGTAAGCTTCACACTGTATGTGATGAATAAGCTGACACTTAAAATTAAGTCTAGAATGAATATAACCATTGCCAATTAGTTTGCTTGTTTTTTTCCTGCAGATTGAACATACATTGTGTACATATAATTGCTAACACTGAAACTTGACTTTTCTGATCCAAGTCTAGTTTCTCCTTATAACATCAATACAATGTCAAGCAGACAAGCTTCTGACTAAAATAATTTTAGCCCTGAATGAATACGATGATCAGTGAGTGAGACTTCACCCAGTTAGTAGTTAGTATTTCCACATACATGTACAAGATTAACACAACTACAGTTGAACCCCGCTAATTCGAACTCTCAAGGAACGGAAAATAGTTATCATCTTCGAATTAGCGGGGTTCGAATTAACGATAGTAAATGACTGAAAAGCAAGGGCAAGGGAAATGGGTTTGAGTTCGAAATAGCGGGAATTCGAATTACGAGTTCGAATTAGCGGGTTCAACTGTACTTTATCAAGCACCATACCACATAAGAATATAATGGCCAAATTTGTTCCTATATATAACGCACGTTCTGATTGGTTGCATAACCATTTTAGATCAGCTTACACTGTGGGTATGACGTCACATAACATTTTGTAGGCTTTCTTCAAGCTATATTTAGGAAATAGAAAATGGCCGCTTTTACAAGTATGCTAACATAGCCTGATGCAAACAAGTGACAGAATTCGAAAGTACATGTACTTCATTTATGTTAGCCCTCGCCTGCGGCTCGCCGGGTTCGCATGAACTTTCAAATTCTCCCAAACTCCCTCTTGTGTTTGCATCATGCAGGTTATGTATGCACACGCATGATCATCATTTTTGATTTCTTAAAAAAATTATGATGTTAATTTTGATTT
This sequence comes from Desmophyllum pertusum, assembly GCA_029204205.1. Taxonomy (NCBI): domain Eukaryota; kingdom Metazoa; phylum Cnidaria; class Anthozoa; order Scleractinia; family Caryophylliidae; genus Desmophyllum; species Desmophyllum pertusum. Next base: position 656,601 of record MU826354.1, read on the forward strand.
CTTAAAAAATCATGATGTAAGAGACTACAAGGCCATAACATTTTGTTGAGAATCTACATCCAATATGTATTACATATATTGTAACTATTTATATGCTAATTTTCTAAAAAGGAAAATGTTTCTGGTCTAAGCAGCTATCTGCAAAGATCATGATTTCATGTAGTGTGTCCTTGGAAAATGAAAGATGTTGAAACAAGAAATACATGACTGTACTCATTTGGAAGAGAAGAAGATATCAACCATTGCAGTGAAATTTACATATTATGTAAAGTTTCTTGAAATCGATTATTTTGAAGAGACAATTGAATTACGTGTGAAGTTCTCCGTGTACATAATAAGTATCTTTCTATACACTGACTCGGCAAATATTCCAAAGTAACGTAATTACCATGCAAATCATCAGCTACAAAACAGAACGATGGATCGAGAAAACCTCGAGGGCAAAAACGTTCTTTCGAAGTAAACTCTTGTTTTGTACTTCTCCTTGAAGTTCAAAGTGTAATGTACATCGTTAATAATAATATGTCTTCAGACATGCAAAGGAACATTTAATTAATGGTAAAACTCATGCAAAAATCAACACGATTCTTGACATCTTCTGTAAAACTACACGAAACAGCTTAGAAACATATGATAGAGATAAGAAAACTACAGTAATCAAAACACGTATAAGGTTACAAGTTAACCTAACTTTTTTATCAGGTAGAAAGACCGATCGATGTAAAAGATTTTCCACCCTGACTAAAATTAGCATAGACAAGAGACAATATTTAACTACTTCGGACATATCTAGAATATTACAGAGCTATTCAGAAACATGAGGGATGTAAACACGAAACTGCCGACTTGAGATGATCACTTTGATGAAAAATATTGCGGTAGGAACTTTTTGAAGGGCCAAGATTTTAGATAAGGCGCAGAAAAAGCGACGAAAAGTCGGCAAAAGTTGATGTTCACCTCCGAAAAGGTGAAAACAGGAAGAGTAAACTGGCCTTTTCAAGAATGCCATGTGATTAAACAGGAATAAATGAGCGTTTATTGCATGAGGTTAGATGATGGTGGGCCAATACGAAAAAATCTTCAAAACACACCATTTATTGCCTTCCTCATTTAACCTTTAGCTATAACCCATGAAATACGAACGATCCTCTAACCAAAATAATAACAGTTTGCCCGAAATTGTACCAAAAAATTGCTAAGTTTATCGTTATACATATTCAAATGATTCTTTCTTTTCTTCCGAGAGAGTTGTTTACCCAACGTGTGTGACTGGAATTAAGTTCATTTCACGGAGGCAGAAATTTAACCAAGCTAGACAAATCCAAGGCCGATCGCTTTTAGTTCCACAAATTACCAACAAAAGAAATCCGATATATATAGCCTTTCATAATAAAACCACCAATGCAAAATCAAAGCCATAGTAAATAAATTAATAATACAAGAAATTCGCGAAAGAAATGGAAAAGCGACTGCAATTTGCTCGCGATGGAAATATTGACAACTTCTTGACTAAGTTCCCGATCGAGTAACAGTTTTTCCTTTGATAAGATTTAAAGCACAGATTCTCGTAACCGATGTTTATTCAGGTGCACTATAAATTCCAGATCTGCGACTGCACTGATGACAACAGCAGAAATTTTTTACTCGTTTGTAAGCAAAATTATCAAAACATTTCTGCAAAGTGGCATAGAGTAGCTAGGGCGATCTTAACAACCAACAAAAAAATATTAAAAAGCTGAACGTTTTGTAGATCACACCTTGAGTCAGCTTGTAAAAGGCTCTATATTTTTCCCTGATTCGATAGAAAGGCAAAGAACAACACAACAGTGCAAATATGAAATATTTTTATAGTCGTGCGACTCGTGGAAATCAACAAGAAATGAAATTGAAATCTCCGTTCAGCAGATTACAATATCACTTCGCTATTTCTTTACATTTACTCTTAACATCTTACAGGGTCAAAGGACACAGCGGCCTTTAAGAAACCCATGTCGACTTCTGGTGTTAACTGTAAACTTCTATGGCACCTAAACAACAAAAATTATCGCATAAAAACCATTTACAACCTTACCTTGGACGATGACCTGAGCAGCTTCCACATAGACTCGTTCTTGCGAGGTATTCGACTTGAAAACGCGATCAAACGTATAAGTCCTTCCCTAAAACGCACAAAGCAACAGCGAAAATTATCAACGATAGAAGAATAACTCGGATAACGACAAGAAATTGGCGTTAAATTATGATAGTAAACGTTGGCTCACCCCATGAACACAAGTATCAGACGTTGGAGTGGACACGATATTTTGCCCTCCAACGCGAGTTTCTGCGTCCGATTGCGGTCGAAACCGAGAGAAAACCTTGATATTACACTCCTTGGGATCAGGATTCATGGCTGTAGCAACAAAATCTCACAAAATCTACGGCGATTTACAATGAATGAGCAGTCTTCATGTGTAATCCATTGGCAAATATTTCGTGTAACTTCGCGTACGACATAATTGCCGGTAAACTCAATCCATACCACCAAACAAGCTCAAAATGGCCCTTTGACTAGTCACGACGTTTCTCTGTAGATCGTACAATGTATCAAGACGACTTTACGAGTGTTCCGGCTGTTATTACCCGACCATTTTTCCAGATATCGCTATAAATTTACATGACGATCGGTTGCCCTGAGTCGGCCATTATTTCCACCTCCACAATCGCAAAGCATTGTGGGTAGGAATGCCTTCGACGTTTAGAAATGGCGTATTTTTTCTCGCCCAGCCACGCCAATCATATCACTGCAAAGTAAACAATAAACAAGTAAATAACATATTGAATGCGTGCGAAAAATTAATCGAGGCTTTGTCGTTAGGCAATTACAATTTCGTTGTTGTAACAAAGAGAAGAACGTAACGAATCTTCCAGAATGCATGATCAGAACGAAAGATCACGGACCGGAAGTAGGGATGGCACTTTCACGAATTTTAAGAGCTTCAAACTTTTGGAAATCGCCTTATCGCGCCTTGGAAACCCTAAATTCTTAAAATCCGAGATTGCGTGTGAGCCTTATTTTTAGTCTCGACTTATATTAAACAAGAATTGGATGTCGACATCTCGAGTCCAAGATTTTGCCATTGAACGCCCACGGACTGAATTGCGGAAGGCGAAAAATACAAAGCACAAGTTTAAGTTTTTCATTATTTAGCCCATCTCTAATGTCTTTTTAACTTCATTGGTAAATCCTTTTTATAAATCCCATTAAACCCTGACTTAGTGGACTTAGTTCCCTTATCATAACACGGTTTTATCGTGCGCTATAATCTTATACCAGACCTGTCTAGTTATGCGTGACGGATTAGAAAAAATCGGCGTACACTTATCTGTATTGGCCCGTCATTTGTTTTCACTATAACGTCAATTTTCAAGTTGCTTTGTTAAAGAACATTAAGTAACGGAAAGTGTTCTGTGGTAGACAAGTAGCTTATGGCTACAACTCTAGAGCCTTTATATACTGGACGAGAGACCCTGGGAACGAGGTTGACAGATGGAGTGTATAATATAAACGTACCTCTCGTGTTAATTGTGATAGCATTTTAATATTGCACCGGAAATTATAGCCAGCTTTATATTTCTAATCGATCAGCAGACTCGATGTCGTGATCATATTTTTAATTGTCTGCCCGCGCAGAAAATCAAGGATAATGAGGTACATGATGTAGGACAGACTAGCTGTGGGAGTCGCGTGCAAAATTAATCCCACGTATTATAGTTTTTTAACCAATCAGAGCGCGCGCAGAATCGACGACATTTTTTCACGGTCTTATTGACCATAGAAATGACGCCTGGAACAGACTTTAACCTTTTCAGTTTATTAAAGAAGGGCAAGAGAGTTATTTTCCTTGGTGTGTGTGTGGGAGGGAGAGTGGGTGCTTCCTGCGTACCCGACGTCGCCTTTTTCTCTGGGTACTGGCCCCTGGCGCCCCCACTCCCCAACATGCAGGCCATTTCCAAGTTGTCTTTCTGTCTCAAAGCGTGGGCACTGGGCAATGGTGCAAAACCTTTCAACAATGAAAATTAGTTTTAGTTGAACGCTTAGTTTCATATGAAATGTTTTGCAACAAGACGTTCTGAAACAGACGCAAAAAAGGGCAACACGGAAATGTCCTTTTCCAATTTCCTCATTGTGTCCTGTTGTTTTATCTCCTCATCAGCATTAATTTGTCGAAAAGTAAATATAGTCCAGCAAAATTAATAGCGACTGTTTGTTTTTTGTTAGTTTTGTTTTTTTGCCACACACAAATAAAAAAATATATAGAAATAATAAAAAAATTAACAAATACAGGAAGATCTGTGGTAAATATGAGAGGAACATGTTGAGTCTGATTGGACGAGATATTTATTTTTGAAAAACGTCGAATTTTATTTTTTGTGACCTTTTGTCAACAATTTTCTAAAGGAAATGTATGTACATCTACAGTGGACGAAAATCCTTTAAGTCGATCGTACCCCGTGTGCATAGGATATCGCCACGATTGTTGGCGTTTAGGCCGCCACAAGGCCATGATATATAGAGTATGAGTTAGAGATCGCGAGTGAGCTTCAACTCAATCAGCACTAAGAGTTTAATTTAACTAAAGCTGAATAAACAATGGTTAATAATACAGGTAATGAAAACTGTGCTGCTGCTGTTTTGATTTTTAATTTACATGTAATATATATCCTCGCCCGACTTAAATTTAGATTTAAGTTCATACTGATATTAGAGATATGCGTAGTAGAAAAATGTGTTTTAATTCTAAGTGGCGGTATCAAAATATATCGACGGACAAGAAAGCAGTCCATTTAACTTCAGCGACCCGAAGACAAAAAATTAATTTCGCGATCTCCAAGGTAACGAAATCGCTAATGCATGTTGTTTTTTTGGTTTTCAATCGAGTGTCGCTCTGTGATTAGTTTAAAAAAATTCATGTCGAGTTTTCCGGCGCCAAGCGCGGGAAAACGCGTGCGACCAGCGCTGCGACTAAGTCGCTATTATTAGATCTGATTGGCCGATTGAGCTCAACCAATCAGATCTAAAGCCAGTAGCTATAGCGACTTGGTTGCTGGTCGCACTCGTTTTCCCGCGCTTGGCTCCGGTTACAAGAAAGAAAGAAAGAGTTTCGGAAAGGAAAGAAAGAGGTATACGGTTATCACCTTATCGAAGCTTGTTACCTTCTTTGTTGTTTGATCAGTTATCGTTTTTCTGTTTAGAAATTTTCTTGATGTACCAATTCTAGAAGTGTGGGTTGAGGCTTCAAAGGAAGGGGTGGGTTGAATACAGCTTATTACGGTAACTAATAAACCCTTCCACTCAGCGCCTGCCAACACAGAGCCACAAAGTAGGGCTTTAGTAGCCACAAAGTAGGGATTTATACTCAAACCCTAGGTTTGAGTATAAATCTATTAATCTTTCAAATTATTGAGACCACCTTTAGTAGGGTATACCGTCTTGATGTACCGCAAAATTCTCAAAACCAACATTACAAGAAATCAAATGTATGACAATCAGTAAGGGGAATTTATATTTTGATCTTAGGAGTGAGAAGGTTAAAAACGAGCTACAGTGTAGTCATATCAAAATACAACAGAGGCCGACTAAAATTCATCAAAAATATTTATTCCCCTGGCGTTTAAAGTCAGCTACATGTATCATGCTTTTTTCAGTTCTTCTACTTTCTTGACGTAAGCCTCCTCAGCAGCTTCCTTGCTTGTGCCTAACAACAAAAAGAAATTACTGAATAACAGTTTTTTCGATAATTTGGTAAAGCTGCACTCGGGGCCAAACTGGTCTCACACTGCCAAAGTATTGCTACTGACTTCCCCTGTGGGTGCGATGCTAGTCCATTGCAGGTTACAGCTAGAATTTTGTCGCCAGTACCCATTTATTAAATTATACCTGTGGTGGAGAGAGGCACTATGAGAGTTTATGTCTTGTCAAAGAACACTACACAATGACCAATCTCATTCCCAGGGTCTCTCTTCCCCCTGGGAACGAGGCTGCACAATGACCCCGGCCAGCACTCGAACCCGGCGGCTCGAACCATAGTCCAATGCACTAACCATCAGGCCATAGAAGGCCATAGACTGCTAGCCTGCGTCGCAGACGGACTCAACCGCCGGTAATGGTTGAGTTTGTCTGCGATGCAGGCTATAGACTGCAAAACAGTCGTTTTTTCTCTAAATCGCTGGTCGCAAGGCACGAAGCGCCAAAAGCGTGGATCCTTGCGTGCGACACGAGCCTCGCACGCCTGTAGGTCACTCCAGACCTTTCGTTCAAAGACCGCGCGCATTCGTTTGACAGACCAATGCAAAAAATACAACTGTTTTGCAGTCTAATCAGGCCACGGCATCTCCCCTTTGATTCAAGTCTACAAAAATAATTTTACCTATGAACAAGCACAGGAAACCACCCACCCTTTTCACATTTTGACCAAGTCCCTCAATTAATGACATTAAAACTTTCTACAAGTGGTCAGAAAACATTTTGAAGAAGTGACAAAAATACAACACTGTAAAAATCACTGCTTTCAAGATGACGGTTCAACAACTGAACTTTATTCGGGTTACTGTATGCCACTTTTATATGGGAGTCCCCCCCCCCCCCCCCCACTCCCCTGTGGGTTTAGTAGTACACTGTACCTTTCCTGTCATTCCAGGCACCCCACTTTGCCTTTCCAGTAAAATCTAGCATTCCAGGACATGCTGTACATTGGAAAAGAAAAAATAGAAAAGCAAAAATACGTAAGTGAGTTCTATAGATGGTTCTAGAACTTTGGCAGAAGAATATAGTAGCCTGCAAAACAATCTCTCTCTTCTCTGTAGAAGCCAACTTGTAGGCAACCTCGTCCCCAGGGCCATCTCCGCTTTCAAGATGGTGGGTGGGCGCGAAGAAGACCCTGGCGAAGAGCAGGTCAAGTGTCTCCAAAAATATTGGATTGTTTCAAAATGGCGGCGGGCTCACGATTGGCTAATTTTGTGGTCACGTGACCTGCTCTTCGCCAGGGTCTTCTTCACGCCCACCCGCCATCTTGAAAGCGGAAATGGTGCTGGGGATGAGGTTGACTCGTAGGGTATCCAAGGTTAGAAGAAACACCTCTCTGAAGCCGATGTTCATACCCAAAACTCAGTGCATTTTAAATAAATTAATAACATAAAGGGCAAAATTGATTGGTTCAGACAGAGGGCATTTTTCGTTAACATTTGTTTGCCAGGGCAAAATTATTGCGGGAGGACTTGAGGACTTCCGAAGATTCCGAAGTAACCTGCGATCAGGCAGGGTTTTTTCGCACTTGAAAAAAAAAACGCCTCACACCCTGATCGCAGGTTAATTCCGAAGTTGACCTGATGACTTCCGATGATTTCCGAAGAAGATTCAAACCCTGCTGAAGATTGCCGAAGATTTCCCAAAATCACCCGGGGTGCTCCGTAGATTCTTGAACGTTATCGGAAGGTCAGCAAATATCTCCAATAGTCTCTTGAAGATTGCCAAAGATCATCCGATGTCTTTATCACACTAATTTTGCCCCTTATATTATTAATAAGTAATTGCATGATTCCTCATAAAATTGAGGATTAATATCACTCATGTTTTCAGAAATTTATTTGCAATTTCTGCAAATTTCTGAAAACATGCATTGAAATTTTAAAAATGAAATACTGTAAACTACATGCAGTTACGTACATGCCATAGTTGCTTTATTTTCTATCTTATTTGCTTTGTTTATTTTTTTTTGTTGGCCGCTTAACCCTTTCACTCCCAAGAGTGCTAAGTCCCAAACTCAGAAAAAAATCTTGAATTTAATTTTTCAAAATGGTCAAAAATAAACACCACTACATGAAAGTACTGCTCAATAGCTTTCATTTGAATGGTCACATACTAGGGTTTCATCCACAGACTCAAAAGTTACAACTAAATTTATTGACTCAAGACTTGACTCTGGGAGTGAAAGGGTTAATAGGGGTTTTATTTACAGTATTATACTGATATTGGGACTTAAGGTAATTCCCTGGTAATAGAACCAAATATAGATTTCCGATGAAACTTGGTACACTTTTGAAACAAGTCAAGGAGATAATAAAAACGTGTTGTTTATTCACCGACGTTCCAGAAAAATGTCTTCGATTTCCTTTGTATTTACTTTACACTCCAAAGTAGATTCAAATTGGATATGCGCTGTGGGACCGTAGTGGCTCCCTCCGGAGAATTTAGTTAAATTGCCAAAAAACTGATCATAGATTTCTGCCCATCTTTTTCTTGTGTAATGTAGATACAGTTCTTATTAAAATTATGAAATAAAAAATGGGGGTCACCGTGCTTGTTTAGAAGAAAACTAACATTTATTTCCCAGCCAAGCTTTGTCTGAAAGGAATCCTGTAATGTTCTGTATGTGCGCGCGCTCGCACTCGCGTTAAATGACGCGTGGCGCGCGCAAATGACGCAATAAATTATGCGCAGTAAGGATGCGCAATGCAATACCAAGGAATCACCTTAATTGATAGCTGGCCCTTTAATAGGGGTTGACCATTTAATAGGTGGCCACTAGGGGTCCGACAGACTGTATATCAATTTACACCTACAGGCCTGGCCACTATGCTGCATGCCCAGTCAAAAATAAGAAACTTGATTCCATGTCTCAAGTGTGATCTGGGGCTCAGAGGACTGTGTATTTTGTAATAATTTTATTTAGTGGGGTCCTTCTGTAAATCACCTTGCAGAGACATTGGCTTCCTCAATAAAATATTATTTATTAGATTATTAGCTGTGACACAATAACATACACAGTCCCTTCTTAGGGTTAAACTGAGTTGGGATCACTTTAATTTTACTGAATGTCAGGTCATCAAAGACCACCGAAATTTGGTTTGAATATCAAAAGTAAGGCATTAGCATAACAATTTCTTAAATACCAGAACTGGAAGGTTTTAGGGATGGTCTAAAATTCTTCAAAATGCCCTGGTCAGTTTGAAGAATATCCCACTAAGTGAAACTGCCCCCTTAGGGTTGTGCCTATTAATTTCAGACAAACAGAAGACATATACACCTATTAATTTGTCAGTTGGTGATAAACAATGTTTGTCTCTACTCTGCTGTACTGGACAAGGTCTGCTCTTCTCTAACATCAATACTTGCAAGACTAGTATATTACTGTATATCAATTCCATAACGATTATAAATAATATTGATAAATAATAATATTTATTTTGTTGAAATACTGCTAAGTTTAGTGCTATTAAATCACTACAGGGTTAGAAAAAAAATATTATGGAATGTACATTACTCAATGCCACATTGAGAGAGCTGTTGGAGGTCAGACAAAAGGTACAATGTGTCATATGTCTGAGCTCTAATTGAGAAATTATTATGCAATCAAGGAAAAACCTAGTAAAAAATCCAACATCCAGGGTGCATTTTATGTGGGTTATGCCAAAGATCTTTGGCCTGGATATCAAAAGTGTGCAGCGTACTGGTGTGCGATCGTAGTCTTTGGTATATATGCCAGCATGTAATCCAGACAGTGCTTGATGTAAACTTGTGATAGACCTTGGCTGCTCAATTGTAGCATAGACTTTTGAATTTGAAAACCTTGGCATATCTTCGGCATGGGATGTACAGTACATGGAATGCACCCTGAATTCTATTTTATATCGCTTTAACTCTCAAGCTCAAAATATTAATTATCCTTACTACAGTAATTAAGATACAGAGAATTTTGATGATACATCGAGACAATAAAATTATCATGCTTAGCAATATTACATGTAATATTATGCATTGATCGAGGAGAACAATTTATCACTCTCAGGAAAGCCTTATCTAGGAATGAAGTCTTTAAGAAGTCTATAGCTACAAGAAGCCCAACAGCGGTGTGAAAAGATCAACAACACTGGGTTGTGGAATGGGGGCGTTAGTAGGGGCGTTACTATTCAAGGTCATTCAAAGGCACATAAAAAAGGAATACAAATTCTTAACAAAATAAGAATTAAACTGGAATATAAGCTGTTCTGTTATGTAGCGGCAAATTAACAATACCATACTCGTTACCATACTCGTTGGTTCTCCTGTTCCAAACTTAACTGCATTGCATTTAATTTGGGTGTAATGCAATGGTTAAACTTTATAAGGCTTAAATCAAAGGCCATCTTGACTAAACCTATCTCAAGTATTTTATAGGGCTACTTTAAACATGAACCGCTAAGACCTCAATGACAATATGTAAAAAAAATTTCAGTACCTGTGTTGCAATCGCCGATGGTGGCTTGCTTGTACAGAGAGTAAATGACTAGCAAGTCTGCATCACTTGGTTTTGGGCTCAACGTCTTCACTTCTTCAGCGGCTTTCTTAAAGGCCTGAAAGAGAAGGCGAAAAACTACGCTATAAAATGCGAAAATCGATATTTTAGGTCAGTGAACATTTGTAGATAGTACTCCGTTACCTCAGACATTTTGGAAAGTGACGTTTGTCAGAAAAGGTGGAAAAAGTCAAGTGATTTTACGGCAACTGAAAATGAAAGTGAAAGTGAAAAGTGAAAAGAGAGGGATTGGGTCTACAGTTGCTCCCAGTCCATCTCCAAATGTTGCATGACAACCCAAACAACGGTCACGCAACGACCGACCGGCAAATTAATAAATATGGCAAGTTCTAATGTGCAAGAAACAGTAACTCCTAGCGGAGTTCCAATAGAATCGTCGGGAAGCAGTGCACAGCAAGGAAGGAGTACATCTGGTGTAAGGAATTTCTTTGCTGGAGGATTTGGCGGAGTATGCTGCGTAACTGTTGGCCATCCTTTTGACACAATCAAGGTTGGATAAATTTTATTGGCACGCTGCATAATAATTATGCAAACAGCGCGCCAAACAATTATTGTTTGTTTGTTTGTTTGTTTGTTTGTTTGTATATTCTTGATTGTTTGCTTATTCCATCTCGTTGTTTTAGAGACTATGAACAGATAGTTTATAGCTAGTCTCCTACGCAGCCGTTATTTGTGTCGTCACGTGACGACACAAATAACGGCTGCGTGGGAGACTAGTTTATAGCCAGATGTCCTAGATTGTGTGCTTGCAATCTGAATCGAATTTGTGGTTTATACACCCTGATGTAAGCTTACCTAACATTGCGCAACTATAAATAAGCTTATAAAGAAGCAAGTTTAATGGCTCAAATGGCAGACTGCAAAACAGTCTATCTGTTGTCTTGATGTTGTTCATGTAGTTTGAAGTAAATGTGACATGGTCATTTTTAGTCTATTTTCACAATGTCACGCAATCAATATTTTACAAGTCGAAATTATCCAAATTACCTGTTCAGTAATCACATAGTTATTTTCCTTAATTTCTTAGTTTCCTTACACACCCTTTCAGTGTATGTAGCTATTTGCTAAGTCATTATTGTACCACACAGTTCCCCTATGCAAATCCTGTGTGTGTGGGTTAATACACCCTACAGTTTCCTTTACTCAAATCCTGTGTTGGATTGATATCCCACCTTTTAGAGCCTTATTTGGTTTACAAATATGTCTATAATTTCCTAGAATTTACTATAAATTAGCCAGTTTTAAGCATAGTTCTTCAGTTGGTCATTGTGGCTATAGTAAACGCTGGAACTATACAGTAGTCAAGTCTGAAGCATATGATTTCGAGTCATCTTCAATAACACATATCTGGTATGCATATTTCTCTTATTTTATTAGATTCGCTTAGTTTACTTTATGCAACAGTTGGTTTTTGTACTTAGTGTTTACAATTCCTACATTTGTCTTAGTAATCGCTTTTCAATTATATTATTTAGGATCAGTAATATTTTGGTTCATCATGTCACATGTATACATGACCTTTGGTCTATGTGTTTAAAAGCTTAGCCTTAATTGTTTCATGTATCCGCTAAATTGCAGTGTTTCGCTTACCTTCGTTTCACTTATGTTTTACTGTAGTTTTGCCATAATCCTAGAATCCAATTGTCTTGATATTCTACAAATTCTGTTGTTATTCTATTGTATTCATTACTGTAGTCTGCTCTACAAGTATTGCATAATATTGTTAGCTGTATTTAGTTACATTGCATGCTGTTATCAATTAACTCTCAGTTTGACAGTTAATTACATCATTTCCTGTTCTCAAGTGTTTTAGTCTACATTTCGTGACTCTTGTATTTTTAGCACTTTTTGCTTTGTTTTACTCTAGTAAATACCATTTATTTAGTTTAAATTGTAATTAGCTTTTGTATTTTATTCTTGTTACATTAGTTACTTCGTTCCCGTTTTTATATCGTTAATAAAGACGTTTAAAACACGTGATTCTTGGCTCGAACATATTTTCGTAACTTGGCCGACGGATTCGCCATCTTACATAAATATTCACACGAGCATGTACAGTGTATATGTATCCTGTACAGACTGCACACAATACCCCCTGGGGGGTATGGTGCTGGTACCTGCTACTTCCTCCCCACCCAGCCAACCCTTGATTGTCATGGTTTAGATTGTGGGCACATACCCAGGGGTATAATACCCTTAACGAGCAGAGTCGCTTCAATCTTCCTGGAAAAATCTTCCCGATTCCTAACTGCCCTTACATATCCGAGGATGACTTGTCGAGCATTTCTGCTCATGTAATTACTTATCAATGCAAAAATTAATGTACTAACCTGCAGTGAAAGAGGAAATGGCTTTAATTTTCAAAAACAGCATCTACAGAAAAACTTAGTAGATAAAAATCATCATGTTTATAGTTAATGATGAATAATTTTGTAGAACTCTTCAATATTATTACCTAAGACCTAAGATGATTTGTTACCCCCCTCCACAGTGGTACAGCTTCAGGTGTATGTAATAAGCATTGTCTATGGGTGCCAAGCATTAAAATTCCTGATTTGCATATGCGACTTACAAAGGTAGCTTCATGTAACAATGCACAAAAGATAATCCTCAATACCAAGAGCATGGTATTGTGGATTATCTAAAAATTTGGCTCATCTGCACCTCCCAGTTGCTAATATACCTAAGTACCCCACCCCCCGGGAAGGTGGGTAACCTGCAATAAATTTCTGTTTGTGCAGATGGTGGCTGCTAACACAGTCACAGATTATTAACAATCATGCAGTTATCAAGATATCGTTTATTTTATTACTATTCCATACTTTGTTACATGTACATGTAGGTACGCCTTCAAACAGCGCCAATACCAAAACCTGGAGAAGTACCATTATTTAAGGGGACACTTGACTGCTTGGCTAAAACAGTGCGAAATGAGGTAAATACCTCCTGTAGAACTTTAACATAGAAAAGAAAACCATGTAGGGATCTCCTCTGATGTAGTTCATTCAGCTAGTGCAATAGGGTTCAGGGGCGGATCCAGGAATTTTTGATAGGGGGGGGAGGGGTCCGAGGGTCTGAAAATGTGAAGTCCAAAAATGTACAAAAATGTGAAGTTTTTTTGGGGGGAGGGGTTGGGTACCGGAGGTGGGCAGGGGGGGGGGGGGGGAGGGGGGGCAATCCCCTTCAGTTTGGGGGGCCTTCCCCAGAAAAAAAGTGAGATTTCAAGCTCTGAAAAGTGCATTTTGGTGGATCCTGGAGATGGTTTTGCTATGGATAATGGTGAAAGCAAAAAAACCCTCAGGTCTGATAGGGGGATCCGGATCCCCCTGACCATCCCCCTGGATCCGCCACTGGGGTTACCCATTGTACAGCAATACCTGATTCCTGATTGCAAAGTAGAGAAAGAGTCCACAAAAAAAATATCCTACTGTTATCCTGTGGTCAGAGTCTGGGTATCCTATGACTTCACTGATGCCATGGTATACCTGCCAACTACTCTCACGCCTTAGGCGTGATTCTCACACCTGCCTGTCGAAAACTTCGATCTCATGCCCGCTCATGCCTACAGACCAATTTCTCACGCCTGGCTGAAAAACTGGAGTTATTACAGCATTAACTGACACACTTTTGAAAATGTAAACTTGAACCAATACAAGGAAACATAGTCCTATAAATAATGCTATATGTCATGTTTGAATCCTCCAAACCGTGTCTGAACACATTGTAGAACTGGATACGAACTCTTCGTTAACGTTCGGAAATCTTCGAATCATCTTCGGAAATCTCTGGAAGTCTTCGGCAAAGGTCGGAAATCGTTGGATCATCTTCAGAAATAAAAGACAAGAATCTCAAGCATTTGACTCAGGAAAAGTTGGCAGGTATACCATGGAGAAAGTTGAATATACATGTACATGTATCATCTTGTGGATACTAGTTACCCAAAACATATAATATCTGCACTGGTTTACTGTGCCATTCAATAACATGCAAACTCTCTCAAACTCCGCTCAATCAACTGTTTCGTTTTTTGCTGCTGTCAATCATTTTAGCGGACCTCTAGGGAAACAGAAGTATACATCAATGGGTTCAAAAGGTCACATACGTGGGTTGTGATTGGTAGATTTCGATCCATTTTGTTTGTTTGTTTTGAACTTCAGAGTTTGAATGGTTATCAATAACACAGTTGACTGTCTTAACTCTACTTTAAGGGTTTATCTGGATTATACAAGGGAATGTTTACTCCAGTCGCCTTTTCTACGCCTTTCAATGCAATTCAATTCTGGGCTCTGGCAATGGCCAAAAGAATGCAGCTGTCAGATCCCCATGGGATTCCCACGTAAGTACAGTAGTTGCATACAAGAACAATAAACAACTTTGGATTAGTATTCTCCCTAAGGTGGACACTCTCAGAACCAGCTCTAGCTGAGGTGTCTGCCTTAGAGGGGTGTCCACCTTAAAGAGGTGTCTGCCTTAGAGAGGTGTCCACATTAGAGAGGTGTCCACCTTAGAGAGGTGTCTGCCTTAGAGAGGTGTCCACATTAGAGAGGTGTCCACCTTAGAGAGGTGTCCACCTTAGAGAGATATCTGCCATAGAGAGGTGTCTGCCTGAGAGAGGTGTCCACATTAGAAAGGTGTCCACCTTAAAGAGGTTTCCACCTTAGAGAGGTGCCTGCCATAGAGAGGTATCTACCTGAGAGAGGTGTCCACCTTAAAGGTGTCTTCCTTAGAGAGGTGTCCACCTTAGAGAGGTGTCCACCTTAGAGAGCTGTCTGCCTTAGAGAGGTGTCTACCTGAGAGAGGTGTCTGCCTTAGAGAGGTGTCTACCTTATATAGGTGTGTGTCTTAGAAAGGTGTCCACCTTAAAGAGGTGTCCACCTTAGAGAGGTGTCCACCTTAAAGAGGTATCTGCCATAGAGAGGTGTCTGCCTGAGAGAGGTGTCCACATTAGAAAGGTGTCCACCTTAAAGAGGTTTCCACCTTAGAGAGGTGCCTGCCATAGAGAGGTGTCTACCTGAGAGAGGTGTCCACCTTAAAGGTGTCTTCCTTAGAGAGGTGTCCACCTTAGAGAGGTGTCCACCTTAGAGAGCTGTCTACCTGAGAGAGGTGTCTGCCTTAGAGAGGTGTCCACCTTAGAGAGGTGTCCACCTTAGAGAGGTGTCCACCTTAGAGAGGTATCTACCTGAGAGAGGTGTCTGCCTTAGAGAGGTGTCTGTCTTAGAGAGGTGTCCACCTTAGAGAGGTGTCCACCTTAAAGAGGTGTCCACCTTAGAGAGGTGTCTACCTTATATAGGTGTCTGTCTTAGAAAGGTGTCCACCTTAAAGAGATGTCCACCTTAGAAAGCTGTCTGCCATAGAGAGGTGTCTGCCTGAGAGAGGTGTCCACATTAGAAAGGTGTCCACATTAGAAAGGTATCCACCTTAGAGAGGTATCTGCCATAGAGAGGTGTCTGCCTAAGTCTGAAGTAAGAGTCTGCCTTAGAGAGGTGTCTACATTAGATAGGTGTCTGTCTTAGAAAGGTGTCCACCTTAGAGAGGTGTCTACCTGAGAGAGGTGTCTGCCTTAGAGAGGTGTCCACATTAGAAAGGTGTCCACCTTAGAGAGGTGTCTGCATTACAAAGGTGTCCACCTTAGAGAGGTGTCCACCTTAGAGAGGTGTCTGCATTACAAAGGTGTCCACCTTAGAGAGGTATCCACCTTAAAGAGGTGTCCATCTTAGAGAGGAGTCTACCTGAGAGAGGTGTCTGCCTTAGAGAGGTGTCTACCTTCTATAGGTGTCTGTCTTAGAAAGGTGCCACCTTAAAGAGGTGTCCACCTTAGAGAGGTGTCTACTTGAGAGAGGTGTCTGCCTTAGAGAGGTGTCTGCCTGAGAGAGGTGTCTACCTGAGAGAGGTGTCTGCCTTAGAGAGGTGTCTGCCTTAGAGAGGTGTCTACCTGAGAGAGGTGTCTGCCTTAGAGAGGTGTCTACCTTATATAGGTGTCTGTCTTAGAACGGTGTCCACCTTAGAGAGGTGTCTGCCTGAGACAGGTGTCCACCTTAGAGAGGTGTCTGCCTTAGAGAGGTGTCCACCTTAAAGAGGTGTCCACCTTAGAGAGGTGTCTGCCTGAGAGAGGTGTCTGCCTTAGAGAGGTGTCCACCTTAGAGAGGTGTCTGCCTTAGAGAGGTGTCCATATTAGAAAGGTGTCCACCTTAAAGAGGTGTCCATCTTAGAGAGGTGTCTACCTGAGAGAGGTGTCTGCCTTAGAGAGGTGTCTACCTTATATAGGTGTCTGTCTTAGAACGGTGTCCACCTTAGAGAGGTGTCTGCCTGAGACAGGTGTCCACCTTAGAGAGGTGTCTGCCTTAGAGAGGTGTCCACCTTAAAGAGGTGTCCACCTTAGAGAGGTGTCTGCCTGAGAGAGGTGTCTGCCTTAGAGAGGTGTCCACCTTAGAGAGGTGTCTGCCTTAGAGAGGTGTCCATATTAGAAAGGTGTCCACCTTAAAGAGGTGTCCATCTTAGAGAGGTGTCTACCTGAGAGAGGTGTCTGCCTTAGAGAGGTGTCTACCTTATATAGGTGTCTGTCTTAGAAAGGTGTCCACCTTAAAGAGGTGTCCACCTTAGAGAGATGTCTACCTGAGAGAGGTGTCTACCTGAGAGAGGTGTCTGCCTTAGAGAGGTGTCTGTCTTAGAGAGGTGTCCACCTTAGAGAGGTGTCCACCTTAAAGAGGTGTCCACCTTAGAGAGGTGTCCACCTTAGAGAGGTGTCCACGTTAGTGAGGTGTCTACCTGAGAGAGGTGTCTGCCTTAGAGAGGTGTCTACCATATATAGGTGTCTGTCTTAGAAAGGTGTCCACCTTAAAAAGGTGTCCACCTTAAAGAGGTATCTGCCATAGAGAGGTGTCCACCTTAGAGAGGTGTCCACCTTAGAGAGGTGTCCGCCTTAGAGAGGTGTCCACCTTAGAGAGGTGTCTGTCTTAGAGAGGTGTCCACCTTAGAGAGGTGTCCACCTTAAAGAGGTGTCCACCTTAGAGAGGTGTCTACCTTATATAGGTGTCTGTCTTAGAAAGGTGTCCATCTTAAAGAGATGTCCACCTTAGAGAGCTGTCTGCCATAGAGAGGTGTCTGCCTGAGAGAGGTGTCCACATTAGAAAGGTGTCCACATTAGAAAGGTGTCCACCTTAGAGAGGTATCTGCCATAGAGAGGTGTCTGCCTAAGTCTGAAGTAAGAGTCTGCCTTAGAGAGGTGTCTACCTTATATAGGTGTCTGTCTTAGAAAGGTGTCCACCTTAAAGAGGTGTCCACCTTAAAGAGGTGTCCACCTTAAAGAGGTATCTGCCATAGAGAGGTGTCCACATTAGAAAGGTGTCCACCTTAGAGAGGTGTCCACCTTAGAGAGGTGTCCACCTTAGAGAGGTGTCTGCCTTAGAGAGGTATCTGCCATAGAGAGGTGTCCACATTAGAGAGGTGTCCACCTTAGAGAGGTTTCCACCTTAGAGAGGTTTCCACCTTAGAGAGGTGTCCACCTTAGAGAGGTATCTGCCATAGAGAGGTGTCTGCCTAAGTCTGAAGTAAGAGTCTGCCTTAGAGAGGTGTCTACATTAGATAGGTGTCTGTCTTAGAAAGGTGTCCACCTTAGAGAGGTGTTACCTGAGAGAGGTGTCTGCCTTAGAGAGGTGTCCACATTAGAAAGGTGTCCACCTTAGAGAGGTGTCCACCTTAGAGAGATGTCTACCTGAGAGAGGTGTCTACCTGAGAGAGGTGTCTGCCTTAGAGAGGTGTCTGTCTTAGAGAGGTGTCCACCTTAAAGAGGTGTCCACCTTAGAGAGATGTCTACCTGAGAGAGGTGTCTACCTGAGAGAGGTGTCTGCCTTAGAGAGGTGTCTACCATATATAGGTGTCTGTCTTAGAAAGGTGTCCACCTTAAAAAGGTGTCCACCTTAGAGAGGTGTCCACCTTAGAGAGGTGTCCACATTAGAAAGGTGTCCACCTTAGAGAGGTGTCCACCTTAGAGAGGTGTCTACCTGAGAGAGGTGTCTGCCTTAGAGAGGTGTCTGTATTAGAGAGGTGTCCACCTTAAAGAGGTGTCCACCTTAGAGAGATGTCTACCTGAGAGAGGTGTCTACCTGAGAGAGGTGTCTGCCTTAGAGAGGTGTCTGTCTTAGAGAGGTGTCCACCTTAGAGAGGTGTCCACCTTAAAGAGGTATCTGCCATAGATAGGTGTCCACCTTAGAGATGTGTCCACCTTAAAGAGGTGTCCACCTTAGAGAGGTGTCCACCTTAGAGAGGTGTCTACCTGAGAGGTGTCTGCCTTAGAGAGGTGTCTACCTTATATAGGTGTCTGTCTTAGAAAGGTGTCCACCTTAAAGAGGTGTCCACCTTAAAGAGGTATCTGCCATAGAGAGGTGTCCACATTAGAAAGGTGTCCACCTTAGAGAGGTGTCCACCTTAGAGAGGTGTCCACCTTAGAGAGGTGTCTGCCTTAGAGAGGTATCTGCCATAGAGAGGTGTCCACATTAGAGCGGTGTCCACCTTAGAGAGGTTTCCACCTTAGAGAGGTTTCCACCTTAGAGAGGTGTCCACCTTAGAGAGGTATCTGCCATAGAGAGGTGTCTGCCTAAGTCTGAAGTAAGAGTCTGCCTTAGAGAGGTGTCTACATTAGATAGGTGTCTGTCTTAGAAAGGTGTCCACCTTAAAGAGGTGTCCACCTTAGAGAGGTGTCTACCTGAGAGGTGTCTGCCTTAGAGAGGTGTCTACCTTATATAGGTGTCTGTCTTAGAAAGGTGTCCATCTTAAAGAGGTGTCCACCTTAGAGAGGTATCTGCCATAGAGAGGTGTCTGCCTAAGTCTGAAGTAAGAGTCTGCCTTAGAGAGGTGTCTACATTAGATAGGTGTCTGTCTTAGAAGGTGTCCACCTTAAAGAGGTGTCCACCTTAGAGAGGTGTCTACCTGAGAGAGGTGTCTGCCTTAGAGAGGTGTCTACATTAGATAGGTGTCTGTCTTAGAAAGGGGTCCACCTTAAAGAGGTGTCCACCTTAGAGAGGTGTCTACCTGCGAGAGGTGTCTACCTGAGAGAGGTGTCTGCCTTAGAGAGGTGTCTGTCTTAGAGAGGTGTCCACCTTAGAGAGGTGTCTGCCATAGAGAGGTGTCCACCCTAAAGAGATGTCCACCTTAGAGAGGTGTCTACCTTAGAGACGTGTCTGCCATAGAGAGGTGTCCACTTAGAGAAGTGTCTGCCTTAGAGAGGTGTCCACATTAGAGACTGAGGTCTCCTCTGCCTTAGAGAGGTGTCCACCTTAGAGAGGTATCTGCCTTGGAGTGGTGTCTGCCTTATAGAGAGTTATGTAGATCGACACTAGAAATCCATGGGAACAAGATCTTCATTGCCATATAGCATGTGTTTTAAGTATTTTTAATCGGCCATAACTCTTTTGCGAGGCTGGTTACCTAATATTCTTTTAATTCTATATTTTGAAAGATTACCACAGTCACACAATGATCAATCATGGAAAGTTTCAGAAAAAATTTAATTACCTTAACATTGGTTGCCTCCCTATTTTTTTTTAATCAGGAATTTCCAAAACTTTACTTCTGGAATGTTTGCTGGGGCTTGTGCTGCAGTTCTTGTGTGTCCTGCTGAAAGGATCAAATGTCTTTTACAGGTAATAGACCTTTCTCCAATTCAAAATGATTAAAATTAAACTGAGCGGAAAATCAATACCAGCACCTGAAAGACCGGCCCGTTAGTAATCGTGCGAAGTTTCGTTAAGTTAGGTTCTACCTGAGTTGAGAAAACGGAAGTTGAAAACTGGAAAATTTAGAGACGTTTGTATGACTGGGGGTATACGCCATTCCCCCAGTCATACAAACGTCTCTAAATTTCCTATGTGCCCCTATGTGCCGCGTACATGACGCCCCTACGCGCCGCGTACATGACGCCCCTACGCGCCGTGTACATGACGCCCATACGCACCACGTACATAACGCCTCTATGCGTCGCGTAACTGATGCCCGACGCGCCGCGTACATGACGCCCCTACGCGCCGCGTAATTGACGCCCCTACATGCCGCGTAATTGACGCCCCTATGTGCCGCGTACATGACGCCCCTACGCGCCGCGTAATTGACGACCCTACGCGCCGCGTAATTGACGCCCCTACGCGCCGCGTACACGACGCCCCTACGTGCCGCGTACATGACGCCCCTACACGCCACGTAATTGACGCCCCTACGCGCCGCGTAATTGACGCCCTTACGCGCCGCGTAATTGACGCCCCTACGGGCCGCGTACATGACGCCCCTATGTGCCACGTACATGACGCCCCTACGCGCCGCGTAATTGACGCCCCTATGTGCCGCGTATATGACGCCCCTATACGCCACGTAATTGACGCCCCTACGTGCCACGTACATGACGCCCCTACGCGCCGCGTAATTGACGCCCCTACGCGCCGCGTAATTGACGCCCCTACGGTCTGCGTACACGACGCCCCTACGTGCCGCGTACATGACGCCCCTACGCGCCGCGTAATTGACGCCCCTATGTGCCGCGTATATGACGCCCCTACACGCCGCGTAATTGACGGCCCTACGCGCCGCGTAATTGACGCCCCTATGCGCCGCGTACATGACGCCCCAACGCGCCGTGTACATGACTCCCATACGTACCGCGTACATGACGCCTATACTCATCGCTTACATGACGCCTATACTCATCGCTTACATAACGCGGCGTGTAGGGGCGCGTTTATGGTGAGTCCATAATGAATAGTGGTTACGTAGGCTACGTTTGCGAAGGAAACTATGAGCTCGGGCGTCTGTGGCGAATCCCTAATCCTCCGTTGCACCGAGCAAGTATGATACATATCGGTGATAGTATAATTCTATTGTTCAGGTTCAACAAGGTTCGGGAGGTGAAAGGAAGTACAAAGGTCCTCTGAATTGTGCGAAACAACTGTACATGGAGAAAGGGATAAGATCTGTGTACAGAGGATTATGTGCAACGTTTGTTAGAGGTGAGCAGTAATATAGTGTATTCTGTTTGTCGTATTATGGCCTACGTGGCAGGTTTGTGTGTAGAAAGGGGAAGTAAGGGACTTAAGGAGCAGGAAGGGGCCTGGTGTAAAGTACGAATAGAGGGAGGGGAGGCGGCGTGGTGTGAGGGGATTGGGGAGGAAGGTAGGGGATTTACTTCTTGCTAGCTAACAAAAGCGTACTTTAAATTAAACACGGATACATACTATAAAAGAAGAGGTATCTTAGTTACCTCGGTGTGCAAGAAATAGCAAAAGAACATAGAATATTATCATAACTAACGTGCGTGTTTACGCTGACACAACCCGCGGAATTCAAACTCGCTCATGAAAGTTTCATATTTGAAGGTCATAATTTTGAGTTATCTGTTCTAAAAGTTTTAATTAACATCTTACCGAGAACAAACGAGGAAATTTGAGACATTATAAGGTTTTATGTTCATAGTGGATACAAAAATTGTAAAGGAATACAAGAACATTACAAAGCTTTAGCCTGCACTGAAACAATTTTCATGTAACTACCGTAACGGTAAATTCTATCTGTCCTATAAATTATAAACATGGTAATGTTTGACACATTCTCCTACCAAACTGTAAACATAATATAACAAGGTCTGTTATATTGGTCGAAGGGGAGCCTTAAAGGGGGACGATAAGGAACTGGGAGACACGGTCCCATGTCTCTCTCGGACACAGATGTGCGAGCAGTGCGAACGTTTTCGCGCCAGAATCGCGCCATGTGGATGCGTTTAATATGTTGATTAGTAAACGTCTTTACCGAACCCGAAAGCTCGGTAAATTTCCGACCGTAGGTATATTGTGATATGCTTGTCATCTTTGATCATCTTTATTTTTTGTGATCTGTCTTGTATTGTAGATGTACCAGGCATGGGCATTTTTTTCTCTGGCTATGAATGGGTGCTTAACAAACTCATGTTGGAGGCGAAAGGTTGGTTATAATTTTCATACGGATGCATTTAGATGTTATTAAACTAGCTTGTTCGGTCCGTATTGGGGATTATTGCTCGAGTTCTTTTTTTGCAAGTTTATGGACCACGCCTTCGGCTCGGTCACTGCTCTCGCAGGCTAAGAATAACCGAAGATTTTCCGATCTTCGACGTCCAATCATAAAATAGTGTGAGCTCTCAGGTCTCTCAGGAGTACTCCGAGAGGTATCACGTCAGTTGATGACGTCATTATAACACGTCATGTTACTTGGCAACCACCCGGACAAAAATCGCGGGCTCAATTAATTCTCGGAGACACCGACTGCCAAGTTCGTTGAGCTAAGAGCTTGGCTCTAATGGTCTGTTTTATTATTCTCTTTTAGCCGTGAACATCTAAACCCCCTTAGAGTTGTCATCGCTGGAGGTAGGTTCTGCTGAATTATTTCTTCGTAAGTTAACCCTATTCTGCCTTGGGTGGGGGGGGGGGGGGGGGGGGGCAGCAAGTGCCCGCGCTGATTTCAAATCTGGGAACATTTCGGTGTCAATTTGATCACGTGACTTGATGTGTCCATGGCAACCAAGTTTTGACAGGCCGTTTTACCCAAATTTGGTGTTTTTGTTAAGAGATTTCCGCTTTTGGCGAAGGGTTTCTTCCAAAATCTTTACAGTTTTTGCATCCTTATATTTTTTCGATTTCTCCAAATCAAATCTGTCACTTAAATAAACTTTTGTGGATGCTTTACACACCATATAAGTTTCATTTTCATAGCGCTAATACTTTTCGAGATATACAGGGGGCACTTTCTGCACTTTCAATTATGTATATGTTCATATGCGCTTTGCAGTATGTAAAGGTGCCTATATCAGAAAGGTAGCCCGTTAGCTGCTAGCTTACGGAAGCATGCAGCTGATTTTCGGGCTTTTATTTTCTCTGTCTTTCTAAATCAATTATTGTAACTTGAGCAAGCAATTCTTGTAAAAGAACAAATTTCTGCCTTTGATATCTTTATAATAATTGAGAAAGCCCGTCAAGTGCAATTTGATTGACGCACTCTTTGTCCGTATTAGGCACGACTGGCATATTATGTTGGTCTTTCATTCTTCCCGCCGATGTTCTGAAGTCACGTGTCCAAATAGGTAAGCAAACAAAATAATGCTGTAAACTCAAACTCTACGTAAACTCAACCGTGTGGAGACTGGCGCGTTCGAAGACGGAGATGGGAACGCAAACGCGAGCTGAGACGCGAACGCAGGTGCGAACGCTGACACAGACGCAGACGCGAACGCAGACGAAGACACGAACGTACACTAACACAGACGCGAACGCAGACACGAACGCAGACGCAGACGCGAACGCGGACCCAACTAGAAACGCAAATGCAAACTGAAACGCACACGTAAGAAATTATTGTTTTATTTTCCTGCGCTTGCATCGTGTTGCGTTTTTACCGTGTGAGAACATAAAATCTACAGATCAGTATCGTCCACCGTCTTGGAAATTAACTCCTGTGTGAACCTCGTTTAAAAGCTTTCTTCCGCCCTGGCGCAACGTATGACTCCTGGCCATTGCAAGACAAGTTTCAAGTTGTATCTTTCTTTTCTTTGTAGCTCCAGAAGGAACTTATCCTAGAGGAATAAGAGATGCTTTTAGACAATTAGTGAGTATCCAGTCTATCATAGAGATATTCTTGAAATTTGAGGTGATTGGAAATAGGGTGAAACCCTGTCTCGAGTGTTTGATAAGGATCTTCTCAACCTAACGAGTAAACGGAGTAATACAATTTAAGACCAGGCATCCAAACCTCCGTGTCAGTTATGACTAGTTATAACTTGATGAGTTTAAGAATGTTTTCTCGTGGTTGTATTGTAGAATAAAGACGGGATTTCGACTGTCAAAGTTGCCTGTCCTCCCTCCCGTCGATCCCACCCCTGCCCCCAGAAAGATAAAGAGAAACATGAAATTAAATTATTTCTCTTCAATATCTTTGTTTTTAGATAAAGGAGGAAGGTGTCGCTAGTCTATATAAAGGAGTCATTCCAGTCATGATACGCGCATTTCCAGCAAACGCGGTGAGTGAAGAACTAAGCTACCAACTTTACACTGCTTGTGGTCTGTTTCTCTCTCGAAGTCACGAAAAGGAGCATGGGCGAGGATTTGGGGTGAGAGGAGATTGGGGCGAGATGAGAGTTTTCTTGTTTCGTCCCAATCCCTTCTCGTCCGTATCGCCTTTAATCGAAGGGGTCTGTAAGGTCTGAACTGCAAGCTGTCCAGCCTCGTCCAGCCTAGTACCCAGGCGTTCCCTTCCCACTTACTCGATTTGGCGCGAAATTTCACGACGTCGCCGAATGTGGCACAGAGCGGGAACGCAAACCCGTTCCCAGGTCCTTACGTGTACTTCGCGCTCGCTCGAGAGAGAAAGAGAACTCCTAGGGACTAGGCGTCTACATTCACTTGTTATCATTGGTGACTTTTTATTTCCTCTCTCGTTTAGGGCTGTTTCCTTGGTTACGAAATCGCC
The DNA here is from genome assembly GCA_029204205.1 of Desmophyllum pertusum. Classification (NCBI taxonomy): domain Eukaryota; kingdom Metazoa; phylum Cnidaria; class Anthozoa; order Scleractinia; family Caryophylliidae; genus Desmophyllum; species Desmophyllum pertusum. Next base: position 681,410 of record MU826354.1, read on the forward strand.
ATGACGTTCTTCAGCTGGATTTCACCGGAGTAAATAGTATCCATTCCACGCTGAATCGCCGTCCAATACATACATACAGACATACATACATAAATTGTATTTCATCTCGAATTTCAAGAGTAGCTGAAGAAGCTAATATCTCCGTGAATTAGGCAAAAAAAAAAATGTAAAATTACATCAACAATAAGATAAATGTCTCAGTTAAAATCACATTGACGGATTGCCCGTCTAATGTAGCTTCCAGTCCAACGTAGATGCTCTTTGGGCTCGTCACGCAATCTTTCATCCTCGTGTGGGGAGGAGCACGTTACAAACTCGAAAAAAATCTGCGTAAGAGGCTACGTCTAATTTCTCCTCGAGATATCCATACACAGTCAAGCATGCGGCTAATGAGAATAAAGGAACTCATCTAGAATGAACATTATTTCACGACTTGCGCGCCTTGGCTTCACAACGTAGCTTAGACTTTTTATATTTATCCCGTACTCAATAGACTGTACAATAGCCCGTAATAAAAAAAGTTACCAGTGATGTGTCTTGTGTTATTTGTGTTAAACCATAGTAGAACGAATACATGTTTTCATCAACCAAAAGTGCCTCCCCACCTGCCTCATCCTCGGAGACCCAGGGTTAGAAGTCTTGATGACGAAAAGAACCCCTGGGGAGGATGTCTTACCACACGAGTTCTGAGAGGTAATTTGCATACTGGTTCCTGATTGGGCGCGGAAAAAATCCTTTGTATTTTTCCGCTCAATCAGCGACCGAGAAACTTCGAGTACTTTTCGTGCCTTTAACACGGAGAGCAGTTTGCTCGCCATATTTGTTTTGCCCGTTCGCAAGACTTTGCTCTCAACGAAAAGCTTCGGTAAAAATTTCCTGAAACCCTACGAAATCACGCCGGACTTCGCAATGGATTAGTGTAACAGTTCGAGCGATTTGAGGTATCGAGTGGTTAAGTTACGTTTTGTGCTGTGGCCATAATGCGACTCGCGATACCGAATTTTCACAACTGCGTGTGTACCACCATGTTTTCAGCTTGCTCTGGTTTAACGTGGACCCTGCTTCATGCAGCTTTATATTCTTGTTCTACCTTGCGGTATGTACAAATATGGTAGGGTTCTTATTTTTACTGAAGCTTACCCGTTCTAGAGCGAAGTTTGTCGCACGGGCTAGACAGTAGAGGATGTATCTTCACTCAATCTTGGACAAGGTGAGAAAAGACTGTTAGTATCCTCCTCAGTGAAATAATTTGGACACTTGCAGGCATTTGAAAATGAATGTAGATTTCAAATTGTTGTTAGATCTTGCGAGAGAATTCGAAGTGATAATGTTTGACTGCATTGCAATACAATTTATTCTATTTTATAATTTGGACTTCACAATAATCTCTTTGTTGTTGCAATTTAAATTCTATTATTCTCTGATAATTTTTATATAAGCTTACTATATATTCCCATTACAGTGAACTGGCATTGTATGGATCAGTCAGTCATCATAAAAACAGTGGGTCATCATCAGAAGTTATTTTTCTTTTTTACAGCTGACCAAATTATGTTTCCTTCTCGTTGGGAGTATTGCAAGTTTCATTATCACTGCATGATGGTAGACTAAGTGCCTTGTGTAAAGGTTCATTATACATGTAACTGATAAAGGTTCATTTGCTGAAAGAATGTTTTAGCCACAGTCAGTTACTTCCACCACAATAATTATTCTCAGGACTGCAGTACCTGTAATGATTTTCAAGACTAGAGAGCAGTAATGTAATGTATGATTGACAAATTGACTAAAAATTTACTTTTCTTTTCATAGCTTTGTTGCATTCTGTGCTTGAATGCTCTTGCAGCTCTTGACCACAACATACACACTTTCCAGCCACAAGCCACGACCTCTGATGGTCAACTGATTTGGAAGAAACATTACTCGAAATGTGCTAAACGTTGGCATCCAGAACCAGTGAAAGCTGAAAAATCTTTTGACTATGTCCTATATTTGATCGCTATTATCGTTTAATAAGTCATGGTCTGGAAGGCATTCAGCATGACCGATTGCTTGTTCTTCTACTAATCAACGGCCGAGGAAGCTTAGATTTTGCAGCCAGGCTCTTGGAGTTGGATGGTGGAGACCACCCACAGCCAGACCCGGCCAATGATTTTGCATACAGATGCCAGCCCGACGTAAACAAGTGTTGCCACCGAGGGGAGTGTATCACTTCATACGAGTTGTTTGACAACCTTTATGTTGACCGCCAACTTCTGGAGTTAGCAATTTGTGCCAAATGTGACATTTGAGTTTTGGAGTACTCAGGAGTGCTTGCGCCGTTTCTTGATTGGATAATAATCTGTAACTCTTGAAAAAGTTTTTCCAAAACGGTACTTGTTCCCCCAGGATTTACTATATCAAAATAATACTTGACTCCGAGGCTTCATCCCTCAACCTCGGTGTGATTTATTTTGTTTTGTTCCCTCGGGGCTCGGAGCCAAGTTATAATATTATTGAAAATATATCCAAATAGGGTTCTAAGTCTGTAGTGTTTTGTTATACAACTGATGGTGTTATACAGTTAGGGTATGTGTTGTGATATAATAAATTATTTAGTTGTGGTTTGAAGTTTTATTTATAAAATAAACAAGACACTAATTTGCACGCTCTGATTAGCTCAAAACCATTTACCAAACTCTATGGAAACATAGAAAATTGCTTTGTGCTTTTATTTCATATAAACAATAGAAAAGGTTTTCGCTGTGTTTCCATAGAGTTATGATAACATGAGTGAAGTTTGGGAGAACTTATGATATTGCAATGAATACGAGACTAAGGGAAATAAAATCAAACTGACACCACATAATAGGGCTAGGTAATTAAATAACCTTACAGAAGTTTAAACCAGTTAATTTGATTTATTGTACTTCAGCAGGGCTCGAAATAGCAGCCTGCCAATGGCCAAATGGCAGGCCAAATTTCAGGTTTGGCAGGCAAAAATAACGATGAACTGCCAAATGGATAATAAAATGGCAGGCCAAATTTACTGGACTGGTTTTGTGTCATTTTCTTCTCCTCTTACCATGTTCCTTTATCTACTATTCCTTTCCACGAATCAATTGGCCCCGATGAAAAATTTAGTAAAAATTTCAATATGTGACAGGCCAAAAAAAGAAATGGCAGGTCAAAATTTGTTTGGCCTGCCAAAAATATAAACAATGGCAGGCTATAATTTTTTTATATTTTGAGCCCTGTTCAGGAATGAATATATCAATGATATCACAGCTGAACTTGTTGGTCATAAATATAGGATATTACATGGTGGTGTGAAGATATGAATTTTATTTTCGAGTAGTAAGGAGGATAGATATGTAATGGCAATAAACAGTGAAGTAGAATATAATCACAATGCCATACAAATCAGTCTTCACTTTGAATACTATCAATACCAAGGCTAATGGGCTCAAACAATATTTATTTCAAGAGAAATAATTTTAACAATGACACTGATATTTCCTTGGAAAATTGTCAAGATATAAGAAGGGTAGGCATTGAACAACATCCCACCAAAATGACCCAATTTCAGGTGGATGGTACACCTTCTGTGTACTACCCATTGGAGGTTAGGAGACATATATACTCCCACTATGCACATGGAAGAGAGTCCTGAATAGTACCTGACAAACCAGCTTCTATTGCCCTGGGTCAGGGGGGAGGGGGCAGTGGTTCATAGAGAGGGCATGCCCAGCAGTACCAGCTAAAAATGGGTCTCTGTGTGGGGCAGTTGTTTCACCTCTGTGTTTACTGATCAAATTTTTTTTACACAAATCTGCTTTGAAACTCCTTCAGCAGATCAATTAATTCTGGGCTTTCCCACATGCCGATGGTTGGTGCCACATGCCTTAGGTGATGCTTGGTAGTGACAACACCCTTTCAGCACTCTCTTGATCCTCTACTTGTGACTTATTAAACGATAGTAGCGATCAAATATAGGACATAGTCAAAAGATTTTTCAGCTTTCACTGGTTCTGGATGCCAACGTTTAGTACGTTTCGAGTAATGTTTCTTCCAAATCAGTTGACCATCAGAGGTCGTGGCTTGCGGCTGGAAAGTGTGTATGTTGTGGTCAAGAGCTGCAAGAGCATTCAAGCACAGAATGCAACAAAGCTATGAAAAGAAAAGTAAATTTTTAGTCAATTTGTCAATCATACATTACATTACTGCTCTCTAGTCTTGAAAATCATTACAGGTACTGCAGTCCTGAGAATAATTATTGTGGTGGAAGTAACTGAGTGACTGTGGCTAAAACATTCTTTCAGCAAATGAACCTTTATCAGTTACATGTATAATGAACCTTTACACAAGGCACTTAGTCTACCATCATGCAGTGATAATGAAACTTGCAATACTCCCAACGAGAAGGAAACATAATTTGGTCAGCTGTAAAAAAGAAAAATAACTTCTGATGATGACCCACTGCTTTTATGATGACTGACTGATCCATACAATGCCAGTTCACTGTAATGGGAATATATAGTAAGCTTATATAAAAATTATCAGAGAATAATAGAATTTAAATTGCAACAACAAAGAGATTATTGTGAAGTCCAAATTATAAAATAGAATAAATTGTATTGCAATGCAGTCAAACATTATCACTTCGAATTCTCTCGCAAGATCTAACAACAATTTGAAATCTACATTCATTTTCAAATGCCTGCAAGTGTCCAAATTATTTCACTGAGGAGGATACTAACAGTCTTTTCTCACCTTGTCCAAGATTGAGTGAAGATACATCCTCTACTGTCTAGCCCGTGAGACAAACTTCGCTCTAGAACGGTAAGCTTCAGTAAAAATAAGAACCCTACCATATTTGTACATACCGCAAGGTAGAACAAGAATATAAAGCTGCATGAAGCAGGGTCCACGTTAAACCAGAGCAAGCTGAAAACATGGTGGTACACACGCAGTTGTGAAAATTCGGTATCGCGAGTCGCATTATGGCCACAGCACAAAACGTAACTTAACCACTCGATACCTCAAATCGCTCGAACTGTTACACTAATCCATTGCGAAGTCCGGCGTGATTTCGTAGGGTTTCAGGAAATTTTTACCGAAGCTTTTCGTTGAGAGCAAAGTCTTGCGAACGGGCAAAACAAATATGGCGAGCAAACTGCTCTCCGTGTTAAAGGCACGAAAAGTACTCGAAGTTTCTCGGTCGCTGATTGAGCGGAAAAATACAAAGGATTTTTTCCGCGCCCAATCAGGAGCCAGTATGCAAATTACCTCTCAGAACTCGTGTGGTAAGACATCCTCCCCAGGGGTTCTTTTCGTCATCAAGACTTCTAACCCCTGGGTCTCCGAGGATGCACCTGCCTGGACTCAGGGGCATCCAAGGACTGATGTCAAACCCTCGACACAGTGTTTCATCCCATTTCCAAACACCGAGAAGAGCGGAGTATTTGTGACGATATTCGAGGTGTTGGAAATCGGATGAAACACTGTCTCTAGGATTTGATTTTATCTTCTCAATGGAAACAAAAACTATCAGGAGTAAAGTATAGATTTTTACTATTTTATTTCCAAGTCTCCGTAACTAAGAGCAGGTATAAAATCTCCACGTTATCATTTCCTTTGCTATATATATCGACCTTTCTCCAAAATGGCCGCCGCAAGTTCATATTAAACTGAGCGGAAAATCAATACCAGCACCTGAAAGACCACCTCTTGTTTGGTAATTTCAACTTCCGTTTTCTCGACTCAGGTAGAACCTAACCTAACGAAACTTCATAAGATTACCAAACAAGAGGTGGTCTTTCAGGTGCTGGTATTGATTTCCCGCTCAGTTTAATATGAATTTGCGGCGGCCATTTTGGAGAAAGGTCTATTGATGAATTATTAATAAGTTTGAGACAGGCCGATCAAATCTGTTCAGTGCTCGCCCACATGCAAAAGGTACTCAACCTCTACAAAAGCACTATGTAACAATTTCTTGTCAGAATATGTGGCCGCAAATCGATGAACAATTTCGCTTCATATTTCGCATGTTTTCAAGCCGTTCAATTGAAGGAAAACCACCAAGTGGTCCGCCATTTCTATCTAAAAAAAAATCAACGCCCATTTTCAAAATGTTTTAAAAGCCCGGGCCAAGCGAGAATGAGTGTTGTTGAGAGTTCAAACTCTCGCTCTCATATTTGGTCAGAAAACTATCAGCGACTCTCATGCGCTCTCGTCGAATTTCAACCAGCTCATGATCAATTTTGGCTTGAGAGTCGTACAGAATTTCCTCTCGTTTCGCCCAAGGTGATGATAGTCGATGAGAGTTGAAAAAACTCTCATGAGAACCAACTGCCGGCAACTCTCAACCTTGTTTGGCCCGGGCTTTAGATTCCATGTCGTCATTTGCAATTTTAAAGCGCGCGCTAAAAAATTCGAATGAGAAAGTTGTCTTTATGACGTCAATTTTTTTTACTGCCAACGTCTCGAAACGAGTTCTGCCGTGTCCGCGGTTAACAGACGATAAAACGTTGTTACCAAACACGAAACCGTTTTGGATGTGCGTGTTTTTGAGACCTGCTGAAAGGATCAAATGTCTTTCTCAGGTAACATACAAGTATCCCTGTCATTTTGACATTATCCTTTCTTGGAATTGATTTCAACTTTAGTTGCTCAAAGAATATATGCCACACATGCACTACGGTTCCATCCACAGACTTAGCAGGGGCACCCAACGAATCGTTTCGGTGGAATATCTGTTCGGAAGGCCTATAACCGCCTGAAATATTAGGTTAGGAAAATGTCATTTCAAATTTTTCAAATATGAGAAAATTAATGCTTTTGTTTTTACAAAAACAGGTCAGCTAGGATTTTCGGAAAGGCAAAAGCAGCTCCTAAATTCGGGTAATAAGATTTCAATCCCTAAAATGTTCTGAAGTTTGAAAGTTCAGGTCACGTATCCGAACAGATTCATTTTTCTTAGCGTTTAAAAATAATCCATTAAATGCACAAAAAGCACAATTATAACGTAAATACGACGTTCCGACACCTACAGGAAAATTTTGGCGTTGGATGCCCCTGACTTAGAAGTTAGAACTACCTTGTACAGCACAATAAAACAGTACCACATGAAAGTACTGCTCAATAGCTTTCATTTCAATGGTCACACATTAGTGTTTCATCCACATACTTTAAAGTTAGAACCACCTCGTACAGCATAATAAACAACACTACATTAAAATACTGCTCAATACATGTAATACATGTATAGGCATAGTTTCCATGTGAATGGTCACACACTTGTCTAGCTAGGGTGTCATCCACAGACTTAAATTGACATTTTTTGGACTCAACACGAGTAAATCAGCTTGTCATCCTTATCATCTCGAGGGTATATCATGTCACATTTAATAGCAACGTCTGTTACGAAAACTCTGGCTCCTTCAATTCTCTGACATGAGATTCTGACCAGAAAAGGACCAGTATTTTGTTTCACCGACTGATTGATTCACCTGGACTTTTTACCAACACTTTCAAGAAGTCTTGGGATGACCTCCATGAATCCGATATCACAACAAGTTTGCCTGTGCTCGGAACATGGCAATATATGGATCATAGTTGCGAACTGTCTCTAACCGAGCATTTCCCTCGTTCAACATGAGTTCAGATGTCAGAAGTACGATCACCATGGGCCACTCTGCTCCATCGAGGCAGGTTGAATCATTTCTTGTCCTGGAGTTTAAAAGACATACTCCGCACGAGACCGATCAAGGAAGTCATTGAGAAATGTTTCTTGCTCGTGTATTAAGTCGTAGATTGGAATCCCTTTCCGTTTTAGTTCTCCACCTAAATTGAGTTTTGACTGATACCGAGCTACAAAATTCACGACCAAAATGTCATCGGGGCAAAGCTGCAAACTTTACCTGAGTCTTGCTTGATTTCATCAGTGATGGTGGGCGTAGATCAGGATTAAAGCGAGTCACTTCATCAATGACTTCCCACATTTACTGTAAGTAAGCATTGCAAGTTCATCCGCCTGGACTTGTAATTGTTCCATCTTAGGAATCATGTGCTCCTGCGAAGAGTCCATGTGGCTTTGTGGCAGGACAGCAATCCAGCTGATGTCTTGTCCTTCCACATTGTGATTGAGCATGTTTTCTGTGCCATAAGGAAAATCTCGCTCAAGGTACAGGGAGCTGTAATCTTGTAACAGTTTCACGATGTTGTTCGCGCTCCTTAGAAGATGCTTGATCCTGCGTGTGACTCCGCCAATTCTTTTCAACGTCTCCAGAAGAGATGGTGTGCCAAGTGTTCTGTAAAGCATTCTTTCTTTACCTTCCAATCTCTTGATGCTAGAACTTGTCTAATTTCTTCATCGCTGATTTCTTCAAAACATTGTTCCTTGAAGTCAAAGACGGAGCTCATCCAAACATAGCCCTTGATGCTATCTATTGCTTGTTTGACAATTTTAAGCTCGTCAACAACATTAATTGTGTTGTCTTCCTGCATCTGGTATCTGATCTGTTTACCAAACCATAGCTCATCGATGAACACATGACTGTACTCTTCCAATCTTAACTGTGAGCACTGTCTTTCGAAGACCTCGTAATTTTCGCCTTCAAGCTGGATTGTCATTACGTCAACGTTTTTCACCTTGTTGTCTTTAAAAACTTTGCCATAACGTTAGGGAAAACAGCTTTTGTCTTATCAGGAAGTTGGATCAAATATAAAATCTTTTCTTGACCTTTCGACTGCTGGCTGAGCGTTAAAGCTTTGGCCTTCATCAACTCTGTCTTTCCACTACCTGGTCCGCCAATGATCAGTTGTTTCTTTGGACCTTCAAACACAGCAAGTTGTTCCAATGTAAACACAGGTGCCCATGGTCTCTTGCCGGTAAGAGGCAGAACTCTGATGCTCCCTTTTGCCAAGTTGTCACACAATTCAACATCTAGATTTGTGCAATACTCTCCTACTAGAAACCCATGTTGGTTTCTATCTAAGAGCTTTGAGAGTTCATTAAGCAGGCTAACATCTTCTGTTTCGTCTAGCCTGAAGTCCTTCAGGGTTCTATCTGCTGTAAGCATCACCGGTTCTTTCCGTGCTTCAGTAACTCTATTCATGAATCTAACGATGCTGTCTATGTCCATTATGTACACTTGTGAAAGATACTGAAAAACCTTTGCATCTTCAGCAGCTGCCTCATGACCACGAAAGAACGTTTTATCAGAAAGATGTTTATTGAGAGCCTTTATAAGGTTCGCCTCAGCAGCAGTAATGTTGACACTTTTAAGGGCACCAAAGGCTTCCGTTTTTGACACTTTTGAAGCAGGATGCTCGACTTGAGACATATCTTTGCACCACCGGAAGAGATGGGGGTGTTCGATTTCCTTGATCCTGCGAAAGCGTCCTGCCAGGTTTTCCAGATGCTTGAAGCTATCCAAGGTGTAACTTGTGTTAGCTGTGTATTCAGACTCAGTGACTGGGCCCAGATGTCGTACGGCCAGCATTCTAGATAAGGACAGTTCATAGACCTTTGTGGTCTCCAAAGTGGTGGCAATTGAAGGGCAGGTTTCAATGTTGTCATTCCACCATTTTGAAAAGCTTTCTGGACTTCTAAGGTCTTCTTTGTATATGAATGTGGTGTCATCTACGTGTGCATGTCTAGTGCCTTTCTTTGTTGATGGTAGAGCGATTAGCATTATTACTGGAAATGGTGGATCTAAATCATCAGATTGTTCACTGCTTGAGTTGGTTACAGCGAAAGCTTCAACAACTTTTCTACTTCTATCCAGCTGGTCTTTTGCCTTATAAATCTCAGCGTCCTTCTTGAATGACCCTTCTTCTTTGTATCTTGCCTCTGTATGGGCACTCCTCTGATCTGTCTGTGAAACAACGAAATCTGAATTCTCTTCCTTGCCTTCATTACTACATCAGCGGCCTCACTACTCTTAGTTGATTCCTTTAGGATTTGTTGTGGCAGCTTTGTTTGGCAATTTGATCTCCATCCTCTTGGCTAATCAGTAATGCATCTGTGCTCTTCTGGACAATCTGTTCCACCCTTCATTCTTCAACGAACCTCCTGCAGATTTAAATTGGGTGTCTTCCTCGAGATTTTCAGTGGGTAGGTAATCGGCTGATTCCACGATGTCTGGATCTGATTCCTTCAAATTTTTTACCTCAATAAGAATAACCCCCTTTTGGTGATGGAAGATAATGAAGTCACTTTCTCCTGTTCGGGCAGGTATCTTAGAAGTTGGCACAACACTTTCTCTACTCTCCTTTTCACATCTTTCATTCCAGCTGCAGATGTCTTTGAGCTTAAATCCGTGAATGACAAACATACCCATGTTCTTTGCTCTACCAACTTGTTGGAGGCGATCATAAAACTAGTTTCTCACCTTGTATTCCTCTTACATTCACATCATCTTCGCGACCATATTTGCCGTCTTTTGAAATGGTGTACCCCAACTCGGAAGGCATGTAGGCAGGTGGTACCATTACAGTCTTGTTGTCAAACTTCCAATCTGGAAATTGCCAGTATAAAAACTTCTCAGGACTCGCAAGATCACCTACAGTCTTGAATTCACCACCAAATTCTTTAGCAGGGCAGTCAAGTGTTTCTGCCACGAGGTGCTCAATTGAACTTGTGGTGTTGGAGGTGTTCATTTTTTTCCACTCCGTCATTTTACCTGTGCAAAAAGAAAAAATATATATATTTATCTGACATTTAGTTCAAGAAGAGGCAGCATGGCCAAGTGGTCACCAGGAACCAGAGGCAAGATACTTAACTCTCGCAGTGCCTCTCTCCACCCAGGAGTATAAATGGGTACTGCAACATATTGTCAGGTCAACCTGACAAATATGTGGTGGGAGTGTAATCAGGCCTGCAGACATACTTTAACCTTAACATTTAACCCTGCCACTGGAGCTTGAGAGCGACATTTTTCTCTCAGACAACCCGTGTAAATAGAGAGCTGATCAGCCTTTATTTATTTATTAAACAAATAAATAAAAATAATCAATAAATAAACTACATCACTTTGTTAAATACAAATAATTATTGGTATTAAGGGGGAGAACCTAAACTACAAGGAACCACAAAAATGTTGCTAAGGAAATCTCTAAACCTCCATAACTTTGGTTCCTGGACTCCAGTGGGCATCAAACGTTGTAGTGTTTGTTCAATTCACGTTCCCTTTAAATATTTCGAACCATGCCCATATTTGGTGTGTCACGTGACCAAAATGAAAAATGTCTAAAAACTCGGAAGGATTTGATCGTTTTCAAATTATTACTTTAGAATATGCTGAAGAACGTCAATATCGACAACTTGTAGCATGCGTTTGATGAAATGTACAATATTTCGGAAGTTATAAAGCTTTAAAACTTAAAGCTTTATAACTTCCGAAATATTGTACATTTCATCAAACGCATGCTACAAGTTGTCGATATTGACGTTCTTCAGCATATTCTAAAGTAATAATTTGAAAATGATCAAATCCTTCCGAGTTTTTAGACATTTTTCATTTTGGTCACGTGACACACCAAATATGGGCATGGTTCGAAATATTTAAAGGGAACGTGAATTGAACAAACACTACAACGTTTGATGCCCACTGGAGTCCAGGAACCAAAATTATGGAGGCTTAGAGATTTCCTTAGCAACATTTTTGTGGTTCCTTGTAGTTTAGGTTCTCCCCCCTTAAAATTGAATGAAAACAAGAAACACAACACAAATGACCTTGGCCAGTGCACGGACCTGGACTGTTCGATCCAGAGTCCAACTTGCCAACCATTAGGCAGCTAATTCACATGAAGAAATGATATTTTATGTACATACATAATTTTTTTTTAATTTAGCCAAGATATTTTCACAAAAAAGTTAATTTTTTCATTCTTGAGCTTAAAGCTCATAGTCAAACTTGGTTAATATAGGTTTGACTGTAAACAGAATTCGCAAGAATCACAAAAACTAGCTAGCGTGACCTACATAATGAACCAAGGACTCATTACGCACAGCTTCTCGCCCAAGCGTTGTGTGACGACTTAAACAAGGCCTGATGTATTCTGTGTTTCTACACGCAGTAGCACCATGCAATCTTGACTTGCTGCAAATGTCATTCGGTTATCGTTTGGCGACTACCTATGTGCCAGCATACGCAGTTTAAACAATCATATATGATTCACAAAAATAAAAGAGTTAACTATAAATAAATGGAGCAATTTTAAGCTTGGTTTCCATATAATTGCAATGATCGCAATGATCACAGCGATCGACGATCGCTGCAATCATTGAGAACCTCAGGTTTTCCATATGATCGCAACGATCGCAGCGATCATTGCGATGGACGATCGCTGCGATCCTTGCGATTGTTGAGACCTCAGTCCATATGATCGTAATGATCAAAAACAATCGCAAGAGTGGTTTCCATATAAAACTGCACGATCACAAGGATCGCAACGATCGCAGAAATAGAAAATTTTTTCTATTCATCGCGATGATCACAACTATCACATAGTTTTCCATTATGATCGCAAGGATAAACAGAACACTTTTTTCTGTGATCGTTGCAATTATATGGAAACCAAATTTCTATCGCTGCGATCCTTGAGATCGTGCAGTTGTTATATGGGAAACCACTCTTGTGATCGTTGCAATCATTATGAAAAACTGAGGTCTCAATGATCGCAAGGATCAATCGCAGTGATCATCGATCGTAATGATCGCTGCGATCATTGCGATTATATGGAAACCAGGCTTTAGGGCCTCCACAGACTAGAGAGATATTATAAAAGATCAATCATGTGGTTTATTGGTTCATCGTGGTTCATTAAATAGATGTAGATGAATGTTTAATCGTTTGTCTCATGATGGAGTCACTTTGAGATGTTGATTGCGACGTTTTCAACTGCTTAACTGCTAGTCTTCATCAGGCGATGAGGTCAATATTGTTTATGTGTCGCATACTAGAGAGATAGTTGTCGACAACTATTGTCGATCATAAATATGATCTACAACTAAATAGTTATCGATAAACAATTGGCCTAGTTTTGTGGAGGCCCTTAGAATACCCGGCAACTTATTTACATATCGGCTGAAACGCTTTAATCAGCTTTAATAGACTAGAACGAAGCATATAAAAAACAAAAGGAGCCATTCTTATTCAATGACATGCAAATAAGTTGCCGGGTATTCTACAATTTAGCCCAGGAAACAGCAAAATTCCGGTTTTCCGTTTTTGAATCCATTTCACCGTATCACAAAAGACAACGTACATCAAGGTGACAGTGTTTCAAACTTCAAAATATGCACAATCTGGGGGGGTAAATAATCGAGGAAAACGAAGGAAGATCATAATCCCGTTTCGAACCAAATTTGCAATTCATGAGAAATTGAAGTTACTCATAAGAATTATTAACATGGGAAATACCAAATTGTACACGTACAGCTATAATATACTTAGCTTAAAATTAAAATAATTACCATTCCTTCTTCTCGAGACCCAACTAACTGGCCGCCATCTTGGATTCGAATGCCGAGAAGATCCTGGGGATGAGGTCCCCCGCTCGGTCCCCCGGGGGCAGAGATACAGTACAGCGGGAACCTCGATATAACGATACTCGATGTTCCCGGTATAAACGATCAACATTTGACAGCCCAAACGTAAAATTTACCCCGATATAACGATAAAATCAAATCATCGCGCGATGAAAAAAGGAGGCTTAACAGTTGATTGTATAAGGACTGTAACATGTCGGTCAAGCTTGTTACGATAGGGATTACAGTACATGAAAAATCAATTATTAACAATACCCCGAATAAACGATATTTTCTTTTCCCGAAAAATCGTTATATCGGGAATTCGTCATTACGATCTCCCGATATAACGATCTAATTTGGTCAGTCCCTTGGCACATCGTTATATCGAGGTTCCACTGTGTAGCTGGTAATCGAGCCTATTAATACGGTAGCTGACGGAAAACATAATCACGAACTAACTTAGAGCGTTTCGTTTCTGCAGTGCTTATATTTTATACCGGCAGGACTCGACGGTTGCCCGTCGATTTGAAGCTCGTCACGCAATCTTTCTTAAAGCCAGGGCGCCACAGGAAGACCATTTCAAGATGGCGGTCACGTGTCTCCAAAAAATATTGGAGATTTTGATTGTTTCAAAATGGCGGCGGGCTCACGAATTTTGTGGTCACGTGACCTGCCTCTTGGATTTTGATTGGTCAAGTCAAACGGAAACCCATCCGAAAGTCGTAAAAAAGCTGTCAAAAAAAGATGTCCAAAAATTTAATCAAAAACTTTGTCGAGTGGCAACGGCGTCATCTTCACTGTAATAAAATAAAGGGCAACATTAGTGTGATAGGACATCGGGCGATCTTCGTCAATCTTCGGGAGACTATCAGAAATATTTGCTGACCTTCCGATCACGTTCGAAAATCTTCGGAGGACCTCGGATGATTTTTCGGCAATCTTCGGAAAGGTTCGAGTCATCTTCGGAAATCGTCGGAAGTCTTCGGGTCAACTTTCGGAAGTCCTCGGCCGATATATCTCTACCGAACCCGAGAGCTCGGTAAATTTCGACAGTGATTGTGTTTTCTTTGAATTCTTAACTTTATTTTCTCGCCATCATTTGGCCTGAAACTCTCATGCATTCTCAGTGACTTTTAATGCGCTCTCGCCGAATTTGAACCTGGGCCAAATATTTCTTGAGAGTCGTCGAGAGTTTCCTCTCGTTTGGCCCACGCTTCATGATAGTCGATGAGAGTTGACCGGAAAACTCTCATGAGAGCCAACTCTCAGCATCTACAATCAAAGCGCGCGCTAAAAAAATTCGAATGAGAAAGTTGTCTTTATGACGTCAATTTTTTTACTTCGTTTAACGTCGCGAAACGAGTTCTGCCGTTGTCGCATTGTCGCATTTTAACAGACGATCGTTTTGGACTGATTTGCGTGTTTTTGTTAATCATAACTTTGTTAGGAACTGCATTAAACACAAACGAGGAGGGTAAGTCTTGTCAATCATTTAAAACAGGATTTCTTCTTTTGCTTTTTCAGCGAAGTAAACTCTTTGAGTAAGAATTAAAGCGCGTGCTGTAAGGCCGTTACTGAACAAGTACTTTTCTGAAAGTTTAACCGATTTTTTCTATGCCAGAGTCATACCAAAGGAATGCTTACTTTTTGCAAAGTACCCGCGACTGTTAGCTACTGTTTTAATTTAAGTTTTGATTTAAGTTACCAAAAGCGGTCGATTGAAAGTTTCTCTTGTCGTGGCTCGATCAGTTGTAGATTCCAGTTTTGTTTTGATTCATGTTGCTATGGTATCGTCCCTGACGCGATAACTCCAGAGTGCGCTCGATCTCTTGTATAAACTGACAGTGGGGCATCACTATAGCCTGCGATATACAGCCGCCTTCCATCGCGCTCCACTTGCAGCGTCTCTCGCCTACAGGATTTAGGGAGAGCGGACGCCGGTTATATATAGGGCCGTTAGAGTTCTTTTTTTATCGGCACTGAAATAACATGGCATTGATCAGGCCATCCCCATAAAATGTTTTGTTTCCCATCGCCCTCTCTCTCGTGAAAGTGGGTCCGTCGGTCGGTTAAAAAAAAAGAAAAAAGAAAGAAAAGCCGAGAAACAAAATATTGACAAATTAATACATAAATAATTCCAAGCGAGCCTTGATTTATCTTCCTCGTGACCACCATTTTGTTACGAGTCGATATCACTCGAAGACCAATGAATCAAAAAACTTTTTTTTTTTTACTTTTTGAAAAAAATTGGGGTCGGTCGGGCGATTAGTCCAGTCCCTGAACTCTCTCTTACCCCCGCCCATAGGGACTGGAACCCAGCGGGCGATGGGAAACAACACATTTTATGGGGATGGCCTCAACGCTTGTGAGACAAACCGAAAATGGTGATAGAATTAATTGCTATTAAGGAAAAACTGAAGCACTGCATTTGTTTCGGGTTATCGAGGTTATTCTAGCGACAAAAGTCATGTTTTCCTAATTTATTTTTCGTTTTATTTTAGCAGACCAAATCCCATCAAATGAACATCATAACCTGATAAGACCCTCTCGTCTCAGATCAAACAAAACATTCTAAGAAATTCATTCCAAGAAATTCTTGGAATGTTTTTTTTTATCTGAGAGGATCTGGGACGAACCTGGAGACAAACCTGGAAATGGCGGATAGAATTACTACGGTAAAATTGAAGCTCCGCCATTTGTTCGGGATATTCTAGCGACAAAAGTAATGTTTTCTTAATTTTTTTTTTTTGGCAGACTAATCCTTTTCCTTTTTGCATCACAACCGGACAAGACCTCTCAGATAAACAAGACACTGGCGCTCCGCGCTGGATTGCCGCTAGCTCGCGCTACGCGCTCGCTCTACTATGAGAAAGAGGGGCTGCTTGCAGTCTAAGAGGTCCTGGGACTAGGCCTGTCTCGAATGTGCTCGTAAAATGCTGAAAAGTTGCTCACTGGAATGCCAAAAAGTTGCTAAAAAAATTGCCAAAAATCCAAAAAGTTGCTACCTAAATTTTCAAAAGTTGCTACTTAGTTTACTGATATTTTTATACAAACGTCAATTAAAAGCTTTATTTTTCGATTAAAAAAAGTTGCTCAGAACGGCAAAACTTGCTCGAGTTTGCTAGAACTGCAAAAAGTTGCTCAAAACTGAGTTGCCGAGCACAATCGGGACAGGCCTACCTGAGACGAAGGTTTCCAACAACTTCAACAGCGCGCAGCTATGTTGTATTAAATAATGATTGTCCATTTGGTTGGACCGAGTCCCGGGGACCGAGTTATCTTGTCTCAAAGGTTTTCTAGCCGGTAGGACCGATTTGCCAAAGGATACCAATATCAAAACTGCCCGGGGGTAGGTAAATCCTCGGAATTTTTGTTGGGGTGCCGCCCGCGGTTCTCCAAATTCCTGACCCAAAAATGGGTAAAAATCCACACTCATTTTGGCTCATTTTTAGACCTGACCTCTAAATTTTTTTTCGATGCTCATTATCCAATCAGAAAATAGGCGCATTCACTGCCCAAAAGCGCAACTTCCAGAGAAAACCCGCGATCCAGCAACCCCAGGGGCTTTCCGCCATGTTGGTATCCCATCATAACCCTTCAGAGTGGGGAATCATCATGCCTTGAGGCGTGGCTACCAAGGGACAAAAATCAAGTCATACTTGTGCGGAAAGTCTGAGTCTGGAAGATTTGAGCCAACACTTCGTCTATTTTACCTGTTCCGCTTAGCTCGATGTTTGGGAACCCATCCGTTATTCTTACGATGAAAGATGTCACTGAGACCTCGGATTGTGAATTTTGACGAAACATGGGCTAAGATCCGGGAGACATTAGAATCTGTAGTTCACTTTGAAGAAGATACCACGAGCAGTGTGGAATGACAGGTTCTCGTATCCTTTTGCTTCGTGATTTGAAACCTGTGACTGTAGTACACTTGTTACGAGTTGCACACCGATTGTAGATTGTAGCGTTGTTAAGGTGGATCTTTGCTAGCTGCGATGGTCGCTTTTTTCCGGTTTCCATATTTCACGTTCGCTATTATTGCAACCGCCATTTTTCCCCTTTCATTCATGAATTGACAAAATCAGATAAAAGTAAGCTACATTTAAGCTTACTACTGCCGGAATTAGCGGAAATGTCTAAAATGTCGCCCATCATTGTTTATGAAACCCAAATAGTTTGCCTGCTTATATTAGTTTTAAGTAAGCTTATTACAGGTTGCCAAAAGAACGCATTGTTGCAAATTATAACAATAGTTTTGCACATAAAGCTCTTTATATTGGTAAAGACTAAAGTTAACAGTTTGATAGATTTATTTTGTCGT
The DNA here is from genome assembly GCA_029204205.1 of Desmophyllum pertusum. NCBI lineage: Eukaryota > Metazoa > Cnidaria > Anthozoa > Scleractinia > Caryophylliidae > Desmophyllum > Desmophyllum pertusum. The sequence goes on from MU826354.1 coordinate 699,247, forward strand.
GATTTTTTTATGGTAATGAAGTTACGATTCAGGCCGTATCTTCCTTGATAGCGTAAAAGGTAAGCTTACATAGTTTTTACATTTTTCCCTGTCAAGGGAAATACGGACAAATAAAAACGTTTTTCACGTTGATTGAAAGTAGGCTAAAAAGTGAGTTTGGTTGGGAAAGTTTTACATAGGTAACTTTTAATTCAAAAATTAAGTAGGCTAAATGTGAGTTGGTTGGAAAAATTGTACATGTCAAAAATTGTAAAATTGCTTAGTCAGCTATTATACCTGCCAACTTTTTCCTGAGTCAAATGCATGAGATGACGATTTCCGACCGTTGCCGAAGACATCCGGGAGATTTCCGAAGATGATTCAAAGATTTCCGAATGTTATTTAGTGTTAACGAAGAGTTCGTATCCAGTTCTACAATGACAATTTATAGGGTTATTTATAGGCCTATGTTTCCTCGTATTGGTTCAAATTTACATATTTTTCGAAAGTGTGGTCAGTTAATGCTGTAATAGCTCCAATTTTTTCAGCCAGGCATGAGAAATTGTTCCGTAGGCGTGAGCGGGCGTGAGATCGAGAATCACGCCTAAGGCGTGAGAGCGTGAGAGTTGGCAGGTATAAGCTATAATTCTGATATTCAATTCCTTGACTTTTTACAAGTGATGTTTATGCCTTTGCGTAGCCTTTCCAGAACCTTTAGGTGAAAAATTGTATGCCGAAGTGAAGAATTTCTTGGAGAGTCATGGCCAAAGTTTGTATGAGGTTTTGTCAAAATTGTTCTAACAACTCCAAAAAGCAGTTAATTAGGCCCGATCAAATGGTCACAACATTTTTTGTGACATGTTGTGACCATGCCCAGTCAAAACGGTCACAACAACCTCTTGACATTTGAAGAAGAAAAGAAATGTGACGATGTTGAGACAAAGTTTAAATGCATTCAAACTCGTCACAAACATGTCACAACACCTCACAAACATTGTTGTGAGGGGTGGTCAAACGGTCTCAACATCGCACAACAAATGTTGCGAGAATGTTGTGACAAATGTTGTGACCGCTTCATTTTAAATGCTTATGTTGTTAAGATTGTACCTTAGTTTATAACTAGTTTCGTTTGCAACACTGATAAAAAATAACAGTGTTTGTATTGGAATTCATTGTCAAAAAATTTCTAGTACCATAACTTAATTTGGAAAATATGATGTTAAAACACACTGTAAGTTTGTTGAAGTACCCATTTTCATAGAATATCTTTGTTGCATGAACAAAATTAGACTTTGCGACTTTTCCCATTGAATCAAACCAGTTTGATTAGAGAAGGGATGTAAATTAGCACTCCTCTATACGCACTTACCTGGGCAAGTCTCAATTCTTTTGGGCAAGTAGAACTTCTAGAATTGCATCAAAAAAAGTACAATTATTGTCCTGTTTTGATGGAAATCTGCAAGTCACTTGCCCAGATGGCAACAACCTCGCTCCCAGGGTCTGTTGTCTCCCCCCCCCCCTAGAGAGAGAAAGAACGAGAGAGACCTGAGAATGAAGTTGGAAAGAAGAGGGACCCTGGGAATGAAGATGAGATGGCGAGTGCTATGAAATTTTTGTTTCCATCCCTGTTAGAGGGATCATGGAACAAGTCCCTTGTGACCCCCCCCCCCCCCCCCCCCCCCCCCCCCCGAAAAAAAAAAACCCAACAACAAAACAACTAATCAATGAGTGTATCACCGTCACGGTGCCCTTGCAACCTTGGGAGTCCCCCTTGTGTAAACACCACACTGGCAGACATTTGTTGTAATACAGCACAGTGATAAGATGCACTTGTAGACAATACATACATTATAACTGTAATATACATGTGATATTATTCCATTGTCATGACGTAAGAATTCACTTTGTTGTAGGCTGTCAGTGGTCCTGATGTGGATATACTGCGAGTCTACCACAAGCACTGGTCACAGTTCAGCCAAGGATCATTCTATATGAATCTCTTATTTGGGTGAGTGAAGATTGTGTTGAAATTTAAGTTTTGATTTACATATTCAGTACATATTAAAGCAGCTTATTTAAATTTCATACCTCTCTGCAACTAGATTGAGAAGATAATGAACAGAAGGTGTTCAATCTCAAATTTTCACAGTTGCTACATGACATGTACATTGTACATTATTATAAGCTACAAGTACGTGTAAACAGGAATTTCTTGATATCTCTCAGGGGTAAAAATGAATGTGCATGAGCCACACCCCAAAAATACAGATTCTGGTACCATCTTTGTTTGAATGACATCATTATCCCGGCTATTTGGCTATTTCTGGAATTATGGATATCCAAGTAAATTATGTAATGAGAATGGCTCCCAAACTAATGCTTACTCATATTATTCCAATTTTTATTCTTATTCTAAAATTATTGATCCCTCACTAGACTACAACTCATTCTGTTATTTATTATGTGTACGTTTTTCATTAAATATCACATTTTGTCCTTTGTCTTCACAGCTATCTGAATACACATTTGAAGAAACAGAAGCAGGACTATGGAGAGATTTCTCCATACAGTACCTCATTTTGTCCTGATACCATGGAGGAGGTCATGGACATTGGAGCTGTAAGTTATATCATGAACTATGTCTATAGTTTCTCCTGATGATATCATGACAGTGCCAGGTGGACTTGTAATTGAGAGTAAAGAAACTCAGTTAAATTCCCAGAAACTGCCAAAGTGGCCCACACTGCCGGAGCTTATCCCGATTCCCATAGCATGAAGCCGACTAGGAGTATTGCTACATGTACTCCCCTTGGATGGGTTGCGTAGTCCATCGCAGGTTATCTCTAGCATTTTGTCAGGTTGCCCCTGTCCAGCGATGAAACCCCGACCGCTCATTCTGGAGTCCAACTCGCTAACTATTAGACCACTGTGCCTGATCTCGCAGTGGCAATCATAATGAGAATTAATATTTTGACACAATGTTGACTAATGTTCTGTGTTTGTTTTGTTTTTCATTTTGTCAGCTTGCTCTGGATATCTGGAAAAGAAAGATGATAGAACCTTTGAAAGGAACATTGGTGGAACATGTGCTAATAGAAGTGAAAAAGTAAAGTTATTTTTACTTAATGATAAAAAATAATTAGTTTTTGCAAACCACATCCCATATCTAGGTGGACACTTCCTTTTAGTGGAGTTATAGATTTCACAGCCATCCAATAAAAACATATAAAAAAATCTCATTTGCCGACTACATTGTTAGACTGCGAGCACTGGAGTATCATGTTAAAAATGGGTGGAGGTGTTATTGATACGAACTGTCACAGGGCTTCCAAAACTGTTGTATGAAACCAGAGCAGTCTCTATTTTTTCGCTTCCTCTCACGCCCACGCAACTCACGGTGCGCGCCACTCGTAAATTGCGCGTTCGCCTCACAGACTTCAGGGGAAAATAGTGACTGCTCGTAGTCTAACTACATGTAGCTCTTGGTCATGGTATATGAGGGGTGTTTGTTTATGGGAGGTTCAAGTATAGTTCTGTTTCTTCTCAGAGATCGAGATGGAGAGGACACCCACCAGAACATTATTCATGAGACTGTTATCTCCTTTGGTAAGGTCTCTTCCTACATTGTATACAATGTACTTGTATCTGATGCATTATACATGTACTCATGACATATCAAATCCAAGTTAGTCTGTGGAAATTTACTAAGTATAGTTATAAAGTTATTAGACAAGTATGACCAAGAAAAAACTGTATTTTTATTGTAATTGAGAAATGGACTTTTTTTTGCTTTCCTTTTTAGTTGAAGTGCAGCAGTACCAATCAAAAAGGAGCACTTCATGTAAGTAGACTCAGGTGTCCTATAGATATTTTGGATAGTCCTGGAATTTTGTTGTGGCAGTTTCCAGGCCCAGACTTGAAAGTCCTGGCAAATCCCCTCAACTCCACCATGGACCTCTACACAGAAGCAGGTGCCTGTCACACCGATGTGTCAGTGAAAAGAAAATAAGCGAGGGGATGGGAACCACTCAGGCTAAAACACAGTCAAGAACGCCCCAACTTGGCTGAAGATTCTAAGCCGCACCTTGCTAGAATGCATACATGCATGACACCATCCTAAGACCTCTGAACATTGACGTTGACTAAAAACAATGGCACTGGTTGTTGTAAGTTAAAGACGCTGCAAGGAATAATATTTTGTTGTACTGTATTTGATAATAAACATAGCACTGCGGCATTATTTTCATTTCAGCTGTATGAGGAAGTACTTGAGAAGCCTCTTTTGAATGAAACCAAAGCATATTACCGACGAGAGGCAGCAGAACTTCATGCTGATAACACATGTCATGCATTTATTGCTAAGGTATGCCCAGTGAACAGTATGCAGTAAATAACGTTGCATGTATGCACATGTACATGTATACAATGCAATTCTTAGTTTAGTCTTAACAGAATGATACTTTGTAGGAAGGGGGCGGGGACCCCAGAGTAAAGGGGATGGGAAGTCTACGGAAAGAGGGAGAAGAGAGGGTGGGAAGCGGCATTCCCAAAGTGGCAGGAACCGGGAGAAATGGGAAAAAAATTTCACAACATTCAGGGTTCAAAATAAAATCACAGCTTTTAGCTTGAATTTGTAGGCATTTTTGGCAAGGCTAATTTTTTCCCGGCTGTCAATAATGAATGAGCACGTAGTAGTTGAAATTTTTTTCACTTTCCGCGATTTGCGTGTGTGTACTGCTACACTAATTAACGGGAATCTGCCAAGAACCCGTTGCCTAGCACGTGACCAAAATCTTCCTGAATTGAAATTTCACTTTCTTCCTTGAGAAACCTTGAAATTATAAACTGATTTTAAAAACATTTCGCACATATCGCATGCTTTGAACTGCTAAAATAATGTCAGCGTCAGAATCTTCATTTTAAATTAACGTGTTTCGTTCCAAACAAAGCATCGTGAATGGCTCTCTTTTTTAGGTGTTTGTTCAAGCGTAAAATACCGTCACGCTTCTTCATTCACAAACATGGGAAATCCGTTCTGTCGAGCAATATGAATACAAAACTGACTTTAATTTGAACGAGTGAAAAGTCTTAACAACCGGCACTAAACAAGTTTTTGTGCAAAATAAATATTGATTACATGTGCAGAAACATAAAGTCGGTAATGCAACGGTTTGTCTAGACAGACTTGCATGTTTACGTTTCATGCTTGAACAAACACGTAAAAGAGTTCGTCGTTCACGGTGAACAAGAATTCTCCATTTCAACTTTTGCAGCACGCTTCAAATTTCCAAACCTTTTTCTACTCATTTTAAAAACGTTTCCAAAAAGCTTTTAAACATTTCTTGGCTGCTTTATTGTCTGATATGAAATGTTTTACTATAACATCTACAGCGACTTTGATTTCAGTTGACCGATCAAAGTCGATATTTTTCTATTTCTTCGGTGAAAAGTCGCCGGCAGCCGGCTGCTATTTTGAACCCTGACATTGCATAATATTTTTGTAATAGAAAAAGCGCAAAGAGGCGGAAACCACAAACAGAAGGGGTGGGGAACCGGGAGGGAGGTTCAGATCCCCCTGTCTCCCAGCTTTGGCAGTGTAAAGAAGTGCACAATGACTGGCCCCCAAGGGAAACAATGAGTTTTGTTTCCACAAGACTCGCAATGTTCCCCGTCTGACTCACCTCAGCTCAGCCTCAAGGAACATTGACGATTAACAAAGATCACTCTTTCCCATGAGACCTTAGTCATTAAATGTGTTGTTAAACCTCACAACTGCAATTTAAATTTCATTCAGCATCATTCTAGTTGACTCAATGGGCAGACAAATGTTTTCATAATCTCAAGATGCATGTTTCTGCTCATGTCAGGAACAGCTGAATGTAATTTTAAGTGGTGGGTATGTGTGTGTGTGTGGGGGGGGGGGGGGGGCAGGGGGGAAGAGCTGAAAAGCTCGACATCTGAAGGGGAGAGATGATACAGAGGAGATGATCAAATTACGGTGTTCTCAAACACAGAAACTGTGTGATCTGTGTTAGTCCCTTTTTTCTTTCTTTCGAAAAGCCCCCACCTCTCCCGACACTGGCGTGCCTGCATCTGCGATCCCAGTTGTTGTTTCCATAGGGAGTTAATAATGTTTTGAGATGTGCAACGTGATATGTTCTAGTCTGATTGAAAATACCGTAAAACCTCGAAAAGAAGCCCAGTGGCCTTAATCTTGAGAAGAAGCCCTTCTCGAAAAGAAGCCCCCCTCTTGAGTTTGCAAAAGTAATCTCGAAAAGAAGTCTGTGGGCTTCTTTTCAAGATAGTAAATAATGATGTTCTTGTTTTTCACAAGTTTTTTTTACATTAAACCAAATTTCACGGTTGAAAAATGTCTTACAGTAGTCTTGCGTATTGTTTAATATATATTTGCAGCATTCATCTCGAAAAGAAGCCCCCTCTCCTCTTGAGTTTGTAAAACTAATCTCGAAAGGGAGCCCATCTCGAAATGAAGCCCACCCAAGGGTCCTTAAATAGAAAGCAAGCCCATGGGCATCTTTTCGAGGTTTTATGGTGGGTGTTTTGGTTGCAGGGTAGATGTATAACAACCTTTTTTGGTTCGCAGGTTGATATCCGTATTCAGGATGAGGATTTGAGGACCAGGAAATTCTTCCATCCTGTGTCGTACAGTAGAGTTGTAAGAGAGTGTGAAGCGCGCATGGTTGAGGATTACATCCCTTACTTACAGGAGAATGTCGACAGATGGTCAAGGAGGAAAATAGACCAGGTACTGATATGTTTAATAAATTGATAATGTTATAAAGTAGCTCTCCTGGTGGAGGGGGTGGGGGAACTCATGTAGAAGGGACAGGGTGATTGTCGATTTGTGGGTGTGGCTCAAGTCCCCCCCCCCCCCCCCCTAAGAGGTAACGATTCTAAAACAAAACTAGTTCCTGTCATATTCTTCCCGGCTCAAAGCCCTTAAAGGTAGTACTGGTAACTCTAAACGTAAAAGGTAAAACTATTAAGCTCTTGAGTAGAACTTGCACCAAACTTGTAATAAATATGGAAGCATTTTATAAAATAAAACCTAATATGTTTTATGTTGCTGCTTGTTGAAGATCTTTCAAAGCTATACAAACTTTTGAAGCCCATTTCTCGTGGACTTCAAGCCATGGTTACAGAACTGGAGGAACACATTACCAAAACAGGTAACGCATATAATTATTATAAAAATTACTTGTATTTGGTAAAATGTTCAATAAAGAAAAGTGCTCACAATCATTCAAAATAATCCTCTTGGATGAGATCTTAGTCCATTGCAGGTTAAGTTCAAAAAAGGTCAGTCTGTCTAGAAAAAAACTCTAGAAGCCTAGTGGCTTTTCACGCTGCCGCTTAACTCTGGTTTAACATGAAGCAACTAGGAGTATTGCTACTCTCCTGGATGGGATGCCACATGTAAGTCCATCCCAGACCCTCAGCATTGCTGTCCAGTTCCCCTGACAATTTGCCGGTTCAAGTCTGAGTAAAAGGTTGAAAATCTTGTTTATAATTTCAGCTAGTTGATCCTAGTTCTTGACCTGTTGTATTAAAATATTTCTTCAATTTGTTATTTGCAGGTCTCCAAGCAATTAAATCGATCAAAGTGGAAAATGTGAGTGACCTAAATAGAAAACACACGTTTTGTTTGACATAGTCTTATACAAACACAACTGTCAGTAGTTATCTGGAGTATATGGTAACAGGAAGTACATGTATACATACATACATACATACTTTAATTTAATTAAGAATATAAATACAATAATATAGTAATTACAATAAATATATTAAAAATATTACAAATGTAGGAAATTAATCTAATAACAAATTAGCAAGATGACGCTTAAAATTCTTAGGACATTTTAAAGACTTAATATTACTGTTTAAGGAATTCCAGAGTTTTGCCCCTCTGTAAGCAAAAGAGCGCTAACCAGTTGATAGGCGGCAAAAGGGTATGTCCAGTGTACTAGACGATCGAGTTTGTCTGTCGTGGACGTGGGAACGTAATTTGAACTTATTTGCAAGGTAGTCTGGGACAAAGTTGTTGATGCACTTGTGCATCATAGTTGCATCATTCAATATGAGTCTCTCTTTAATAGGAAGCCAGTTCAATGATCACAGCCCTTCAGAAATATGATCATACTTTCTAAGGCCTAGAATAATTCGTCCAGCGAAGTTTTTGGACTTTTTGTAACTTATCGATATTGCTGTTACTGGTATTACTCCAAACAGTTGAACAGTACAGTAGTTTACTGTATGTATGTACATGTAGGCACAAAATGGCATGATTGTGCCAAATAAGATACACACATGTACATACAAAATAAATCGTGCATTTTTCTTCTCTAAACAGAATGACTATGCATCCAATTTCAGGGTCCACAGCAATACGTAGATGAATTACTGGACATTCACAGAAAATTCTCCGATCTTATCAAAGAGACATTTAGGGATGATCCAGCTTTTATATCAGCATTAGACAAGGTGATTAATATTTTAAATAGAATTATTTGAAATATGGCATGCTGGCGGTTAATATTTTTGAATGTGAACACTGTCTACTGGGACAATCACCGGCAACGACATCATGTTGATATTGATTGTAACCTGGAGAATATAGGGAAGGAGGGAGGGAGGGAGGGAATGCAGGAGGGAAGGAAGGAAGAAAGAAAGGAGAAAAAAATAGGCAGAAATTGGAAGAAAAAATATCAGTTTGCACTCATAGTTTCTTTTTTAATCAAAAATACTGAATTTCTTCAATATAATTGTTTCATTTCTTATTCTATTGTCTTTTCAGGCTTGTACAACTATAGTAAATTATAGGCAGGATCCCAGGCGCTCCTCAAAATCTCCAGAATTGGTAAGCATTTGAAGAACACCTTGGGTGCTTGAGGTCAAGTTTATTTCAGATTTTATGTTAAATTCTTTTTAATTTGTTCTTTTCTCTTTGATTAGCTCGCCAAGTACTGTGACTCCATACTGAAGAAGAGCACAAAGAATCTCAGTGATGTAGAATTAGATGAAAAGCTTAGTGATATTGTAAGTCAAATACCTTTTGATGTTTTGGTTGAATTACATACACCTTGCAACATTACTCTGTGTGTTTCATGTGTCTTGCTTGCACCATATAGTCACTGTGGATATAGATAGCATTGCTTCAATTATGTACACGTTGTACCTGAAAGTAATGATCAATACGTGATCAACCAGCGACCGGTGAAACAGAACAAGAAATTACACCCGCGAGCAGGCTATCAATAATTCGCAAATATACAATAAGTACCGCTGACCAGTACCGGCGTGGAAACAATCACTGGGGCAGAAAAAAAATTTCATAAACCCCCAAACTCAGAACTGTAACAGGTGGCAAGTGCGGGAAGCATGATTTAATAAATGAAGTATGGTAATAAAGGAATAAATTTGTTTTCATATGATAGCCTTTTTATATTAGTTTTTGCATTAACTTGACTGATACTTCTTTTTTGTCCTTTTTCTTGCAGATAATTATTTTTAAATACATTGATGACAAGGACATTTTTCAAAAGGTACAGTATAATTTACCTCTCGTCAATGCAATTTATGTCAAGGTACAATGTATGTTTTGATGGAAGCTGACGGAATTCTTGATTTTTGTTTTCTAGTTCTACTCTAAGATGTTAGCGAAGAGACTTATTCACACTCTCTCAGTTTCAATGGATGCTGAAGAAGGAATGATCAGCCGCTTAAAGGTAAACAAATGCAGCGTAATAAATATCGAGTCATCCCAGTAACTAGTCTCTTATAAATGGTAAATTTATCTTGCATCTTTGCACAGATTGCGGACTCATATCTTCTTTGCACTCATTGCGGGCCTATTGATGCTATCTAGCGTCTTTGCACGTATTGCGGACCTATGACTCTAGGCCACTGCTAGACCGAGACAACTGGGGACAAGTCCGGGGTTATAATGTGTCTATGCAGATTCATGGCATCAAATAGGATTTGCTATGTGCAATATGAAGCAATTGAAGGGCGTGGTGGACAAACAGCATTACGACAATAGAATTCTATTGTCGTAATGCTGTTTTTCCACCATGCCCTTCAATTGAATGCTCAATACATTGGATTTTGTGCATATTATAAGACGCTTGGCAGTGAAAAACATAATCTACGTAAAGCTACACCATTTCAATCAATTATGTGTTTTTGGTTGGTTGGTTCCAAGGTTGGTTGGGGGGGGGGGGGGGGGGGTGTAAACTGTAATGGACACACAGCCCATGCTACAGCATGGATGTAGAACACTTAGAAATTAATGGTTTGCAATTAATCCCTTAGAGAATTAAATGGCAAAGGTATGGTGTCCAGAACTCTGATAGCAGATTATACTTGTCAATGTACTAATTCCATGACTTATCTGATTTTCTTGCAGCATGCCTGTGGCTATGAGTACACCAACAAGCTTCATCGCATGTTCACTGATATCAGCATCAGTTCAGATCTCAACTCTAGTTTTAATGATTTCCTTTCTAATGCCGACGTGTCTCTTGGAGTTGGTTTTACTCTTTTCGTTTTACAGGTAAGTTATTATATGATAATCTCAAATTTTGCCCGTGTTAACCTTGCTTGTCGCCCAGCAGCTAGATTCATGAGTCCCTCAGGAGTAAGTTAAGATCTAAGCCTAAGTTCTAAAAGCGCTGCTTGTGTAAAGCACAGTAAATATATCATTTTTGGCGATTGCTTTTTCAGAAGAAATATTTACAAGTGCGAAACGACTGACACCTGAACTGACCATAGTTGTGTACGAACTGACTTGTGTACGAAACGACCACCATTCCTTTAAGGCCGTGGCAAACGAGGAAACATTGTTGCGGAAACATTGTTGCGGACGCAAATGTTTCGGCGAGTAAACGGGAAACATTTGTTGCGGACGCAAAATGTTTCTGAAAGAATTCAGAAACATTTTTTGCGACTCCGATGCAAAATTTGTGTCCGCATTAAATGTTGCATGCGCGGGCAAACGGGAAACATTTGCGTCCGCAACAATGTTTCTTCGTTTGCCACAGCCTTTACTTGGAAGGGCTTCATGAACCTGGCCTCAGGTTCATACATGTAGTTCCCTCCATGTTTCATGGCACACATTGTTAATACATTGGTTTTGTTTTCTCTCTAGTCTGGGGCGTGGCCTCTTGGTCAGACGTCAATTTCACCACTGTCCATCCCCCAGGAACTAGTCAAATCAGTTCAAATGGTAAGTGATACCCACGCTGTTCATTGGTAACAATGTACTTACTAGATTTATTTACTGCCATAGTGATATATCCACTGGGGCCATATAGCAGCTCTCGTACAGTCCAACACTATTGGTAGAATGAACAATAGGATGTAGACCAAAAAAATAGTGCTGATAGCTTTAATGGAGCTGCTACACACTGAGTCTGTAATCTATTTACTTTATTAGGTCTCTGTGTCACACAGATACCTAATGAAATAAGTAGATTACAAGAGCTGCTAGTGTTATCCATCCTTTTAAACAACCGGGCCCAGAGATAAGTGTACTTTGATAATTAACTCAGTTTTAAAGGAGCTATGTCACGATATTTTAAGCCATTTTGCGAAGTGCAAAATCACCTTCAAATTGAAGAAAGCCTCAAAATAATATTACACTTCGGTAGAAAAACACCAAAGAGGTGATAATAAACCAAACAGGAACAAGGATGGCTGAGGATGGAGAAGATTAAGACGGATTGCGAATGATAGACTTGAAAAAATTGGCCAATTTTTTCAAGATGCGCAATCCGTGACGTAGCTCCTTTAAACTTGATAAAGATACCGTACTTAAAAAAAAATGTTTCTTTCTCTGAGTGAGATATACTTTGTTTCCTCCAGATTAATAGAGGACTATATAGTGGATAGTGTACAATGTAGTTGGTTTTGTCAATAGTTCACAACTGGATAGTGGCTTATCCGGTGGATTAAGCATTATCCAGGGAGAAGGGAACGAAAGTGAATATTTAATGAAGACTAAACGTGTTGTGCTGGTATTTTTCAGTTTGAACAGTTCTACAATGGAAGATTTAATGGCCGGAAATTAACATGGCTCCAACACTTGTCCACCGGTGAGAGGAAGTACAATAACTTTGCTCCTTTAACCCTTTCACTCCCAGAGTGAAATCAATAAATTTGAGTCAATAAATGTGGCTGTACTTTTGAGTCTGTGGATGAAACCCAAGTGTGTGACTATTAAAATGAAAGATGTTGAGCAGTACTTTCACGTGGTACTGTTTGTTTTTAATTCATCAAGTTATAACCAAGGAAATCGTAATCGCGTCGGGCAATTTTTTTTTTACGCCCACTTCAAGATGGCGGCAAGATGGCGCTAAGACTTTTTCCACAAAAAAGGAACACAGTTCATGAATTGAGTTGATTCGAAGCCACAATAACTTAATTCCCTAACAACAGAATCGAGCCGCTAGCTGCCCGAAACACTAATTTTTAGGTAATAACGTGTTCCATAACATACGTTAAAACTGACCAATACTAACTGGTTTACTACGAACGAATCATGAAATCGTTACTTAACATCATTATTTAAACCATTTTTAAACCCAAACAGTAAAACGTTGGCCAACTACAAATTCTAAACTGTTGATAGACCTGACACAATATTTAGTGGCTTAAAAAAATACAAAATATAATGGCCGCCATCTTGAAGTGGGCGTAAAAAAAAATTTCGCCCGCGTCGGAGGTTTGGATACCCGATCTTAATTAGCATAGATTTTTACGATTTTATTTCTCCGTTTACTCCTTAGTTTTTGTTTCGATTGAGAAGATATATCAAACAGTCGAGACAGTGTTTCATCTGATTTCCAAACACCTCGAATTTCGTCAAAAATATTCCGCTGCGCGTCGTATTTTCAACTCTATTCTCGGTGGGTTGGAAATCGGATGAAACACTATGTCTTTGATATATTACTTCTCGCGCTCATTTTTTTCTTTTGCATTTCGCTAGACGAGGTAAGAGAAAAAATAGGGACTTCGTACAGTCTTGCTTTGAAACAATGCATTTAGCTCACTCACTTTCTGTTTGTTGTAGGCGAAGTCAAAGTTAGCTACCTTAAGCGGCCCTACTTCATTACTGTCACAACATACCAGATGGCGGTCATATTGCTGTATAACGAGAAGACAAGCTTACATTTTAGGTAAGTTTAATGGATGATTTAGGGCAGTTGTCAACCTTTTTTTTGGAAAGGTAACTTATTGTCACTTTTATGTGGATCGCGTCGATTCGACCACTGTACTGCTGGTCTTCATCAGGCAATACAGTTAGAGAGGCCATTCACATAAGACTTCACCCTAACAACATGAACAGGGATAGTGGACTTATTATTTACATTATTTACATTATTTTGTATTGAAATCCTGAAGCGTGGATGCCCGCAATCAAACAACAGCCGATCGGATTCACAGCGGACCTCTGAGGGAACAGTTTTTTAAAATTCTACAATCACAGCCAACCACAGTGAGGATCGAACTGCACCAGTCAGCAGCAACCACAGTGCTGCAAATAGTAATGCACAATCAGTCGACCCTATCGCCTGATGAAGACCAGCAGTATAGCGGTCGAAACGTCGCGATCCACATCAAAATGACAATAATGTGCGACAAACGATAAAAAATAAAAGCTATCCACCATGAACAACCACATCTTTTATAACAGCTTTTAGTAATCTTCCCCTTGCTTTCTTTTCAGCGACATTCTCGAACAGACTCAGTTGATCGATAAAGAATTAGTTAGAACGCTACAATCCCTGGCGGATGTACGGCTCATAACAATTTCTGAGGTAAGGATAACTCGTGACTTGTGTACATGAAGTAGTTGTTCAATCTAACTCACATAAGTTTGCTATGTTATATTACTCTTAGGCCCAGTTCAGACGCCGTACTTCACATGAGCCGAATCAAATTCGAATTTAGGCCGACCCAAATTAATTTAGACCGGCTGAATTGATTCAGACGCCGAGCTTAATTCAGCCGAACTTAAATTAATAGGGAAAATTGCTGTTATATTGAAAAATACATTATAATAATTCATGCATTTGTTTCGGCTCATGTGAGTTCGGCGTCTGAATCAAAACCGGTCCACAGCCGTTATTCTCGGCTGAGCCAGGCGGGAAGAACGGCTGAGCCGATCCGAATTGATTCAGCCGTTCCGAATTGATTCAGACACCGTACCTCACATGAACGGCTCATGTGAAGTACGGCGTCTGAACTGGGCCTTAGCGCTTATTGTCTTTCACTTTGTTTGTTAGGGTGATGATCCCATGGCATGTACGTATTCTTTAAACCTGGATTTTTCCAGCAAACGGACCAAGCTAAAAGTCACCGCGGCAGTACAGAGAGAAACGCCTCAGGTAAAAACAGTTAAAATCAAGAACAAATTGACAATGTTATGTTGATCACTCAAAATCAAGAAGGCAGTGATGTATGAAACAATGTTGGAGTTTGTTATTTGACCGAGATTGTTTGATTGTGACTGTTAATTTTGTTTTGCACAGGACACTGAGCAAACTCTATTATCTGTGGATGACGACAGGAAAATGTACCTTCAGGTAGGACACTTCTATGACTCTACTTTATTTTGTCTTTTGTTCTGTTCACTTGTTACAGTAATTAGCGCCCTGCCGTTGCCACTCGACAAAGTTTTTGATTAATTTTTGAAAACGTTTTGATGGCTTCAATTGACCAATCAAAATGCAAGAACTATGAGAGGGGGAGTTGTCAAGCTCCACGTTCGCTTCTGAAAGCCATCAGAAAGTTTTCAAAAAGATGTCAGTTCTGCAGTTTATTGATGTGTTTTTTTCTTCTTACAATATTTCTTCTACGTTTAGGCTGCCATAGTGAGAATTATGAAATCCAGAAAGGTTCTGAAGCACAATTCACTCATGCAAGAGGTAAAAGAATAGTTATACGATCGATCAACATATGGCTTAGTTTTCATTGTAGACGTGAAGACTTGTGTCTGAAAATAATTCGCCGATCCGATATTGCGAAGAAGATTTTACCTACAAAAGCGAGGTGGTTTCAGATCATTCGGACGGAAAAGTGGGGAAAACAGTACAAGAGCGCTACAATTTATTACAGATGTCGGGAGACGAGCGAACTCCAATCGAAACCAAAACGGTGGCATAGCAAAAACACGGCGTTCGTCCGGCGATTCTCAGAAACTTGCAGCGATTCTTGGAAACCTTGCAGATCAAATAACAGCGTGCCCGTTACTAGGCAACAAAACGAACGAACGAACGAACGAACGAACGAACGAACGAACGAACGAACGAACGAACGAACGAACGAACGAACGAACGAACGAACGAACGAACGAACGAACGAAACGAACGAACGAACGAACGAACGAACGAACGAACGAACGAACGAACGAACGAACGAACGAACGAAAGCATGACCATAATTGTAGTCTTTGTCAATTACGCTAACTTTTGACGTGTCGTTTCTCCTTATTAGGTTATAAGCCAGTCGAGTGCTCGATTCACTCCCAGCGTAGCCATGATCAAGGTAAGGCCAATACATACTCACTGCACTTTTCTATACACTTTAGAGGCGAAAATTGAAATCGATAAACCTAGCTACTAGAACATGTCAGTGACCTCTCGCTTGAAAGGACACATTAAAATAAGTACATCTTTTATAGGATGTTTGAGAATGTTTAGATGCAACGGGACCAAATAGGCCATTTTCCTTGTTGCCTTTTGCCTCTTTTTGAAAACGAGTCTTTTTAATTTTTTTTCCAGAAATGCATCGAGGCGTTGATAGACAAGCAATATATTGAGAGACGTGAGGGGAGTAAGGACGAGTATACTTACATGGCATGATGGGATAGCAGCGTAAAAGACGGTGTGATCGCCTTGCTCGTGTTTGGGGATAAATGGGAGACATTATCTCCCCCTCCCTCCCCACCCTTCACACAGAACACACTACAAGGATAGCGATAGAGGCCGAGAAAGAGATCTCCCGTCTTTGGAATCAAAATAAGCTGACTTTATGCTCTGTTTAATGGCGGAAACCTACCCTGCGAGACAGAGATTCACTTCTCTTTCCGCGCGACGAGAAAGGAACCTCTGCACACAACCGCACGATTTCCTATCGTTCATGCGCGAACTACGTCACTGTAAGTACTTGCACTCAGCACGCGCGCGCTAATTGTACGCGTAAGCTTTTGAATTTCTTTGCATCTGTTGGCAATTTTCTCGGTAATTTCTTAGGAAAATGGTTAGTTCAGTTAGTAGAATATTCTTTTTCCAATAGATGATTATTGTTTCTGCTTATTTAGCGAGTTTGAAGCAGTTTTTGAAAGGAAAATTTTGTACTGACGCATACAAGTGGCCCGTACGCGTGATGAAGCGCGTGCAAGCGCTCGCACTTCTAGGTTTTAACGAGTTATAACCTGTTAAAAACCAGTATTTTGTTAATTTATTCATCCCAGATTTGGGACGCGGCAAGATCAAAGGATCGTGCGGTTGTGTGCAGAGGTTCCTTCTCATCGCGCGCGCCGAAAGAGAAGTCAATCTCTGTCTCGCAGGGTAGCGGAAACCAGGCTTCAAGATCCTCCATGTTGAACTGTCTGGGATATCAGATCGCTTTGCTTGCTTCTAACCGACAGTACGTTTTAGAAACTGGACGAGTGATCTTCATATTTATTGATCCGTTTTAACTGTTGGCTGTATTTACGAGGCGCATAATAATTTGCCTCGTGCATTAGTGATGGAAGATTCTTGCTTTTTATCAACCTCGTTCCCAGGGTCTCTCTCCCCCCACCCTCTTGGGGGCTGGGGAGAGAGACCCTGGGAACGAGATTGTCTTTTTATAAGGTCGCACATTTGCTGCCACGTGCATGTAACGGGCAAATAGCTCGTAGGAAGTAATGATTAGTGTTTACTTTATATATATGTTCAGATTTTTGCTTTATGACAATTTTTTATAATAATTCATTTGCCAAGCGCGGAGTTTATCATGTAAAGAAATGTTTATGTTCAATAGCTTTCTTTCTTTCTTTGAATTCTTCTCGAGATATTTAGCAAATGGGTCAACTTTTGCCTAGTTGCTGTACGGCTTTTTCCCAGGCCTTCACGGTCAATTCGTTTCGGTGACGTATCCGAGATCACACAGTTTTCGCTCGGACCACGTGACCCGAAAACGGATCGACCGCGGCGAAATATAGAGGCCTAGGAACTAGGCAAGGTCAACTTGTGGGTTTGTGTGAATTTTTTTAGTTGGCTTATGTCTCCTTTGAACTTTTGTTGTCTAGGATATTAAATTTTAGCCCTGTATATTATCAAGAGTGATTTAAAAAGAATCTATGTCAGGGATGGCGCGTCTTGAAAAGTTAATCCTAATTTTTTCAAGTTCGTCATTTGCAATCCGTCTTAATCTTCTTCATCCTCGACCATCCTTGTTCCTGTTTGGTTTATTATAACCTCTTTGGTGTTTTTCTACCTTTAGAAACTGTTATTTTGAGGTTTTCTGCGATTTTAGGGTAATAATCTTTATATGTTTTGACACAGCTGCCTTATCAAAAATCAATACTTTGAAGCAGATTTTACTACAATCAGTCTCTTTTCTTTTCCTAAGTTGTTTTCGTTTAATGGTTTGCATAATTAATAGATTTTTGCTCGCGCGTGGGATCTGAGGAAAACGGCGAACAGTTCCTGAATTCCCCCTAGCCCACACTACACAGGGGGTTCACCGCCTGTGTAAGGTGGGGTAGGGAGAGTTCATGGACGACTAGGCGACTTATCGGCTGACACCACATTCAAAATGGAGAATACCTAATTTGGAAAGTTAGTTAGAAGTAGACATGTGATTCTCACAACTGTGTCTCGTTCCTGGGCGTCGCTTTTTGGTCGGGCGCGTGGAATTGTGGGACTGATATTGACGACATTCATTCCCATGCTCCATGTGTTCCCGCTTTTTACGGACGAAATGCAACGGCGCCCGGGAACGGGTCAGCTTAGAACTAACATTAAACGAAATTTATGGCAATCAGTAACGAAAAGGGAATAAATATTTTTGAGCTTGTAACTGAAAGGGTATTACATGTTTCCTCGAGTGTCGAAAGTAATCGCTGAATTGCTTTGGTTTCAGTGCATTACTACGCTCTTTGATTGGTTTAAAAAGCTCGCGCCACCTGCTCAACCAATCAGATACAAAACCAAAACCAATCACAACTTGGTCGCACGCGTTTTCCTACACTTGGCGCCGGTTACGTGTATTTGCTGTGAGTTCTCATTGGTTCATTGTGATGTTTACGTTTGTTGTGATTGGCCATTGTAATTGCTTTGGTTTTGATTTTACGACACTCAATTGAAAACCGTCAGAGAAATGTTTCCAGTTACGTTCTTACCTTCTCAAACAAGAAGCGAAAAATGTGTTGGGTAAAATGGTCAGGATTCTGCTCTTCCCATTTTTCGCCTTCTCGTTTGGCGTCAATCCAGGATCAAAACCTATGAAGGAAAATAGGGACTGCTTTTCCACGCCGCCATGTTTTTAAATATCTGATAACTTGTGCGGAAATTTGCCAGAAAACTGTAATTAAAATGTGGTTGATATTAGTTCCGGTATCAATGCTAATAATCATACCGAAGACAGCCCACTTCTAATCTCCGGTAGCGGCGATCTACCACCGGCACGCCCCGGACGTCGGTCGACTCGTCGGAAGCTGTATCGTAATTCTACCGACAGGTTACACTTGTCCCCGGCCCCTTGTGTCTTTTCTTTGTTTCCAGTCAGTGTTCGATCAACAAGTAATCTCAAACAGAGTCTCATGCCGCCATAAATTCTACCTAAATTTTACCTCCGTTTCATAACGAGTCCTGGGCCCGGTTGTTCGAAAGCCGATTAACACTAATCCAGGATTAAAAGTCAATCAAGCTTTTAATTTCTCTTGTATAAAAGTGTTTTTCTCTGCCAATGTTTTGTAAAGTTTAAGATTAGTCAAAGTCAAAACAGAAATACAAAATATATAAACAGAAAACCTCACTGAATAGTTACAAAACTGAAATCAAAATTCGCGCTAATCCTGGATTAGCTTAATCGTCCTTTGAACAACCCGGCCCTGGTGCACAACCTTTCATTCGAAAATGAGTATGATTTACAGGACAATCAACATGCAAGTAAAAATCATTTCCATATGAAAGGTGGTGCACCGCCTATTCTCCTCACTGATTTTCCGTCAGGGAATTTATGTGTACATCACTACAATATCCCTTAGTCGATGATTTTCTTTATTCTCATCACATGTCTGGTTGAAAATGTTTTAATAGTGCAAGGAGAAATGAGATATTGATCACTCTTGGAAATTACAGAAACCTGGCTTTTGTGAACTCGCCGCTTCGAGGTTTTTTTTGCCTTGAATTGGGAAATAGGCCGCCCGCCCATGGAAACCAGTCTCAATCGGGGGCCATTTTATCAAAGGTGAACTGCATTGCAGTGCTAATACAGTATACTGTTGACTATTGTGGCGAAATACCTTAGTTATCTGAAGTTGGCTAGCTGTGTTTTCTATCTTAAATTTCAATAAATGCTGTTTTTGTAGTCTGGGCGTTTCCACCTCCTCCTACCCCTCTTCCTTCCTCAGTTTCTTTCACCCTCCGCTTTCATTGGCTAACTTTTATCATCAATAAAAGAGAGAAAACTTCCTCCGTGTTTAGTTTGTCTTGCTTGCAGTGGTGGTACACATGAGGCGATTTGTCCCCGGGACTAGTCCCTCCGTGTGCACTACTCATTTTCAAAATTTGGCCCTCGTGTGAACTGTTCGTGTGACTAGTCCCTGCGACCACCAATCAAAACTAAGACTCCATCGTACTGGCTCTGCAACAGGCCCCCTCGTGTGTATGATCAAGGGACTTTATACTTTGGTGTAAACCGAAGACCGCGCCGTAGTGCATGTAGGGAATTATCAAATTTCCTCACATGAGTCCAACAACTCAGTTCTGCATGTGGCCTGGTTAGTTGCATCACTGTTTATATTAACCTGCAATACTTCAGTCATCCCGTTTCGTATCTTATCGACTCGAACACGAATGCATGCCAAGTTGTACCGAGTTTTCTTGCACTGAATGTATGGGTGGCCAAAAAAATGTCGGCCGTATCACATGTCTAGCTAAGTTGAGTGAACGATTTGTTTACTTCAATGACAATTTAATTGAAATTCGCAGCCGTTGTTGAAATGCGTTTTGCAAAAGATTGGTAGGAATTTGCGCTAGACATCTGTTATAGATAAAGTGTCTATTCTTGGAGTACCCTCTTGCCCCTAATCAAAATTGAAATTGACACCGTCTCCTGTACTGGATCGTGGACGGTGGGAAACGGGGGGGGGGGGGGGGGGGGGGTACTCCCTATAATGGACTATAAGGGGAGGCTCCGCCCGAAGGGGGTAGCTTTTTCCGGCTAGTATGCAAATGCAACTCCACGGGTAATTTGGCTGTGCGCATGCGTAAGGCTCAGGCCAAACCGTGGAAATGTGTAGTGTGACCATTGCATTCAGTTGGTTTATATAAAAGGGTAGGGATTTCACGAGTTGAAGTATAGAAAAGGGTCGGGAAAACTGTCATTTAGGTGTTTAAAAGGGCCTTTAAAAATATCTTGAACAGACGCACCTAACGGCTGATTCATTCAATATTTTAAGGGGCTACTCAAGCGAAAAGTTTAGTAAAAGTCGTAAAAGGAAAGCAATGTTTCAACTGTAGGTATTTGAAAGGGATACTGTTTTCTATAGAAGGTATATGACTGAAAGGGTTACCTTTTTCTGTCAAAAATGGTATATAAAAGGGTAAGGGTTTGGACCTCGGGGCGGAGCCTCTCCGTATAAAATAAAGCTTTGTTGAGTACCTCCCCCCCACTCCCCGATGGGAAAATAACCGAACTTCGTCATTTGATGTGCTTTACACTCGACCAAACTAGAAACTCGTTTGAAAAGTCACAATGGTGTTCATTGTGGCATTCAGAATATTTGTGCGCGACATCTGTAAAGATGAATTCAGGTCTATTTTGGAGTACCCTCTTGGCATTTTTGACCTGATAGTCAAAACTGAAATTAAAACCGACCGCGGAATAATGGCAAAATAAATTGCTTCTATCAAACGAATAGCCATATGACGTTTTTTCGTGGTTTTCTCTCCAAAAAAAAATGACAACAAATTACAATAACTGGTGGAAGAAAATGTTTCAATTCAAGTTACAAAGTTGTTTATTGACTTTTGGCAGCAGACGTTTCTAATATGTCTTCTTTTAAAGTAAGCAAAGTCTAGTATTAAATGTCTGGCTCTTTCCTATCATTTACACAAGACTCGCTTTGATGAATGATATGTTTTTTGATAGTTATTGCTCATTTAGCATGTTTAGTAATTTCGAATTCGTATCAGTGATTTATGTTAGCTTGTCTAACACGCAGGCTAAATTTGGTTTTGCCCGACATACGTCGAAAGAACTGAAAGAAAGAAAATGATAAAAACAAAACAATGACAGACTCAGCTCATAGAAACGTAAACAAACGGGTTTGCACTGAAAAGGTTTCCACGTCAATCAAGATTAATTAATTGAATGCAAAGCTGCTTTCCTATTGGCCACGAGTCACGTGCACAGACGTGCAACCAAAGGCTGGATTAATTAAAGCAAAACTAATAATCATTACCGAGACCTTATCAATGTAAAGACAAAAACTATCTGCTCACGAACGCTTTGCGTGTTAACGAACTACAACAAGAAGCAAGCATTTAACTCAAAGGATTCGTTCCCTGAAAGGAACAAACAAGCTCATCTTGGAATCTCACAAGTTTGTTTTAAACGAAGCACCAACATGGAGCGACCTCAACGCAAAATTTCCAATCACAAACCTCTAAGGTTAGTTCTTTTAAAAACAATAGGTTAGGTGTTGCGAGATTATGGAAGGTTTACGATTAGAACAACGCATCGTTATACTGTGATCTTATAATTTGGTTTGGTTCGAAGGCACGTTTGTCCAGATTGTTTAAACTGTTTATAATGCGGTTGTCTTGTGTATTAATCACATTTGAACAACAGATATTTGTTAATTCTGTGGAATCGCTTTGATCAGATAATGCGTGCGAGAGTCGTTTTTGCAGAATTCCGCTCGCTCCGCATCTGAAATTCCCATCTTGAGCACGATAAACTGCGTGGTAGACTTTCGGTGGCTTTGAAAGTTAGATCTGCAAAGTTCAATCGATTCTAGAGAAATGTTAAGTTGTTTAATAAAATAGCGGCACGATTTCGGCATCAAAAAGACAACAAATTGTTTGAACAAAATGTGTTTACATTACGTTTTTTGTTGACAAAAGTTTATGAAAAGGAAGCATCAATTCCTCCCTCAGCCAAAGTTGAAAGAAAGCTGCAATCTAATCTAAAAGCACACATCCGAAATTTTCAACAAAATTCGGCGTTGGACGGAAAAAATCTCATAAGTACGCATGAAAGGTACATTGTATTTACCGGAAATTGGCAACAATGCGTGACTTTTAACTACGTAAGAACTTACTCGGGTTTTCTCGTACACTACTTTTAATTAACAATCATTGGCGAAAATGATATAAACAGTTGTGTTCGCTGTTCGATTAGTTATGTTTGTTGGTTAACCCTTTCACTCCCAGAGTCAAACCTTTTGAGTCTGTGAATGAAACCCTAATGTGTGACCATTCAAATGAAAGCTATTGAGCAGTACTTCCAAGTGGTGCTGTTTGTTTTAGACCGTTTTGAAAAATGAAATTCAAGATTTTTTCCAAAGCTTTGAACTGAGCACTCGTGGGAGTGAAAGGGTTAAGACTTTTAAGTGTTTAACTGAGTTATACGACTAATCAAAACGTTTCTGGTACTTGTTAAGTGATATTTAGTTTTCACAAAGTTGATTGTCAACAAATCTCTCTGCACTTTCACATTCAGTCATTCAAGCGTCTTCACGCCGTAACTAATCTTAGAAAGGAAACATTTTACGTATCCATCCGTCGTATTTAAATCTACTCATGACTGATGTTTAGTGTAATATTGGTGCTTAATGTTCCGACAAAAATACTGGATGTTATTACACCTTGGCACGAGTCTTCAAATGCCTTATCTTGATGATATCGAATGATATTTCATTGGGCTGCATATGGTATTAATATCACTCAAAAACCTTAACCCTTTCACTCCCACAGTCAAACCTTGAGTCAATAAAAATGGTTGCACCTTTTCAGTCTGGATAAAATTCTAGTGTGTGACCATTCAAATGAAAGCTATTGAGCAGTACTTTCAAGTGGTACTGTTTGTTTTTGACAATTTTGAAAAATGAAATTGCAGATTTTTTACTCAGTTTTGAACTTAGCCCTCTTGGGAGTGAAATGGTTGATGTCATGATTTATTTCAATTTCTTTTTTTCACGAATAAGCCCCAAAACTAAATATAGCTTTTGCTGTCAACTCCATTTACGCGAAGATTAGTTTTCGACAAGAATATAAAAAGCAAATTTCATGCTTTGCTGAACCAGAGACAAATGTCTCGACAGACATAGAATGCGAGAAAAAGGATGATTAGCGAATGTGTTAACTGTTTTCGAAAGTTTTGTTGAGCTCTATTTTTGTTAAGAAATAGTAGTTGTGATCCATCGAAAGTTTGCGAGAGATTTTCGAAGAAGGTTCGAAACCAAAAAACATACAAATTATAGAAAGATTTCAATGCGTGTACATAGAATCTTCACAATCTTATTGTTTTGATAAACTAAAAAGAACTATACAATTTAATTAACAATTTATAAGCAAGAGTGCCTTGGGATTTAATAATCTTCGCGCGACTAGAATTTGCATATGAAAGGGATATAAGTTCAATGAATAAACCTGCGTAAAAGCGATTTTCATTAAAATTAGATGCACTTACAGTTGGCGAGGCAATGTTTTATAAGTACAAGCAAGCGTGTACTAAAAGTAGTTTGAGAAACTCCTTTGGCCCAACGTAAAACGTGAGTACAGCATGTAGATAAGTCCAGTGAATTTCATTGTGAAAATGACATTGTGTCTGGGTGGCTTAAGGTAGAAAGGGTTTTTTCTACGTTACGGTAATGAGATCTGTTCCGTCGAACTGTTGTTTGTGTACGATACATGGTAATCTGTTTATCTGAGTATAACGTCGACGGTGGGTTTTTTTGACATATTTTTTTTATTAGTGTTCAATCTTTTTTCTCTACACTCCGAACTTTCACCGCCTGACTATTGAAAAAAGATCTAGAAAGACTGAACTTCGTCAAGGAACCTGTTTGGTAATGGCTAAAAGCAATCTGTAGGTAGCCTCGGTTGCGAGATAATATTTTTCACAAGGGCTGTTACGTACAATATTCAACGGTTAAAAACGCTACCACGATCGATGCAAAGTGTAAAACAGAGTACTTTTGTATTTACCAATTTTAAAACATGAAATTTTAAATCATTTCCTTCCTGAAATGTCAAAGTGACGTTATGTTAGTGAACTATACAAAGATAATTGCGTTTCGTTTAATGCATGTCGTATCCATTTTCTGAGGGACTCAAATCATTAAATTTAAACGGTTTGAAAGTAAGCTAACTACTCTCTACAAATTAAAAATATTTTAATTTATCCTTGATGGCAGACTGGTCCATAAGAGATATGATTTGGCCGAGATTTTCATGTTTGTCCTTAATCAACGATACCGCCTTGGTCGCTTTTGTTTATTGTTTACCCATAGCTTGAGAAATAAACGTGTATTGTTTGAGTAATGTTCTTTAATTTTGAACCTTTTTTCTTGGATCTTGGGGTCTGTTTCATAAACAAAAGTTTTAGAAAAGAGCGAAATTAAAATTCCTTATACCCTGCTGGTCCAAATTGACGAGAGTGTTTTTCATATTTTATGCGACCTTTGTGAAATAAAAACAATTTGTTGTAGATATTTTAGAATAGGAGAAACGAAACGGCATAATAAAACATCGAAGCTAGAGAGTGGCTTTATCAATGATGATCAAATTAATTAGGGAAAGAAAAATAGAAAAGTAATCGACGAAACTCCGCCATGTTGGTTGATACAGCTTGAACCAACATGGCGGACAAATACAATAACAATACACCAGACTAGAAACGTAACAAGCCTTCCTTGCACATTACTTTCCACTTTTAAGAAGACTATTTAGATTTCAAAACTAAATACCAGTCCTGTTAGCCATAATCATAGTCGATTGACCGAGTGAATAGATTGGTTTTGAGAAACATGCTCAGGATATCGCTAAATAAATTATTGCTTATAGAGTCTAATTCCAAAAGAAAGCACTCTATTTCATTATTAACCTTTCATTTTGCTAATGACATTAATTGCACAAATATAATAGCATCACAGTGTGCTCAGCTTGAAATACTCGGTTTATTGCGGCGACTGTTTTGTGGTCGGACAGCAACTCTGGCTTTTAATTGCATTGTGTACATTGTACATGTTGAGATTTTTAACCCGAGGCAGAATTCTTGGAACTGTCTTGCCGGGTTTAATTTCGTTGAAAGCTAAAGAATGATAAGTTCTTCCAATTCCGCTCACATGCACAATTATCAGAATGATCAATTAGCCATACTCGTGCCAAAAAGATTAAATTGAAGTTATCAACGATCATTAGCTATATGATTGGTATGTGTGGGTATCTTTGAATGTGGTTATATATAATCAGATCGCAGTGACGAGAACTTTAATTAGATGGCCGTTGTAGAGAGCTTCAAATGTATGGAGGTGGCCGCTAGTGAGAAGTAGGCATTCACAGGAAAAACTGACGGCCAACTTTGTCGAAACGTTGGCTAGATAGAATGCCAAAATCCGACTAGATTTGTTTATTTGAATCCTGGAGGATACTTCCAATTTGTGTCTGTCTACGTACTTGCTGATTCCGACCTAAAAATGGCCTCTTACAAAGGAATTTGATTAAGAATTTGAGCCTGGGGCATAAAGTTTACGCGACCAGTAAACCGCTGCTCACTACAGTGGGCTCTAATTAAGATGCGCCAAAATTGATACATGAATTATAATTGTTTGTTTGTTTGTTTGTTTTTGTTTCCGGTTCAACATAATTATAAAGCACTACTAAGTTAGGCTGATGGAAGGAAGAAAGGAAAGCACTCGACTCATGATATTATTAATGATAAATAAAACAGGCAGTGTTCACTACTCACTTGTTGATTTCACAACTTCAGCTCTTTAATCATTCCACTTTTTCTTGCGAGCTTATCTGGCAGTGGATCTCGTCAAGATCGCATGCGCACAAAGGTCCTCATTCTCGACCTCAGAGCCTTCGCTTTCTTGACTTCGCATGACGCGAAGACTCTGGGAAACTCTACGCAAGCGTAGCCAAAATCTGGCTATGTCGCGTCGGCTTCACAGCTTCTCTCCGTCAGTCATGCGCAAAAGAGAACAGAGCTCTGGGGTCGAGAAGAGGATCTTGGTGCTGACCATAAGAATCGTGGACTCTTGGGACTCTCTGTCGACGGAAGTTCCGGATCAATCTACGAAAAGAGCCGACTGCTTTGAAAAGAGACTTTCGTCAATAGAGGCGAAGGAAAGAATCGCATTAAGCGGTATATTGTTATGCTGTTTCCTTATTGACTCTACATTTATCAGTTTATGAGTCCTTACCGTTATGAACTAAGCGCAGTGTTATTAAGATTCTAATGAAGGATTAATTCTGTCTTGTTCTTTGGAGATTGGCTTTTAATTAGTCCAATTGCAGTAGCCATTATTAAAGACATCCTGCGAGCTTGATATCAGGAAATTAGGCGATTGTCAAACTTAGTTACTTTGAGGCTTTCGTTAATAGTCGTGACACCTGGGTGACAAGAGCTGGAAGACTATTTTGGGAGGCAATAAAAAGAAAATCGATTGTTGTTGTTAGCGAAGCATGTTTGCTCGCGACCATTGCGTCCGTTTCCGTGCGTGTGTCGGCGATTTCATAACATGCCAGCTTGTCACAAGTGCTAGGCAATTCTATTTCTGTCTGAAGTTTCCTTTGTGTGATCGCAGACTCTCTGTTGACACAGTTAATGCACAGTAAAGAATACTGTGCACTCAGGGGTGACGTCAACTGTAATGAACACAAATAACCATGCGCACTGAACTCGCGCTTTCATTACAACGAGCACAAAATTTTGAAGAAGGAAAATCGATTTGCGCGATGGAAAACTGACATACTGCAAGCACGGTCGAAGAGAGGTGAGCAGGTACATTTCCAGATCCACTCCGTAACGAATTTGTTGGAAAGTTTCATTTCTGAGAAGTACGACATTAGAGGTACGCTACGCGCGCGCAAGATCTGTGCAAGGAACAGAAGGGTTTTTTAGATTGTTAGTCAGTGTTTACATTCCTTGGAACTAAACCGAAATTAGAGTGCACTGGTTTGGATAAACCCTAATAGCGTTGTAACTAACGGGATGTGATGTTTTATCTAGTATAGAGAACACTACAGGTTTCGAGAAATTTGTGTTTCGAATCCCGGAAAGTTTACTGGGCGTAACAATCTAAACGTGTTCTTCTCTGTAGTCTCGGAAGGGAACTGTTTTTGTTTGCATACTTCACTCCGAGTAAACTCTATTTATCTCGTGACATTCGTTAATGGTTTTGTGCCTCGATCGTTTTCAAACAGGAAAAGTCAAAATGGTCCAAGAGTTGTATAAAAGACCTTCAATGAAAACACTAAAACGACGGCTATTCACGATCTAACTTTAAACATTGTGAATCGTGATAATCCTATGTAGATCCACTTAGAGTTTCGTTCATAACCGTCTGTCTTTCAACGCATTAGTACTTTGTAATTCCGTTCCTTATTTTCTCACGCTTCGGTCTAGCAGTTCAGTAAAAAAGAAATTGTATTCATCACTACGTTTCCAATTACACGCAGGGAACATCAGTTATTATTATTATTACATTTGTCAAATGCATTGTAGTGGCTTTGACTTCACATGGTGTATTGTGCTATAAACTATTAGCATTGTTTTTGCATAAAATATATAACTGCACTAAGATGTTTATCACGGCATCAAACACATTAACCGCACCGTTTTTGTGCATAATCAAAACCAATTTGGGCCTCCGAGTTCAATTTTTCCAGGCTGGACTGTCCGTCATTGTGTTTAAAGTGAGTAAAATTGAATGTTACACTAAAACCCGGTTAAATTGAAAGGCAGTATTGGAAACAAATATGTTACTTTGCTTAGTAATGATGCATTTTATATTCATCACTTGTGTTTATCACTCCAAGTTCGTCTCGGGCTATATAACACGCATAAAAAACATAACAGGCCAATATATGGCCATCTTGACCTCACGGTTGGGCAATAATCTAGTTATATTACCTGATGTTTTGGATAAAGAACAACAATAATTTAATGAAAAAAAATCAATTCTTTCAACAACTGTATATTAGGTTTTTATCGCGATTATCGCGATGAAATCTTTATGTGGCCAAGAAAAGATAGTCTAGAAGAAAATATAAAGATTAAGGCAGCCTTGAACACTTGAGGCCGTGGCAAACGAGGAAACATTGTTGCAGAAACATTGTCGGCGACGCAAATGTTTCCCCGTTTGCTCGTCGAAACATTTGCGTCCGCAACAATGTTTCCTCGTTTGCCACGGCCTTTACACTGCGTGGATATTGTATTTGTAGGAGAGCCAAATACTTCTTTCTTTGCTGTTCACTGATATACACAACAACTACAATCTGAAAACAAGAAGATTAAGTGGTGCTGATATTTCCGTTCCCGTTGTCCCTCCTCTCCTCCCAATGTCGTTTATTGCTATTTTCTTATCCAATCTTGCAAACCAACATCGAGAGGGGCAGGGGAGAGCACAACTTGTCCCTACTGACGTGTCTGCTATTGTAGTAAATGTCATCGATGAGAGAGAACGTCAGTCAATGTACTCAAGAGTTTCCTTAAACAAAATTCTACGCTGTTTTTTCCTGTATATTTTCTCAGAGTCTCTTGATGTTCTACTGTGCGTCTTGAGTGAGTCAGGTGTTCATTTTAGACTCTTATCCTTGAGTTGATCAAGTTCTTTGGTTCTCCTACATACTTGAGTTTATTATAGAAAGATAAAAAGAAGTTAAGGGATTGATCCATTATACTCACACTGGTCTCCAGTGTACATTATTCATGCTCTATTTGTGTTATCTCCAAAATATACCAAATACTTCAGCGTAAAAATACCGCATACCAACACGCCTGGCCGGCCATGCCTTGTTGAACTTCTCTAATCTCTCTAAATATTGTTTTAAAACAACATTCGATAGCAATTAACGGTATTGCAATCAGAAGAGAAGATTTTAGACGCCGCTGTTTTCAATAAAAACACTGCTTGTTTCATCAGCTGATAAGCAGATGAGATTATCCTTAAAACACTTATGAAATCCCAACAATTTGGATGCCATACGTACATAGACACGCCGAAACGAAAAATGGCGATTACTAGTTGGAGTCATTTTCAGTTTGTGAAAATTTTACTACCTGACATAATATTTACGTACGATTTGAGTTAGTTTGCAACTCGGAAAGAGATATTGAGATTTCGCATTCAGTCGAATGTGTGACATTATTCATGTTCAGCTATATATAGTTTGACATGACAGTTTCTAGTTAAGTTTTGATTTCATTTTCGAATAGAAACGAAAAACTAATTTTTCAAACTTCCAAAAATACGAAAAAGAATTTTCAGAATTAATCTTGGACCATCATTGTTTCATTTACTTATCAGTATAAGCATAGACTAGTTTTATCAGTCAACCATTTTATGACAGCGAAAGAACAAACGCGTCAAACTACATTATAAAGTCCCTCATCTAGACTTTCTTTTGAGGGTAAGGGTAGCGTCTGATCTGATTTTGGACTATCCATTCTAGGCACGACCAATACTTTTTTCTCGTGCGCGATTGGGCTAAGTACGTCATCGTCACGTCACTGATGACGCAGTCAAACTAGGGATAGCCGATGATAGACATGATATCCCCTAGTCATATCCCCCAGTTTCGCGTTTTACTTTCTCCCGTCCAGTTTTTGTCCAAAACAAATTGTTGATCTTGAATAGAACTGAATGTTTTGAACAAACTAGAACGATTTTTCAATGCTAACATAATTCACTACATATTTTGATGTTTGACAACTAGGCCGAAATCTAGAGAGAATCTTTCATATCGTTGACATTTACCTAAAGCTGTAAAGTGTTCTAATTGAATTTTGTCAAAAAACAGAGTGGTGCTGCTTTTGTTTATATTATAGTCAGGACAAGTGGAAATTCCAATAATGCATATTTCTAATCTTTATGCGAATACTTACACGTTTTACTCAAGACGCGTACGTGCCTATCAGAAACTGATATCAATCAAAAGTATATGTTCATGAGTTACATGTAAAACAAGTTGATAAACTCACAGTTTTGGTGAAGCGATAAACATTGACATTCCAAAAACTTAGAACTGCTTGTACTTGAAACCCTTGAGGATGGTGTTTCGTTAATTTGCTTCAGTCGAGTTTGAGGAAGCTGTCGATGTGCTGAAAAAAAGAGGTGTTGAGATTTGATATCGCAGCTTTTGTTTACTGGAGAGACTCATTTCTTAACACTGAGATTAAATGTTTATACGAATGCCTACACGTGGTTCTAAGTATTTCAAGAATATATTTTTATTTAGGACACATTTTTGTTGAAGGCTTTCACAGGTCCATAAAAAAATATTCCAGTTATTTTCAACTCTTCCTCAAACTTTGAATAAACGCCAAGATGTAGTTTGCTATATCAACCTTTTTCTCCTTGGGCAAGACACTTTTAACTCTCCACCCAGGAGTATAAATGGGTACTGGCGACAAAAAGTATATGCGATGGACTAGCATCCCATCCAGGGAGAGTAGCAATACTCCTAGTTGGCTTCATGCTCTGCAGAAACAGGGATAAGCTCCAGCAGTCTGGACCAGTTTGATCCGAGTGCGGCTTTACCTTACCTACCTTATAAACCTTTTAGGCTCCAAGCTTGAAGCGTTTTACTGAGTGATTCTCTCTAAATGATATTAGCTCTGAGAATCGAGAATTTAGTGGCAAGCAAGACCGACAACATCACCATGTTGATGACTGTCTTTATTCTCATCACCTATCTGCGTAACAATCTCCATATATTATAAGGATAATTTACTTGTTGATCACACCTCTCTTGGTTTGGACCTAAAGTGAAACGTATAGTGGGTTTTCGTGCCTCAAAAAATGTGAAACATCTGGTACTGAACCCCTTCGAACTTTATTGAATGTGCCGAGTGATGAAAAACAGAACCCGATTAGAACCAAGAAAATGAAAATAGACGTGCAAATTATCTTGCAACCAAATCCATTCCATTTTGAGCTAATTAAACAAAGCATTCACTGATTTTCTGTCTCTTTCAGTGTGTACAACATGGAGAGGAGGCGGAAAAACAGAACAGGTATTTTATGTTTATTTACCTCTCTTCCGTGCATAACATGGTTATCGTGATTCAACGGTCTGATACTGCAAGATAATACCTGATTGGCTGACAGATTGTTGGCACATGAAACGTTTCCGGAGATATTTCATGTCAATATGGTAAAGTGTATCTCATGCATGGCATATCTGATAATTCTCTCACAAAGTTCAACGATCGAGATAGCTGTTAGGTTGCTCGGCAAAATATGGCGATGGAATCTCCCATAGTGACCGCGCAAAGTTCTTGCAGCGTGAGAAACTGTACCCCTTCGAGCAAGGAGTACTTCATGACGTATAAAAGAATGAAAATTAACGAGCCGTCTTTTTATATTTCGTGCACAGTTGCCGATATGAACGCTATTAACATCGTAGCCAAAACAACAGAAGAAGAGCCGAAGAGGAAGAGGAGGACGAAGAGGAAGAAGAAGAATTTTTGAAATATGGAGCTGTGGATGAATTTTATGATCTGGACAAAGAAATTGGCAAGTAAGTGTGCTATTTCACTGTAGTCTCACATTTTGTCGTGTAGCAAGACCAGGACAAAATGATGCGTTTGACGTGAATTTGGCTAGTCTAACGACAGCAAGCTGACTGAAATGGTCATAAGAAACGATTCTGGATTACATTGTCACAACGACGAACCTTTATCATGTCGCCTCTTTTTTGAAATAAATATAAAACAATTATATGCCCAAATCAACTAAGATTTTGCAGTAAAAATTATTCCCGGGTTATTTAACCTCACAGCTATAAAATCGCTAAGATCATGTTCGCAATTAGCGAAAACTCTTCCCGATTCTTGTAATAGCGGCTTTAAGTCAAATTCGTAACACATAAAATTCCTTCGAGCTGTCTAGTCTAGCATATATATTGGATGACGTATTCGCTGACATATTGCTGGCAGGTAACGTTTTTTTCTTGGAGTTAGTTCCCTGAAGAAGTCAGGCACGCCTGACGAAATATTGGAAAATATATTCACATTTATCCCAACCGTACAGTCAGCCTTTCTTTGTTGTATTTTCTAGTCTAACAGCACCGTTTTACATGCAATTGGTCACGTGACCTCAATTGCTAGCGCCATCACAATGGTTGCCAGAAATCAAAAGAACTCCAAACTTTCTAATTAGCAGAGAGAGTTTTAGCCTTGTAGTGGAAAAAAATTCGCTGAATAGGAAATAAATTTTCTAAAGTGGAAAACTTCAAGAGGGTTTTCTATGTTGCAGGCCAAGCCCTGTGACGTAATGAACTATCGCACTGCGAACCAATTTGCACGTACATCACGACTTTTTTTTTTTTTTTTTTTTTGGAAGACGTTCAACAATGTAGAAGACTAGTGAAATAAGTAGCTGCTAATCGGTTAATCGGAGCTGGATTTGTGAGGTAATTCTCTCTAAGCCGCAAGACCAGTCACAGGGCTTTGAGAGTTCGCCAGTACTTGATCAGTAATGGCAACAAATCGTTCAGGAAATATCACCCAGCATAAACATGGAACAAACGGCCAGCCGTGACCTGTGTTCGTGACCTGTTTTAAGCATTTGATACTTTCAGCTCTGACATTTTTGCAGTTTTTTGCGTCTGTTAAAAGCACATTAATGAATTTTAGTTTATAAACCGTGAATCGACATTTCTCAATTGTCTACGTGGGTGTGAGAGTCTTTTAGTGAGTAACATCCATCGATGCCAATTTATTCCATTCTTTTTGCGACTAGTACTGAAGTAGAACAGTATTCCTGGTTTGATAAGAGCAAGTCAAATGAAGAAATAGAATGGAATAAATTGGCATCAATTGATGTTACTCACTAAAAGACTCTCACACCCACGCAGACAACTGAGAAATGTCGATTCGTGGTTTATAAACTAAATCCATTAACAGACGCCAAAAAATTGCAAAACTATCAGAGATAAAGCATAAAAACCTTCCAAATGTGAGAGATATATAACCTGCTTAATACAGGTCACAAACACAGGTCA
Organism: Desmophyllum pertusum; assembly: GCA_029204205.1. NCBI lineage: Eukaryota > Metazoa > Cnidaria > Anthozoa > Scleractinia > Caryophylliidae > Desmophyllum > Desmophyllum pertusum. The sequence continues at coordinate 732,708 of MU826354.1, forward strand.
CGGCTGGCTGTTTGTTCCATGTTTATGCTGGGTGATATTTCCTGAGTGATTTGTTGCCATTATGATCAACCTCTGGCGAACTCTCTCTGGTCTAGCGACTTAGAGAGAATTACCTCACAAATCCAGCTCCGATTAACGGACTAATAGCTACTTATTTCACTAGTCTTCCACATTGTTGAAAGTCTCCCCCCAAAAAAAGTCGTGATGTACGCGCAAATTGGTTCGTGATGCGAGAGTTCACACAGGGCTTGGCCTGCAACATAGAAAACCCTCTTGAAGTTTTTCTCTTTAAAAATGTATTCCATATTTAGCGAATTTTTCTCCACTACAAGGCTAAAACGCTCTCTGCTAATAACGACCAATCACAAAGTTTGATAAGTTCTTTTGATTTCTGGCGCTAGTAATTGAGGTCACGTGACCAATTGATGCAAAAGTGCTGCTAGACTAGACAGCTCGAAGGAAATGTGTTACGAATTTGACGTAAAGCCGCTAAGAGTTTTTGCTAATTGCGAACATGATCTTAGCGATATTATATCCGCGAGGTTAAGGTCATTCCTTAGTATTGCACTGCGCATCCTTTCTGCGCATAATTTCGCGCGTAATTAGCGCGCGCACATTAAAAACATGGCGGCTTTTTCATTGTGGCTATGCTCGCCAGAGAGGTAAATGATTGTTTTCTCGTAAACGAGCGTGGTGACCTATCATTTTTTTTCGCATATTTAAGTCTAGTAATCATCTTCTTTCTATACAAGGAGTATAGACCAATTCTCAGTGCAGGAAAATTAATAATCACTGAAAACGTGAAAAAATACGTGTTTTTGGTTGATTTTGTAAGGAATTATGAGGTATTTTTAGTCGATTATATCTCTTTCGCGGGGCTGGTGACCTATTCTTTTTATTCTATATTTTGAAACATTACATCACAATGTTCAACTAGGGAAAGTTTCAGAAACTTCCCAGTGTAACTTCTATTTCGATGGAATAACCTTAAATATCCCGCGTATATATTTTTTTTACTGCAATGTTCTCATTTCCTCAATCGATCTGCCAATTTTACGCTGCTCTAAACAAAACGTTTTCAAGTGCATGACGTCAATGGGGGTTACTCGTTACGTAGTTAGGTTCATAACTCTGTGTAATCCATAAACACATTCCATCCCGGATTCCAGGTATAGAGTCGAAGTAAGGCAAATCCGCGATTCTCCCCCCAAACCGATTTTAAAATGAAGGTCATTTGAGATAAACATAATGCCGCTATTAAAGTCTTTAAGCTTTGAGCACTGACTAGACCAAAAGATCATTACAAAGGCTATCCTCGAAAAATATGGCGTGACTTAGCATTAGCATACGAAAACATTCGTGAATTTGTTTAATATGGGGTGTGCTCTTTTCCGTACGTACGTACCCTCTACCACACCCCTATTTAGATAAACGAACAGACCAACATGCCAACGCCAAGATGGCGGCTGTCCTAACGTGCTTCTGCAGCCCGTGAGCAGTCCGAGTGAGTTGACAAGAGTTCTTGAGTTATTCCTGATGTCCTTTACTGGCGACATGACAGCTGAAGTACCTTCCAGCTCTGCTTCCTGTTTGCACAAATCATATCAAAGTTAAAATCAGCGACGAAAGCTGTTGTGTCACGTAGTTCTAGATCTGCCTGTCCACAACAACTGGCCTCTAAATCTTCTGTTTGTTATTTTGTACCTAATTGTAAGCGATATCTTCGGGGATGTGGGCTACTTTGACTTTAAAATCACAGACTTTATCTTTAAATCATCATCTTGGGGAAAACTGATGGGCGTTGTCAGTTACAATATAAATAACAGACTAGTACCCGGTTGTTTTCAACGAAAACAATCAAAGCACTCGATAAAGCTTTTTTCACATCTTTACGTTGGTTTTTCACATTGTTCATCCGAGCACATAGTTAATAGAGGGAAATGGTTATGAAGCCCGGCAAACTTCAAATGAGCAAACAAAGATGCCAAGATTTATGTTGAAAGGTCATGAACCGTGCACATCTTTTGTTTTGCGCTCATACACTATGCAGGAATTACGTAATCGCCAACGTTTCTATTGGTTAGTTGCTTGAACACACGTAACTACCTATTGTATTTTGTCATGTTTTGTGCACGGTCAACCCACAAAATAGCGAAAAAAAACATATAACAAAGAACTTTGCCAGGCTTCATAACAATTTCCCTCTATTAACTATGATCCGAGCAATAAAAAAACAAGTTAGTCGGGGAACGGAGAAGTCAAAGCAGCCACGTTCCGATAAATTGCACGAGCCAGTTATTTGCTCTTTGATTGGCCGAACAGTTTAGAAAACTTTTCGCGTTGTACGTTTGACTGCAATTATTGATTTTGTTTCCATATATCTTTCTTTCTTCCTTTTTTCAGAGGTTCTTATGGAATAGTTAAGAAGTGTATGCACAAGACAAAAGGAAACGTATACGCTGCAAAATTATCAAGACTGGTAACAACACCATCAGGAAAACCGTGCTCCGAGAGATCGAAGTCATGCGAGAGCTTGGACCGCATAACAAACTTGTGGAATTGGTAGATGCTTATCAGACGCCATTTGAAATCGTCATGGTCTTAGAACTGTAAGTATAGAGCGATTTTCAGTTGAGTGACGTCACCAAAACTAAAACAATTACAATGGCCAATCACAAAAAATATTAACAACAAAACGAACTAATCATGCCAATGAGAACTCAAAGCAAATACACGTAACCGACGCCAAGCGCGGGAAAACGCGTGCGACCAAGTCACGATCGGGTTTGTTTTGCATCTGATTGGCTGAGTAGGTGGCGCGAGTTTTTTAAACCAATCACTTAGTTTGTTTTTATGCTAAGCACATGAGCGTTGATATTTCAACGATTACACGATCGAGTTAAACAGGTTTTAAAACAGGCCGGTTTCAACCCTGGAAGTTAGGATGGTTATAATACCGGCTTTAAGAGTGACTTCTATCGTCTTCCACTCTTATCCAGTGCTTCAATAAATGTATCTTCTTTATATAAATTTGTTTTAGCGTTCATGGAGGTGAATTGTTCGAACGAATCGTTGCTGAAGAGTATCTGATGGAGGATGATGCTGTTGATTACGTCAGACAAATCCTGGAAGCCTTGCAATTCATGCATGAAAGACATATCGTTCACCTGGATCTAAAGGTAACAAGGACCAATGTTACATTACTTTTTGTAGTCAGTTATACAGGTATAACTAGTTGCAGTTCAAAAGAGTCTTGCTATAAATTAGGTCGAAGTATCATTACCATCGTTATATCGTTATCTCAAAATGTTCATTACAAAATTTATTATTGTTGTCAACGCCATGCATCAGCATTATATCTCTATGGCAGTCCAAGATTTCGACCTCTACACTTTGCTCGTATAGTCAGGCTTCACCGATCCCGTATACATAGTCCTCTCACTGGAATGACCACCGTGAAAAGGCCCGTCTGTATATAGTCCCCTCTCTGCCACTCCACGTGTACCGCCCATCTCTGCAGGTAGTCCCGCCTCTTGTACCGCCTGTTGCATGACCTTCACGTGATAGGCCCCTCTGCGGATAGTCCCCTCCCCCACCCCCTCTGGCACAGGATGTGCACACTCTCCGTATATAGACAACTCTAGGGCTCTATGTGGATAGTGCCTCTACTAGACCTTCGTGTGTACGACCTTCACGTCACGGCAGGTAGTCTCCCCCCTTATGGATGTAAAAATTTTAACGATCAAGTTGTTATTTGTGGGAGCAAAAATGAAAACGTTCAAATAATCTTCCTGAGTTAGATTACGAATGAAACGTCGAGCATTTTGATATGCAGTTGCTAAAATTGATATTAAAAGTAAATATTTTATTATTATTTGTGTGAACAAAATACGTCCCCGGGTGGGCTGGGGACCACCATGGTGGGCTGGGGACCACCATGGTGGGCTTGAACCACCAACCTTTCGGTTAACAGCCGAACGCGCTAACCGATTGCGCCACGGAGACACCAGATGTCATTTTTGATATAAAACCATGTTTTCACCGCGTATTCATTTTCTATTTTCTCTTTATGCCCTTATTTAGCCAGAAAACATTTTATGTGTGAGCATGGATTCCAATGACATCAAGCTCGTTGACTTTGGACTCGCCAGGAACCTGGATTCTGATGAGGATGTTTAAATCTTCGTTTGGTACTCCGGACTTTGTAGGTGAGAATTCAGTGGGAAGCCTTGCCTCACTGTGTCGCTTCTAACTAGGCAATATTAACCTTTCCGAATTCATTCATTCATTGATTCATAAAGTTATAACAAAGGAAATCAAAACCATGGCGGAGGTTTGAATACCTGGTCTTAATTAGCATAGGTTTTTTATGATTTTATTTCTCCGTTTATGCACCAATCAATTCGGCTGTTACCATCCCCCCCCCCCCCGGGCCAACCCCCGGGGATTTTTTTTTTTTTTTTTTTTCGTGGAACTACAAATTCCCCACCCCCGAGCTGCCAGAAACTACAAATTCCCCGCCCCTGGCAACAGAAAAGCAAAAAAAATTATAAAAGTTAAAAAAACATATATTAAAAGCATGTTTAATAACGTAACATCAATGTATCACCGAAAAGATCCGTGTATTCACCACGTGTATTCATAGAGCGTGACACGCTTTTATATAGATCCCAATATCAAAGCCTACGTTGAAATACACATCAAGAAGTGTTTCTTACCTTCAAACAAATTCTTTAACTTTGCAATACCTTGGTTTTCAAGCCAATCGCCCACAAAAGTAGTCGGTTTCCCGGCGAATTATTCCATTGTTTACTGACACGGCGACCGCATGGATCTGGCGATCGGTCAAGTTGTCCCCGCCCCAACCCCCGGGGCATCACGTTGTTGTACAAAATCCCCACCCCAGAGACATAGGGCCTTACAAATCCCCGGGTATGCCGGGGGGGGGGGGATGGTAACAGCTGGAATTGATTGGTGCATTATGATTACTCTTAGGATTTGTTTCGATTGAGAAGATATATCAAACACTCGAGACAGTGTTTCATCTGATTTTCAACACCTCGAAATTCGCGTCGTATTTTCAACTCTCTTCTCGGTGTTTGGAAATCGGATGAAACTCTCTCTCTCGTGAACTTGGTGAATTCTGAAGAAAACAAAAAGAAAAAAGACGTCCCCGGGTGGGCTTGAACCACCAACCTTTCGGTTAACAGCCGAACGCGCTAACCGATTGCGCCACGGAGACGGGTGTGTACAGGAATGTTTTAAAGATAAACCTTTAACACCCGACAGTCTGCTACATCAAGTAACACCAGGAGCCCATCAGGGCTCCTGAGGGCTCCTGGTAACACTCAAATCACCAAATTCTCAGAAAAAAACAGCCGGCTAACATTTCGATTTATTGCATAAAATTTTATTTTATCTAAAATATAGTTTTGCTGTTCTTTGTTGTTAGCTCCTGAAGTAATACGGATGAAACCTGTATCAACCGCTAGTGACTTATGGTAAGAAAGTTGAAATTCTCCTTATTATTCTCATCCCCTGTCTGCTTGGCATTGTTTTAAAAATAGTGTAAGGAGAAATGAAGTTTTGATAACTCTGTGTCTTTTCTTTCTCGTCTCTTTTTCTCAGGAGTTTGGGCGTTGTTACATATGTCTTGTAAGTATACAACAGAATTCCGTGCGCAATCTTCTTCATCCTCAACCATCCTTGTTCCTGTTTGGGTTATTATTACCTCCGTTTGGTGATTTTCCAGTGGCGGATCCAGGGGAGGGTCGGGGAGGTCCGGACCCCCCTATCAGATCTTAGGGTTTTTTTGCATTCACCATTATCCATAGCAAAACCATCTCCAGGGTCAACCAAAATGCATTTTTCAGAGCCTTAAAGGGACACTGTCCTGATTTTAGCATGATTTTGGGAAGCTCAGAAACATATCTAGATCATAGGAAGTTGATCAATAATGGTTTGATTCTGTAGAATAGCACTCGACAAATGACAGGAACCCATTAGGAAGTGAGGATGACAAACGATAGCGAGGATGGAAATGGATTGCAATATGGACTTTTGAAAAAACGTCAGGATGTCAGTTTTTCAAAGTTTCAAATTTGGCTCGGAAATCTTTGAAATTTTGCAAAATTTTTGTTGCAGTATGGAATTTCTTGAAGAAATTGGAGGGACAGGGAGGAGGGACACGGTTACGCCGTGTGAAAGGCGGAATAGCTACTGCCGTCTACTTCGAAAATTTTCTCCTTCTACTTCACATTTTCGGGAAAAACCTGGGACCCCCGTTATCAAAAATTCCTGGATCTGCCCCTGTTTTTCTACCTTAGTAAACTAGTAATTGTGGCTTTCTTCAGTTTGAAGGTGATTTTGCACTTCGCCAAAATGGACTTAAAATATCGTGACATAGCTCCTTTAAAACTGGTTCCGACATTTAGAAGGGTATTCTTGGTCCGAGAGAATTACTCTCGTTTATTGTTTGCAGATTAAGTGGCCTGATGCCATTCTCAGGAGACGATGACCATCAAACCCTGGTCAAAGTGGCGAAAGCTGACTGGGATTTTGACGATGAATGTTTTGATGATTTGTCACATGATGCGATGGAATTTATCGAGGGACTCCTTGTAAAGGAACCAAGGTAATTGCAGAAAATAATCGCTTAACATCATGGACAAGCGCTCAGTAGGGCCTGAGGTTTTGACCAAAAACGGTAGTTAAAGTAAAGCCTAGCAATGTTGAACAAAGGATGAAAGTTAGAGAAAAGGACTAAAAACGAACGATTTCATACTGAGTAGCGTAATGTCAAATGGCTTTATAATTCGCTTGTAATAATTGAAAGGGTCATCAGTTTTAGCCTTGAAGTTGGTACAATAAGGTTACCGTAGCTCTTTCAGTCACAACTGAGAAATTTGAAGAAAAAAAGAGAGAGAGAGAAAGATGTCAAAAAGGTGTCAAAATCAATCAACTTTAGCAAGTGTCAACGGGTACGGTGGATTTCACTGTCACCTAGTTTCATGTTGATGTTAATGTTTTAAGTTTCACGTCACCAATAACCTCGCTCTTATTTGCAGTGAGAGGTTAACAATAGAGGAGTGTTTCCAGCACTCATGGATAAAGGTGAGGTTCAGTGGTCTGTTTCAGTTACGTAGCATCAAAGTTGATAAAGGGAACTGGTTATGAAGCCCAACGAAGTTCTTTGTTCCATGTTTTTGTTCGCTTTTGGTCGTGCACTTTTGCACGGTCGTGGACCTTCCAACATAAATTTTGGCATCTTTGTTTGCTTCTTTGAAGATTGCCGGCCTTCATAACCATTTTCTTCTATTAACTATGGTAGCATTTTCCTTCGATTGGTGTTTAAGGGACACCTTCTAACTAAATTATAAAACGCAATGATAAGTGTTCCACGATGAAATAAGCTTTTTGCAAAATTTCAAACAAATTCGAGCCAAACTATGACAAAGCAAACCTCATGTTTTCCCAAACACGGTTCTTTAATCTTCACCCATTTCCATCCTTGCCATCGATCGTTGGCCATCCTTACTTCCTAATGGATTCCTGTCATTTGTAGAGTACTATTCTACAAAATCAACCCATTATTGTCGGGTTTCCTACGAGTTGACTAGCTGACACCCAGTCTGGTTTTAGATCCCTACACTCCACCCAAACTGCCCTTCTAGAGGCTACAAATGAGTGGTACTCAAACATAGACAATGGTCTCATAAATGGGGTACTTTTTCTCGATCTCAAAAAACGCTTTTGACACTGTAGATCATCAGATATTATTGCAAAAACTACAACTTCTTGGGGTCGATTCTTTAACCCTGAAATGGTTTACGTCGTATATAACAAATCGTAAACAGAAAACCTTTGTAAATGGCCATATGTCAGACTACCGCCCCATTATTTGCGGTGTCCCACAGGGATCGATCTTGGGACCTCTACTGTTCTTAGTCTATATCAACGACCCCTGCATGTTCCCTATACTCTACGCCAAGAATGTATGCCGATGACACTAGTCTTACTCTAAGCACAAGTGATCCAATAGATTTACAATCAAAGTTAAATAGCGATTTAGCTGAAATTCAGAATTGGTTGCAAGCAAATAAACTTAGTATTAATGTAAAAAAAACCAAGTATTCTATTATTGGTAGCCATAACAAGCTAGCAAATTTAAACCACCAGTTTGACTTTAAGATTGACAAACACTCCCTAGAAAGAGCTAAAATCTGCAAGTATCTTGGCATTGATTTGGATGAGACCTTATCATGGGACTCCCATATTAACAATATTGTCAAGAAAGTATCCGCGGGCCTCGGGGTCATCAAACGTGTTAGGAACTTGGTTCCTCGCGAGACTCTTATTATGATCTATAACGCTCTAATCCAACCATATTTTGACTATTGCAGCTTCGTATGGGGCAGTATTGGCGTTTGTCAATCTGAAAGACTCCAGAAACTCCAAAATAGAACCGCGCGTCTAATCACTTTTTCTGACCTAAATGTTAGATCTTCCGTTTTACTCGATGACCTAGGCTGGGACTCTCTGGAGCGAAGGCGTTCAAAGCAACTAGCAGTTATTCTGTTTAAGACTCTCCATAATATTTCTCCGACTCGTCTGAATAGTATTTTTGAAACTACATCCAGTGTCCACTCGCACAATCTAAGAAATTCGAAATACAACCTCTTCGTTCCTAGACCTAGTACTGAAGCAGGCAAACGAAGTTTTCAATATCGCGGTTCCGTCCTCTGGAACAGCTTGCCTTTGAGCACTAAGGCACAGCCCACTCTTAGCTCTCTTAGCTTTAGATATTAAAATATCTATCGAATTTAATAAATAGTTAGTAATTTTTATAGATTATACATAATTTTGTAAATAACATATTTAGCTAGGTAATTTAATTTATTATTGTAATCATTTATTATTGTAATTAATTTAATACACGGCTCGATGGAAGAGCATGTATTGTGAATTGATACCGTATTTAAATAAAGTTTTACTACTACTACTACTAGTTAGGTGTGTTTCAAATCGTACGAAATAGATAGAGGTGCAACCTTCAGTTACAGTCGTGTAATCATTGAATATAAGAACAAATCTGTAGTTCACTATTCTGTATCCTGTAAACGATTGCGTTCACATGAGTTCTTCCCTATTTGCTTTGCTACAGGATACCCACGACACAGGAGCAAAGATTAACACGCAAAATCATAAGGCGTTTTTGGCGAAAAGAAGATGGAAGGTAAACGGCATGTTGACCCGGGGGGGGGGGGGGGTACTCCCTATAATGGACTATACGGGGAGGCTCCGCCCGAAAGGGGTCCTTTTTTAGGCTCGAGGTATGTGAAAGGGTAGGGATTTCACGAGTTGAAGTATATGAAAGGGTAGGAGTAAATGATATTATGTTTTGGTTAACATCTGGTAATGCTTGATGATTTCTGGTGATATATATTGTTCATTAAGTTCATTACAAGGGTATAGAAAAGGGATGCAGTGCTTCTACTGTAGGTATGTGAAAGGGGTACCATTTCATAATTTCTATGGAAGGTATATGAAAGGGGTACCATTTTCTATGGAAGGTATATGAAAGGGGTACCTTTTCTGTGAAAAATGGTATATGAAAGGGTAAGGGGTTGGACCTCTGGGCGGAGCCTCCCCGTATAAAACTTTTTTGAGTACCCCCCTCCCCCCGGATGTTGACCTGTTATCGATAGTCATTCAATCGCTAAAGATTGACATGACAAAGGCGTGGTGGACATGTTGGTGTAGATAACTGAAGAGAAATATTTTGTTAACGTCATCAAACATGGCGAACATGACTTCACAAAATTCACAGGAGGTCCTTACAATTTTTTTCTCAAATGTCAACTTAGAATAATTTCAACTTAGTTTGCATTTGGAAGGTCTAGGACCAACGATTTTGGGAAAGTGTGCTTGTGGCCAATCGTATCATTTAAATACATGGTAGTTACATGGTTATGTTTCGACTCTGGTTGTTGGCCAGTTTTGTCGTAATATGATTGGTTGTTGACCAGTTTTGACGTAACGTGATTGGTTGTCGGCCAGTTTTGTCGTAACGTGATTGGTTGTTAACATTGGCCAGTTTTGTCGTAATATGATTGGTTGTTGGCTAGTTTTGTCGTAACATGATTGGTTGTTGGCTAGTTTTGTCGTAACGTGATTGGTTGTTGGTTAGTTTTGTCGCAACGTGATTGGTTGTTGGCTAGTTTTGTCGCAACGTGATTGGTTGTCGACCAGTTTTGACGTAACGTGATTGGTTGTTGGCTAGTTTTGTCGTAACGTGATTGGTTGTTAACAATGTTTCAACTCTGTTTTCAGAAATCTGTCAATGCTCTTCTGGCGGTACGTCGTATGTCTTTATCTCCTCTGTTTGCCGCAAAACGAAGGCGCTCCATGGATCCTAAACTATTAAAGTCGGCGTCTGAGTGCGAGGAAGAGCAATACAATGAAGTGGACAGAAAAACATCCTCACCACTTGATCCATCGAGTCTTACCCTCCCCAACCGTCGCTTTGGGGAAACGCGCAATTCTTGTTTCGATTTGGACATGAAAACAATCAGAGCCTTGCAGGAAAAAGCCGACAAGGCCTTGGCGAAGGGCTCCAAAAAGGAAGAAAGTGACGGGAACGATGAAAACAGCACGCACTCCAAACAGGAAGAAAGTGATGGGAACGATGAAAACAGCATGGACTCCAAAAAGGAAGAAAGCGACAGAGACGACGAAAACAGCGCGAGCGACGATGATTTGGATAACAACACGGATTTAAGTAATACTCGCTCAGAGGAAACGGAAAACGAAAGAAGAGCAAGCGAGTGCGCGGGTAATGTAATGGATCGCGAGAGTTGTTCTTATCAAAGACCCAGGGCTAATACTGTTTGTGGAGCGACTTCTCGCGAGTGGAAAACCTCGCCAACAGAAAATACTATTTGTGGAGGCAACAACGTCTCGTGTGAGGAAAATCTCGCAGATATCAATCAACGTTGGAAATGCATCCAAAAATGACTTCAAGCCAGTTTCGTTTACTTTTAATAAGGAAGATATACAGAGGAATGGCAGACGAGTTTCGGATTCCGCGACAATCCAAAACGCTCAGTTCAAAACAGACGATTTGAAGCAGGGTTCTGTCAGAGATCCTGGTAAAAATTCGACAGATGCGTCGCTTTCATCAAAGCCTTTCGATCAAGCTCCGGACGGCGATTTTAAGCCGCAGAAATTAACGTTACAATCGGATAAATGCACCCTCAATGATGGACCACAGACCCGTGTGATAACGATCAAGACGAGCTGCCGACGATCTGCGTAAATGACGAACTCTATCTTTCGAGTCCTCCTCCAATTGCGTTGACTTTAAACAACAACATCGAGAAGATGGACCGACAAGAACTGATGACGAAACCACTTTCAATTCAGAGCACTACTTCAAATAAGAACATCACAAATGTAAATATAATACCGGATGGCGTCCAGGCCATCACGGTACAACTGGGAAATTTGAACGGTTTACAATTTAACTCCAAACAGGTCTCGTGTAGTGTGCGTCGATCCTCGACCGGGTCAGCTCCTTGCTAATTTTGAGACTTATGCTGGCGAGTAATTAATAATGATAATAAAAATTAGAATAATTAGTATGAGTTAACGTCACTCCAGAAATTCCGTGGGGTAGTTAGAGTAAACGCGGGAAATTCAAAATGGCGGCAAAGAGAAAACGCACCTTTTGGAATCTGATAAATAGTGTAGGACTGGGGATAATTGTTTATACACTAGCGCACTTAACTGGTATCCAGGTTCCCTGAAGTTTCTGGAGTGGGGAAATGAGACAGATCGCATGTAATGCCATTAATTTAATTTTTTCGATGAAGTTGAAAATTATATTGGCCAATCAAATGCGCGCAAAGCGAAAACTGGTCACACCTTAGACAGCATTCAAAGTAACTTTCATTAGGGTTGATTTAGTCGGTGCAACTATGTCCCATGTGACTTTAGGCTCGATTTCCGCCGATCTCTCGAGTCCGGTCTTCGTTCCTCTCCGTGGGCTCATTTTCCCGAACAGCGGCTGTGACTTTTGTAGCTCGCGCTGCATCATTTAACTTTGTCTGTGGCTACGACATGTCGCAGGGTTTTAAAACATGTTTCAAAATCCTACGACATTTTTTTGTGTCGTGCACGATAATCGTAAGGAAGTTGTAAGTTTGATTTACTCGAACATTCGTGTCATAGGCGTGTCGTAAGCATGCGACAAAGTTGTACCGTCTACTGATCGGCCCTTAGGAAGGTTCGAATGTATTTTAACTTGTAGGACAGAGAGTGCGTGAAAAGACAGCTAATTTAAAATTGTACAATTTCCATCATAATTAGTTAGGACACTGCTCTTAATACTCTCTCATGCTGCAGCAAGAGACTATGATCATAGTCTCTTGTCTGCAGAGGCTACCAAGGGCGCCAGGAGTGATGTCTCTCTTCCCGTCGTCCACCGCGCGCTTTATATTTCCCTCTCCCCAATCTCCCCACGCTTTATCTTGCAAGCGCGAAGCGAATACTACCGGAAGACTATATGGAGAGGACATAGAATAAAATATATTTTTATATGAACAATGGAGAAAGTGTCCTGACTGTTATGACTGAGATTGTAGTTAACAATACCGTTAATCTAATGAGAGTTAATACGCGTATTGAAAAATAAACAAATACAAATATCAGCTCAGTGTTAACTACAACCCAGTGTTTATATTCCTGTACGACAAAGCGAACTTCCGCTAACAAACACTTCCCGTAGCCGGACACCTGCCGTAAGCGAAGTGACTTAGTCATTTCCCCAGCCACATTCAAACTGCATTTTTAACCTCCCATAATAAGCGGGCATCTCTCCCAAGCAGACACTTTTTCTGGTCCGAAGGGTATCTGCCTCAGTTACAGGTGATTCGACTGTACTATGCCCAATATCCTGTTCCTGATTTCCCCCACCTAACCCTACGTAGGAATAAATCACAGGAGCTGTGCGAGTCCAGGAAAACTCACAGGCTCTTGTAATTGCTCATAACAATAATTTCTAACAGAATCCCACGGGAGTGTAGGGGGGGGGGAGGGGATGTAGGTATGTCACTTGATAGGGGCTAAAATAGGCGCACGGGGATCGTAATATCTGGCCGTTGGCCGTCGTATTATGCGTCAGTCAATTCCAGCAGTGCCCATCCCCCCCGGCCCATTTACACATGCTGCAATCCCGGGGGTGGGGCATTAGTGGTTTTATCTCGGCCCGGGGGGCGGGCATTAGCCCACCCCGGGGAATTTAACAGCCAAGTGGCTTCGGTCTTGCAGTTTTGGACAACTCAAACATAACATCGTTTGCTGACTTTATTGACAAGAACGAAGAGTTTGTTATGTAATGGCTTGTCCAGCAAGGGCTTGAAAAGCTTGTGAATATTTTTAAAGTATTATGTCTGTTCACTGGCTATAAAAGACAAATATTTATATTTATTTGTGTCTTGAATCTTTGCATTGATTTTAAACTTGAGAACTGATGAGCCCGGGGGTGAGGCATTTGCCTTCTTTTTTGGCCTGACCGTGGGGAATTTGAACGACTTGCTTGTCCCCACCGTGGGAATTTGACCAAAATTTTTCAAAAATGTCAAATGCCCGGGGGTTTGCCCGGGGGGGGGGGGGAAGGGGATGGGCACTGCTGGAATTGACTGACGCATTACAAGGTGGCCAAAAGAGGTTTTTATACAAGAGATTAAGTGCGAATTCCCTGGCCAAAAAGAGGTGGCCGTATTAACGGGGTGGGCTTCTCCCCACTAACTCCCACTGGCGAGAAGCGTTACGACCCATGAACGGCTGCGAAGGAGACTAGAAAAGGCCCGAATAACCCACTTAAAAAGCACATAATTTATAAGAGAGTATAGCGCTACATACCGACAAAACAGTAACATCCTATAGAAGAATTCCAATGGTCCCTTCCCTCTCCACCCTTCCTAAAAAATCGACCATAAATTATTAGTGGCATAACCTCGATCATATTAGCAGTTTAATGTGTTTTTTCACGACTTGGGTTTCAATTTAAAAATGTCTAATGTTTTTCTTATGTTTTAAAAAAGCAAGGGCAATTATGGATGTTTTTCCACGAGTTTCTCTGTGGCGTGAGTCATGCACTAATTACGTGCATAGAGGAAAGCGATTACAAATTTTCACACCATAACTTTGGCCCGAATGTATCGCGTTACGACCTTTAGTCTGGAATATCTCCGCAATCCATACATGCCACATTTTGTTACTGGACTTCCAAGTGAGGGGAAAATCTACAAGAGAAGTACGAGGGAATATAAGCCGTTCGAAGTCGCCAGCAAGATAATATTTGCAACCGTTTGGCGCGCGAGGAACGTCTGCGAAGAATACCGCGGTAAGACTATAGATGTGTTTATAATCAGATATAAAACGTGACAGATAGTTGCATACCTTTCTGCATTTTGAAATTTTCTATCATTGCTTTACGCCCGCGTTTACGTTTCTCAGGATTTTGGCATATTCCGACTTGGATCAGTAGTGAAGATTTTGCATTGCATGTTAGTAGGAGATAGATTTGCGTTTAGAATTCGGCTGAAGAACAGTATAGTTTCTAGTGAGTAGCTTTCCAGTCGCTCGTTCGACTTTGGATGAGCAAATTAATCATATTTTTATTATGGTTATTCCGCGATTTCCGATTAGATGCCCGCAGTAATGCTTTCTCCGCGCTCTATATTACCGAGTATTGGGTTTTCGTTTTATTTGCAACCGAAATCCCGTGAGTATAGAGCTTGCAATTGAGTATAGTGGAATCCCGTTCGAGAAATCGGGATGCCATTTATATTCATTTATGAATCATTTGCGCAACCGCGCTTCTGTATCTGATAAAACAATGAGGCTGTTGTTTTAGGTAGAAACGTGCGCTTATTAAATACATCCACATTCTCCGTATCATTTGCAAAGCTCTTTACAAGCATTTTGATTTAAAACAAAAGCTACTTAACGTTAGTCTGTTTTGATATTGTTTACGTGCAAATCGGCCGGGAGGGGGAGCGCGAGGGGAGATGGGAGGAGGGGGTGACGAGGAGAGAGCCATATTGTTTATCCCTTTCACTCCCAAGAGTGCTAAGTTCAAAACTGAGGGAAAAAATATTGATTTTAAACTTGAAACATTATGAAAAACAAACAGCACCTCTTGAAAATACTTCTCAATAGCTTTCATTTGAATGGTCACATACTAGGGTTTCATCCACAGACTTATAAAAGGTACAACTACATTTATTAATTCAAGGTTTGAGTCTGGTTTGACTCTGGGAGTGAAATAGACTGCGAGCAGTCTCTATTAGGCGAACGCGCGAGAATATCACGATTTACGAGCGGCGCGCCTCGCGTGTAGCGCTCGTATACATTCGCGCGCGTACACGTACACCTCACGCACTTTAGCGAAAAATAGAGACTTTTCGCTAAAGCTCGCAGTCTAGGAGTGAAAGAGTTATGGAGGAAACGATCTGCCATAACCTGCGAAGCTGGTTTTTTCTTCTTGTTTGTTTTCTCGTGCGATGGTGAAGAACGACGATCTTTTATATTTTCTCCTCACCGCTACCATTTTTCCTTCGCGCGACAAAAAAAAAGCCGCCAACAAAGCTGGGTTGATAAATTGTGGCGCGAAATTTATACGCGCGCTAGGCTTGGATAAATTCTGCTCGTAAAATGGTTTATTCTGCCGGCAGGCAATGCTCGTAAAAATCGCTTATTATGCTCGAAATTCTGCTCGGACACCCTTATTCTGCTCGGACACCCTTATTCTGCTTGGACACCCTTATTCTGCTCGGACACCCTTATTCTGCTCGAATTCTGCTCGGTACCCGAAACATTTTCCGTCCCTTCAGACGCTTTTATGTAATACCGCTGACTTCAAAGTATGTGATGTGATCATGTGAGTCCGGGAGTTAACCTGAATGCCATTTTCCCGCCACTTAACATGGGTTTCATGGAAATATCTCGTTCACGTTTCAAGCAATCCAAAACTCTATGCTCATCCCATGAATCTATGTTATGGGGTGTTTTGTAAATTTTTGGGTATGGAGTTGGGAGGAAATAGTTTATCTCAAAGGAGTTGTAAAATTTAGGGAAATGAGAAATATTGAAGATTTAATGTAGTTTTAAAATTAGAATTTGAAGTTAAAAATTAGTAGATTGACAATTGACAGACAGTTGATAACCACGCAAGAGCACCGCGTGGTTATCAACTATGTTGGTGTTCCAAAAATAAATTAACAATTTTTTTTCTTCTAATCCCTTCTTTAAACCTCTTAAAATTTCATTGAAATTCAGGTTAAGTCCCGCCTTAAGAAACTTAAACCTACCAAGTAATTTATGCTATTCAGGGTCTGCTCTATCACAACATCGATTAGCCAGCACAAGCTCTCCGATTGTGGAAGAAACGATCGAAAGCCCGGGGGGGGGGGGGGGCTACTCCCTTATACGGCCTATACGGGGACGTGCCGCTGGACAGGGTATCGTTTTTGGCCTCTCTGTCTGTCCTGAACAGGGTATATAATTTTATGCGAGTCTGTCCTAAACAGAGTCTGAACCTGTCCTAAACAGGGTATGGTTGCACGATTGTCGTCATAAAAATATGGCTTATACAGTATTTAGAGATCGGAGATGTTTGCCGCGTATCAGTCAAACGTGATTCGCTAAATTGCAACCTAAACAGGTCCAAAAATAGAGGATGTTGTCCTACACAGGGTAGGTATTTTAGGTATTTTTATTATTATTTATTAGGTTTCCAAACCCTCAGCGGGACCCCTATACCCAAACATGGGTCAAGTAGATGGCCCTCGTTGTAAACCGCTACCCAAACGT
Organism: Desmophyllum pertusum; assembly: GCA_029204205.1. Taxonomy (NCBI): domain Eukaryota; kingdom Metazoa; phylum Cnidaria; class Anthozoa; order Scleractinia; family Caryophylliidae; genus Desmophyllum; species Desmophyllum pertusum. The sequence continues at coordinate 749,586 of MU826354.1, forward strand.
TCCCAGACACCTTAACGCAGTAAGCTCAGTGACCAGTCTCTTCCCTGAATTTTCTGCAGTGGGAAGAATGGTACACTGAAAATCGTTCTCTGTTTCTTTTAGGCCAACTAACACCATGAGAATATTCTTTGTACTTCTGGCTTTCCTCGGTAACGCTGTGGCACAGGCTCCAAGTAAGTTTTGTGGTTGCTGTTTTGTTCTTATACCAATGATGAAGCTCAAGGGTTATGATCACTTATGATCACTTTACTTTGGGAAAGTGTTAGACGAGGTCCTTCTTTTGCATGGACCGAGCCAAAGGCGAGGTGCATCAGTAAACTTGCAAGAAAATAACGAGACCGATATTTCCCAAGTACGGACCAAAAAAGTTTTTATGACAAAGGCTCTTTTACAACTTTGCTGATAAATAAGGCATCCATTCTCGGAAAACGCGCGTACCAATGTTTAACACATTCATGCATTTTTAAAGGAGCTACGTCACGGATGGCGCATCTTGAAAAAATTGGCCATTTTTTCAAGTTCGCCGTTCGCAATCCGTCTTAATCTTCTACATCCTCAACCATCCTTGTTCCTGTTTGGTTCATTATTACCAATTTGGTGTCAGTTTCTACCTTGGTAAACTATTATTTTGAGGCTTTTATCAATTTGGAGGTGATTTTAATTATCATGACATAGCTCACAACTGTCGGTTAATCTAAAAGAAGGTTTCTACGTAACAGACTAAGGTTTTCTCTCGTACATTGTTTCAAGGCCTAATGATTAGCGCTCGAACGCGGAGTGGAGTCTAACGCCCTAACCATTAGGCCACCGGTTTTCCACTTTGAACTATCAACTAATCTACTGTTACGTTTTTGCTTTGTTTTAAATTGCAGACACCTGCCCCACAGCACCTAAGAGTCTCCTCTGTCACTTCGGACTGCCGAACACTTGTATTGATGATACCAAGTGTCGAACAGGGACACTGTGCTGTAGTGATGGCTGTCGACGACGCTGCAGAGATCCGTCAAACAACAAAAACAGCGGGGGTGCAGGCACAGGTGAAACAAATCTACCCAGGCACATTCCTCCATTGTGTGAGGCGTAGTAGTGGCCTAATGGTTAGCGCGTTGAACTCCGTATCGAGCGGTCCGGCTTCGAGCGCTGGCCGAGGTCATTATGTAATATTCTTGGACAAGATACTTTACTCTCACAGTGTCTGTCTCCACCTAGGAGTATAATTGGGTACTGGCAAACTTTTAGGACACCTGACAAAGTTCTGGGGGTAACCTGTGATGGACTAGCATCTCATCCAGTAGCAATACTCCTCGAAACGCGCCGTAAAATTATCTATTTCATTATTGCTATAAAACGACTCTTTATCTTAAACGGCCGAAAACAAAAGGGAGGAAGGAGAAACGACGTAAAGGGAGGAGTGAGAAATGGCCGAAAAAAAGTAGGGACGAGTGATCGAGGAAATGAGTTTAAAAATAGGGAGATGGGATATTTAACTGTTTCTTCCTGTCCCCTCTTAAAATAGGTATCGGCGATTGCATTCCAGAAATACTGAAGGGAAATAATTGGATTCCAGAAATACTGAAACGTTCATGGTTTTCAAAAAGGCTTCTCCATGAATAATGCCAGTGCCTCTTTTCTCGCGAGCCAGTACAGTCTCCTTCGCAGTCGTTATTTGTGTCGTCACACAACGTTTCTCCCCACTATGCACCAGTGGGGAGAAACGTTGCGTGACGACCCAAATAACGGCTGCGAAGGAGAATAGAGAAAGTGTTATGTTCTACACTACAGTCGAACCTCCACTAACGGCCACCTCTCTACAACGGCCAGAATTTTTCGTCCCAACCGTATACCGATACATACACTTTACTCTAATTGAAACCTCCCTGCAACGGCCACGACCTAAGGTGGCCGTTGTAGAGAGGTTCAACTGTATTTAACTGTTTGCGCATGCACGCTATTGTTGATGTTCTACAGGTACTCCTCACCCAGGCACTTGTCCATCACAGTTGTCTCCGCCTGCAGGACCTTGTGTATCAGATTCAGACGAGTGTATGTTTGACTGGGATTGTGATGGATCCACTAAAAAATGCTGTTCCAACAACTGCTTTAAAGAATGTGTTGATCCCGGTTTAGCTATAGCATCTATCCGAGGTAAATTTCAATAAATAAATTTCACTTCTTGGAGTTAGGTTTTGTGAGGATTTAAGTGTAACTTTTTAATTTTTTCTTTCTTTTTGTGTTTGTTTTTCAGACAGGTGCCCGGCTCTAAAGGAGTTCCCCCGGTGCCACTTCGGATTTAAAAACCAGTGCTCCAATCACTCGCAATGTAGCTACATTAAAGACGGACTTTGTTGTTTCGATGGCTGCCGCCGAAGATGTGCCACTTCTGACGGCTTTCCAAGCAGGTTACAAAGTAAGGAGTACGCTTGGGCTGTTTATATGGATCTTATGGGAGATGCGGTGGCCAATGGTTAGCGCACTGGACTCCGGTCGGTTCGGACCTTGGCCGGGTCATTGTGTTGTGTTCTTGGGCAAGACACTTTCATATTACAGTGCTGCTCTCCACCCAGGAGTATAAATGGGTACTGATGTATTGGGGGCTATCTGCGATGGACTAGCATCCCATCCAGGGGGGTAGCAATATTCCTAGTCGCTTCTTATTACCGAAACCTGAGTTCAGCGCCGACACCGACATCTGGCTCCTCCTATCCTTAGGATTGGAATGGACTTTACCTACTTCTTTCAGTTCTGATCGAAATCGTGACGGCTATGACCGATTACTTACTCGATAGCTCTTCCAACAATACCATCATCGCCGTCGTTGTCGTGGTGGTGATGGTGGTCGTCTTCGTAATTTGGTCGTCATCATTATCGATCTCGATCATCATCATTAACTTCGTAGATGGCGCATCCATATCGTCGTTCGTAATCCGTCTCAATCTTCCCCAATGTTAACCATCCTTGTTTATTTTTGGTTGATCATTACCTCTTTTTTTCTACCTTAGTAAACTGTTATGTTATTATTATTTTCGCCTGTTGTTAATTGCTCTACGATTTAAAAAGGTAATTTAATACATCGCAATAGACCGAATGCAAAAATGGCTGCCAATTTAAAATTATTTTGTGTGCATTTAAATTAGCCTCACTAACCTCATTCTAGAGTAAATATTATTTTGAATTATCAACTCAAACGAAGTAAGGCTAATTTAAATACATACAAAATAATTTTAAACTGGCAGCCATTTTTGCATTCGGTCTATGACTCAATTTAGTGTCACACAGCTCCTTTAGCTTTGGCTTATTTATCTCTTATAATCATTTTCTGGCAATTTTTTCAGCGGATAGGCCAGGCCGTTGTCCAGTTACTCCAGTGCCTGAGTTTTGTGTCTCTGATTATGACGAATGTGAGTTTGATGGTGATTGTTATCCTGGAAAGAAGTGCTGCAGTAATACGTGCTTCACCAGATGTTTGGATCCTTTTGATCTTCCGGGTGCAAACACTAGTGTAGGCGGAGTCCCCCCAGCAGCGGGATCGATATCGCTAATTGGAAACGGTACGTCAACTTGTAAAGGCTAGTTTACAAGCATAAAAATAAGCATAGAAGTATCATCGTAAGCTTAAGTGTAAAGTCCGGGCCAAACGAGGATGAGAGTTGCTGAGAGTTGGCTCTCGCGAGAGTTTTTTCTTTAACTCTCATCAACTATCATCACCTCGGACCAAAACTCTCGACGACTCTCAAGAAAAGAAAAATTTGAGCTGGTTCAAATTCGATGAGAGCGCACGAGAGTCGCCAAACGAGAGCGAGAGTTCAGTGAAACGTTTTTGAAGTCTCAACAGCTCTCACCAGACACGTACTCAGTAAACCGGTGCGTTTATGCAGTATCTCCGTTGGTTTTGGGCTAGCATATAAACCCAAGCTTAAGCAAAAGAAAATCTTGCCTCTCGGCTGCCTCTAAACGTTGGTTTTTACCAGCGACATACACTGTAAGCACAAACATAACAAGAACGAACGCACTTATTCTTCGCATAAGCTAAGTTAAGTTATCGCAAAAGAAGTCGGATTAAAAATAGTGATCTGTCTGTGTTCTAGCCACATCTCACATAATAGTACTATATTACAAAAACAAACTTAGTTTACAATAGTTCTTATTTGAACTTTTACAATCAGCCACCCAAGGAGAAGTGAAGGGAGAATGTCCTGCCACGGACACCACAAATCGATGCCATATTGGACTCGCGCACACCTGTAACTTTGACGCGGAGTGTCCTAATGGCTCCTACTGTTGTTTTGATGGCTGCAGAAGGAAATGCTTGGATCCTAATAAAGAAAGCGCTGGAGCGCAAGGTATTTCCAATGGCACTTCACTTGTATTGCTTGCAGAAGGCTTAGTTTGCACTTGCTCTAGAACTTTCTTACATATTTACGTGATGTTTATTGTAATATGTACCGCAATGATTCGGATGAGTCGGGCCCTAATTTCGTTTTGGAACTCATGGGTAGGTGTCTATTTTGGACAGAGCGAAAAAGGTTCGCTTATCGAAATACATGTAAAAGTTAGAACCACCTTGTACAGCATAATAAACAGTACCACAGTACTGCTCGATAGCTTTCATTTGAATGGCCACACACTAGGGCCGGGCAATAGGGTTTAATCCACCGACTTAAATATTAGAACCACCTTGTACAGCACAATAACTGGTATTGTCACAATACCTGGTATTGTCACAATACAAGTAAAAGTACAGCTCAATAGCTTTCATTTGAATTGTCACACACGAGGATTTCATCTACAGACTTCAGAGTTGCATAACCAAATTAATCGTACCGTCTAAATCGGCCCTGAAAGAAATGTGGTGCGCGAACAAAGGAGGCAACTCGGCGATTATAAGGAATATTTTGGTCTCTACTCTACTTTACAAAACCTTGATCAACTCGGTGTATCTTTACCTTTTCTTTTTTCATATTTCAGGAGAAGATAAAAAAGGAGCGTGCCCTCCCCTTTTGCCACCGGAAGTGTGTGTTTCGGACGTGGACGAGTGCTTCATTGACTGGGACTGTGTTGGGGACCGGAAGTGCTGCTCCAACGGATGTTACAGAGTTTGCGCGTCGCCCTCGTTGGTTCCCCCACAGGGTCCAGCGGCTGGGGATTAATACTTAGCTCAGGTTTTGCTTTGTTTTGTTTTGTTCCTGTTGCTTAAAAGTGATATTTACGGGCGGCTAATATAGTCATAAAATGTGACGTTACACATTTTCAAATTATTTTTATCAAGCCTCAAAATCCTGCTTTTAACCATCGGGCCTAGTTGTATAACAATATAATTTATCGGCGAAAGAGGTGGAAAAGAAGCGTTACGTGACGAAGTAGCTCGGGGTGGGGAGGAGGTTACTCCCTTATATAAACCCAATTTTGGTTTGAAATAGTGTATGTTTTGTAATATTATAACCTCTGGTCTGTAATTGGGTATGGAAGTACCCCGGACGAAGGAATCTAAGGTATGGCTTTTAGAAGAAACTACGTAATTGTGTTATTATCATTCATCTCTTGTGAAGTGCAGTTTGATAAACATCTGGTCTGAAATGGGATGTCGAATTTGTCGAATTTTGGGTAAAATAGGACAAATAGGGTAGGGAAAGTCACATGGTCTGAAATAGGGTAAAGCCTGGTTTTCACTAGCGACGCAAGCACAAGCGCAAGCAACATACGCAGACGCAGTAACGCGTTGATTTGTCTTAAACAAAAGGCACTGATGATCAACGCGTTACTACGTCTGCGTATGTTGCTTGCGCTTGTGCTTGCGTCGCTAGTGAAAACCAGGCTTAAGGGTTTCTAGCACAGCCCCACCCAAATTTTTGGTGAGTATCCCTCTGGGTGAAGGAGTCAATCTCCTTCGCAGCCGTTATTTGGGTCGTCACGCAAAGCTTCTCGTGACGACCTAAATGATGTTGGCTGCGAACGAGACTTCTTTGAGTAACAGTGTATCAACGTGTTGTTTATTGTTGTTGTTGTTGTTGTTGTTTCTTGACAGTCAAATGTCCGGAGCCTGTACATCATAACTGTGCTCGATTGAAACATTTGTGTGATGATTCTAACGAATGCTTAACCGGAAACCATTGTTGCTTTGATGGCTGTCGAAGAAGATGCGTCTCTACCAGTGGAACATCGGGTACTGGGTTATTTTTCTACCATTTACTTTATTGATGAACTTTCATCTTTTTTCCTTAATACTGCAACGACCACTTCTCTCGTTAATAACACTACTCACGTAAATCTTCGCATCTGATTGGTCGAAAGAAAAAATATATATTTATACCAAATTTTATTATTCTACTATTACGTCATTTCACCATAATTATAAGGTCACGAGAACACGTAAAATATGCCACGGTATTGACTGGTTGAACAGAGCAAATACGGAGAATAGCATAATAGTCGGGAAATTTTGCAGTAGAATAATAAATCCCTTATTCGATGGTTTAACATATAATACGAGCGGACATTTTGCTCATTGCTCGCATTTTCCCTCGCCCCTACGGGGCTCGGAAAAATACTACGCAACTCGCAAAATATCCGCGCATATTATGTTAAACCATCGAATAAGGTGTATGTATTGTATCGTATCAGAGTTTTCGCGCCAAAAAAAAACGCGGCTACACCACTCTTCTCCAGTCTGTTTCAGCACTCACGGCTTTGTCAGAAAATCTTAGTAAAACAATCTAAAACCTTTAACAGACAGACGAAAGCATTAAAGGGGCTACGTCACGGATGGCGCATCTTGAAAAAATTGGCCAATTTTTTCAAGTTCGCCGTTCGCAATCCGTTTTAATCTTCTCCATCCTCAACCATCCTTCTTTCTGTTTGGTTTATTATTACCTCTTTGGTGTTTTTCTACCCTAGTAAACTAATATTTTGAGGCTTTCTTCAATTTGAAGGTGATTTTGCATTTCGCAAAAATGACTTAAATTATCGTGACATAGCTCCTTCAAGGTTTGATGATAAGTAGCCTCATCTTAAAAAAAACAACTCATTTTCAAAGCCGTGATGAATGCCTAGCACATTTCCACTCGTGAAAAATTTGTGCGATTCAGAAGCTCGTATTTACGGTAGTAGTATTAATTACGGTAGTAGTATAATTACGGTAGTAGTATTAATTACGGTAGTAGTATTAATTACGGTAGTAGTAGTAGTAACTCTTTTGTATTTTATTGACTTATTTAATTTTGTTGTTGATGCTCGTGTGTATGTGCTGCTTATAATTTTATGTCGTCACCTAATTACTATCACTTGTCAATTTCTTTTAAGATACCTGTCCTAAACCGGCTGAGAACCTAATCTGTCTGATCGGACTCAGGAACACCTGTTTTGACGATGCTTCCTGTCGGCAGGGGACTCTCTGCTGTAACGATGGATGTCGGAAGCGCTGCAGGGACCCGTCGTTATTTAGCAGGGGCGCAACGGAAGGTGAAATATACGATCTAGCTACTTTCTTCTATTATTATACATTCAACTCACTATGCAGCTTCTGATTGGTCAATGACGAGTGCATAAATAGGTTATAGAGTGCAATACGGAATTGTGATAAACGGTACCGGACAAATAGGACTCGTTAGAGACGTTTTTGCAGGTTTATAATGACATTGAAATAAGCTTTCATATTTTCTGAACTACAGTACTGTGATTCTTTCAAAATTTCGCTTGATTTGCCTGCGCGTTCAAATAAAACATGTAAGCACTTTGGAAACCAGTGAAGCGTTTTGTGTGCAGAGTAGCGTGACGGCCGCAGCAAAATTTTGTTGAGAATATTATAAACAAAAAATCGTATGAACTGCTCGTGCAATTAGTGATTTATGGTCACTCGTGATGTTTTGAAAGTTCTCAATTGCACTCAGCCTAAAGGCTCGTGCAATTTTGAGAACTTTCAAAACATCACTCGTGCCCATAAATCACGAATTGCACTCGCGTTCATACGATTTCCTATACTTATCACTCTGGTATTTGAATACAGTGAAACCTCCATTACGGGGGCACCCACGTGACAAGGGGAAGTGTCCCCTTAATAGACGTACAGAGATACAAAGATTATATGAACATTAACTTTGCCGGGACAAAAGTTTGTGGCCCATTAAAGGAGTGTCCCCTTAATGGAAGCGTCCCAAAGTAGAGGTTCCATTGTACAACTTTGAAAGCACAGCCTTCCAACTTACTTTTATCAATTTCAAGTTGATAATCACACAAGTGTTTTACAATTGAAGTATATGTATGAATCATATATGAACTGTGGATAGAGAGTGTAAAGTGAAGAATTGATCCTCGCAGTTGTGTTTGCAAGAGTTAAGCAATTGCAAAGAAACCTAAAAAATAATCAGGCCTTCAACGGGATTTGAATCTATGACCTCCGCCGCGCGTTACCGGTAGCGATACAACTGCAATGCAAGCCACACATTGGGAGCAAGATCAATTGTGAGTTTTTATGCTCCCGTGAAAGGAATACATGCAGAATGACAAGTGAAGTTTATGAATGAATCATATATGAACTGCGGAAATAATAGATAGAAAACCAAATCGTTTCGTATGCGATTTATTTATTTATTTATTTATTATTTATTTATTTATTTATTTATTTATTTTATTAAAAAAGATGTTTTAGCAGTCAGTGACACAAGCTACTCGGAATTGTTTTTCGAGTTCTCCCAACAGCAGTCGAATCTAATGATCTTCCGCACACCGGTCAGACGCCCTACCACTGAGCTACAGGACACTCGTGGGAGCTTAGGCCATATAAATCAGAGGTTCAAATCAATCTCATACTCAGAGCCCGCGTCCCCCTAGACAAGCGCTGGTCAGGAGAAACGCAGCTCTGGGTACGAGATTGGGTTCAAATGTGACAAACAAACAGTCATTCACCATCATTTCTTTCTACATATTTATTTATTTTTAAACATACAGGCAAACCTCGACCAGGCACATGCCCATCCTTAACCCCGCCATCTGAGTACTGTCCTTCCGATTATGACGAATGTAAGTACGACTGGGACTGCGAGGGAACAACGAAGAAATGCTGTTCGAACGGCTGCTACAGAGTATGCGCAGAACCGGCTGCTTTGGGAGAAGTTAGAGGTAAGTTTGGGGTGCGCGCGCATCGCAACACTGTCAACCTCGTACCCTGGGCCTTATCAGCGCTCAAATCCAAGATGGCGGTTCTCCAGGGATGACCTGAAATAGTTTGAATACTTTGTGACGTTTTACATATAAATGACAATGACCGCAGACCAGCCGCCATATTGGATCTGAACATCGAGAAAGCCCTGAGAATGAACAATTTGAGACTTTTGTTAAAATTGCGCAATACTAATCAGTGCATCTACTAGATTCAAATAGTCTCATTGATTTGTAAAAAAGAAGCGAAACATTCTCATTTGCACTTTAAATATTTGTCCTGACATTACAAATTGTGCAAAATCTTCTAGAAAAGTTCGTAGCGTTTTTTTATGTAATGGTGTATTCTATGCAACAATGTTGCTATTTACTTTTACTTTACTTGTAAGAAACATGTAAACGTGATTTGTCTCCTTGTCTTTTCTTGTGCCAGATAAATGTCCAGCTCCGAAAGCTCACAAACGGTGTCACCTGACTCTTAGGAACCAATGTTCCAATCACGTGGATTGCAGCTACGACCCGAATGGACTTTGTTGTTATGATGGCTGTCGCAGGAGGTGCGCCACTCTTGGCGGCTTCATAAGCGAGCTACAACTGAGTAAGGAGCCCTTAATTTTAACTCGTGAATGCGAAAGCAATGAACGGGTTATAGCATTTGGTGGACAAATTTCACTCGCTAGATCGATGTAAACGGTAATCGTGCTATTAATTTATGCATATTAAATAATTCATTCACGACTCAGCTCATAGGAGTCTTTGATAAGATATTTTAAATCCAACATTGCAAACATCTAACATTGGTAAAGAGGATGTTATACCTGAATACAATGTTCGCTATATGTTTTGGCACTATTCTCTTGTTATCTCTTTGAGGTTTCATGCAATCTAAAAACGCTGTCAGAGGTTTATAGTGGAAGCTCCCTTGAAATTTTAAGAACTTCTTTACGACTTTTAACATGTTTATGAAGGAGGAGAAAGAGATTGGAGAATTAGTGGATTTCAAAATAGGAAAATATTTCAAATTAGAATTTTTATTTAATAATTGATAGTTAAACACCAAAATAAACTGCTCACAACCCAGAAATGCTTTCGTATTTCATAAAGGTCCTTAAGGGGACTGTTGGTTGATTGATTTTCTGTCTGTCTGGCTGACTGACTGACTCGGCTCTGTTTGACTGTCTGACTGTCTGTTTGTTTTCCTGTCTGACTGTGTGTCCGGTTCATGTTTTCAGATCAGACAAGGCCTGGTAAGTGTCCACGTCTGCTCCAACCTGAATTCTGCGTCGCGGATTACGACGAATGTGAAAATGATGCGGACTGTTTCCCTGGAAAGAAGTGCTGCAGTAATGATTGCTTTAATAGATGTGTTAATCCAAGTTTCGAGGCAACTGTTTCCCTGAGTAAGTACAAATCTTCGTAAATCCTTTCATTGTGAATCGCATTTTGTTAATTGTGCCCAGGAGATGCTGGACTATGCATACAGAAGGGATACAGGAAAAAATTTAATATGTAACTCGCTCACGGTTAATCAACGACCAACACTCCAACACCGCTTGTGATGGGTGTTGGACCTCTACCTTCACAGTAATATATCTTGTCATAGGCATGGCACAATGCTCCTTAGTTTATGAATTATAATTATGATATTATAGGCGCCTGTGCATTCTTACAACCGCGATGAGGCACTACCCCTTCGGCTTGGTTGGGTTTCATCAGTAACACGCTAACCTTGACCATGATAATTCTCAATATACTAAACTCTTGAAGAGTAAATTCCTGCACACGTTTATGTCGTTACTGGAGTGGATATTCATTTTTAACGTTGTTTGGTATATAACTACGATTTGGAAAAAAAGCACTGCTGGAGAGCAAGCCTTTCACACCAAACGCCTATAAAAGCTCGCACGTGACCACAGAATTTGCAAAATACTGATACCCGTAGAGTCGTAGCTCATAATTTTGTGGGAGTGAGAGCCCTGGACTACTGGTGGAAGATAGGTCACGTGCCCACAGCTATCATGTACGTGCAGCCGTCGTGGCGTGATGTTCTTCTTCATTCATTTGCATTGGTCAATGTGAATTGCGCGTGCGTGATAATGAACTAATAACAAACTATTCCTTCTTTTAGTCATCGCAAGCAAGTGTCCTAACACTCAGCCTTTAAAGAAATGTCACGTGGGACTCAAACACACGTGTAATGATGACGTGGAGTGTGTAAATGGCACCTACTGCTGTTTCACTGGCTGCAGGAGGCAGTGCTGGGATCCTGACGCCAGAGGTTCAGCGGCACTAAGTAAGTACCCATCAATGTCTTATGAATTTAAAAGGGCGGATTAGATACCCTGCATGGGAACGTCAGGGGGGGGGGGGGGGGGGGGGTCCAAGAATTGATTGAGCCCGCGGTTTTCGTCCTCGAAGTTGCTAAGCAACGTGAGATATCCTCCTTGCGCTTGTGAGTGCTGCGCTAGTTTTTGATTGGATAATAAGAATCGGAAACTCTCGAGTGCTTCAATGAAGCTTTGCTAAAAACCGTGACGGCACTTCTTCACCCGGCTGTCTTCTTGAATTGGAATGGATAGAAGTTTAATTATCAGTGAAAGTTGAATGGAGGTGATCCATCCTTACCTCATTTACCGATTACAAAATACCAACGACCGCAACCTAACCCTTTAACATGTAACTGACGTCTAATGATTTCATTTTATTTCAAGATAAGACAGGAACGTGCCCAATCCTCCCCACTCCTCCTCCGCCATGTGTGTCCGATGTGGACGAGTGCTTTATGGACAACGACTGTGTCAAGACAAGAAGTGCTGCTCCAATGGATGCTATAACATTTGTGTCGCTCCTTCGGATCCTTTGGGTCCTGGAGCTGCTGCAGGTGGGTCGCGTTTTTGATTGGCTACGGCCTTGTAGTTTGCATAATGGCCTTGAATCGGCGTCAGCTGAGTGCTGTTATCGTGGGGATTTTATAAATTTTACTTTCGGCACAAAACACGTTCCAAGTTTGTTTAACACAAAGTTATATTTGAGTCTACCTTTGAATCTATCTTGTCTCCGTTGAAATATCAATTATCTTTACTGGCTGGATGATAATTCTATTAATGGTAATTCTGAGAATTTGGTGGAATTTCCACCGATATCCCTCTAGTTGAATATTTGCTTTATTCTCGCCACCAGTCCGCTTCATAATATACACATGAAATAGGTCCCTGCCTTACTTCAGTCCTGTGCTTTATCTCCCGCAAATGTGATGCCTCTCTAGTTAAGTGGACAGTTGTTCCCGAGTATCTTATAGCTAACTCACTCTTGTATTGGGTATTTTAAAAACGGTTAAACATTTTTGCCTTTTTTATTGTTCACTGTTTGTTTGTTTGTTTGTTGTTGTTTTTTTAGTCAAGTGCCCTGCTCCGATAGTTTACCACTGTGCTTCTCTGCAGCATCTGTGTGAAGATAAGACCGACTGCCTGTCCGACGAAAATTGTTGTTTTTGATGGCTGTCGTAGGAGATGTATGGGTTACAAGAGCTCTTCAATAACAAGTTTGTAAAAGATGGAACGATTATTGCTTACAACTGTTGTATGCAACATGCCTTTTTTCGTCTAAATCAAACCTGTAACGTGCTTACGACCCGGGGGGGGGGGGGGGGTGGGGCGTGCTTACGATTGCCGTGACAAAGTCGACGTGCGCGCGTGAATGGGACCCAAATCGCGTTACAAGCATGTAGCATGCGGCAGACGGAAGTAAAAATAATACCATCTAAATCGGGTATCAATTTAAGGTGATTCCTTGGTATTGCATTGCGCATCCTTACTGCGCATAATTTCTTGCGTCATTTGCGCGCGCCACGCGTCATTTAGCGCGAGTGCGAGCGCGCGCACATACAGAACATTACAGGATTTCTTTCAGACAAAGCTTGGCTGGGAAATAAATGGTCGTTTTCTTCTAAACAAGCACGGTGACCCCCATTTTTATTTCATAATTGTAATAAGAACAGTATCTACATTACACAAGAAAAAGATGGCAGAAATCTGATCAGTTTTTTGGCAATTTAACTAAATTCTAAGGAGGGAGCCACTACGGTCCCACAGCGCATATCCAATTTGAATCTACTTTGGAGTGTAAAGTAAATACAAAGGAAATCGAAGACATTTTTCTGGAACGTCGGTGAATAAACAATGGAATAAAGTCAAACTCTGTGCGATATCACGGCTGCATTGAAAAACATCGAGCTTATTTGCTGCGTACGGTTTTGCCAAAAGGGGCCAAAATGACCGCACTCGTCAGCATTGTGGCGTGGAAACGAGCACGGTGACCCCTCTTTTATCACATTTTTATTATCTCCTTGACTTGTTACAAAAGTGTACCAAGTTTCATCGGAAATCTATGTTTGGTTCTATTACCAGGGAATTACCTTAAACCAACCTTGGATTTTCGATCAAAATGAACGACTACTTGTAACTGGGCGTAACCCGACTTTCATAGTTTCACTACTTCCCCAATAATTATCAATAGAAATATAGTAAAGTTCTGAAATGGGGTACCGTCCTTCAGAACTGAAAATGGAACATCATATAATGTGATATTCGCTGTTACGGCCGAGCGAAGGTCTGGGATCGAGAATGGTACGGCCGCCGAATGTACCACGAAAACCTCCGCGGAATGTTGCTAAGCAACGCTTTTAAACTCCAGCCAAAATGTATTGATTCGTGGAGGCAATGGCTCGTGCAAAGTGTGTCACAACAAATTGCGTGACAGGTTGACGAAACGTTGCCAAGTAACACATGCACAGCCTTTGAGACAGGCATGACACACGTGCTGTTGCGATGTGTGTGGCAAAATGATTTTTTTTGTCCAAAGGAATGCTCCCAAAATGTCAGTGTGCTCCTTTGTATCATCAATGTGGCAAATTGTACGCATTCTTTGACGGCTCCATAAATTTCTCATATAACAACGTGACAGACAATAATATCAGATATCTCACATACCGGGCGAGTAAATAGCCACGCGATCCATATCCGCGGCCGTGAGGTTATTAAGGCCGGGAGTCTTTGTCTCTCGGAATGGCTTCTCTGTTTATTTATCTGCTGCCGCTTTTGGTGCTGGGAGTTAGTTGTGTAAAAGGAGAAGGAAAACGAAACAATACCTACGGTAGGTACGGAATGTTTATAAATTGTTCGCTTATTCGTCTTACTTGCAGATAGTATTTATAATCAATGAAAGAAGCTTTATTATTTTGTTGGTCAATCTGAATGCAGCTGGAATGTACTTGCTCATCGAATCAAGAGTCCAGCAAGTGCAAACGATAGTTACATCCACTTGTTTTCAGTGCCTTAGAATGAAACAGCCACGAAAATCTCCAAAAGATCCAGCAGAAAAAGAACCCTTGAACATAACAAGGGTTTGATAGTATTTCCCGTCAGAGGGTCACGGTGCGGACAGACATGTATGATAGGGTCACCGATTGCTCACCATGTTCCACGTTATATCGTTTGTTCTATCACTATTGGTGTCTTAACACCACGTTGCCTAGGAGGGAGGAGTATTTAGCGAGTAGTTTAATACGTGTAGGTACATAAAGGCACTTTATTTAGAAGGAATTCCCCACTGCGGAATTCCCACAGCATTACCGGAGACGCCATATGATAGCTTCTTTTCAACGTGGCGACAGTACAGAGGGTTCTTGTTGCAATATATATAGGACTTTATAATTAATTATGCCGGCATAATTTTGTCTAGACTGTTTTATACAGTTCCCTATTTTTCCATGTGATCGTCGCGATCGTACGCTCACTTCAAACGGCGGCTATTTTGGTTTCATATGGCGAACGCAACCTGGGGAGATAAAACAAGAAGTTAATAAATAACTTAAAACCGGACAGTTAAAGTTTAATTGCTGTTCAAAAATTTAAGGTGGCTATGAACCTACAATATATAATTTTTTAAACTTTGCAAAAAGTTGTATAAAAAATGGGGGTCACCGTGCTCGCGTTTGAGTGATAAGCACTTAAAGCTAAAATTAAGGGTGGTTTATACAGGGTATACTGTTGTTATGGTAACATTTTATGTCAAGAAGATGATCATAATTTGTTCACCAATGATTGGGCATTCATTTGAAAACATTATTTTAACATCGACTAATATAGGATGGCAGTAACGGCCAATCAAAGCACAAGGGCTAATGATAATACTGACTAGTTAGCAGATATGACTTAATTCTTTGGGACCAGATAGATTAGATAGACTTTTATTTAACGTGGACAATACACTTATCTATAGGTAAAAACACAAGCTAATTTACAGGTAATGCCACGATTTAAAAAATTATAAAGTATAAAAATTAATATATATACACAGTTAAATTGATTAAAAAGACAAAGATAATGTGGTGTAATTAAAATATCACAAGTGTATGAACGAAACGTGTCATCTCCTCCCTCCCTCCCTGTCCCCCCCTCCCCCCCCCCCCTGTGATCCCCAAACAAGGCAACAAAAGATGCATAATCTGGAGCCAATCTGGCATAACACATCCAGCACGTTTGCATAAATTCACTGAAAGGTTCAAAAGGATTAAAGGCTAAAAAACCACCGTTCTCAACTAAAATGTCATCAAAATCATAAAGCACCTCGACGATGACATTTTAGTCGAAAACGTTTGGGTTTTTAACCTTTTAAAATACTTTTTGTTTAACAGAGGGAGTCACTATAACCTGCAGGAAGGGTGAAATGCAAATTGATGTGGAGAGGAGAGTATTAAACGGCTTCAAACCCTTTTTATCCACCTCAATAACCAGTCGTGTATAGCAACAGCAAACGAGACTCATTTTAGCCTTGTTGCGCCCCTGGTGGGCTGTGGAACGGTCAGCAGTCACACGGGAGAAGCGGTTGTCTATAGCAACCACGTGGAAGAGGATGAGGTCGAACTTGAGGGTGTTGTTACAAGGATGCCAGAACTTTCAATCCCGTTTAGTTGTTACTACACGAAGGAAGGCGTGACGTCAACATACGGGCTTATTCCTAGAAAGGTAACGGCAATTTAGTGATTGTTTTGTTGATAAATCCATAGTAATGCACGGAGGAGTCGTAGGGCATCTTTGAATTTTGCCTAATTCAGTTTTGTCAGATAGTAAATAACTATACGTTAGTTTTAATGAATGTTACAAAATAACGTGCCAATCAAAAAAGCGTGAACACTTTTATTCAACTTTGAAATGACCAAACCGCAAGAAGAATGAGAGGATCGATGCTCCTTTCTAATTGGTTGAATCATTAACCTTGAACCTAGTCTCCGCAGCCGTTGTTTGTGCCAGGCAGTGTGTCATTTCGAAAGTAACAGCCCTTATTTGGTTAGTCGAGCATCACAAGGAGACTATTTTGAACCTAATGCAAACACATATCAATAATAAGCAATAAACTGCTGTAGTTGTATGAAGATTAAGACGGATTCCGCTCAACGTTCGAGCAATAAGTGCAAAAATTAATTACTAAAAAACTACTCATAGCAAGGTAACATTTTGAATACTATTTGAAACATATCACTTTAATTCACTTCTCCAAGTGACCCCGCAATAAAATTCTCAAGTATTCTCGAGAAAATTATGTCGAACCTCGTAAAAATGATAAAAAACGCACGCCATTTTGTTTTGAACTGATTTGAAGCGTCTTTTTAATTAAAATATGTAATGACTTCTCTCGCGGGGTCAGCTTGGGAGCTAATTTATCGATCATTTCTTCTTAACTGTATTCAAAATGTTACCGTGCTACGAGTATTTTTTTGGTAACTTAATTTTTTGCACTTTTTACTCGAACGTTCAGCGGAAACCGTCTTAAGTCCATTAACTGTAGTAATAGGTCGTAATAAGGGCTGGATCATCAAGGTATACTTTTCACAACCCGTTTAAGGACGTTCGCGCCCATTGCTAGTGCGCATCCTTACTGCGCACGCTATTCATGCCGCACGCGCACGCCACGTCATGCATCCAGCGCGCGCGCGCTGAGAATGAAACTGGAGAAAACATAGTGCTGGAGGCCGCTTGAATAACTTGGCGAGGATTTTACTCTCTTGGAAGCACGGTGACCCCTGTTTTTCTTTTCATAGATCACATCCTTTATTGATTCTCTCCATTTTAACAAAAAACAAAAAATTCTGAACGTGAGAAGTTTTGATTATTTCGCTTTTTCTACTCATTTGCGATCAAATTTTTTATACGAATGCGGGTGTGCATGACTTATAAGTATCCTTCTGTAAGGCTAATTCTACCTGAAGGAATGACATCAGCTGCAAAAATTTACTCAATAGGCCTATTTGCGTTGAAATCAAGACATCCATCTTATCTAGAGTTCTCCATTTTACATTAATATTTGTTGATAGCAATGAAGCCAATATCGCCTTACATGACCAAAGTTCTAGAAATACTACGGTCTTCAATGCGCTTTATCTCCGAAACGAGCACGGTAACCCCCTAATTTTTTTGCCTTTTTGACATGAGTTGGTCATCATCTAACTGCAGCAAAAGTTAAAAAAAATCTGAACGTGGGAAGAATTGGGCGCGAACGTTCTTAAGTAATGTCGCCATAAATAGCGTGACCAAATCGAACGACAGAGTCCTGAGAAAGTAATCGCAAACGTTTCTTGTGAACCTTTTCCAGGTGAGGATGACCATGGATGGCGGCGAAACTAAAACGGAGTTCACGCTTGAAATATCTGTGTTTAAAGACGAGGAATACCTATTTCCATACGGCATCAGAGATTTCCCGCTGAAGGTTTCCTTAAGTGAGCCTCTCTACGTACAGGTAACAGAAAATGATACATGTCATATATTAATCATTCGTGTTTATACTGTTGGTGGTGTTTGTTGTAGGGGTGATCAGTTGACGGTGTTGATGTGGTTGTCGTGGTAACGGTGTTGGAACAAGTAGTAATGGTGTTGGCAGGGGTGGAGGTGGTGGTTAGTGGTGGTGGAATAGGTGGCGGTGGTGAAGATGGTGATGGTAATGTGGTGGTGGCGATGGAAGAAGAGGTAGTAATGGTGGTGGTGGTGATGGAATCGGTGACGGTGGTGATGGTAGTATGGTGTTAGTGGTGGTGGTTGTGGTTGTGGAATAGGTGGCGGTGGTGATGATGGTGATGGTAATGGTGGTGGTGGTGGTGGTGGTGGTGGAAGAAGAGATAGTAATGGTGTTGTTGTTGTTGGTGGTGGTGGCCGTGATGGAATCGGTGACGGTGGTGTTGATGGTGATGGTAGTGGTGGTGGAAGAGATGGTGTTAGTGGTAGTGGTGGAAGAGGAGTGGTGATGGTGATGGTGGTGCTAATGATGTTGTTGGCAGTGTCAATTGTACTGCTAGAAAAAAATGCGTTGATGTTGTTGACGGTCGTCTCTCTGAGTGTTTTGTAACATTTGGTTATTTAATTTGTTCAGCTGGCAGTGGATTCGCCAGATACCCGACTGACAATCAGAGAAGAGAGGTGTTATGCCACGCCCACGCAGAATCCTAATGACGACATGCAGTATGACATCATACGAGACAGGTAAATAATTAAAGGAGGTCACTCCAGAGAGCGCATTTTTTTTTCTCATTACCATTAAAAAGTAAATATGAAGATTAATTACTGACCGTAGTTTGAAGTTCCAAAGAGCCTCATAACCTCACGAAATTGGCCTTCAAAGTGTCGAAAAATTCGTCTACGACCGCCGCCATTTTGAAGACTACTCAGCAACCTGGCCGCATAATCGTGACGTCATTCCGTACAACCTGAATTGGCGGGAAGCGCTGTGAGAGTTAACTAGCCATTTCTTGGCAAGATCTTTTCAATTAACGGCAAACGATGAAATGTAATTCCTCTTCCATCCCTTTGTGACCTGTTACAACAGTTTGGAGCTGCTCGCAGCGCTTCCCGCCAATTCAGGTTTTGAAGTTTTGGTTCTTTTCTTGCATCTGTTTTACTGAGAGGATCTATGCTCCTCAGTTTCTACTGAATTGGCTGAGTCATCAATCGAAATCAATCATAAATCTGCTAACTGCGCCATTTGACCAATGAATGTGTTTATTTTCATAAATCATTTCTTGATACATTTCCTTTTCAGTTGCGTTACAGACAGCACAGTGCAGTACTATTCATCTCCTCAAGGCACGAGAAGGTTCAGTTTTGACACTTTCCAGTTTACAGGAGACTACGGAAGTTTTGTTTACCTGCATTGTAACTTGGTGGTTTGTAACGCTTCTAATCCGACCTCCCGTTGCTCCGTGAGCTGTTTTACCGACTTCCCCAGAAGAAGACGAGCCATGGAGCAGGAGAAGGGCGTGGCACATGCCGCCCTTTCTGAGGGACCGTTCCTTTTTAGGCGTGACGCGGATGCGGACAGAGATTACTACTACACAGAAAAAGGTGCAAATTTGCCTCTACTAGCTTTCGTTTACTAGACGATTATTTTATGAGTATTTTTTTGTAGGGGAGGGTGTTGAATCACAGTTTCATTCGCATCTTCTCGTTTCTTTTTCCTTGAGTACCCCAACCCCTGCCCCTCGAAGAGTGTTTCAACGTTTGTTATTTTTAGATTTGTGGTCTGAAACGCCCGGGGAGGGGGGACTTCGATATAAAAGTGACGGGGGTGATCGTCGTACCTTTTAGCGGTTACAATTCGTGGTTTGGTAGCGCTTAGGGGTGTTAAAATCTAAAATGACTACCGTTAGAGTTATTTCGGTACCTTTTAGGGTATTAAGGGGGGATTCTACCTGAGGTTTAAAGAAGGGATAGAAGAAAAAAAAAACAATTTTGGAACACCAACAGACAGTTGATAACCACGCAAGTGCTCTTGCGTGGTTATCAACTGTCGTCAATGTCAATCTACTAATTTTTAACTTCAAAATTCTAATTTTAAAACTACATTAAATCTTCAATATTTCTTATTTCCCTAAATTTTACAACTCCTTTGAGAAAAGCTATTTCCTCCCCAAAATACCCCAAATCACCCAAAAATTTACAAAACACCCCATAACATAGATTCATGGGATGAGTATAGAGTTTTTGGATTGCTAGAAACGTGAATGAGATATTTCCATTTAAGCCATGTTAAGTCGCGGAAAAATGGCATTCAGGTAGAATCCCACCTTAAGCCGTAAACAAATATGACAAGAACTAGTTTTGTCTTAAAATTGGTACCTCTTAGGGGTGAAAATTAATTCGAGCCACGCCCACAAAACGAGATTCTGGTACCTTTCAGAGGTTATTTTCCAAAATTCCGACGATCACCCCCGTCACTTTTATATGGGAGTCCCCCCCCCCCCCCCGGGCTGAAACGACTCCCCTGGTCAACGTTTTATCTCGCCTCTTTCTCCTCGCTCTTCTGTGAATAATCCAAACATACAACTGAATAGGTCACGTTCGATCCATCAATATTTTAACCTGGTGTTACGTTTCCTTTGTCTCTCAAAAGAGAAAAGAGACTTGCATACAACCAGTCCAAATATAAGAAAAAAAGACCAAATATAGATGTTTGTCCTGTGAACCTTGCTGTTGGGTATCGAACGTGAGTTATTTCTCACCAAGAAACGCCCGTGCTGTGGATTCTTTATTTGTTGTTCCTGACTCGTCTTTGTCTATTTCTTCTCTCTGTTTTAGATTCTCCATTCAGTGTCACCACACTGGTTGTGATTGCAATGGCCATCTTCTGCGCTGCGTGCCTCGCAATCATCATCTACATGAAAGTGAAACTTAATGCTCCCAAACCTCAACCGGACCCGGACAGAGAAACCTACCTTTAGACGTCATGTAATCATCACCAGTTATCTACCAGATAACTTCTGTGTATCTATCCTGTAGTGTAGGCATTTTTTGGTGGGAGCCGCCATCTCCTCCTTCCATGGCTGCTTTTAATTTTCCACTCGCCCCAAGCTTACTCTATTTTCCTTGCTTATCCAAGATGGCGACTTATCAATTTTAACGCTCGATGGAATGAATATTCAGCGCTCGCTCGCCCAAAGAAATACGCCTGCACTTCAGGCTATTCTGTGTTTCCATTAAAGTACGTTTAATACAGAGAGCTTGTATCTTAAGTTAGTTTATTTGTAAAATTTAATTCAAGACAACTCATGACTTGATATATTGTTGTATTAAAAGAAAATTTAAGCATTGACTGAAATACGCTAATGAAAATAAAGAAGAAGCTGGGTCCGTATGGATCAGTCCCTGGTACGTAAGAATCGTGTCAATTATCTCCCAGGGGCACCCTTACATGAACCTTGAGGATATCACCGATATTTCATCTTCGTTGCTGCCACCTTGATAGTCCAGTCCCTCGGACCCCTGTTCTCCGCTACAGTAAAAAACCGCTTATAAGAAACTGTGGATTAAGAACCTGCAGGCTAAACCACCAATATATAAGAACCACTTCAGCATGAGCATAAGCAGGTTCTTATTCAATATTTTACTTTATAAAATAGATTTACGGGATACACCCATATTTAATTACTTTCATGGCCAACAGCAAGCAGTATTTACCCTCAGTCAAAAACAAGAGCACATTTAATAACCTAAACGCCGATAATCGCCGCACCCACGCTGGAGTTATACCGCGCGAGTTGGGAGCACGCAAAGGAGGGGGCGCGCGGCGCGAGAGAGGAGACTCGCTAATTTGTTTTGCCTCGCTCGTCCAACCTCGTTCCCAGGGTCTCCAATCTGGGAACGAGGTTGGACGCGCGAGACAAAAAAAATTAGCGAGTCTCCTCGCGCGCCGTTTCATGCGAAAAGGGCGCGCGAGAGCAATGATACAGTTAGTTCGCGCGAGATTGTTATTGTCATACCATGGATCATAAAACGATCCATGGTCAAATATGTCGACATTTGTGAGAGAATACCCGTGGTTCTGTTTACTTTTAATATAGACCTATATGTGTTGCTTTGTAGCCAGGCGTTATTTTTTTGCGTTTTTTAGGTGAGCGCGAGGCGAGCGCGGAGCGCGAGTCACGCGCGACGGGAGGGGTGCACCCGCGGCTCGCGCTCACCTAAAAAAAAAACGCAACAAAATAACGCCTGTTCCGCAGGCTAGTTGCTTTGCGGTTATGGCGCGGCCAAACCTACTCATCTTTTTGTCGTTATGGTCGGTCAAGCCCAGTTAATTTGTCGCTTTGCGGTTAGTGATTTTTTCAGTATTATTCGTTTAGCAAAGGAAGTCATTTACGAGGAACAAGCCATCCTTTGTTCCACAACATACCCCAAACCACATTCGTGACTTACTGAGAGCACGATTGTAAACCTTGCGTTACCTTTACGTCACGATCTCGTGGTCACGAAATGTTGTCTGATCCTGATTCGCGTGCAACTGGCCTAAGAAGATTACAACTAATTTAACAAGATGTGTTTCTTTGTGGAGAAACAAAGTGCTAGCGTGCACATTGGGGTTAATATTGCCAGATTCCTGCCCAATGTCTGAGTTATTGCAAGGTTGGAATCAACCCGCAAGTTTCCGATTTGGACGCCCCCGTCACATGGACGTTTTCTTCTCGGAAACGACAACAAGAACGAGAACTTCTGGAAAAGTCTGAGTATTTGTCTAAGGGGCAAGGAGATCCGCAGGTACGTTTATAACAGCATTCCGATTAAATGCCAGATTATTTCATTTCCTTTGAGCCGTTTGAGTCCCATTCTTTTGCGTCACGGGCCATAATTGTTCGTATTTACCCCGCGGGTATTAAATTAAGCACTGCTTGAACACCTGAACAATATTCCTTCTGTCTGTTCGCAAAGCGGCCTTTCGTGTTTTCTACCCTTTAATCTCCGCTAAGTCGAACATATCCCATATTCCCGGAAGGGCCAAGCCAAAAACAAGGATTATTCGACAACAGGATATCAATGTTTGGTATTGACAATCACACACATGAAAGTAAATTTAGGATTCTCCAGCGAGTATTTAGTTACATTTTATCGCGAAACCGCGAGCCCTAGCCCCATACTTTAAAACCTGGCAATTATCAAATGCCAAAAAGGCTCTTTAACGATTTTCAGGACTGTCAAAAATTTCGTGCCGAAAGAAAACGCTACATACATCGCGGGCACGGTGGCCAGTCGAGAAAGCGTGATTAACGTCACTGACACAAGCAACCGACGAAAGAACCACTTGAACAGCCCAGCGTTTCCTCACGTTAGTTCAACGCGTATAAAGCCGTCCCGTGTTAATGCAAATCTTTGGTGGAATTCTTCGTCCATAAAGCGAAGGATCGTTTCCGACGAGACCCAATTAAATTTCGTCGACAATGGCTAACGGTTCAAGCAGATTGAAAGCTCCGACGCCTGTCCTGTTATTTGCTCTCTTGTGTGTGGGTATGTAGCAATTTTTTTGCAATTTGATTTCGCCTTTGTTGCGAATCTATCCATTGTCACTGTACATGTGTTTCTCTGAATACTTCGAATGTATGTACTAAATGTCGAAGAGCTAGTCGATCACTTTGATGAACGAGACGCGGTTTAATTAAGCTCTTAAAGTGACAAACATATGTTTCATTAGGTCGTCACATTTGTTAGTGATAGATATCAGAGAAACTGTTGACATTGGCTCACAGAGCAGTAACTAAACCAAGAATTTATTAGTAACTAAAACATGAAATAAACGTTTTCATTAATGTATCAAAACAGTACTATGATTTGTAAAGGACCGTAAAGAGTCTCTCATGAACATTAGAGATGGAAACGCATCAACGAAAAACAAGTCTTCAAATGAGGATTTTATTTTTATCTGACGTGAAGATTCAAGGTCAGTTATGGTGTTATCTCGAAAAGATAAGATTGCACCTTGAATATTTTTTCGGTCTCAGCGCCGATTAAATGCAAGGCCGGGAAATAAGTAGGCTTATCACCTTCAAGGAGGAGTTTGCTATCCCAGTTATTATCCGCAAGCTCTACATAGCTGTAGGTCGGGCTTATCGTTTTCTTACTGAATAAACTTCTAATCTTTTAAAGGTCTTAAGATGTGGTTAAAAATAGAAGTATAACTTTTATCTTACTGTAACATCACGAATGGAAAGAAATGAAGCGCACGTATTAAGACCTTTATGGAAAGCCAAAGAGAAACTTTCCTTCACTGGGGCCCTCACTGCTTGAAAAGAAAAGTTAATGACAATTTTGTTATGAAACTCTGGAAATACTATAGTCTCGACAACCAGCCGTTTCTATTGACTAAAAAAAAAAAAAAAAATACAAGAACAATTGGCAGTTTGTTTTTCTGTCAATTTTAATATTTCAATCAACTTCTTATTTATCATTTCATCCGTTTTGTCGTACGAAAAATTTAACGAATTAGCGTGGGAAAATCGGAAGAGGTGGGGAAAAAGTGAAGAATCTGCGATTAACAGTGAGGCTGATATAATGAAGTATTTATTTTGTTCCTAAATCCGGAGGAAATGCACCTTTTCCTTCTTAATTTTATAAAATAACTAAGATAATACGCTGCCGAGGTTTTGAAGTACCTCAACGGAAACACGATAGACAGTGTTTCATCACATTTCCAAACACCGAGAAGAGAGTTGAAAATACAACGTGCAGCGGAGTATTTTTGACGAAATTCGAGGCGTTTGGAAATGTGATGAAACACTGTCTCGAGCGTTTGATATATTATCTTCTCAATCGAAAAACGGCGAAACGAAATCGTAAAAATCTATGCTAATTAAGATCAGATCACGGGTTATGATTTGGTTCGTTGAGTTCGAGAAGCTACGCTGGAACCTGTCCTTTATAAAAACAGTGATACCATATTGGCAATAGAAGAAACTTACTGACAATTTTATAGTTTTGCTCACTGTGCATAGAGCAAACTTTCTGGCAGAAAAATAATTAATAAACTGCTATAAAGTAGGGTTTGCAAAATGGGTTTGGTTTGAGATAGCCTTTTGCTGAAACGCGCGCATACACGAATCGAAACGCTCTCAGTTTAGTAACTTGAAAGTGTACTATACATTTCAAAAAACAATGAATACAACCAAAAAGGAACTGTAGCGGATTTAATTAATTTGAGTTTCACTGGTCGTAAATTCACCAGCAGCGATTTATCGTTTTACTCTTCATGCGGTTATTATGATACCGTACTTAGGACATGATACTACCTTCTTTGTTTGTCTGTTGTTGTTTTTTTGTTCTGTTTTGGTGTGTATCATATGCCAGATTATCCTCACAAAAATAGCCTTGAACAGTGGGCCGACAAATATCTCGGGGTCCGTTTTCGCCTTTAACCACATAAAACAATTTAATGAATCAATAGTTTCATCTACAGCATTTAAGAGCGGATTTCAATTGAGTGTCGGTAGTAACCGGAACTGCTTTGGTTTGCTTTACTACGATACGCTCTGTAATTGGTTTAAAAAACTCGCGCCACCTACTCAACCAATCAGATGCAAAACCCAAACCAATCGCGACTTAGCCACACGCGTTTTCCCGCGCGTGGCGCCGTTTACGTGTTTTTGCTTCGAGTTCTCATTGGTTCATTCTGTTGTTCGCGTTTGTTGTGATTGGCCATTGTGATTGCTTTGGTTTTGGTTTTACGACACTCAATTGAAAACCGTGCTAACGTCATGTGAAATTACTAATGATTTCCAGTCCGTACTGCGCAATCCCCGGGGGGTACTCAAAAAAGTTTTACACGGGGAGGCTCCGCCCAGAGGTCCAAACCCTTACCCTTTCATATACCATTTTTCACAGAAAAGGTACCCCTTTCATATACCTTCCATAGAAAATGGTACCCCTTTCATATACCTTCCACGGAAAAGGTACCCCTTTCATATACCTTCCATAGAAATTATGAAAATGGTACCCCTTTCACATACCTACAGTAGAAGCACTGCATCCCTTTTCTATACCCTTGTAATGAACTTAATGAACAATATATATCACCAGAAATCATCAAGCATTACCAGTAGAGATGTTAACCAAACAATAATATCATTTACTCGTGAAATCCCTACCCTTTCACATACCTCGAGCCTAAAAAGGACCCTTTCGGGCGGAGCCTCCCCGTATAGTCCATTATAGGGAGTACCCCCCCCCCCCCCCCGGGCGCAATCTCCGCCCTGCAATGTTTTTGAGTCTCAAATGAAGGAATGTAAATACTAGCCTGAATAAAAATTCCGGGACAAACTTAATTAACAGCAGATATCCTTGCCAAACAATAATACGAGTAGAAGAACCTTGACGTTATCCCAAACCGACGTTTCAGCTCATCGAGCATTCCTAAACTTAACGACCCCGTAAAACTTCATGTACGCTATTACCATATGTAACATATCAGCAAATTCAAAACAAAAATTAAATCAAAGAGACTGCGCAGTACGGACTGGAAATCATCTTTAAGCTGTAAATAATTATAAACAAATTATACACACAAATCCTTGTGGCTCGTTACGTGAGATTCTGTAGGGTGTTATGATTCCCATTACAACATGCTCTGTGAGGTTAAGCTGGCTAGCTACATGTATTAATTGTTTTGTCTTACATGCAACCAATTCTTGTTCAGTATTAGCTTAAACAATAGATAAACAGTGCAAACAATGCACAATTGAGAATATACATGTAAAACACGAAATGATTACCAGATATTTGGTCTTTCCAGGTACGTATGAAAATGAGTTATTCTTCCAAACCATTGTAAATAACCAAAGCTAAATTCTACATTACCCTCTAGCCATTTTCAGGGTAAAAAGGTATGCTGTTGTTATAGGAATTGAGGTCATCGTACGTGTCCACCTTGGTCCTTTAATTTAGCGATAGCCGCGGTTCACATGTACTCAATGCGGACCTATTGTTTTTGTTCTCAGTGTTTCAAGCAGGGGGAGTGAGAGTCGGTCAATGCCCATACTTCCCGCGCGAACTTTCCAGTCGCTGTACTCCACATTCCACTATCGACCAATGTAAGTACGATGAAGACTGCACAGAGAACAACCAACAGAAGTGCTGCAAGATTGGGTGTGGAAAGATCTGTCTTAATCCAAGTGATATGGCTTTAGTAAGCGGTAAGCACTTATATAGTCGTGTGTATTCACTTTGAGGGCTGGCGGGCTAAGTCACGCCATTTTAGGCAATTATGTCACGTTAAGTCACGCGATTTTGTCACAGTCGGTCCCGCAATTGTAGGCGATCCTGTTTTGGTAAGTCACGCCATTTTAGGCGATTTCTGTCACGTAGGTCACGCCATTTCAATTAGTTGAGGAAACTTAAGATTTTATATTTTGATGGTAGCCCAATACATTTATGGTTATTGTGAAATCAGGCATGTCATTGTCCTCTTCATGTAACAGGCAATAGTGTGTGTCCAGTGTTACCGAGGCCCAGTCCGTGCACCAATGAACCAAACCAGTGTATCGACAGGAATGAGTGTAGGGCTGGACAAGAGTGCTGCTCCAACGGCTGCAGAACGATCTGTGTCCAACCTATTGTTATCCCAACAACCAAAGCAGTTAAAACATTTCGTAAGTATTGTGTTTCTTTGTCTTCGTACGTTATGTAATGTATCAAACACGAGAGATATTAGGCCGGTTCACACTAGGACCAAAGTGTACTTGGAAGTTTACTTGGAAATCAAGTAGACTTGCGGTTAAAAAAAATAAAGAAAAAAACTTGTGGTCTACTTTAGAAAGCCGAGTGAGTAGATTTTCAGGGATAACTGTGCACAGCTGAAATATGAAAAAAAAAATGGTTTTCGTACGAAAGTCCATGTGGTGTTCTCAAATGTTGTTTTAAAATACTTTTTCATCTGTTATTTCTTTAGAGAATTATAGTTTTAGGCTCCGTACAGAAATACGATGAATATTTCTAGGTTGACGTTGTTTG
The DNA here is from genome assembly GCA_029204205.1 of Desmophyllum pertusum. NCBI lineage: Eukaryota > Metazoa > Cnidaria > Anthozoa > Scleractinia > Caryophylliidae > Desmophyllum > Desmophyllum pertusum. The sequence continues at coordinate 777,545 of MU826354.1, forward strand.
TGTCCTCTGAAATGCCTACATTTTCACGTGAAGTGAAAGTTATTTGTCGTCACAGCATTTCGGTTTTTGCTGTAAGATTAGGTATGAGAAAAAAAAACATGATTCCGTCTCGAAGAGCCCGCGTTTGCCTTCTCCTATACGTTTTCGCCTCTCTTGTTTTGTGAAAGAGGGCTTATGTCATGCAGTAAGCTGGCATACCTGCTTTGACTTTCTTTATCTCTCTCTCGTCCTTCGTCGGAGCAAAGGCTCTGACGAAGGGTTAACGCTACGGGTTAATTTATTATTATCAACTTCAAGTTGGTACTCAACTAAGTGTTCCCGCCGACACAGCGCAACAGTTTCTTTCAACAGTTTCCGGACTACGAAAGGCAGAAAGTTGCGCTGGGCCCCTCCAAACTAAAATATACTTACAGGAGTTGTACCAAAAAAAACAGCTCGATTGCACATATAAAACTACACCCCAAAATATTTCTTCCTTATACCATCACCGTTTTCTTTGCTTTATGTTGACAGCATGGAAAAGCTGCAATGCTACCGTGGACTTGGCCTTCATCATAGATTCGTCCGGTAGCATCTCCAGAAGGAATTACGGAAAGATCAAAACGTTCGTGAAGTACATCGCCAGAAGCTTTGGAATATCACCGACAGGAAGTCAGGCTGGTGTCGTCCTGTACAGCTCCTCCGCTTCAGTCAAAGCCCACTTTGGTCAATATCGTACCATAGAAGAGTTCGAAGAGATGGTGGACAAACTTCGACACGAAAGAGGTCTTACGCACATAGATAAGCTCTGGACGTGGCATCGTCGCAGCTTTTCCCGCGCGCGCGAAAAAATGTAACGCGGATTGCAATGTTGTTGACAGATGGCGAGCAGACAGATCCTGTTGGTACTGTCAACCTGAGAGATAATTCCGCGCCCTTGAGGCGGGATGGAGTGCGATTGATAGCGTTCGGTGTGGGGAAGAGAATTAACGTGAGGGAGTTGAGGTTGGCCGTAGAACGAGACGAGGATGTGGTTATTGTCATGAAGTTTGATGATCTGATTACCAAAGTGAGGAATTACACTACAAGTCTCTGTCAAGCTGCTGGTAAGGGAAATGTTTCTTAGAGCCTTGATTCTCTTACGTGTTTAATTCTGTGTGGACTGTGGATTGTGGACTGTGGACTGTGGACTGTGGACTGTGGACTGTGCTTGTGGACTGTGGATTGTGGACTATGGACTATTTCGCGCTTATTTCCATCCACCGCGAGGGAGATCTCTGAGATTCGAGTTGGAAAATTCCATATTAATGACGTAGCTCAACAGAGAACTCTGATTGGTTGTTACATGTATGTGGTCACAATTTTTCGCGCGTGAGAAACAACCAATCAGAGAAACGACCCAGATCTCTGCGCTGCAATACTACGTCATCGGTGTTTCTCTCGCGGGGGCTGGAGAAGAGCGCACGACGAGAGACGTACTTTTTCCTAATTTAATCAGATTCTCTCTTTTCTTGGACTGTAATTGACGCGCGCAGAGTGAACTTAGTTGACCTTTGTTTCGAATTATGTGAAAAAAACTACATTGTGTCTTCCACTTCCAAGTTCAAAATATTACCGTCTCCTTGCTGATTTTCACATATTTTTAGTGCTAGTTCTGAGAATTTGGCAGTGCATCATAACAACATGCCCAATTGCAAGTTGATGATTTTTTTTATTCTCATCACCTGTCTGTTTCGCAATGTATTGATATTGTAAGGATAAACTTTATCACTTGGGATTTGCAAACCTAAAACTTAGGAAGTCTTGGTTGAACTTCGAAAATCTTCGGAAATCTTCGGGTAAAGGTAATCACATTATTCTTTGTTATTTGTGAACTTCGGAAATCTTCGTAAATATTCGCCGGGTGATCTTCGGATGCCTTCGGATGAACTTCGGAAATCTTCGGAAGGCTTCGGCCAAAGGTAATCACATTATTCTTTGTTATTTTTGCATTATAGAGACGGAACCCATTCATCCTGATGCTGATGTTATCTTCTTGGTCGACTCTTCAACGAGTGTCTCCAGGGAACAGTTTGACATGCAAAACCAGTTCGTGCGCCGGATGGTGCGGTACTTCATCATATCGCCCCTTGGACCGCGAGCCGCGTTCGTTACTTACGGCAGCACGTCATACACCGTCATTGGTTTCTCCGGTTACAGCAGCGCCGCCGACTTCAGCTTCAAGATTAACAACGCTCGGTTTGTCCGCGGAACGCGGAGGATCGATCGAGCGCTGAATCACGCCGCCAATATGTTCCAGGGAACCGGACGAGTTGGCGTGAGAATTGTCATTCTGTTGACCGCGGGGAATTACTACAGGGGAGCTGGGGCGAGTAGTCTGTCATCCGTTATGATGCCATTACGCAGTCTCGATACTCATCTGTACGTGGTTGGGATTGGGTCCCAGTTTACTCCTTCCATGTTCACGCAAATGGTTCGCGGACCCAAAGACATTTTTCAAGTACCGTCCTTCAACGATCTGGCACCTTGGCAATCACGGATCGCGAGACACTTGAGGCTGACTACAAATGCATGTAAGTAAAGCTTTCTTTCTTGGAAATGTAGGTGCATAAATACAAGGTTTTTTCAAGTCCTGTCTACAAGATGGCTTATCAGGCATGCGCTTAACTCCGGTTTCCATAGCATGAAGCGACTAGCTAGGAGTATTGCTACTCCGACCCCTGTATGGGATGCTAGTCCATCACAGGAAACACCCCGACATTTTTGTCAGGTTACCCTGACGCGTACGGTTACCCTGAAAATTCGCCGGTTCCCATTTATACTCCTGGGTGGAGAGACGCACTGTTTCTTGCCTACTACAGAACACAACACAGCGACCCAGCTCAGCGCTCGAACCGGAGTCTATAGCGCTAACCATTAGGCCACCGCGTCTTCCACGCGTAAGTAGACGTAAATCCGACTCTGTCGTATTGTTAAATGTGATCTTAACTTTTTACCTGGACAACCAAAAATTATTGATAGTCATAATTTTCTTTCATCCTTTTTCAACAGTCAAGTATGAACCAGCGTACTTTCACTCAGACGTTATATTTCTCATGGACTCGTCAAGATACGTGTCAGCGAACAATTACATAATGGAAAAGAACTTTGTCAAGCTACTGGCGCGCCTCCTAAACCTCTCCAACAACAGAAGCCGCGCGGCCCTCTACACCTTCGGCGACCGTCCCCAACTGCAAATCACGTTTGATGGATTCGAAGACCGCGAGGCGTTCGACGCGGCAGTCAACAACGCCTCCCATCTTCAAGGCTCTCGTCGCATCGACAGAGCTTTTCAATCTGCAGAAGAACTTTTGAGGACAAAGTCGCGGGCCTCCGTTCCAAAGTATGTCGTCCTGTTGACAACTGGGACACAAACGCGCGCTGTTGATACGCGGTCCCTGGACGTGAGTTCTCGACTGATTCGATCTTACGGTGGCAGAGTATTTGTTGTTGCCATTCTTACCGGGGGATATACAGTTCGCGACTTCTATCCGGCAGTTCAGAGAAACGAGGACGCTTTCTCCGTTGCATCGTACGCTGATCTGCTTCCGCGCGCTCCGTCCATCGCGTCTCGTATAATGGGATCATGGCGTAAGTTATAACAGAGTTGTCAGTCTTACTGTAATAGGGAAAAGATCTTGCTATAAGGAATTCCATACTGGGCAATGATTCTTGGTGGGGTAGGGGGGAGAGGGGGTGCCTTTACTGCCGGTAAGGGTCCATGGCAAGATTGGTTATGATAGTCTCGTTATATATTGTTCTCTCTCTCTCCTCCGCCTTGGCGCAGAAGCAGAACAGTAGAGAAAGAACTAAAGGAACTAAATTACAGCTGGGGCTCCATTGAGAAAGTAGCTTTAGACAGGCAGGGGTAGAAAAACTTCGTTGCTGTCCTATGTGCCTCTAGGCATAATGGGCAGTAAGTAAGTAAGTCTCTTCTCCGCAGAGGTTCCCAAGGGGAATACACGCTCTATCTTGAATGCACGCTAAAGCAAATGCTAAAGAAGTCTCTGCGGAGGAAAGAGCCTCTCCAGTCATTTATTATTACCTTCTTTTATCATTTCCTCTCATTATTTCTCAGGAGCTCCAAACGCGCCTAACTTTGCTGCCGACATCGCCTTTATCTTAGACTCCTCCTCGGCCTTAACTCCTTTCCAGTACTCCCGAGCAAAACGATTTGTCAGAATACTGTCGGAGTACCTGAACATTTCACCGGGAAAATCCCGGGGGTCCTTGGTCACCTTCGGAGAGTCTCCTGCGGTGGTCTTCAACTTTGACGCATATAATTCACATTCAGAATTCAGAAATCAGGTGAACAATGCTCCATATTTGGGGGGCGAGCCTTCGATCAGCGGTGCCTTAAGAGCAGCGGGAACTCTATTTTCTGATGCGCGTGGTTCGTATCCATGGCTGGCCATTCTTGTAACGCCCTGGAGACCGAATGACATACGGGACACTAGGAGTCTACAAGCCGCTGCCCGTCCTTTGTTAAATCGCGGGGTCTGGTTGTATGTGCTGTCTATTGGCGAGAACCCGTATGTTGGCTGGCTGCGTCCAATGGTCATGGAACCGAGAGACGCGTTCTCGGTTGTTTCTTACCGTGATTTACCCGCGAATATTGGACCTGTGGCTAGTTACATAACGAGTGACAATTGTAAGTATACCTGTAACATTAGTAACATTCTGTTTTCTCTTTTAGAGCGATTTTCAATTGAGCGTTTTAAAACCAAAAAATAATGTATGCATTCTGGCCAATCACAACAAACGAAAACAGAGAGCGCATTAAAGCAAACACAAGCAAACGCATATTACTGCCGACACTCATTCGAAAACGCCGCTCTATCCTTAATGTCAACTATAGTAAACCATCCTATAGACTGCAAAACAGTCGTATTTTTTGCGTTGGTCTGTCAAACAAATACGCGCGGTATTTGAACGAAAGGTCTGGCGAGTGTGAAAACGGAGAGTGGCGCCTCACACGCCCTAAAACGGAGAGTGGCGCCTCACACGCGTGCGAGGCTCGCGCGCTTCGCACGCGAAGATCCACGCTTTCGACGCTTTGCGCCTTGCGACCAGCGATTTAGAGAAAAAAACGACTGTTTTGCAGTCTAACCATCTTACACAAGAACAACAACCAAGAACAATGGCCAGACTCTATTCCACTCCTTTTGATCCGGAGCCCAATACTCTAATCATTTAGTCACCGCGCCTCTCAGAGTAAATGACGTTTATTCACACTCACTATCCACAGTATATGATTAACTTCTTTCAAACAAATTTTCTCTGGAGAGTGATTGTAAGAAGGCTAGTTTTAAAGTTGTTATTTTTGCTGTTCTACTGTGTGAAGGTCACCCTGGGCTTGTAACTGCCCCTTAACATCCCTTACCAAGTTGTATAACTTCAGGGATTATGCATTTCTTACTCGTTTACTTTATGTTTCCAAAGATTTCTACGGACACTCCACATTCCAGTTGGACATCTTATTCCTAATGGACTCCTCGTCAGGCGTCGACTTACAGGACTACAAAATAGAGAAAGGGTTTGTCCAGAGAATCGCATTTCACCTTGGCATTTTCCACAAGAAATCACGTGCTGCCCTCGTGGTTTACGGCGCCAATGCCTCGGTTGTATTTGGCTTTGGAGGCTACAGCTCCAATTCTGAGTTTCTTAGGCGCTTAAACGACGCTCCAAGCATTGGAGGCGGGCGTAGAGTCGACAGCGCTCTCGATGCTGCAGCAGCGATGCTGTTAGACACGCGATCAACAATGCCCAAGGCAGTCATTCTTATTATGGCGGGAAAGCAAAGCAGTGGATTAGGCTTCATGCCTATTAAAGATGCTGCTCGGCCACTACATCAGCTAGGAGCCTGGGTCTATATTATGGCTATCGGACAACCTGACGTCAGTGAATTGCAAAGAGCCACGATAAGACCGACGGACGTTTTCTTGGCGAGGTCATTTTCTGGTCTCCATGGTTACATAGCGTATGTGGCTAGATACGTGGCTAATACCTCAGGTAGGAAGAGAAATGGTAGGAAAAAAATAACTAACAAACAAATAACAATCGAAATAGGAACACAAACAAACAGGTAAAGGCCCGATCAAACGGTCACAACATTTGTCACAACATTCTCACAACTTTTGTTGTGACATGTTGTGACCATGCCCGGTCAAACGGCCACAACAACCTCACAACACTTCAAGAACAAAAGAAATGTTGAGAGGTTGTTGAGACAACGTTCAGAATGAATTCAAACTCATCACAGTATGTCACAACACCTCACAACATTGTTGAGAGGGGTGGTCAAACGGTCTCAACATCGGCTCTCGACAAATGTTGTGACCGTTTGATCGGGGCTTAATCAACAAAGCTATCAAGAAAACAAACAAGTGAAAATAAAAACAAACTCGAAACGAACAAACGAACAAACAGACAACCAACAAAACAGTCAACGTATTCTTGATATATTGCATGCTAATCCAAGATTTGAAAAATAGAGGTTTGAATTTTTCCTATACAAAAGTGTTTTTCAACGTTTTGTGGAGTTTGACATTAATCAAAGTCAAAACTGAAGGGCAAATAATATAAACAGAAAATCTCACTGAAAAGTTACAAAACTGAAATAAAAATTATCGTTAATCCTAGCCAGTGAGCTTAGTGGTGCTTTGAGCAACCCGGGACTGAAGTAACAACTGCATTATGTTTTAATCTTAGCTGCATTGATTACCTGTACTATATATTTTTTTATTTCAGTTATAACAGGGATATCGACTCTGAACGCCGACATCGTGTTTATTATCGACTGTTCTTCTAGTGTTCCTTACCGTGAGTACGGAACACAGAAATCCTTCGTTAAATCATTGACGCAGTACCTGAACATTCAACCTGGTCAGTCTCGAGTGGCACTCGTAGCGTATGGCGGTCGAGCCATGCCCGTCCTTCGGTTCGACAGTTCCCGTACTATCGTCCGATTCTACTCCGAGCTGACAAAGGCAGCATACCTCGGAGGGAACCGAAGGGTCGACACGGCGCTGAGTATAGCTTCACGTATATTTGGAAACGCGCGGGAAAATGTCCCCAAGATCGTGCTGCTGTTTATGGCGGGAAAACAGTCGCGTGTCACAGGTGCCATTTCGTTGCAAGATTCGGTTAAGCCGCTTCACCAACAAGGAGTTAGGACATTCATTTTCCATATTGGATCGGAACCGAGAATAGGAGATCTGCATTCTGCTGTCGATAGGCCCGAGAATGTCTTCACTTTCTCAAGTTTTGCTGCCATGGATGCGAGAGTACCATATGTGGCCAGGCACATCCCGTTTTACTCAGGTATTTCAATACTAGTAATACGTGACTCGCAGGTCCTCGCGAAGCTTTTGTTGCCTAGTAACGGGCACGCTGCGATTTGATCTGCAAGGTTTCCAAGAATCGCTGCAAGGTTTCTGAGAATCGCCGGACGAACGCCGTGTTTTTGCTATGCCACCGGGTTTTGGTTTCGATTGGAGTTCGCTCGTCTCCCGACATCTGTAATAAATTGTAGCGCTCTTGTACTGTTTTCCCCACTTTTCCGTCCGAATGATCTGAAACCACCTCGCTTTTGTAGGTAAAATCTTCTTCGCAATATCGGATCGGCGAATTATTTTCAGACACAAGTCTTCGCGTCTACAATGAAAACTAAGCCATATGTTGATCGTACTTTGAGAAATTCCTGAGTCGTCTTTCTTTTTCCTGTTGTTGATAATGGATTTAATAAAGCCGGGGTTTTTTTCACAAATGACCCGTATATAAATTTGTTCGATAAACAAACTTGGAGTAAAAATTGTTATTCTTCAGCAGCCGTTCCTGTTTCTACATTTACGTGTACAAAGGTTACGTCGAAAGGTTACGTCAATGTTATTAAGCAAAGAAAAGGGGGTTAAAAAAAGAACGGCCTGGATTTGAACCGAAAAAAAAAAAAAAAAAAAAAAAAAAAGAAGGACCATGTAGGATTTGAACTTACGCCCTCAATCCCGAAGATCAGATTTAAAAGTTAGCGCCTTAAGCCATTAGGCCACGAGCGCGCCGTGTGACGTCATGTCAACCCCCAACTCCACAAACAAACAATTAAATAAATAAATAAATAAATAAATAAACAAATAAATAAATAAATATGACCGTAAAGGCCACACGAGAATTGCTCTCGCGTCAGCTCTTGGGGGACAGAATTATAAACCCGCTACGCGAGGCCTTCGGCCTCGCTTCGCGAGGAATTATTTTCTTGTTATTTTTTTTCTCTCGAAGCGCTTCGAAAACAATTTGCCCCCGCGGTTACCTATCGCCTAGACTTTCTCAAAGTCCGTTTTTCGTGTTTTTCGCGTTTTCGTCGCTCGTCTCGCGACTTCGTCGCTCGCTTTCGCGACTTCGTCGCTTAAAGAAGTCGACTTGTGGCAAGTCTACCTCTCGCCTAGCCTGCGAGAGCAGACGTAATTTTCCGCTCGAGTTTCCCCGCCGAAAATTAGCGGGAAACTCGAGCCGGAAAATTACGTCTGCTCTCGCAGGCTACCTCTCGCCCTGAAAAAGCAGATGATGCTGATGTACGTTAAAGACACATAAGCTATTGATCAATTTTGTGTCTCGTCGAAACAAAATTTTCAAAACGATATGAAATTTTCACAGGATCTAATTTTTGCGAATTTCTCTGGTTTTATATGAATTCAACCGCCGGCGGTTTTCCAACGATCCGCGAAAAAATAGAGATCCCGTAATTAGATCCCGTAAAAATAAACTCCTGCGGAAACAAAAATCCCCGAAAATGTAATGTGAGAATTCCGATAATTTTTTATCCGTTTTGTTATCATCTAGTATTTAAATATTCATGATTTATTACCTGAGAGGTCATGATACTCAAGCTTTTTGTCATGATATCAGTCAGCAAAGGCCGCAACTATACCTGTCTAATAAAGAATCATGACTCAATCAAACCTTGAGTCAATAAATGTGCATAGCGCATGTGGCTGTAACTTTTGAGTCTATGGACGAAACCTTAGTGTGTGACCATTCAAAGAAAAGCCGATTGAGGTAGTACTTTCATGCGGTACTGTTTGTTTTTGACAATTTTGCAAAATAAAATTCAAGATTTCCCCCATCAATTTTGAACTTAGCACTCTTGGGTGTGAAAAGGGTTAAAAGAATATTTGCTGAATGACCTGAATTCGAAGGCTTGTCCTTGGAGGAACATGAAATTGTAAACAAAGCAAAATATCGCTTTCCAATAAAAATGTCATCGCTCTTGTATGTACTCAAATTAATCTGATAAAACTTAGACGATAAATGATAACCATGACCCAATACAAGAAGGACCTCAAGAAGCACACCGTCATCTGGATTTTTAATACCTGGTTACAAAATTGAAAGATATTTCACAAAGCACGGGTCATGTTTCATGTTACATGTGAAAAATGGAGGTGTCTAGTCTCGATCTCAGGTGTGGCCGGACACTTGAGAGAGCGGCGGAAATCGAGTCTGCTTTGCATACAGTCTTCACTTCAATCGTATTTTCAATAGTAGCAAATAAAATTCATCACCTTGTTTGGAGCGTCTAACCATCTCCGTGTAGGCTCTATAGTGTCGGGGAAAAAGATCATTTTCCTTTTATAGAGTTTTTAGTGATTTTAGTCAAAGTTCAAAGTTTCATGCTGGCTAATTTGACAGGATCCCACTGAGAGCATTGGCAATCTGGGTGACCTCAAATTTTTGAAAGAATCCAGATGCCTCGTTTGGCAAGGGCTGGGTGTTCGTGAATAATTTCATCCCTCGATATTTCGACATTTTTAGCGTTCACTTGCCACCACTTGCCGAGTTCCCGCAGCAGATGAATTAAGTCTCGAATACTCGCACGTCCTTTGCAGTTAAACCAGTTAAACAATTCCCCAAGGCAAAGAGTTTGCGAAATCTGATTGAGATGTCAAATGTTTTGAAGTGCATAATATTGCTAATAGGTAAACATTGGTGTTTATTTGTTTGCTTTGCATTTTCGTGGAATGTTTAATCGTTGTCCATTTCTTCACAGCTCTTCTGGGGCCACTCAGCCTGGCTGCAGATGTCGTTTACCTTCTCGATTCGTCCGACCCCGTCTCACCGCAACATTACACCGACCAAAAGACGTTCGTGAAACAACTGTCCCGTTATTTAAACCTGATGCCTTCTCGCTCCAGAGCCGCTGTAATCACGTACGGTTCCACGGCCACTGTGATTTCAAACTTCGGCGACACGAGCACGACACAAGAATTTCACAGCGCCGTAGACAACGCACCAATGATTGGCGGACCGCGAAGGATGGACCGAGCGATCGACTCGGCGCGAAACGTTTTTGCCAAAGCGCGACCGGCGGTCCCAAAGGTTGTGATTCTACTGACCACTGGAAATCAGCCAGCAGGGATTCAGGCGGGAGTTTTAGACGAGTCATTCGAACGTCTTTACGATCTTGGAGCACGGTTGTATGCTCTTACGATCACTTCACAGTTTATTTTATTGCCGTTGAAGGGTTCAGCTGGATCGAACTGGTTCCCGGTGAGGTCGTTTGCGGATCTGCCTGTCTATGTGTTGCCACTGGCAAGACATGTGTCTTTTGATACAGGTTTGATTTTTTGCTTTTAAAATCACACTAGTTACTTCTAGCGTAGCCTGCGTCACAGACGAACTCAACCGCCGGTAAAGTTCGGTTGAGTTTGTCTGCGACGCAGGCTATTTCTAGAAAAGAAGCGCGAGGGAAGCGCGCGCGAAAGCGGATCAAGTTCTCTCGCGGTTCTTTTCGCGCCTCTCTCATCCGTTCCGTGGAGGGGGGAGGGGGGAGGGGGGGGGACCATGTTCAGCCCTATTCTAGACTAGACACCAAAAATCCCTCTATGACCTCTTTAATTAACAATTAAAGTCGCCGTAATGTATGTTATTATTTGTATTTCCATATATGTAAGACCTCCAATTCCGAGTGTCAATTCCTACTCTAGACTAAATACTACAAACCACTGATCAGTTTCCCTAAATGATGCCCTATTCTAGACTAAAACTCTCTGATTTCTATACCCTATCCCATACTAAACTGCTTGAAAACCATACCCTTCACAGCGGCACATACCCGTATAGCTTATATATGGAAGTACCCCCCCCCCCCCCCCCCCTCCCCGGGCTCTCTCCTCCGCAGAGGCTTCTGTTGTATTCGCGTACAAGTACGCGTGGGAAGATTATAAGGCGCGCGGTGGACGACGCCCTGTCTTCTATAATCCCCTCGGGAGATTCTGCGGAGGAGCGAGCTTTCGCGCGAAGACTTCTTTGGGCATGTCCAGCCTGCGTAGCAGGCGCTGAGTGGAAGAGCGCGAGTTTTTAGGGACGCGCGCGAGAGACGAGACGCGCGTTTTCTTCCTCTCCCGCGCGCCTCTCCAACTCGCGCTTTTTATTCCAGCGCCCGCTACGCAGGCTAGATTCGCGACACTTTTAAGTGATTTCCAGGACCTCCCTGCCTTTGCTGGCTATGTTAGATTCACCAGCCAGAGGAAATGACAGCAGAATTGAAAACCTCTACCCTTTTACCCCAAAATGCACCCCACCGACCCTTACCTTCGCGAGGCTCTGCAAGGCGCGTATTCTAGTAATTTTGATATGATAATCTACTTTTTGTGATCTGACAGCTGCTCTTGGTCCGTACGAGTTTGTTGCTGACGTGATCTTTATGCTCGACTCCTCGTCACGCGTCACGCCAGATGAATACATGAAGGAGAAGGAATTTGTCAAATTAATAGCAAGGTATCTCAATATCACGCCAGGAAGGTCACGTGGTTCCGTCATCATTTTCAGTACTGATGCAACTCCTATCTTGTCCTTTGATGGCTACCGGACCATGTCCGGCTTCAATTCAATCATCGACAGAGCCTCACAGCTGAGTGGAACGAGGAGGATCGACCGTGCATTTGGTGCTGCCGCAACCTTGTTTCGAAACGCTAGACCAGCTGCTCGCAAGGTATCATACGTACTGACCTTTATCTTATGTACACCAGGGAACTAAACGTGGGAGACACGGTGGCCAAATGGTTGGTGCGTTGGACTCAGGTCGAGCGGTCCAGGTTCCAGCCCTGGCCGGGGTCACTGTGGTGTGTTCCTGGGCAAGACACTTTCTGCCTCTCTCTACCAGGAGTATAAATGGGTACCGGCGAACTTTTAGGGCAACCAAACAAAATGCCGAGGGGTAACCTGGCGCCTAGCATCCCACCCAGGGGGAGTAGCAATACTCCTAGACGGCTTCATGTTACGTAAACCGGGATACGCTCCGGCAGTGTGGACCAGTTTGTCTCCGAATGGCTTTACCTTAGGGTACTAAACTCCTTTCGTAGAGTTGTAACGTGGGGAGGGGTGGTGCGTCAGGTTTTTTGTCAAAAGCGGGGAAAAATTCCGTTACATTTGGCCTGAATGGAGCAATGCCGCTGGATGGGGTATCATTAAGAGATGTTTTTCCTTGAGGAGGGTATAAACAATTCTGTGTTTGAGATACGGATTCATCACCTATCACCTTCCGCACACCGGTCGGACGCTCTACAACTGAGACTCGTGGGAGCTTAGATCATATAACTAGGCCACATATAACCTAATTATGTAGCTCAGTGGTAGAGCGTCCGACAGGTGTGTGGAAGGTCATAGGTTCGACCCCTGTTAGGGGAACTCGTGATTCTGTGTCCGAGTAGCTTGTGTCACTGACTGAATAATATATTTCTTACTAAAGATATTGTTCCTTCAAAAACGTAGCGTTTCATAAAACCACCCATGGGTTACTTTAAAAAACAGTGCAAACCATAATATGCCTTTATTGTCCTTTGCCTTAGATTGCAATATTACTTACTGGTGGAAGACAGTCTCCAGATGGAGGCTCCTTGGAGGACGCTGTGCAACTGATGAGAAACCGTGACGTCACAACGTACGTCATATCCATAGGCGATCGATCGGATGTTCCCGTACAGAGACCGGAGGATTTGTTCCATGTGACGTCGTATAGTAATCTTCCACACCAGGTGCAATCCATTGCCAGGAACATAACCCAACCAAGAGGTATGGCAATAAGTGACGGATTCATTAATTTCTACATACAGTCAAACCTCTTTTAAGCGGCCCACTATTAAACTCCCGGAAATCGCTTCCCATACTTACTGTAAACTTGTCATTAAGACAAATATTTGGTCCCTGTTGTTCTAAGGATGGAAAACGCTCTTCAATCACGCACTATCCAGTGGATTACTGTTAACAAAACTGCGCTATCCATCGGATAATTATTCATCTCAGCTCGTGGATAACTAATTTATATAGCGCTTATCCATCACTGTTCTAAACGCTTTACAAAGGTATAATGCGTGCAAACCACATAAAAGGTAAAAAATTACTTAATGAATTTAATTAATTACTAAATAAATAATGGAATATTTGTTTCCAAAGAATTTCGTGGTAATAAGTTTCTTCTTTTGCAACAGTGACAACACTAGCACCACCAACGACGACGCCCACAACACCGCCAGGTATTTATGTTGAAGCAGCCTATCCCAGAGGTTTTCTTACTTCTTTCTTCTAGAGTGAAAAAACGCCTGTGACGAGTCAAAATGCACAGTCCGAGACTCGCTTTCACTGCTTCGGGGCTCAAATTCAATTGAGAACGACACGAAAGAAAACCTCTGGGACCAGGCCAATCACCGTGCTGAAGTTGTTTTCGACCGCCATGCATTTCCTGATTGACGGCTGTCGAGTTAATCAAAATTGTATCTTTTTTTTTCAAGATCCTTGCAAAACGGAGGGCTGCAATGCTCCATACAATGTCGGCTGCCGAGTAGTGAACAATAGGGCACGGTGTATTTGTCCTACTTGTCCCAATATACTGAAGCCCGTATGTGCATCGGATGACGTACAAGATCTGAGCGAGTGCCAACTGAGACAACAGGCTTGTGGGATGGATATCACTGTTACTGTTGCAAAGCAGGCACCTTGTGGTACGTGTTTGTTCTTTTTATGACATTTTATTTGTTGTTATTTACTTACTGCGCCTTTCAATGGTCGGATCGTCGGAAATTTTGAAAAGATCTTCAAAAGGTTAACTATAACCATAAACTCTTACGGTGGTAATGTTAGGCCTAGTTCAGACGCCGTACTTTACATGAGCCGAATCGAATTCGAATTTAGGCCGACCCAAATTAATTAATTGAGACCGACTGAATTGATTCAGACGCCGAGCTTAATTCAGCCGAACTTAATTTAATACGAACAAATTGCTGTTATATTGATTATAATAATTCATGCATTTGTTTCGGCTCGTGTGAAGTTCGGCGTCTGAATCAAAGCTGGTCCACAGCCGTTATTCCCGGCTGAGCCAGGCGGGAAGAATGGCTGAGCCGATCCGAATTCAATCAGCCGTTCCGAATTGATTCAGACGCCGTACTTACACATGAACTTAATTAATTCATCGGATTCGATTCGGCTCATTTGAAGTACGGCGTCTGAACTGGGCCTTAGATAAAAGGCTCTAAACCCGTTTCTCTCCATCCGGAATCTGGATCAGGGCAACTTGAAGGCTAGTACTCTTTACAATTCCCAGAAGAATGATGTTGTCCTGTTAAATGAAGAATGTGCAAGTTTTGAATATCTGTTACGTTTTTTATCAGATAAAGAATGTCACCCCGTTGTGGATATCGCTTTTATCATTGACTCATCTGGAAGTATTGGTCGCACGAATTGGAAAAGAATGAAGCGATTCATCAAAGCGTTGGTCAGCAAACTTGACGTGAGCCCTTCTGCCACACATATAGCAGCTGTAGCATACAGTACAAATCCCAAAGTGGAGATGAGGTTCAACAACGTGCAGAGTACGAATGAGGTTATTGGAAAAGTTGGTGGAATGCTTTGGCAGCGTGGTTTTACCTACACTGACAAAGCACTTAAGCTGGCAGACAGTGACCTTTTTCAGGCTTCTAACGGGATGAGATCTAACGTACCGAAGGTAAGTCGGAGCCATTTGACACAAGAGGCCTTCATTCGCCTTCCATACGGTTCATTTCATGTGTCGAGCACTGCTTGAGAAATCGTACCAATTAATTGTTGTGATATTTAATGTAGATGGCCGTTGTGATCACAGACGGGAAGCAAACCACAGATGGAAATTACACTAGACTTTCAGAGGCTTCGCGAGGAATGAAAAACAAAGGAGTTATTGTGTATGCTCTTGGAGTTGGTAGTGGGGCAGATCGAGCAGAGCTGGAAGAGATTGCATCCAGGATAGACTACGTTTCGATATCCCCTTCATTTAAAGATCTTCTAAGTATCTCGTCAGCGATAAGAAGACTGTTTTGTAATGGTAAGTACATTTGGCGTCATTCATCTTACTCAGGGGCACCAAACGAAGAAATTCTACTTGAATGTCGTTTTTCTGTATGTTTTCCCATATCCAGTCGGGGGAAAAGTACCAGTTGATGGCGAAATCCCGCCTCCGAGACCGGACTGAGCCCGCGGTGTTCGTCCCCGAACGAAGTTGCTAAGCAACATGACGTATTTGCTGGCGGGATTGCTTTCGGAGTACTCGTGAGTGCTCACGATAGTTTCTGATTGGGTAAAAAGATTCGGGAACTCTTCGAGGGCTTCCACGAAGATTTGCCAAAACCGGCACTTGTTCCGGACTGTATCGTTTAGGGCCTTTTAAAGGGATATTTGTGTAAACTAACAAAGCTTGATCTGTTAAGATTCTTTAGCTGAATATTAAAATGGCGAATTTAATTACGAGCTGTTGTTGCCTCTCCATTCTCGTACCCAAAACTAAAATAACAGGCATTTAATTTCCTTCATAATCAAAGTTCTACAGTGGCATTTCACTAAACAAAACTTTTCATCACACTTTTATCCGAATATCTAAGGCACTTACAGAACATTCAGAACTGATTCGTTGGGTGCCTTGGTTACTATCAATAGCATGCAGTAATTAGCTCATTTGGCACAAACATTGTCACAAAGTCAGTTTCGTGGTCATTACTACATTGCGGATAAGGATTTCGCAATTTATTGTCAGGTTCACGTTTATATTTCCAATGAAATAAGAGTGTGATCAGCCTGTCATGATACAGCATTTTCCTTTGTAACAATCCGGGCTTTCTTGAGAATCAGTTTCGCCATCTTTTTTGCCATTTCTTGCACAATAACGTGACATTCTACATATTATCGCGAACTCGTCTTCAGACATGGCAAACGTCGTCGACGAAACAGCTCGTAGCATTCTGGAGAAGTATTCATATACAGGCCAGTGCGAACTATTTGTCTTGTTAATACCGTCATGTGTGGAATAGCATCTGGAAAAGCATACGGGCTCCATGACTATCAACTATACATTCTGTTTTCTTTGTAGCTCCATACCTTTAGCCATCGAATACAGCGGTCTCTCGTCGCTTCCAGCCGATTGGAGCGTTTATCGCAGGCTACCCTTGACACAAATAACCGTAACAATTTTTCAAATAATGGTTGGAGTAACCATGTACATGTATATTTTTCAACAGTGCCAACACCAGCACCACCAACAACAACCCCATTGCCAGGTATTTATGCTTATTGTTTTGTTAACTTCTTGATTCTAGCCATGGATGGCGAGTCCATCAAACATTGAAACTGTATTACGTTCTCCGCAGATCCTTGCACGACGGAAGGCTGCAATGCTCCATACAATGTCGGCTGTCGAGTAGTGAACAATAAGGCACGGTGTATTTGTCCTACTTGTCCCACTATACTGAAACCCGTATGTGCATCGGATGATGTACAGGATCTGAGCGAGTGCCATCTGAGACAACAGGCTTGTGGGATGGATATCGATGTTAATGTTGCAAAGCAGGCACCATGTGGTACGTTATTCAGTTATGATATCATTTGTTGTTACTGACAGACTGACTGACTGACTGACTGACTGACTGACTGACTGACTGACTGACTGACTGACCGACCGACCGACCTACTGCGCCTTTCAAAAACATGCGAACTCTGCTCTATCAGCGGTTACGTTTTTCGCTGCCGTCAGTCATCTTTGCGGACGTTTCAGGAAACAGAAATTCACTACAACGGGCTCACCCTGGTCACTTTTACATGGGGCATCACGAGGCCGGAGTGTCCAAGGCTCTAAACCCGTATCTCTCCAACCGGAATCTGAATAGCTACCATTAGAATCCCCAGAAGATTTATGTTTTCCTGTTAAATTAAACATGTGCAAGTTTTGAATATCTATTACGTTTTTTATCAGACAAAGAATGTCACGCCGTTGTGGACATCGCTTTTATCATTGACTCATCTGGAAGTATTGGTCGCACGAATTGGGAAAGAATGAAGCGATTCATCAAGGCATTGATCAGCAAACTTGACGTTAGTCCTTCTGCCACACATATAGCAGCTGTAGCATACAGTACAAATCCCAAAGTGGAGATGACGTTCAACAACGTGCAGAGTACGAATGAGGTTGTTGGAAAAGTTGGTGGAATGCTTTGGCAGCGTGGTTTTACCTACACTGACAAAGCACTTCAGCTGGCAGACAGTGACCTTTTTTCAGGCTTCTAACGGAATGAGATCTAACGTACCGAAGGTAAGTCGGAGCCATTTGACACAAGAGGCCTTCATTCACCTTCCATACTGTTCATTTCATGTGTCGAGCACTGCTTGAGAAAGCATACCAATTAATTGTTGTGATATTTAATGTACATGTAGATGGCCGTTGTGATCACAGACGGGAAGCAAACCACAGATGGAAATTACACTAGACTTTCAGAGGCTTCGCAAGGAATGAAAAACAAAGGAGTTATTGTGTATGCTCTCGGAGTTGGCAGTGGGGCAGATCGAGCAGAGCTGGAAGAGATTGCATCCAGAACAGGCTACGTGTCGATATCCCCTTCATTTAAAGATCTTCTAAATATCTCGTCAGCGATAAGAAGGCTGTTTTGTAATGGTAAGTATTTGGCGTCATTAATCTTACTCAGGGGCACCAAACGAAGAAATTCTACTTGAATGTTGTTTTTCTGTTTCCCATATCGTTTAGGGCCTTTTCCAGTGAAGAGCGCCCTACCGTTGCCAATAGACAAAGTTTTTGATTTATTTTTGACCACTTTTTGACATCTTTTTGACGACATTCTGATGGCTTTCGTTTCAACTGGCCAATCAAGATGCAAGAACTATGAGAGGCGGAGATGTCAAGCTCCATGTTCGCGTTCTGACAATTGACATCTCCTCCTTCCACAGTTCTTGCAATTTGATTTGCTACTTTAAATGGAAGCCATCACAAAGGTTTCAAAAAGATGACAAAAAGCTGTCAAAATTAATCTGTCGAGTGGAAACGATAGGGCGGTCTTTACTGTAAAGGGATATTTGTGTAAACTAAATGTGTGTAGACTAACTTGATCTGTTGTTGTTGCCTCTCCGAAATTCTTAGCTGGCCATACTCGTACCCAAAATCAAAATAACAGGCATTTATTTTCCTTTATAATCAAAGTTCTTGGTGACATTTCACTAAAGAAAACTTATAAATTAAAAAAATGTTAATAGATATTCAAACCTCCGCGGAGCTCCCCTTGACATAGCCATCGAATACAGCGGTCTCTCAACGCGTCCGGCTGATTGGGACGTTTATAGCAGGCTATCCTTGACACAAATAACCGTAACAATGTTTCCAATGGTTGGAGTAACAATGTATCTTTTTCAACAGTGCCAACACAAGCACCACCAACAACAACCCCATTGCCAGGTATTTATGCTTATTGTTTTGTTAACTTCTTGATTCTAGCCATGTCATCGAGTCCATCAAACATCGAAACTGTATTACGTTTTCCGCAGATCCTTGCAAGACGGAGGGCTGCAATGCTCCATACAATGTCGGCTGTCGGGTAGTGAACAATAAAGCACAGTGTATTTGTCCTACTTGTCCCAATATACTGAAACCCGTATGTGCATCGGATGATGTACAGGATCTGAGCGAGTGCCAACTGAGACAACAGGCTTGTGGGATGGATATCGGTGTTACTGTTGCAAAGCAGGCACCTTGTGGTACGTGTTTGTTCTTTTTATGACATTTCATTTTTTGCTATTTACTTACTGCGACTTTCGACATGCGAACTCTGCTCAATCAACGGTTACGTTTTCGCTTCCGTCGATCATCTTAGCGGACGTCATGCAGGCACCATGTGGAACCTTATTCAGTTATGATATTCATTTGTTGTTACTGACTGACTGACTGACTGACTGACTGACTGACTGACTGACTGACTGACTGACTGACTGACTGACTGACTGACTGACTGACTGACTGACTGACCTACTGCGCCTTTCAATAACATGCGCACTCTGCTCTATCAGCGGTTGCGTTTTCGCTGCCTCCAGTCATCTTTGCGGACGTTTCAGGAAACAGAAATTCACTACAACGGGCTCACCCTGGTCACTTTTACATGGGGCATCACGAGGCCGGAGTGTCCAAGGCTCTAAACCCGTATCTCTCCAACCGGAATCTGAATAGCTACCATTAGAATCCCCAGAAGATTTATGTTTTCCTGTTAAATTAAACATGTGCAAGTTTTGAATATCTATTACGTTTTTTATCAGACAAAGAATGTCACGCCGTTGTGGACATCGCTTTTATCATTGACTCATCTGGAAGTATTGGTCGCACGAATTGGGAAAGAATGAAGCGATTCATCAAGGCATTGATCAGCAAACTTGACGTTAGTCCTTCTGCCACACATATAGCAGCTGTAGCATACAGTACAAATCCCAAAGTGGAGATGACGTTCAACAACGTGCAGAGTACGAATGAGGTTGTTGGAAAAGTTGGTGGAATGCTTTGGCAGCGTGGTTTTACCTACACTGACAAAGCACTTCAGCTGGCAGACAGTGACCTTTTTCAGGCTTCTAACGGAATGAGATCTAACGTACCGAAGGTAAGTCGGAGCCATTTGACACAAGAGGCCTTCATTCACCTTCCATACTGTTCATTTCATGTGTCGAGCACTGCTTGAGAAAGCATACCAATTAATTGTTGTGATATTTAATGTACATGTAGATGGCCGTTGTGATCACAGACGGGAAGCAAACCACAGATGGAAATTACACTAGACTTTCAGAGGCTTCGCAAGGAATGAAAAACAAAGGAGTTATTGTGTATGCTCTCGGAGTTGGCAGTGGGGCAGATCGAGCAGAGCTGGAAGAGATTGCATCCAGAACAGGCTACGTGTCGATATCCCCTTCATTTAAAGATCTTCTAAATATCTCGTCAGCGATAAGAAGGCTGTTTTGTAATGGTAAGTATTTGGCGTCATTAATCTTACTCAGGGGCACCAAACGAAGAAATTCTACTTGAATGTTGTTTTTCTGTTTTCCCATATCGTTTAGGGCCTTTTCCAGTGAAGAGCGCCCTACCGTTGCCAATAGACAAAGTTTTTGATTTATTTTTGACCACTTTTTGACATCTTTTTGACGACATTCTGATGGCTTTCGTTTCAACTGGCCAATCAAGATGCAAGAACTATGAGAGGCGGAGATGTCAAGCTCCATGTTCGCGTTCTGACAATTGACATCTCCTCCTTCCACAGTTCTTGCAATTTGATTTGCTACTTTAAATGGAAGCCATCACAAAGGTTTCAAAAAGATGACAAAAAGCTGTCAAAATTAATCTGTCGAGTGGAAACGATAGGGCGGTCTTTACTGTAAAGGGATATTTGTGTAAACTAAATGTGTGTAGACTAACTTGATCTGTTGTTGTTGCCTCTCCGAAATTCTTAGCTGGCCATACTCGTACCCAAAATCAAAATAACAGGCATTTATTTTCCTTTATAATCAAAGTTCTTGGTGACATTTCACTAAAGAAAACTTATAAATTAAAAAAATGTTAATAGATATTCAAACCTCCGCGGAGCTCCCCTTGACATAGCCATCGAATACAGCGGTCTCTCAACGCGTCCGGCTGATTGGGACGTTTATAGCAGGCTATCCTTGACACAAATAACCGTAACAATGTTTCCAATGGTTGGAGTAACAATGTATCTTTTTCAACAGTGCCAACACAAGCACCACCAACAACAACCCCATTGCCAGGTATTTATGCTTATTGTTTTGTTAACTTCTTGATTCTAGCCATGTCATCGAGTCCATCAAACATCGAAACTGTATTACGTTTTCCGCAGATCCTTGCAAGACGGAGGGCTGCAATGCTCCATACAATGTCGGCTGTCGGGTAGTGAACAATAAAGCACAGTGTATTTGTCCTACTTGTCCCAATATACTGAAACCCGTATGTGCATCGGATGATGTACAGGATCTGAGCGAGTGCCAACTGAGACAACAGGCTTGTGGGATGGATATCGGTGTTACTGTTGCAAAGCAGGCACCTTGTGGTACGTGTTTGTTCTTTTTATGACATTTCATTTTTTGCTATTTACTTACTGCGACTTTCGACATGCGAACTCTGCTCAATCAACGGTTACGTTTTCGCTTCCGTCGATCATCTTAGCGGACGTCATGCAGGCACCATGTGGAACCTTATTCAGTTATGATATTCATTTGTTGTTACTGACTGACTGACTGACTGACTGACTGACTGACTGACTGACTGACTGACTGACTGACTGACTGACTGACTGACTGACTGACCTACTGCGCCTTTCAATAACATGCGCACTCTGCTCTATCAGCGGTTGCGTTTTCGCTGCCTCCAGTCATCTTTGCGGACGTTTCAGGAAACAGAAATTCACTACAACGGGCTCACCCTGGTCACTTTTACATGGGGCATCACGAGGCCGGAGTGTCCAAGGCTCTAAACCCGTATCTCTCCAACCGGAATCTGAATAGCTACCATTAGAATCCCCAGAAGATTTATGTTTTCCTGTTAAATTAAACATGTGCAAGTTTTGAATATCTATTACGTTTTTTATCAGACAAAGAATGTCACGCCGTTGTGGACATCGCTTTTATCATTGACTCATCTGGAAGTATTGGTCGCACGAATTGGGAAAGAATGAAGCGATTCATCAAGGCATTGATCAGCAAACTTGACGTTAGTCCTTCTGCCACACATATAGCAGCTGTAGCATACAGTACAAATCCCAAAGTGGAGATGACGTTCAACAACGTGCAGAGTACGAATGAGGTTGTTGGAAAAGTTGGTGGAATGCTTTGGCAGCGTGGTTTTACCTACACTGACAAAGCACTTCAGCTGGCAGACAGTGACCTTTTTCAGGCTTCTAACGGAATGAGATCTAACGTACCGAAGGTAAGTCGGAGCCATTTGACACAAGAGGCCTTCATTCACCTTCCATACTGTTCATTTCATGTGTCGAGCACTGCTTGAGAAAGCATACCAATTAATTGTTGTGATATTTAATGTACATGTAGATGGCCGTTGTGATCACAGACGGGAAGCAAACCACAGATGGAAATTACACTAGACTTTCAGAGGCTTCGCAAGGAATGAAAAACAAAGGAGTTATTGTGTATGCTCTCGGAGTTGGCAGTGGGGCAGATCGAGCAGAGCTGGAAGAGATTGCATCCAGAACAGGCTACGTGTCGATATCCCCTTCATTTAAAGATCTTCTAAATATCTCGTCAGCGATAAGAAGGCTGTTTTGTAATGGTAAGTATTTGGCGTCATTAATCTTACTCAGGGGCACCAAACGAAGAAATTCTACTTGAATGTTGTTTTTCTGTTTTCCCATATCGTTTAGGGCCTTTTCCAGTGAAGAGCGCCCTACCGTTGCCAATAGACAAAGTTTTTGATTTATTTTTGACCACTTTTTGACATCTTTTTGACGACATTCTGATGGCTTTCGTTTCAACTGGCCAATCAAAATGCATGAACTATGAGAGGCGGAGATGTCAAGCTCCATGTTCGCGTTCTGACAATTGACATCTCCTCCTTCCACAGTTCTTGCAATTTGATTTGCTACTTTAAATGGAAGCCATCACAAAGGTTTCAAAAAGATGACAAAAAGCTGTCAAAATTAATCTGTCGAGTGGAAACGATAGGGCGGTCTTTACTGTAAAGGGATATTTGTGTAAACTAAATGTGTGTAGACTAACTTGATCTGTTGTTGTTGCCTCTCCGAAATTCTTAGCTGGCCATACTCGTACCCAAAATCAAAATAACAGGCATTTATTTTCCTTTATAATCAAAGTTCTTGGTGACATTTCACTAAAGAAAACTTATAAATTGAAAAAGGTTGATAGATATTCAAACCTCCGCGGAGCTCCCCTTGACATAGCCATCGAATACAGCGGTCTCTCAACGCGTCCGGCTGATTGGGACGTTTATAGCAGGCTATCCTTGACACAAATAACCGTAACAACGTTTTCCAATGGTTGGAGTAACAATGTATCTTTTTCAACAGTGCCAACACAAGCACCACCAACAACAACCCCATTGCCAGGTATTTATGCTTAGTGTTTTGTTAACTTCTTGATTCTAGCCCTGTCATCGATGGATGGAGTCCATCAAACATTGAAACTGTATTGCATTTTTTTTTTTATTTAAACAATATTTTTTCTCAACATTTGCTCTAAGAGCAGATGCTCATCTAGAGAGCTTACGTTGCATTGCATTTTCCGCAGATCCTTGCAAGACGGAGGGATGCAATGCTCCATACAATGTCGGCTGTCGGGTAGTGAACAATACAGCACAGTGTATTTGTCCTACTTGTCCCAATATACTGAAGCCCGTATGTGCATCGGATGATGTACAGGATCTGAGCACATGCCATCTGAGACAACAGGCTTGTGGGATGGATATCGATGTTAATGTTGCAAAGCAGGCACCATGTGGTACGTTTGTTATCCATTATTTGCATATTTACTAAACCATTCATCATACCTTTAATACCATTGTTTTCGTTATGTTGCTGTTTTTGTGTTAGTAGTTAGTTATTGTTGTTGTTGTTGTTGTTGTTGTCGCTGTTGTCGTTCTATTCATTTTTACTAGACCTATTTAGTTCGGTTGGTTTGTTGCCCCATTTCAAACCATGTGACGTTACTCTAGAAAATTGTTTAATCATATTCACGTGTATATGAATGAATAATGTTTAGATAGATCAAGGAACAATTTGCGTGGTCTGAAATTGAACAACAAACAGACCAAGCTATAAATATGTATGTTATTTCTCTTCCTCTTTACAATTAAACTATTTATGCATTTTTTTGTTTCTTCTTAACTTTTTGATACATTCTTTTAGACAAAGAATGTCACGCCATTGTGGATATCGCTTTTATCATTGACTCATCTGGAAGTATTGGCCGCACGAATTGGGAAAGAATGAAGCGATTCATCAAAGCATTGGTCAGCAAACTTGACGTTAGCCCTTCTGCTACACACATAGCAGCTGTATCATACAGTAGCTATCCCGAAGTGGTTATCAGGTTCAAAGACGTTCAGGGTACAGACCGTGGTAATCGAGTACTGGATGCAATGCGTTGGCAACGTGGCCTCACCTACACTGACAGAGCTCTCCTGCTTGCAGACAATGTTCTGTTTCAGACGTCAGAAGGGATGAGACCAAATGTAGCGAAGGTAAATATATTTTGACGTAATGGTCTACATAGCGCAAGAATACATTGTGACATACTGGTATCTGTTTTTATAGTTCGCCAATCAGTGATCTGTTTCCAACTGCCAACGGCATGAGATTAAAGGAACCGAAGGTTGTTAAAAGGGTATTCAGTCGTAAGCCTGATTGACTTTTTTTGGCGCTGCATACTTTTTCCTCGTGAAACTTAATCTGCTCACTTGCGTTTAACAGTGATTTATCATTGCAAATATCCTAAGTGAACTATAATAATAATATTAATTATATTATGAGCTGTGATTCTGTGGTCGCACCCATTAATGGAATTTTCCTATACCTAAGGGTTAGTTATACTCAGTCACTTTAAGTATGTAGTCCTTAGGGGCCAATAGCTCGGAATGAAGGAGTGCGCTGGTACTATTGACGTCTTGACGCCTTGTTGTCAAGAAGGAAGAGCACTTTAAGTATGTTCAATTTGACTATTTGACATGGGTGGTTTTCATGATGGTATTTTCTATAGTTGGCCATTGTGATCACAGACGGAAAGCAGACAACAACATCATCGTACACTAGACTTTCAGAGGCTTCGCGAGGAATGAAGAACAAAGGAGTCATTGTTTATGCTGTTGGAGTTGGGAGTGGCGCCGATCGAGCTGAGCTGCAAGAGATTGCATCCGGGTCGGAGTATGTTTTCACATCAGCATCATTTAAAGAACTACAGAATATCGCTCCAGGGATAAGAAAGCGCTTGTGCGAAGGTAAGGGACGTGCAAAGTGTTAAACGCGTAGCGATATAATAAATTATACCACAAAGGTTCTTCCGTCCAACACATGATATGTTTTTCCTTTTTTCGCTTATTTTTTTGTCAACTTGGAGTTCATAGGAGGATTTTACCGCCATTTGACATCTTAAAACACCGAACTGTTGGAGCATCAGTGCCTCGTCAGAACAAATCGCAGTTTATGACGGAGGACTCACGATCACAACATCAGCTCGTGTGGTGTTTAATTACCTTTTTATTTTGTCGTATATGCAGCCCGACAATTATGTTAGAAAAACTTTTCTTCTTCATTCATTTTATGCTGAAAGAAAGGAAAATTTGATTTTAGTCCGAAGTTTTCTGCTTTTTCCACAGTTCCTATCCAAGCACCGAAAGTAACGCCTACACCAATGCCAGGTAATTACGCTGAGTTTATGATATTATAGTGGAACCCCAATATAACTAGATGCCAAATAACGAATTTGTTGGAAAACGACCCAAATCTTCATTACATCGGGATTTGGCTAATAATTATTTTGCCTTAAAATTAAACAGTGTTACGTTGAACCACTCAGCATTTGGTTTAATCGTGCAATTACTATCCGTATTTAAACGATAAATGGAATATAATAGGATTAACGGATTTCCATCTCTGTTGATCTGTTTCGCATTCAACTTCAGGCGCGTGATGACATTTATTCCTTATATCGATTGTGCTTCTGGATTGTGTTCGTTATAGGAAATTTATTTCACAAAATAAATGATTTTATGTACGTTGTTACACATTAGTCATCTCCCAGCTTCCGGTTAGGGGACTTCCTGTCATCCGGGATATTGCGTAATGGAATCTTAAGCGAGTTGAGCCTGGTTACAAATCCTCTTTCGCTGAAATTCTCAACGAGTGAAGGCAATTTTTTCCTCCCTCCGCACCCCCTTTTTCTATCATCGTCATGTCAGGGCGGCGGTTTCTCCCTCACCTTTGCTGGGATAATACTTTGTATGTTGGGATAATTTGAGCTTTCTATGCTCCTTAGCAAAATAAACGGCCACACCTGTGGCCAAAATATTCCCACATCGGGATGTTGTGTTATTGCCCAGCAAACAGAGCTCAGCCAAAGCAACACACCCATATTTTATAAATGCATTGGAATAAATTTAGAAGGAACAAGATACATAAAACGGGGATTTCGTTATACCGGGATTCGTTTTATCGGAGTTCTGTTCCATACATTTACTTTGGCCGGGTGGAAGAATATCGTTCGTTATACCGGGGACGTCGTTATAAAGGTGTGCGTTATATCGGGGTTGCACTGTATTTAGTTACTTTAACTTAATCCCAGTTCCTTCTTAGAGACCACTGAGACGTTAAAACGTATCTTTTGCACATTTTGCAGATCCTTGTCAGACCACGGGTTGCAGTACTCCATTCAATCTCGGATGCCGAGTAGTGGACAATAAAGCACAGTGTATTTGCCCTACTTGTCCCACCATACGAAGTCCTGTGTGTGCATCGGATGAAGTACAGGATCTCAGCGAATGTCATCTGAAAAGTCAAGCTTGTGTGGGAAATATAACTGTTTCTGTTGCAAAGCAGGGACCATGCGGTGTGTTTCTTATTCATTGATTCCATTCTACACGTTGATATACATGTATAAGTAACCATCTAGCACGCAATTGTTAATTTGTTTTATTATTTTACGGTTTGTTGTTTTTACTGTACGAATCAAAAACGCGTGAACACTTTGATTTAACTTTGACATGATCAAACTGCAAGAAGAATAGTCAGGAAACTCAAATTTACACTTTGTTTTGCAGAAAAGCTTTGCAAAAATAACAATAAAATAAACTCAGGAAAAAAATAGACCAATTTTAGGCAAAGGAAAATCCAAGCTTGAATCAAAGTGCTCACGCTTTTCTGATTCGCACAGTAATAAGCTTCCTGTTGTTGTTGTTGTTGTTGTTGTTGTTTTGGTTTGTTTTCTTACTGACGATCACCGATTTCTTGTGACATTTTTTACTGAAACAGATAAAGAATGCCTTTCCGCCGTGGACATCGCTTTTATCGTTGACTCATCTGGTAGCATTGGGCGCAGCAATTGGGAAAGAATGAAACGATTCCTTAAAGCATTGGTCAGCAAACTTGACGTTAGCTCTTCTGCCACACATGTAGCAGTTGTATCATACAGTACCTATCCCCAAGTGGTAATGCGGTTCAGAAACTTTCAGGGCACGGACCATATTAATCGAGTACTTGATGCAATGCGTTGGCAGCGTGGTTTTACCTACACTGACAAAGCTCTCCAGCTTGCAGACAGTGATCTGTTTCAGACTACTAACGGCATGAGATTGAAGGAACCAAAGGTAATCAGGCTTGTATAGAGGGTAGTTTAAAGGTGTTTCACTCAAAAGCCGCGAATTGACCTTTTGGCGTGAAATATGAAATGACTGCTTTGAGCAGTGATTTATCATAAAATTATCCATTAATCGAGTTTTGAGTTTGTCGTTGACTGCGATTTCGTGTGCTGTCACCCGTCAATATCATAAGAATGAAGAGATCATAGAATGGATAAAATGTAAAATGGTAATTCTATTTACCTTAGTATAGCGCATTTATTACGTCCAAATGCGCCTTACAATTCAACTCAGGGGTGAGATCGGACGTCAGCTTGTAAGGGAGCCTATTGCATCCGCTATCAGTCCATTCATGATCTCAACATTCAACCCACCCAACCCATGAATACGTATGAACAGGCCAGACCACAACACCGGGGACTACATTCCCTACTCTTTTTGAACGGTGATGTGGGCTTTTTAATATCTTCTACCAATTAATTTAGTATGAGAAAATGTAGGAGACAAGGCCAACGGCTTAACTGACGTAACCGCCCATTGACGCAATCATCTGAACTGAGAAAATGACCGTTTTTATTTTCCGTGATTTGGACCCTTCCCCCCTCCCCTCGCATAATTTAACTGTAAATAACTGTCAATAGTTAGACAGAATTTTCGTATTCATTGACATTGTTGCAGAAACCATGTCAAAATGGCGTCTAGTTATCTTCGTTTAATGCAACTTAGATTCAGCCACATTGGAATCCTTAGTGGCGAATAGGTCGCTTGCACTTTTTGATGTTCCAATTTGACATGGGTGGTTTTCACAATGGTATTTCCTATAGTTGGCCATTGTGATCACAGACGG
The DNA here is from genome assembly GCA_029204205.1 of Desmophyllum pertusum. Taxonomy (NCBI): domain Eukaryota; kingdom Metazoa; phylum Cnidaria; class Anthozoa; order Scleractinia; family Caryophylliidae; genus Desmophyllum; species Desmophyllum pertusum. The sequence goes on from MU826354.1 coordinate 806,071, forward strand.
AAAGCAGACAACAACACAATCGTACACTAGACTTTCAGAGGCTTCGCGAGGAATGAAAAACAAAGGAGTTATTGTGTATGCTGTTGGAGTTGGGAGTGGCGCCAATCGAACAGAGCTGCAAGAGATTGCATCTGGGTCGGAGTACGTTTACACTTCAGCATCATTCAAAGAACTACAGAACATCGCTCCAGGAATAAGAAAGCGCTTGTGCGAAGGTGAGGTGTATATTGAAACATTTATTGCATTAACTAGTGTACTAGAGATCGTTAGGTGGAAAGACGTGTTCAACGTAGACGACCTCCAGTCCGGTGCTGTACCAACTGAGCTATGCAGCCAACACATTGGGAGCAGGTCAAAATCAGAGTTCATAATTATGTTACCCGTGGGATGAATAAAGTAAGAAGTGATGTCTCAGGGCAAACCAGGATTCGAATTGTTCGTAAAATATTTCAATACCATACTCCAAGTGAATCTAACATTTCCCTGTCCGATCCACTTTATTATGAAAGAATGGAACATTTGGGTATAACTAACAGATTTTGTTCTTCTTTGCCACCGAAAGTGACCCCTACACCAACAACGCCAGTAGATCCTTGCGAGAGTACGAGCTGTAATGCTCCATACAATCTCGGCTGTCGAGTGGTGAACAATACTGCACAATGTATGTGTCCTACTTGTCCCAATATACGGAGGACAGTTTGTGCATCGGATGGTGTACAGGATTTCAGCGTATGTCATCTGAAAAGACAAGCTTGCCGCGGAGATATAGCTGTTGCTGTTGCGAAGCAGGGACCATGTGGTAAGTCTGTTATTCACCTTTGGTGATTTGTGCATCAATTTCGTGTAAACGAGGCTTGCTTGTGAATTTGATCAACTGATGTAATCATCCATAAGTCCTATTGAAATGTTGGTATTTCCTTGGTACATAAAGAATAAAGGTTAATCCGAGTAATTGCATTGTGTCTTGCACATGTACTTGGTACATGATGATCTTTGGGTATGTTACTTTGATTTCGAACAGCCATCTAACACTACAATGTTATCTATCTTTAAGCATACTAAGAAGCATCAGTACCGTATTGTTTTCCAATAACAACAATAATAACACTAAGCACGTATTCATCGTTCTCGACACTTCTTTAACAGATAAAGAATGTCACGCCGTTGTGGATATCGCTTTTATCATTGACTCATCTGGAAGTATTGGGCGCAGCAATTGGGAAAGATTGAAACGATTCGTCAAGGCATTGGTCAGCAAACTTGACGTTAGCCCTTCTGCCACACATATAGCAGCTGTAGCATACAGTACAAATCCGCAGGTGGAAATGAAGTTCAGTGACATTCAAGATACAGACCAGGTTAATGCGTTATTAGATAGGATGGGTTGGCAGCGTGGTTTTACCTACACGGACAAAGCCCTCCAGCTTGCAGACAGCGAACTGTTTCAGACTGCATACGGCATGAGATTAAGAGAACCAAAGGTAAGTAAACTCGTTACGGATAATTTGTGATAATGTTTGACGCCAGTTATGCTTTTGTGGGAGACGCGGTGGCTTAATGGTTAGCGCGTTGGACTCCGGATCGAGCGGTCCGGGTTCGAGTCCTGGCCTGGGTCATTGTGTTGTGTTCTTGGCAAGCCACTTTACTCTCACAGTGCCTCTCTCCACCCAGTATAATCGAGGGTAACCTGCGATGGACTAGCATCCCATTCAGGGAGTAGCAATACTCATAGTCGGCTTCATGCTAAGGAAACCGGGATAATCTTCAGCTGTGTGGGCCAGTTTGGCCCGCGTGCGGCTTTACCCCTACTCGCTACTTGTAAAAGGAAATATCAAAACGACTAGTTATCTTCTTTATACATATGATCCGATTCCACTATGTGGCGTTCAGGGTTTTTATGATGATGGATCTTAAGCACAGGCGTTTTTGAGCCACGGACGCCAACCGGAAGAAGAATGTTCTATTCTTTGGCGCGTATTATCGATTTTTCATTTGTAATGTCAAGTTATAAATTTAAGGTTAAAATGAGGGTCCCAACTCATTGGTGGGGGTGAAAGCGCGCAAAAAAACAAGAACATTTACCTTCCGGTTGCCATCCGTGCATGGCCGTTGTGATCACAAACGAAAAGAAGACAACAGCATTGCCATACACCAGACGTTTTCACTGTGGAGTTGGCAGTTTGTGGCTTGGTCTGAACCTCACCCTTCGAATGTTTAAAACCTTTCAAAAAGTTGTATCTGAACATCTTAATCATTATTCAATAATAATAAAATGGGGGTCACTGAGCTTGTTTTTGGGTTTTACGTACTTTTAAGGACTTCATTCTTTACTGACAGGTTATACTTTTGCTATGGTAGCCTGTTACGTCAAGAAGATAATCATAGCTTGTCAAATCAAATTAAAGGGCAGTGTCACCCAGATTTAGTACTACTTAAAATCCACTAATAGTGGCCTGGTCTTGCTAAAAGTTACTTTTCTAATACAGAAAAACTGTTAAAAAATGTATTTGACCAATGACGGGTAGAAAGGAAGTGGAATTAAATTTGAAAAAGTTTTACGTTGTTCTTGGGGAATATAGCTCAAAATCAATTATTCTGGTTTGTTCCCACCTCCGGACTGAATCTTTCTCTTGTTGTTCAGGAGCCATTTTGTGCATCAGCGAGTGTACCTTCATAATTCAAGCGTATAGTTTACACAAAAACTTGGGAGAATTATCGTGATACTGCCCCTGTAAAGAGACCAAAACTGCCCCTTTTGTATATATGATCCGATTTTCAGTTTTTTGAAACTCAAGGCTTCTCGTGTCTCTTTTTGTGGTAGTTGGCAGTTGTGATCACAGATGGAAAACAGACAACAAAATCACCGTACACTAGACTTTCAGAAGCTTCTCGAGGAATGAAAAACAAAGGAGTCATTGTGTATGCTGTTGGAGTTGGTAGTGGTGCTGATCGAGCTGAGCTGGAAGAGATTGCATCTGGGTCGGAGTACGTTTTCACATCAGCATCATTTAAAGAACTCCAGAGCATCGCTACAGGGATTACAAGGCGATTCTGCAATGGTAACAATGGATCTATCATTGCAATATTATAATTATCTACAACTCGGTTTGGGAGTTTTAGTTTTGAAGTATGAATTATTTGGTTTGCAATAATACGCTTTCCTCTTTTTTCGACAGTGCCAACACAAGCGCCGGAAGTAACCCCAACATCAACAACCCCAGGTATTTAAGTTGAATTTTTTCTCAGAAGTCACCTAAATTTGATCCCAATTGTATGTGGAGGGGAAGGGGGTGCAAGAGGGGAGGGAATATATTGAAGGCGGAAAAAGAGAAACGGGCATCCCCAAGATGGCGGGAACGGAAAGAAATACGAAAAAGTTGCAACATTGCGTAATATTTCGAAACAGAAAACGCACAAAGAGGGGGGGGAGTCACTAAGGAAGGGGCGGAAACCAGGAGTGGAATATGATGTAAACTCTCCCCCCCCCCCCCCCTCCGCCCAATTGTGATTGACACATTGCATTTTTACAGATCCATGTGAGACGCAGGGCTGTAGTGCTCCATACAATCTCGGCTGCCGAGTAGTGGATAATCAAGCACGGTGTATATGCCCTACCTGTTCTGATGTAGAAGAAAAGCCTGTTTGTGCATCAGATGGTGCACAGGACTTGAGCGAGTGCCATCTGAGACGACAAGTTTGTCAGGGAGACATGAGCGTTTTTCCTGTGAAACGGGGACCATGTGGTAGGTCTATCTATCCTTAATTGTATAAATTAAAATCTTGCCTATTTCGTGGATTATGATGTCTTGTTTGGTGGATTTTTTGTTGTTGTTGAGTCTGCAAGTAATCTGTTTGATTTGGAAAGGGGGTCGAGTTAGCGTAGAGGATTTAAAGTTTCGCCATCCAGCAGAATTACAATTCATCACTGAATTGTTTGATATTGATTTATTACCAAAAAAAATCCCGACAGATTGTCAGTGACTTTTTTTATATAAAGTTTGTCTGCCTAGTTGCCGGTCGGTCGGTCGGTCGATATACTTTTGCCTTGGAAAGTTATGTTGCATGTTAATTTCAATAGTGAAGCAAATTTTAGTCGGATAACATTTTTTAAGGGGGACATTTTTTAGCCGTCGAACAGGCCCACGTTTGGGTCCTAACGCGCGATTCACCCGGGGCTTGCGTATGAGGCCCAAAACGTGTACCTGCCCTATACGGTAACCTGCAAAAGCAGTCTGGGTTTTTTTCGCCAACAAATCTGTCTACTTTAAGCTAGACTTACATAAGCCTTTCTAATTTATTTATTCCTTTTTGGGATACAACTGTGCATTGCAGAAACATCTAACAACGAGTTTATGTCATGTATTTTAACCTTCAAAACAGATCAAGAATGTCGTCCCGTTGTGGATATCGCTTTTATCATTGACTCATCTGGAAGTATTGGGCGCACGAATTGGGAAAGAATGAAGCGATTCCTCAAAGCAATGATCAGCAAACTTGACGTTAGTCCTTCTGCCACACACGTAGCAGCTGTAGCATACAGTAACAATGCCAACGTGGAGATGAGGTTCAACAACGTGCAGAATACGAATGAGGTTATTCGGATACTTGATGACATGCGTTGGCAGCGTGGCTTCACCTACACTGACAAAGCCCTCCTGCTTGCAGACAGTGATCTGTTTCAGACTGCCAACGGCATGAGACCAAATATAGCGAAGGTAAATATATTTTACAAGTGCAGAATACATTGTTACATACTGGTTACCTATTTTTATAGTTCAAAAGTGGCGCCTTATGATGATTGTGAAGTTGATTAGCTTTTTGTACTTCGTAATTACGTTGACATTGGTATATTGTAACAATTTTTGAAAGACGTATATATTGGTATATAGAATTTATGTTATTAAGAGACCATTCATCGGGTATTTCATTTTTCGCAACCTACCAACCTGCATGCATGGTAATATATTTTACCTTTAATTCTTTTATTAATATTTGTGGTAGAGATTATCATAGCAATATCGATGCTGGCTTAACTCAGATGAAAACCTTAAATAAATTATTTTCTGTGCTTTTGAGACGAAGCTAAAGGTATTTCTCTACAGATAGCGATTGTCATCACTGACGGAAAACAAACAAAAACTGGAAACTACACGAGCCTAGTTGTAGCTTCAGAAGGAATAAAGAACAAGGGAGTTACTGTTTATGCCATTGGAGTTGGAAGCCAAGTAGACAGAAATGAGCTAGAGGAGATTGCATCCAGTCCTGAGTATGTTCTGACGTCCTCGTCGTTTAGGGATCTCCAGACAATTGCACCGCAGATCCGAACAAGCGTCTGTGAAGGTAAGTGTATATTATAATTTAAGTGTACTTATATAGCCTGTTCCAGGCGTTGGGATAGTAAGGGAGCGACGCGAAAAGACGCTTCACTTCGCGCTTCTTTTCGCTTCGCTCCCTATTATCCCGAACGCTTGGTACAAGCTATATACAGGTTTTGTTTGTTATTAAGACGAACCTTCCTTTCTGTAGTGATCTCACTGAGAGTACATACGGTACGTTGTTGTTTACGTATTTTTAGACTCAAAATTAATTTTGAATTCTTGTTGACGCATAAGCAATGTTTAGTAACTTCTCACTCTTAAACTATCTGAATGCGTGTTTCTAATGAAATTTATTTATTATTTATTTATTTATTTTCGATACGACCAACCCTGCAATGATGAGGATTTTTGGCCGGGTGGTCAGCAGCTAAGTTGGAACAGCTCAATAATTAGCGTGTAAATGTGACTGGATTTCCAGAGGCCTGAGAAAACACATGTTCTGGGAGAGAGTTCCTTTGGTTTACAGTTCTAGGATAAAAAGATTGTCATGACTCGGTTTTACTAGCCTGTTCCAGGCGTTCAGATAGTGGGGGAGCGATGCAAAAAGACACGTGAAGCGCGAATAAGAGCGAATCCCCTCGCCTTTTTTTCCTTCCCACTCTTCGCGCGTTTTTCGACGCTCCTCCACTATCCGAACGCCTGGAACAGGTTTTACAGCTTATGTGTCTGGTTTTCTTAGCTGGCTTTTCATAGCTGGATAGTCATGATGTTTAAACTTTCAATGATTAACATGAACGTCTTCCCCCTACAAGATCCCAAGGCCAAGTACTCAGCCAACGTTGTGTTTGTCATGGATTCGTCCAGCGAAACTGCTTCCACATACAACATAGAAAAAGCCCTCGTCAAGTCCCTTGCCAGATTCCTTAACATCAACCCGCGAGGAACCCGAGCAGCCCTCATTGTGTTTAATGGCCGACCTTCGGTGATCTCCGACTTTGAAAGCTTCAGATCAGCTTTTGACTTTGAATCCGCCGTTGATAGAGTACCTCACTATGGTGGAAGCCGGAGTGTCAGTGACGCTCTGAGAACTGCTGCAGGGATGTTTCCCAAGTCCCCTTCTTCTGTTTCCAATGTCATTTTCCTTGTGACATCTGGAAAGCCACTGCAGAAGCAGGATGGGAGTTCAGTTGGTGACGTCATTGACAGGCTAAGCACCATGGGTGTGAGGACGTACGTTGCTCTGATAGGCTCATCTCCTAGCATTCAAGAGTTTAGGTCCAATGTACAGAATCCTGAAAACGTGTTTGCCATAGCGACTCGCAGCGATATTCCCAAGCAGATCAATCAAGTCGGAAGTCACGTGTTGACTGACTCGGGTAAGTGTAATCAGTGACATAACGAGCGCCCGCCCTGCTACATGAAAATCGTTTTGGGTTTCTTTTATTGATTGTTCCACTGAAGATTGACCAACAATACCTTCTCGAAGTGTAAACATAATAATAATTGCAGTATACCCATGCTAAACGTCAACTAAGCTGTCTGCATACGTATAAAGCCAGACAACCTAGCTCAGTCAGTGACCACTCGCAGTGGTCGATGCAGGGGTGGCAGAGTCGTGGCAAAGTGGTCAATAAAATGTTAATTAGTTGACAATTAAGCTGTACCTGTTTGGTTTAGCTGTTGGTCGTTGAAATGAACTTGATGTCTTCGTTGTGATTTTTTTCCGTAGTTACACCAAAGAAGCTCAATATTACGATGTACGTCTTATTCGTCCTCGACTCGTCCGCAGAGGTGACTCCTTCCAACTTTAGACAGCAAAAAGAATTCGTAAAATCCTTAATCAGCCAATTGAACATTTATCCAGCTGAAAGTGGTTCTCAGATTGCAATTATGGTTTACAGCGATGGAGCGACGATGGTTTTACCTTTCCAAAACCAAGAAAGCAAGTCGAGTCTGGAAACGTTTATCGACAACCTTCCCCATCTGAGAGGTTCCAGAAGAATCGACAGAGCTTTGAAGGCAGCGACGGACGCCCTGAGAGACATTGGTACTGATTATCCAAAGTTTGTCGTCTTGATAGCTGCAGGTCGACAAACCGATGAACCGGGTTCCGAGACATTTGGTGCAGCTGTTAAACCTCTTCATCGTACTGGAACTAAAACGCACGTCATGGCAATTGGAGAGGGCGTGGATCCTAGCGACTTTCAAGGAAGTGATAAGGACAAATCCAACGTTATTTCCGTTTCTTCCTTCGGTGATTTGCCTCAAGTAGCGGCCAACCTCTCAAAGGACATACTGGATGACTACGGTAGGTGGTTTTTCCTTTAAACGCCAGCGAGGATTGTATGTTTGTCGAATGGGGAGTGGGTATAACGTTTAGATACCAATAGCAATCTCGAGAAAGGATGCTTCAATTCGTTCATATTAATATCTATTTTAGAATCACAATACAGTTTGTATCGACATTTAGTTTATTTGGAGTAACGACGGCCGTTTAAGGGTATGACTAGTTTTATCTTCATCACATGGACCCAAAATCTATTTGGAGCTAGCCTAGATTGGGTACAATTTGTATATATGCATAGAAACTGTTATATTGACGCTTAATAATCCGCTAGGAATCCTTGTTATTGTCGGTGTATTGGTATCTCTGTGTCTACATTTGTAAATAGCAACTGGTCAGTCTCCTGCCAGTTGGGAATCTTAACAAGTTACTATGTTTATTTTTGAGTGGCATGATCTAGCCTTGAGCTAAGTGCATTACAGTTTAATATATTCTTTTTTCCCCTTACATTTCATTTCATCACCCTTATGAGTGCAAAAGTACAGAATTGAAAAATCCCAACTTTCAATTCTAAAATATCGAAAAACAAACGCTCACTCAGTCCCATTCATGCCGAAAGTTAGAATGTTTTAAAGTTCTGTACTTTTTTACTAATCGGATTGACAGGGTGTAAGAAAAACAAACGACAACACATGGATTATAGTGATCAAAGACCATTTAGTTCACTAGTTCCGAGACGTGTATAATACAAAGATAGTCCGTTTCTCAGTCCGTGTACTCGTCATGACCTCTAATCCTCAATTTACTATTTTCTAAATTTCTCTCTCAAACAGTTGCTCCCAGAAAACCTCAAACTGGTATCGAACTGTGCCCTTCATATTCCGCACCTAGCAGCTGCCCTGATTTGGTGTCCAACGAATGCATATCAGACAGGTATTGTTCGTCACCAAACTCTATCTGCTGCAGTGATGGCTGCAGATACATCTGCTTTGATACAACACCAACAACAACAACCACGACTAAACAGATAACAACACCAAGCCCAACCACCGCGGATGAAACTACTCCAGCTACGACAATGGAACCAATTAAAACAACTGCTCCACCTGTGAAAGGTAATATAATTGTACATAGAGTATTGGATTAGGAGAAAATGGTGGATTTGCATAAATGTTGCAATTAAGACCAGGTGACCGGAAACGTGAAAGGGTAGCGAGGCTGAATGGGAATGCTGCTGCATGTGAATGTTGTTGCATGGGAATGCTGTTGAATGATTTTGGACCTAGAAATTTTAATGAAGGAACTTCAAGGCTTTTCAATTGTTTCTTTCTACACCAAACAACATTAGGACCCCAGAAAGAAATGACGTGACAAGAACGTGCCGAAAATAAGAATTCCTTGTCCATTGGAGACAAAACACTCACCAAAAGGAACAGCCTTAGCAATTAAGATATACATGCAACTATGTAACTACGAATTCCGACTAAGAGTATTTGTGTTATTATTTTAGTGGACGGCCAGTGGAGTCGATGGTTCGAATGGACAGTCTGTTCCAAGACGTGTGGTATTGGACAACAGAGACGCACCAGAACTTGTACCAGCCCACGACCTGCAAATGGAGGCGAGGATTGTCGGGGATCAGCGGATCAAACTAGAGGATGTATCAACGTGCCTTGTCCAGGTTAGTGTCTGTTCATCTTTACATCAGTCAAGAAACTACATGAAGCCATTTTTCATGTTTACCTTGGGTATGTTATACTTTTGTTCGTCCTCAGTGCACGGAGGCTGGGGCACGTGGGATGGATGGAGCACGTGTACCGAGACGTGTGGGGCGGGGGTACAGACCCAAGAACGCAGATGCGATAGTCCCAGACCAGAACAAGGTGGCAGACAATGTGAAGGCCCAAGGCAACAATCCCGAGTGTGCAATGCCAGGAATTGTCCAGGTATGTCTACATATTATTAACATTAAAGTTTTAATCCAGGAAATATTCTTCTCATGCCAAGCAAGACCTTGTCCAGGTAAAAACGTAGACTCGAACATGTCACTATAACAAAGAACAAAGACGATTATTTATCCGACACTAGTGCGATCGTCCGGTTGATGGTAATCGTAGTCCTGACAAGGCTTTTTTGGTGACTGATATAGAACCTGAGCGGAAGTAATTTCAGAGTCAAGTGAAATGTGTTAGTCAGTCTAAGAAGCTGTCTGTCAGTCTTAAGATGACTTTCGCTCGGGTTGTCGAAGCGTCAGTCACCAACAACTGTCCTTTTCAGGACTACACTTACCCGGACGATCGCACTAGACGAACTACTGATACTCCTGGGTTGACACCATTTGAAAAGCGTCTCCAAATACTAAAATGGATAATGGTAACCTATTTTTGTGAAGGCTCTAGTATTTTGTGCATATATGTTTCCAGTCTATTGCATGATGTAAAACGTTTACCTTGGGTTTGTTCTTTGTTCGTCCTCAGTGCACGGGGGCTGGGGCACGTGGGGCGGATGGAACACATGTACCAAGACGTGTGGGGCGGGGGTACAGATCCAAGAACGCAAATGCGATAGTCCCAGACCAGAACATGGCGGAAGACAGTGCGAAGGACCTAGACAACAATCCCGAGTGTGCAATACCAGGAATTGTCCAGGTAATAAAAGACTAAAAATGATCGTATGCATGGAAGACTGATCGATGTTTTGCGACAACTAGATATTCCCTCTTGAATATTATATGCATAGATACTGTTTCACGTTTATGTTGGGTATGTTAAACCCGGGCCAAGCGAGAATGAGAGTCGAGAAGAGTTCAAACTCTCACTATCGTTTGGCCTGAAACTCTCATGTGCTCTCGTCAAATTTGAACCTGCTTGAACCTGTTTGGCCCAAAGTGATGATAGTCGATGAGAGTATACGAAAATTCTCAGCAACTCTCATCCTCGTTTGGCCCGGGCTTTTTACTTTTGTTCGTCCTCAGTGCATGGAGGCTGGGGCACGTGGGGTGGATGGAGCACATGTACCAAGACGTGTGGGGCGGGGGTGCAGACCCAAGAACGCAGATGCGATAGTCCCAGACCAGAACAAGGTGGCAGACAATGTGAAGGATCTAGACAACAATCCCGAGTGTGCAATACCAGGAATTGTCCAGGTATGTCTACATATTCTTAACATGAAATTTTTAACCGAAGAAAATGACTGTGTCCGTAACACACTTGTAATGAGGGCGATGACCAGATCCACCGGGGTCATGTGCTTTTATTTAACCCGTATCCAAATACTTCTTCTTCCGCCATGTTCTGTTCCATGTTCTGGTCTGGGCATAATAATTCTAGCACTCCCTTTAACTTAACTACTGTATTTTCATTTCCCGAGTGCTAACTCCTATCTTGACATTCAGCGATTTCTTGCCCAAAAACACTGATGAGGACGTTGGTCGAGGCTCAAATCCGGCTTCAATTAACGTACTTTACGTTCTAAACATGTATCGTGTCTCTCGGGTGATAGATTTTTTGCAATCCTTGTGATAAAGTTTACAAGTTTTATAGAGTATCAATGTTGGTTTTAACTTTTTTTCAGGTGTACGTCCATCTCCATTAGACATCGTATTCCTTTTAGACACATCAAACGGCGTCACCCAAAGCGACCTTAGACAACAGAAAGAATTCGCAAAACTTATGGCTCAGCAGTTCGGCGTCGCTCCTACCTCCTCCCACGCTGCAGTGCTCAGTTACAGTGACAGACCTCGCCTGATTGGTGGATTTTACCACCACCTCAGAGGCAAACGCTTTGAAGATATCGTCGACTCCGTGACCCTCACTGAGGGAAGAAGAAATATCGAAGAAGCTCTTAGACAAACACGAAGTCTACTTACTAGTGCACGCCCCACCGTTCCCTATGTTGTCTTCCTTATAACATACGGACAACAAGCGGGCGAGCTTGGTTCTAAACGACTCCAAGAGATGACACAAAGCCTCAGAGACATCGGTGCTGTGCTGTATATCATTGGTGTAGGGGTAGATGACAATGATCCACAGTTGCAACAAGTTGTGGAGAGTCCGAGTCAGTTTTTCGAGATTCCATCCTCCGGTGATTTTAAATCTTACGTACCATCCATTGCTTATTATGTTGTTTCTAGAACAGGTAAGCAAATTCCAAGTGTTCTTTTCCTTCTTTATTGGTTCCGGTTTCGTAATTGAGTGAGAATAACTCCAACGTTACATTTCTTCCTTGCTCCTGTTCCAATTTACACTGTGTTGTAACAAATTTTATTCATTCATATTTGTATAAGGCGCTCCGAATTGATGCCTTGGTGTTTAGCACGTCGAACCCCTATTAAGCGGCCACCCTCGGGTAAATGACTAGTGGCTGTTTAATAGGGGTTGGCCGCTTAATAGGGGTTCGGCTGTAGACACGGTTTTGACTTCTCGTCGCATTTCTCAGTTTCCTTATGTTTGTATCGATTTGTAGCTTCTATTAAACAGCCACTTGCCATTTCCCCGAGGGGGTTCGACTGTATTTATGTTTGCACAGCCTGATGCAAACACTCGCATACGTTTGAATGATGAAAGAACACAGTACCTGCGTATAATCTCAATCACGTGTTTCCATCAGGCTCTAGAGTACATGCACGCATCTTTTCTTTCTTGAATAATCACAGCGGACATGTATCCCAATAATTAAATCCATTATTTAACATTGAATGTGGATTTTAGAAAACTTCTGTGCACGATGAATAGGACAGAATGGAAGACATAAATCATTTTACAATCCGTTTAAATATTGTCCAGCTTTAACCAACCTTACTCTTCTTGCCACAGCTTTAACTTACTATGTTTTGTGTAATAGTAATAAATGATTGAAATCGTGCTTACTGTCTCACCTGACAGATACCATCGTGCCAAAGGATTACAAAGCTGAGGTCATCTACGTGGTAGACTCGTCTTCGTTCGTTGGTCCCAAAAACTATCGGATCGAAAAAGGATTCATCAAAGCTTTGGCTCGAGTGTTAAATCACAGCCCCAGCCATACACAGTCTTCAGTCATCATTTTCGATTCCTTCCCTGAGACACCAATCCGCATGGGAAGTTACCCAGACATTGGTCGTTTTTCGGAAGCTGTCGACAATCTTCGTTACCTTGGCAGCCCCAGCAGCCAACTGGATTTCGCTCTGACATTTGCGGCGAGGGGGTTTTCAACCAATCGTCCCGAAGTGCCTAAAATCATCATAGTGCTTACCAACAAGGATCCACCAAACAGTGGATCCATTGATTCGCTGGCCGGCATCCTTCGTCGCGAGGGAAAGGTTGTAAACGTCATAGGTGTTGGGGATGAAGCCGACTTTCCAAACCTTCGACGTCTGGCTGTTCGGCCAGAGGACATGTTCACTCCGAAGACATTTGATGATATGATGGGCTATGTTCCTTTGGTTGCTTCGAATATTTTAGCAAGTGAGTTAATTAAAATGTATTTTTGTGTGCATTCATGTTTTTACATGTATTCACGGCGTCAATGAACGGTGTTCAATCTCGGTGGTAAAAGCAAAAATGCCAGCTGGTAAAGCTTCTCTTGGAGAATACGTTAATAATAAACTTCAGTAAAAGTCTACTAGTATACTAATGCAAATGCGACAATCTGATTGGCTAAGCTACTCGTATACTATCAAACATTAGTGTGCAGTGGCTGGAGGTCGTCTACAAAAAGGCGCCAAACGCAGAATCCATAAGTCCATAATTGTCTAATGTCTGCCATAACAAACACCATCTAGGCTAACCAGAGTGCTAAATAGGTTAATCTTATACATGTAGATGAGTTTTTAACCCTAAATACGGTCAAACACTACCCTGCCGTGCTTGCTCTGATTGATTGTGTTACGTTACACCAGTATTATGAAGCAATTGAAGAGCTCAGCGAACACAAAACCAAAGCAAACAATTTCAACTTTAATTTGAACAACTGGCTCAAGTGACTAAAGTTTCAATTTATGGCTTCTCTTCACAGTGACACTTCCGCCTAATACTGCCACAACCACGACAGCAAAGGTTTGTCTGTTGTTATTTTCTTGCTTGTTTTTTATGTTTTGTTTTTGTTTTGTTTGTTCCGTAATGTTATTGTTTTGTTATTGTTTCGGCCAGAGATCGTTTCCTACGTGGTAATTAAAAGTGTATTAATTGATAGACTATGTTGATTATCAACTCGGAGTTGATAAAGGTAAATTAACCGCGGGTAGCGAATTTCTAAAAGCTGACGTTTCGAGCATTAGCCCTTCGTCGGAGCAAAGTGGAGGATTGTGGGTTGTGTGTGTTTATATACTAGAGTATAAGGAGTTCCGTGATTGGAGGAAGCATGGTAACGGAGAATACATGAATGCATGAATTAATTGATAGGTTTCTTTGCTTTAATGTGGTACTTGATGTAACGTTAACATTCTGAAACTAAAGGCCCATCATTGACAAGGGACAGTTACAAATTTCGTCTCCCTTATGAATTGCTGATTAAATAATATAACCAGGGGGGGGGGGGGGGGGCTAGCAGCGAGGCCTGGGACCTAGTATACATGATTGCACATTTAAGAAATTTGGCCGAGCGAGACTAAGTACTGGTTTGTTTAAAATAAACATGGCGGACGATGGCGGACATGACGTGCGTTTGTGTTCGTTCAGAAATATTTTGGCGATTCCAACATCTATGGGAACGATTCGGTCGCTGTTTAACTGAACTTTGGTCATTGTGGGACACCATGGATGAAAATTCCACAGCAATCTCCGAGAGGTACGTTTCTCGAATGATTGACAGATTTCTTTACTTGTGCGATCATGTATAGTGGAAAAGCGGCAAGATCAAAGGGCGCTGCCTGCCCCCCTGAATATAACATATTGTTGATTTGCTTCAGGCTTCTACCACTAAACAAACGACGCCGAAGGATGTCATCACGACGGAAGTAACCACACCAGCAAAACAAACCACACCCTCAACACGAACCACGCCCGCGAAACAAACCACTCCCTCAAAACAAACCACACCCTCAACACAAACCACGCCCGCGAAACAAACCACACCCGCGACACAAACGACACCCTCAGCAAGAACTACAGTCTCTACACGTTCAACACCTACAACGCCATGTAAGTAAACGTTACTTCGATATTACATCGTTTAAAGTGCATATGAAATTATGTTTTATTCACAGTTTAAGTTCATTTTGTTGGCGGGTGGAATTTTAGCCTACTTTTAGAGCCGCGTCATTCACAAGATGCCAAACGTTATTAAATGGTCTCTTTTAGCTGATGTATTTCGTTTGTAATAGCAATGATTAATGAACGCCTTGTTTGGTTTGTTGTTGTTGTTGTTGTTGTTTTTTTTCAAATTCTCTTTCCTACTAGACTACCAGCAGAACCCACTGTCCCTCATAGATCGTCAATCGAGAAGAGTAAAAAGCTCGTAGTTTACTCCCCTAACCCATGGCTCAAACCTAAAAACTCTTTAGGAACACGTACAAGACATACAAGAGAGTGTCGTTAGCTTCATAATCCAGCTTATAATGATTTTTCAGCCACTCTTAATTTTTCAGTTTTACCGACAAACCCACCATGGAAGACAGGCGCTTGTCCAGTAACATATACCACACCCTGCCCTGGAGATCACTTGTGTGAACACGACCGCCAGTGTCCTGTGGATGAGAAGTGCTGCAAACACTCGTGTGGCTTTTTGTCCTGTACTAAAAGTAAGATTACATGCTTCTGTTTCCGTGTATTGATTCACACTTTAAGAAATAGTAGGCGTAGATGAACAACGCTTTATCTATATATTTTATTAGAAAACAAAGTGACCTAACCCCTTTGATTTTAACAGAGTTGATAAATATAAACAAGCAATAGTCAAGATGAGACAAGCTGACAATAGCACGTGGATTTTCGTTGATGTTTTCTCATTATTATTGTTGTTGTTGTTGCTTTTTGTTTGTTTGTTTGTTTGTTTGTTTGTTTGTTTGTTTATTTTTTTGACGCCTCTATTCTAGGGTATGTATTCAAGAAATAAGGGAATGTATACATTTGCGTGGTAGTAATACGTGAATACGTGAATACGTGACAGAGAGACAGACATACAGATCCCTCCCCTCAAAATTTTGGCCACGAAATGAAAATTAGATGTTGTGTAATGAAACATAACCCTAAACACTTCTCCAGATGAATATTTATTGTCTCATTTCCATTTCCATTTGAATAGTGGTGCAACGCAACAAACCAGGCTCTTGCCCTTACATTCCAACGCCGTCTTCGTGTTCCTCTCAATCAAAGGAGTGTAATTTCGATATTGACTGCAGTGGGGATCTTAAATGCTGTGACAACGGCTGTGGGAAGATTTGCGTGTCTACCGACTACACCCCACCTGTTGGTAAGAAATGAGGGCTAATTAAGCTGTATAATTTTTTACGAACACATACAAGAAAGTGTTGTTAGCTTCATAAGTTTGTATTGATTTGTTCGTAACCACTATTAATTTTTTCAGTTCTGCCAACAACACCACCAAAGAAGACAGGCGCTTGTCCAGTAACATATACCACACCCTGCCCCGGAGATAACTTGTGTGAACACGACCACCAGTGTCCTGTGGATGAGAAGTGCTGCAAACATTCCTGTGGATTTCTGTCCTGTACTAAGAGTAAGATGACATGCTTCTGTTTCCTTACATCGATTCAAACTTAAAGAAATACTTGGTGTACAAGAAAGGATAATCTAAGAGAAGGTTCCCCCGTACATGGATCTCTTCCAGTGACAACGTTTTGAAATCTTCTTTTAATTTCTAGTCCATAGCTGAGCTATTTTAAGAGCGCTACCTGATTGGTCAGTTCGTGTGACGTCATTCGGAGCCTCGATCAGAAGGAAATAGAAATAACTTTCACAACATGGCGCGAAACTATTGACAGATTTCAAATTGAAAAATTACCATGGGGCACGGGGAACCCTTCTCTTAGATCATCCCCTCTTGACATAACAGAATGAGAAATTGCGAGCGAGCTTGACCATGGTACTCAGCCTACCCCACTATTAGGTCTTGAAATGAAAATCAGTTGTTGTACAGTGGAAAACGAACCCTAAACACTTATCCAGATGAATATTTTTTGTCTCATTTCCATTTGAATAGTGGTACAACGCAACAAACCAGGCTCTTGCCCTTACATTCGAAGGCCATCTTTGTGTTCCTCTCAATCAAAGGAGTGCAATTTCGATATTGACTGCAGTGGAGACCGTAAATGCTGTGACAACGGCTGTGCCAAGATTTGCGTGTCCACTGACTACACTCCACCTGTCGGTAAGAACTGGGCGCTTATTAAGCTGTATATGTCCTTTAATTAAAACGTACATTGGTTTACTCTCAACTGGAAACATGCCCACATTTTCCTTAGCTTTAAAGGGCACTAGCACGAGGATTTTGCTCCGTTTTTGGTCAAAGCGGTGCTAAAATTATGACTAAGTACCTTCCCTCATACACGAAATGCGCCAAGAACACCAAGAGAAAGATATCAAGTAAGTGAACTATTGAAAGGAGAGCAAACCGTAATTAGCTTTTTGCAGAACTTGAAAAAGTCTGCCCGACGTTTTCAAGTTGAGATCAAAGGCCTCTATGGGTAACTCATGATAACACTTTTTATAACTTTAGTGCACTAGTATAGTAATTG
Source organism: Desmophyllum pertusum (assembly GCA_029204205.1). Classification (NCBI taxonomy): domain Eukaryota; kingdom Metazoa; phylum Cnidaria; class Anthozoa; order Scleractinia; family Caryophylliidae; genus Desmophyllum; species Desmophyllum pertusum. The sequence goes on from MU826354.1 coordinate 823,346, forward strand.
TACGTGTGTTAACAAAACAGGACAATTAATTTTTAGGTTTCCATTGATGTAAATATGTATTTTGGCTTTTGAAAGTTTTGAAGTGATAGTGCCCCTTTAAACTTTATTTTCAATCATATTTTCTATAAATTGCAGATTTCCTCAAAGATAAATGCCCGCCATATTCACCAAACAGACAATGCCCCAACTCAGTTCAAGATGAATGTACATGTGATACTGACTGCGATAAAGATAGCGATTACAAGTGCTGCTTTGACGGCTGTCGACGATTATGCAGAAAGAAAGCTGGTAGGCGTGACTTGACTTACTTGACTAAAGCCCTGGCTTTAGTCGTTAATACGACCACTTTCTTTTGTCCCGAACTGAAGTTCTCTCAGTCATTTTCTTATTTAAGAACCCCTTTAATCAACTTGCGTCCACTTGCGTCTCCGTTTGGCCACGACTTGCGTTGACTTGCGACGACTTACGTTCACTCTGATCGAAATCAAATTTGAGCGCAAGTAGACGCAAGAATTTCACCGTTTGGCCACCCAACGGAAGTCACTGCAAGTTTTTGTTTTTACTTCTAGTACTGAATTGCAGCGCGCGCAGGAGCATTCAAATGGATTTTTTTGCAACTTGCGATAAACTTGCGACTTCTCAGTTTATTTTATAATATGAAAAAAATAAATCATTGGGTACACTGTAAACGGAAGAAATAAGTTTTGCAAACTGAATGTGAACTTGTTAAAAAGCGTTGTTGAGGAGTTGAGCTCAGGACTGCCGTTTTACAAATCCAGCTACGTGTAAGTGGAAGAGTGGAATGGAGTCCAACATTCCCATCACCAACCTCGTTCCCAGGATCTTTCATCTCCCCATCCCTTGGGAACGAGGTTGTTCTATCACTAGTACTCGGCTTCGCCGTCTCCTACTGTGGTTTTTCTTCTCACTTTTAGCCTGCGTGCAGACGTCTCCTGTTTCCTTGCTTCACGTGGAAAAGTGAAGCAAGGAAATAGGAGGCGTCTGCACGCAGGCTACTCACTTTTTGCTCGTTTCATTTTTCAGGTCAGGTATGCACAGCCAAAGTGGACATCATATATCTAATGGACTCATCAGGAAGCATTGGCGCTGTCGACTTCGAGAGACAGAAGGATTTCGTGAAGGATCTGGCGCGAATCTTCAGTGTCGGACCAGGAGCCAGCCGTGCCGCTGTGGTCACGTATGATGACTATCCAATCGTTCGTAGCAACTTCGGCGATTTCGACAGTACTGATGAATTTGCGAAAGCCGTTGATGGCATCAACCAGACTCGTGGAAGAACTAGGATTGATCTCGCTCTGAAAAAAACATCGGAGATGTTTAAATCAGCGCGGAAAAACATCCCAAAGGTGCTGATAGCTTTGACAGATGGTTCTCAGACGCCAGACCCAGATGCTATTGGACTCGACGTAGCGAGCCAGCTCCTTCGCGACCAAAACGTAAGAATCTATGCGTTGGGTGTCGGACACCGAATCAACGTTACGCAATTGAGGTCCATGGTGGAGAGTAATTCCGACGTATTTCTGGTTGATTCGTTTGTGGATCTTCTTCGCAAGTCGCAGACGATTGCAGAAAAAGCGTGCCTTGAGATTGGAAATGGTAAGTTATTACTCCTTATTTTAACCCTATAAATTAGCTGTATGCATTATACAGCCGGAAACCTCCTCGAGACAAGGAGAAGTGTCCCCTTAATAGAGGTGTCCTTAATATAGGTTAATAGATACAAAGATTATATAAGCATTAATTTTGCCTGACAAAAGTTTTTGTCCCCTTAATGGAGGTGTCCCAAAGTAGAGGTTCCACTGTATGTAGAATTTTATTGAACGCACTGAGGAGTTCTCCAGTTTAATGTAACAAAACCTATTCAGCCTGCATTCAACCATTTTTAAATTTTGTAAATTATATTGTAGACCATTTTAATTTTAGATATAGGGCCACTAGCTCATCAGTTTTTACTGTCATGTGTTACCCTCCATAAATAAAGTTACAGTCGAACCCCTATTAAGTGGCCACTTATATTAAACGGCCAGCTATCGAAGTCCCAATATCAGTATACTACTGTAAATAAACCCCTATTAAGCAGCCAGCCCCTATTAAGCGGCCAGTTGCCATTTCCCCGAGGGTGGCCGCTTAATAGGGGTTCGACTGTACTTACGTACTTACCCTATAACCCACAAATCCCTGAATTCCTTATATGAGCTAAAAGTCCATTGCAAGACAGTGCCCTTCCTGCCTGTCTTGACAGAACGTCTGTTAACTATTTCCATGACAACCATGTTACATGACAGTCATGTTGGTGAACCAAGCGTTTCACCAACGTCATTACAAAAGACAATCACTCAAAATTGGAATAAATTATTTAATTTAGCCTATTCGTCAATCTCTAAAGTTTGCTTTGTCCTTTATGCAAGAAATAAATTTTGAAACACTGATGAAAGCTCTGAACATAACACAACAGAATGTGCTTAGTCCAAGGTTTTCATTCCTGTCAACAAGAAAGTGTGTATATATTGTATAGTAGGCGTTAGTTCATGATTACTCTTGTGGCTTTGCTTTCACTTGTTCAAATGTCCGCATTTTACTTTTTGTTAGCGTCTTCATGTGTCCAAGGAGTCGACGTTGCCTTCTTAATGGACTCATCCGAAAGCATCACGGAAGAAGATTTTGCACGAGAGAAGACCGCCGTGAAGGAGATAGCTCGGAGATTCTTAAGATCCTCGCCAGATAGCCGAGCTGGAGTCATCATGTACAGCGGTCGGCCAGAGCTAAGCGTTGATTTCAGAAGTCAAAGCTCCTTTGACAACTTTCGGTCTGCCGTAGACGCCCTGACACACAAACGCAGCATGACAAGAATAGATCTTGCCCTTCGTTTTGCTGCGGAATCTTTATTTTTAAACCCACGCTCCTCTGTGAGTTCGATTGCTGTGGTGATGACTGACGGGATACAAACTCCGGGGTCTGGTGTCGAGCCTCTTGGTCAGGCTGTGGTACCTCTTCGCTCGAAGGGAGTGCGTGTGCTCGCAGTTGGCGTGGGACCGAGGGTGGACCGGAATGAGTTAAAAGACCTGGTAACTAGTCAGGAGGATGTGTTTCAGATGAGTTCTTTCCAGGAATTACTCGACAAGTCTGCGGAGCTACTGGACGCAGTCTGTCCCCGTAAGTAAACGGAAAAATAAGCATAAACTGGCAAATAACTACGATATCTCCCCTTGGTCCATCAAACACGTGTACAGAAATTGTAATAAAATCACCAACATCACTGGTATTATCAAAATTGAACTTAAAGGAGCTATGTCACGGATGGCGCATCATATCTTGAAAACATTGGCCAATTTTTTCAAATTCGTCGTTCGCAATCCGTCTTAATCTTCTCCATCCTCAACCATCCTTGTTCCTGTTTGGTTTATTATTACCTCTTTGGTGTATTTCTACCTTACTGAGTAAACTATTAATTATTTTGAGGGTTTTTGCAATTTGAAGGTGATTTTGCACTAGGCAAGCATTGTGACATAGCTCCTTTAACGACCATTAACAGTTTGTGTTGCAGAGGCTCTTTGTTCTTTGAAATGATGAAACGTCGATAAAATGTCGTATTTGCTTCAAAATGATAAACTGGTGGACATATCGTCACATCACATAGAGCTTCAACGAAAATCGTAATTGATGCCGTGTTTTATAAATCAAAGCATGAACTATATTACCTAACGTCAATGTTCTTTTAGCTTAGTAAATAATTGTTCTTAGTAAATAAATGTTCTTGCTGCTTTCCCTTTAGTCAAGGCCGTGGCAAACGAGGAAACATTGTTCCGGAAACATTGTTGCGGACGCAAATGTTTCGGCGAGCAAACGGGGAAACATTTGTTGCGGGTGCAAGATGTTTCTGAAAGCCGCAACAAATGTTGCGTGCGCGGGCAAACGGGGAAACATTTGCGTCCGCAACAATGTTTCCGCAACAATGTTTCCTCGTTTGCCACGGCCTTTAGCTCTTTTGTCCTATTTTCTTTTTATATGTTTTTGTTGTCGTCGTCGTTGTTGTTTGTTGTTGTTGTTGTTACCTTTCCTGTATGTAATGTTTTATGAAATGACTTTATTTACTGTTAATCAATTAGAAAATTAGGAAAAGTGTAATCTGACTGTTCGTCACCTTTAAAAAAAACAACAACAAACAGACAAACTATAAACTCTTAAATTCATCTACCCCATTGAATTACGATGTGTTTTTCTAAAGTAATCAATCTCGTTAAATTTAAAGCGTGAAAGTATGGTAGGTAAAAGTATCCTATTTTAAAATATAATTTTACATCTTATTTCCAAAGATCCATCACCACGTCCCGAACCCACTGTAACAACTACAACAGCAACAGCAACAACGACACCGCGAACAACAACAACAACAACAACAACAATAACAACAACAACAACACCAAAAACGACACCTTCAGCCACTCCTTCCATCACCACCGAACCCGATCCGAAGTGTGACAAACTCTTCGACATTGTCTTCGTGATGGATTCTTCACGAAGTATTAACGCACCGCAGTATGAACAGGAGAAAAACTTTGTCAAGAGACTCGCCACCATATTTAATGTTGGAGTGGGAAGTCGAGCGGCAGTGATTATCTACAGCGACGAAACACAGCTAAAGATCAAGTTTGACCAGTATCGCAATTTGGGGAATTTCTTGTCGGCGGTCGACGCGTTACCATACCTCCAGAGAAGAACCAGAATTGATTTGGCGCTTGCCATGACCGCACAAGTATTAAGACAGGCTAGGTGAGTTATACTGCATGTTTTTTTTAGTTTGAGTATAGTAAACAAACGTCTCTCGTCACGTGCTCGTTTCTATGCCCCGTGGCGGGGTGAGACGTCTAAGATTCGAGCCGAAACATTCCGTGCCGATGACGTAGAACTACCAAAATCCGTGAAGTGTCTCTGATTGGTTGTTATTGCGCGCGAATATTCATAGCCGTACAACAACCAATCAGATACCTTACACGAATGTGTACTTTCACGAGCGTTTCCCTGATCTATTATAACTCTACAGAAATAACTTATTTTCAGTTAATAAGAGAGCGCATTTTCTATGCCAATTTTCTAAGATGCCTTTCATGGCTAACTTAAATGAAAGTACAACATACGGTCTCAAAATCGTAGGTCCAGAGAATCCAGCAAAAATGGTCCGTTATTTTCTAGAATAGTACTCGGCCAGTGACAGAAACCAATTGAAGGGACACTGTCCGGCGTATTTGCTCAAAACTGTTATAAATGCACGAAATGGTCCCTAAATTTATAGAATAAGAACTTAATAAACTCTAACTAAATGATAAAAAGCGATTTATTGAAGAAATTCCATACTGCAACAAAAGTTTTTCAAAAGTTCTAAGATTTCCGAGGCCAAACTTGAAACTTTGAAAAACTGACAGCCTGTTATTTTTTCAAAAATCCATATTGTAGTCCATTTCCATCCTCGCTGTCGTTAGTCATCCTCACTTCCTAATGGGTTCCTGTCATTTGTTGAGTACTATTCTACAGAATCAAACCGCATTATTGTTCAACTTCCTATGATCTAGATATGTTTCTGAGCTTCCCAAAATCATGCTAAAATGAAGACAGTGCCCCTTTAAGTTGTGAGGTGCGAACATGTTAATGGTTTACGATACGGACCATGAACTTGAAAACGTGCGTGGCTTACATTTTCGGATTGCTTTCATTTCATTCTTTTCTTGTAGCAAAATTCCTAGGCCGGAATTTCTTTACCTTTCTAAGCTTCGTCATATCTCATGATTTCTTTTTTCATGCACACTGCTGTTTTGAAAGTTTATTTGAACCATTCTTTATAGGAATGGCTTCCCGAAAGCGGTGATCGTCATGACAGATGGGCGTCAAACACGTGACCCAGAGGCAGTTGACCTCAATGTCGCGGCGGATGCTATACACCGGCAAGGAGCGCGTGTACTTGTGGTTGGAATCGGACCTAAAATTTCCAAGAATGAGCTTCAATTGATTGCGAAGGATCCTTCAGACGTTTTCACCGTCCAGTCGTTCGAGAACTTGAGAAAGGCTACTCGAGATGTGGCTGCCTCTACATGTATCAATATGGGTAAGTTTGTTGTTGTTGTTGTTGAATTGTTGCTAAATTGTTGTTGCTGTTGTTGTTATTGTCGTCGTCGTCGTCGTCGTCGTTTGGATTTGTTGATTTTCTTGTTACGTTTGTGCAACGGCAACGCAAGAACAAACTGCGGACTCGCGGTCTCGTTTATATTTGGCCCTAACGCCACATGTATAGTAATAGTCTTTGGAGCGTGGACCTTTACATGTGTAACAGTTTGAAATTAAGAACCTTCAACTCCCGCTTGACGTATAATTCGTTAAAGCGAATACATGCAATAGATTCCTACCTTTCCTTTGCCTAGAAAGATTTTGCCTAGATTTCTTTTCCCACGGTGGCTCATTCAGCAACTAAGATGGTATCCAGACCAGCCCTGTACGCCTCTCTTAAAGTGAAGACCTCTCTGAGGCGGATCGTCGGAGCTCTTGCAGAGTATGTCCGTTTGAGAGAGAGCTTGCGTCGACATTTCCAAATTTTCATATGTTTTTAGTGTTTTCTCGTATTTTACTCCATAGCTGTAACCACAACCACAGCACCAACTATGAAGCCAGGAGTTTGCCCAGTCTTCCCATTCAACATAAGATGTGTGGTTGAAAGCAACTTGTGCTTTACTGACAGCGATTGCTCCGGAAATTTGAAGTGTTGCCATGACAACTGCCGCTATATCTGTACCCGACCAGATGACATCGGTAATAAGAGATTAAAAACACATTTACCCCTTCAGTTCACGGACCTATAATACTGTTTGTTTTGGTGTGGGAAGCAGGATTTTTGGGCCAAAAATAAAGTTATTTGCTAGTGCAGTTTTATGGTACCTCGTTGAACTGGAAATCCATTGTCTTTATGCAGACAAAATCCAAAGCAAAACGTATTATGGGTTAGGTGAAAGTAGAGTCATTAGTAACATGTACTCAAGATACAGACAAAAACACTTGCTCTAACTGGTTAGAGTGTGACTATAATAGGCCTTTTAAAAATAAGTCGCTGTTATTAATTTAATCGAAGTTATAACAACGTTTAATTTGAATTTGAAACAAAAAAATCAACAGCTAGCTAGAGTCAAGGCTTAGAAATTCCCTCTCCTCCATTCCTTTTCCTCTATCCTCCTAGTCTCCTTCGCAGTCGTTGTTTGTGTCGTCAGGGCCGCGTGATGACCCAAATAACGGCTGCGAAGACTACTATCCTCCCAGACAAATTCCAATTTCAAATAAAGTTATCTTGTTAACAATTTGCAATGTTGTTTTTCTACAGAAATAACAACTACAACTTCCTCCTCAGTTATTTCCTGCCCAGAGATAACTGAACCTCCTGGCGGCTTCTGTTCTTCTGTTACCCAAACCTGCTTGTCTGACAAACAGTGTTCCTTTGGCTCCTTGTGCTGTTATGACGGCTGTAGGTATTCATGTACATCATCCGTGGGTGGAATCACTGGTGAGTTTACAGGGACGATGATAATGATATGGTGTTGTTGTTGTTATTGTTGTTGTTGTTGTTGTCCTGTTCAGTTTCAGTGTGCTGTTTTGTATTAGAAGAGTTATTGCGATTCCGGGTCGTTTTTTGTCCATACATGGAAACCGCTGATATACTTGGTTTACAACGTGAACGAACGAGCGAACGAACGAACGAACGAACCGACCAACCGACAAAATACCTGCTATGAACTTTTTTCAAAGTACAAAGTCTTGCAACTAAAGTAAAAAGTTTCAAAAAAGTCTTGTTCATCATAAATTTGACATTGCACTGTTTGTGACAAAGGTGACGAAGGCATTGCATTGGGTGGCATACCTATTCTTTGTTCTCCGGCTACCTTCTCGATAAGGGCAGCTATTCTAAAACCGTACTTTGCTTCATGTCTACAGGGCCCACCAATCCAACAGTAACGACCACCCCACCTGGTCCAACGTGTTCGGAAGCATTTGATTTGGGATTCGCGATGGATTCTTCTGGCTCCATACGAAATCCCAACTATCAAAAAGAAAGGGACTTCATCAAGGGATTAGCCGATACACTCGTCATCGGCCCCCAAAACGTTCAATTAGGTCTGATCGTATTCAGCGATGTACCAATCGTATCGATCAGACTTGGCACTCTTAAAAGCACAGACCGTTCTTCATTTGCTGTTGCTGTAGACGCCGTGCCGTATCTGCGTGGTCGCACTCGCATAGACAGCGCGCTGGAGACGGCTGCCAACACTTTGTTTCCTGACGGACGTCAAAACCGCCCACACGCACCTCAGGTGTTTTTGTTGATAACTGACGGCCGTCAATCAAACGATCCTGGGTCGGTGGCGTTGGTGGATGCTGTGCGACCGTTGCGTGAGCAGAGGATTAAGGTAATTATGTGCATAATTTTAACTTCGCGTGTTCTTCTCGGTCTGTGCAAAACAAGCGAGTAAGAGGAGAGTGTAATCTGTCTTGATCATTGTTCGTGAGATAAATGTTGGATGAGGCTTTGAAATTTCGGTAGTATTCTTATAATTGTTTTATTGTGTAGTGGAACGTCGTCTTACGGCCATCATTATCACGGATTTCAGCTAAACCATCGACGAGTATCAACGCACACTTGGGGGCTCTAGCCAACGCAGTAACCATTAGGCTATTCATTGATATGTTTGCGCCGAACGTTACATAAATGAACACCTTTTCCCTTCGTAATACCTCGGGGTGTTTAGCATAGTATTCATACGCCCTCCCGACTTGTTTGTTGTTCAGTTATGCGTTCATGCCTCGAATGTTTCGGTTTAGGCTCCTTTTTTGCCCCTCTCTCCTCCCCTCAGCGACGAAGACTTATATTCATGCTGCACTTCTTTGGACCGGACCGCTCGCGGTAATGATTATATGCCACCGCCTTTCCCAACTGTATAACAATTATGTTATATTTTTGCAGATTATCGTTGTTGGCATTGGAGATGATGTCGATGAAGTCGAGTTGAGGTCCTTAGTAGAGAATCCAGCAAAAGACCTCTTCCTTGTTGCGTCATTCGCGGATTTGAATCCGTTACTGGATGACAAGAAACTTGCTGATGCGCTCTGTTTACCAACACGTAAGTGAAACGAGCTACGTCACTGTTTGTGAATCTTGAAACCTTTGGCCTACTTTTTTTAAATTTCGTCCTTATTCTATCTGACCATTCGATCGTGGTCGGATTTTCTTCCAATCTCCCCGCTGTTCCATAATTGCTCGCAGTTCAAGTCTAGTCAGTCCTATGATGTATGTCTTTGCTGGGCGCCCGGAATAATTTTTTTCCAATGTCGCGGCTCCCAGAATACTAACTGCGGGGAAGTTTCATCCTTGTTTCTATAAATATTCCCACTGAACCGGGGTCTTCAGATCACACTTTAGGTCATCCTCGGAGACCCAGGGGCTAGAAGTTGGGATGACGAAATTAGCTATTTTCGTCATCCCAACTTCTAGCCCCTGGGTCTCCGAGGATGACGTTGGGTGGTAATTCGTATGAATCCGTCTCATAGAAAGGTTTTCAGTCGAATATCAAGCAATTACAATGGTCAATACAGCAAACGAAAACAACACAATGAACCAATGAAAGCTTGAAGCAAATACACGTAACAGGCGCCAAGCGCGGGAAAACTAGCCTACGTGTAGTCGTACTCACCCCCTACACGTAGGCTAGGGAAAACGCGTGTGACCAAGTCGCGATTGGTTTTGTTTTTGCATCTGATTGGTTGAGTAGGTGGCGCGAGATTTTTAAACCAATCACAGAACGTATTAAAGCAGAATCAAAGCAATTCCGCGATTACTTTCGGCGCTCTATTGAAAACCGCTCTAAACGTCTATTACTCTTTTTGATTTATTATATCATTGCCTCTTTGGTTTTTGTCTACTGAACGAACTATTGTGTTGACCTTTCCTTCTGTACATGTCTTTAATAAAATAACTAAAGACAAGCAAGATGTATATAAACCCAAACGTCAATTTCGTTTACATAATACTTTTTGTTTAGTAAGCCGGACATTTTTCTTTTACAAGAAAAAGTAAATACAGTGAACTCTCTCTAAGGCCCAGTTCAGATGCCGTACTTCACATGAGCCGAATCGAATTCGATGAATTAAGTTCATGTGATGAGGTACGGCGTCTGAATGAATTCGGAACGGCTGAATGAATTCGGATCGGCTCAGCCGTTCTTCCCGCCTGGCTCAGCCGGGAATAACTGCTGTGGACCGGCTTTGATTCAGACGCCGAACTTCACATGAGCCGAAACAAATGCTGAATCAATTCAGCCGGTCTAAATTAATTTGGGTCGGCCTAAATTCGAATTCGATTCGGCTCATGTGAAGTACGGCGTCTGAGCTGGGCCTAAGACGGACACCATCGGGACCGGCTCAAACTGTCCGTCTTAGAGAGGTGTCCGCTTATAGATAGTTTAGATACAGTAACATGACTGAAAAATGGCGCGCAGGGACCAACAACAAGTGTCCGTCTTAAGCCTGGTTTTCACTAGCGACGCAAGCACAAGCGCAAGCAACATACGCAGACGCAGTAACGCGTTGATCATCAGTGCCTTTTGTTTAGGACAAATCAACACTTTACTGCGTCTGCGTATGTCGCTTGCGCTTGTATTTGCGTCGCTAGTGAAAACCAGGTGTCCGTCTTACAGAGGTGTCCGTGAAGAGAGAGTGTAGACACAGATCTATTCACTGAATTTTCCTATTTATTTTATCCTTTGCAGGTAGGCGTCTCCAAAGAAATCGGTCGTGAGAGAGACAGGAGGATTATTTTAGAGAATGTTGATATATATGACGTAGGTTAAAATATTGGTAATAAAAAATGAACTTTTTTTTAAATCTAAATATGAATTGCTTCTACAAAGAAAGAACGTTTTTGTTTGCGCTAGAAAGCTTTTAGGAAATATATGCTATTAACTTATCTAATATAAAAACGAACACAGTATTTTAAACTTATCTAATATCTACCTTATTCTCACTTATTTTCGCGGGTAATAATTTTCGCCCCGCGATGTAGCAAAAAAACACGAAAATAAAGACGATATTTTCGCAAAATTTTAAGCCTTTGAGCCCTTTTTTCTCTGAAATCGCGAAAATAAAGCCTCGCGAAATACGGATCTGTCGATTTTGCGAAATTAAGTACGCGCGAAAATTAGTGAGAATAAGGTAGGAATACGCCCTCCGTTTCAAAATTAGGTTTAGCATAATTATAAAACACGCTTTTTTCTCGTGTTACAAAAATACAGAGATAAAACAAGAAACTCAGTGCTCGCAGTCAGATAAGTTCAGAGACAATATTCATCGCAACATTTCAAGGCCGGATTCTAACGCACACGACTGGAATTAAATGGTGAAACATTTTTAAAGTCATTTAGCTCTGTTTAGTTATGTTCAGAACTGGAAGCCTCCCTGTCGGTATATTTTGGAGGCTCACTTTCAGTTTATATTAAGATTCAGCAGTATAGTAGAAATAAAGCTCTGTCGTTGAAATAATTCATGTGTCAATGAAGTTGTGTTTGGTCTCACCTTTTCCCTCCTATAATGAGTACAACCTCGTTCCCAGGGTCTCTCATCTCCCCACCCCAGAGGCGCGAGGGGTGGGGAGATGAGAGACCCTGGAACGAGGTTGTAATGAGTAGGGTCTCTCATCTCCCCACCCCAGAGGCGCGAGGGTGGGGAGATGAGAGACCCTGGGAACGAGGTTGTAATGAGTAGGGTCTCTCATCTCCCCACCCCAGAGGCGCGAGGGGTGGGGAGATGAGAGACCCTGGGAACGAGGTTGTAATGAGTACTTTTATGAGAAGTATTTTCCTGTGGACTAGTGTGTGACGATTCAAATGAAAGCTATTGAAAGGGTTTTCATCTTGTGTTCGTGTGTCTACTGATTATCCCAAATAAAATGACGAATGATCATGATTTACTTTTATTACACCATTATGTACATGTTTTACGTGAGTCCCGATGGCACGCGCGTTCGTGTATTTACACGGAAAATTCAACGGTTAGGTATTCATAAAGACACGCAAATGCGTTTATTTTTCATCGTATTTTGATACAAAATATGAACCGCCCGTTAGTTTACCATTCTCGCGATCGTTTCGTTCCACGCGAGTTACCTCGTTACTCTTAAGGCACTTCACGCTCTCGTTCCTCTCGAGTCAAGTCTCACTTCTCGCGAGTCACTTCACGTTCCTCGTTTCTCGCGGGAGATTTCAGCTTCCTCTCGAGTTGAGTGGGAGAACGCTTTGGATTATGATGTGATATCCCCAGGAGTACACACACTGAACGGGCGAATTATCCTGCGAAAGATCAATTTATATCTCGTTTCTGTACGTGGACAAAGATTATCCTCGACGTTGAGAACAAACTTAATCCTCGCTGAGCTTTTTATCGGGACTCAATGCGCGCGGTTCCTTGGCACACGACACGCGTGTTCAACGTGGGCGTGATCGCAACGCCATGTGATACGGGCCAGGCGCGCGAACAAAACCTCTTTTATAATCTGGAATGTAATTTTTTGCGCGCACGGGTCACTCTTGTTTACAAATATCATATTTACACTTGAAGTTAGAAACGTCTGCTTGCACTTCTGTTCATTAACATGATAGGTGCTTGAACCTTAGCCCCTCTTCTGTCCGACCGTAAAAATTCGTCCTGCTGAGCCAAATTTTGGTTCACATTTCCTCGAATATTTACGTGAAAGTTTCTGGTTGATTCTTGTTGTCTAGTCGAATAAACCATAATGTGACCACCGGATGTTCCTTAAAAGGGGCTTTGGAACAGGCATAAGATCTGACAAGAATTTAGTTGAATGCTTTTTGACCCTTACAACTTGTGGATAAACCATTTACCACTGAAGTGCCACACATGATTCTCCCTATGACTGTCTTTACATAACACGTGTTTTGTTCTAAACAAGAAAATGCTTATCGGACTTAAACTGTTTTTAAAAAGGACGCTTTTACTGCCAGCGCAAATCCACTTAAGGACTTAGCAAGTTTAATCGAGACTTGAAACAATCCTTTTCCGTTTTATTTTTAGTTTATTGGATCAGAATACGGATAAGTTGGCACATTTTCGAATGTGAGACTTATGAATGATTTAATTGAATTAATCTTGGCTAGGAAAATCCCCTTTATTGTCTCACGTAGGCTCGTGGCACGGAGAAAATGACCGCTCTTTGGTGAACAGCAAACATCCATATCGTAGCCTGCGTTGCATGCAGGCGCTGGAGAAAAAGTTAGCCAGCCATTCCTTCCGCCCAAGATAAAAGCCCGTACCCAACATTTTCTCCAGCGCGCATTTAAACTTAGCTCGATTCTGGACCTACTAAAAGGGAGAGATGGAAAGGAGGGAAAGGCGGCGAACAGTGAAGCCGGAAATGGGTAATGAGTCAAATTGAAAAGATAATCCAATGAAGGCATGCAATAGTGAGGAATAGTGCTTTCTCCAACTCTTGCGGCATGTCCCAGATTGCGAGCAGTCCCTCATTTTTCTCAGCGATAGTGATTTTCGCGATACGAGGGCAAGGTTTTCATATATTACTTTGTCTTTCATGTATCTTCATTGTTTAAATATATCACATTGGCTTTTAAGGTTTCTTTTTTTTTGTTCAATTTCTAGTGAATCTATACCAGGAAAACAAGTTGAAATTGCGGTTACTGTAGTTCCCATTTTTACGGACAAAAAGTTCGCGAAGTTTTTGAATTATAAGGAAATTGAGCTGTCATCACTGTCTTTAAAGACAAGAGGAAGTGGTTTATTTTCGTTCTTGCAAGTGTAATTATCATATGACTGTGAAATTCACACCAGACATGATACATTAACATGCTGGTAGCCTGAGGTGCGAGTACGGTATACAATTTCTTGTGATAATTGGTCCTGGTTTGATCAATTGATTATCCTCCTGACAATTATTAAAGCCGCAGCTTTAAAGACTTTTAAAAACCATGAATTAGATTAAGTCTATTTTTACCCAACCCAACTGCTTCCGATCCTTCCTGTGTCCTGCCCAAGATCGCAATCCGTTGTGTAAACCAAGACTGTCACGATCAGTTCGAGAACACGAGATATGATCTTTCGCAAGGTGAAAAGGTGAAATAATATTGTTGCTTATCGCCCTTCTCGGCACTCCTGGTGGGCTTTCTTAGCTGTGATCCGGGAGTTCCCAATCCTCTTTGCGTTCGATCCCATTGTATTTGTGCGCGGATCTGTTGAAACCCTCACGTAAAAATCGACTCAGCGGCTAAATCCGTGTCACTTTCACCCGCACCATCACCCAGGGACACGTGAGGAATTTCGCACGAGGAGGTTTCTTCGCTAAGCCGCGTTGCAGACATCTAAAGCTAAATCTTTAGTTAGGAACGCACGAATCCAAAGTACATACTCTCGCCGTGTATTTCTGAAGTTGTGGATGAATCTCTGAAGGAACAAAACTGTTTGCGGCGATGAAGACACCATCCGTTTTCGTCTGGTCAGTGGTGTTGATTTTTATCAAGCTCCGGATCACCGAGGCACAACAACGTAAGTAACGCTTTGTTTATCGCTGTTACAAGTATCTATGTCTGAGTAGTTCATTATATGATGGCGTAAATGACAAACACGCAAATGAGACACATGATAAGTTGTCAGTGGGTTTTATAAGATACACTCTCTCGCCGTAGAACTTACGCCGCATGGAATAAAATCAATGTTTCGAAGAATCAGACATTTTGCATCTTGCTGTCAATTCGGACAGCGGCTTTCACTCACTCACTCAATCCTCATCGTGCGTGTCCATGTCATTTAGAGGGATTTAAAAATGGCGGCTGTAGCTGTCGTATTTGCAGTAGACTACGAATAGTCCCTAATTTTTCTCAGATCGAGCGGGCGAGTTCTCGCGCGAAGCGCAGATTTCTGAGAAAATTGGGGACTACTCGTAGTCTATGTTTGCAGTAGCTTGCAGTTTATGCGGCGATTTTAGTCTTGGAATTAGGGAAATTTTAGAATGTCTTCTAAAGGAGAAAAGGCTTAGATGGCATTGTTCATGATACGGTACAAAATGAATGGCAGTATGGGATTCTTAATCTTTTTTGCGTTGTCTTGTTTATAAAGCGCGGTTTGAAAGTGAGTGCCGATGAATGGAGACATAATACGTAGACATCTGTAATAAACTCACCCGGCTTAGGAAACCAGACCTCCGATAGGATTACTTCGTTTTCCGAATTCGCAGGATTATTAACTTATTGTTAATAGTGTGCATGTACTGTATAACCATGATACGGAGTCAGAATATACGGCTGCTATTTTAGACAGTGCGTATTTCACCTTCCACGGGTATATAGTCTATGTATACAACGTGTCCCCCATGGCCAGGGATTTGTCCTCACTCGACAGCTCGATGTGCGAACAAATCAAGCTTTCTGTTAAAAATAAATAGTTAATTAATATTATTTAACACATTTATTGGGTTACAATAGATCACGCTATTTTAGGCAATTCTGATCTTAAATCGAATGACACTTCTAAGTTATAAAAAAACACAAATGAAAAACTGCCGGTAAGCCGTGAAGATAGTCAAAAGTGGACGAGATTATTGAAAAGGAGTGATCAGGCCTTTCTTACCAGTTGAAATTGAATTTTCGTGTAGGAACCCTAGTGAGTTTATCATAAACAGGAATATGCGATCTAAAATTTTATCTTAATCTTTTAAGACTTTTTAAGCGGTTTTCACTGTCACTCTAAAATTAGCAACATTATATTTTAGGACCGTCAATGGTTGGTTATTCTTCATCGGTGCTGTCACGCAATGTTGTGTGACATATCCCATGGATCCCAGCATGGGATTGAGAGTAACCGAGAGGCTAATGTATTTTGTTTTTATTTTTCTACGCGTCATTTAGGGTTAGGGCCAGAAGATTAGGCTTATTTAAATTCTTAGGCGGTGCTACAATAATAGGGACAATAGAGTCTCCTACATAAGGTGTTATTGCATTGGTTCACAAGACGTCTTAAATAGTGCATTTGCCGTGGGGTTTGTGGTTTTTTTTCTACTCAACCCTCAATCAAAACCTATGACCCACAAAAAATCATTCGCACCTCCCCGTCACTGTAATTCCTCCCTTTCCTTCTCGAGAGCGACGCAACTGACTTGGAAAGGGAAGGGGAGAGACCGTTTTATTTGAAACCTATATCTAGAGAATAGAGAGAAAACAGGCGAAACAATCGGTCCATTAAGCTTGTTCACCACGTTATTTGTTGTTATATCCAGGTGAAAATACCTAATACTTACTTCATATTTTCAACAGGTATAAAGGATGGAAGATGCCCAGCAATTCAAAGGAGAACGGATTGTCCGGCGTTCGTGTGGGATGACTGCACATGCGACACTGATTGTCCCTGGCCAGAGAAAGTGTTGTCTGAATGGATGCAGCCACGCATGTCTTGATCCAGGTAAATAACCGGTGCTTCAGTTCGATTCAGTGTAGCCTCGTTCTGCTTTGTCTCGGGGGTTACTCCCATATGTAAGCTATATAGGTATCTGCCGCGGGATAGGGTATGGTTTTTGAGGTACTCAGTCCTTAAATAGGGTATCCTCTTTGGTATTTTGGTATTGTGAACCTTAGACAGGGTTACTTTAAATTGTATTAGGGTAAATTGCAGTACCTGAACGCCCAGCTAAACGAAAAAGATATGATCTGTTTAAAAACTGAACTACCGTTAATGTATTAGCGAAGCGATTTTAAAAAAAGTTTGTTTGTTTTGCTGTGAAAACTACCTGTTCACACAATGGGTGTCATTTTCAGTTTTGGGCCAAAAAAGGTAGGTCAGGGTTTAACAACCTTCGTGGCACACATATCCTAAAAATTGACAGGAGTACCCCCCCTACCCCCCCCCCCTACCCCCCCCCCCTACCCCCCCCCCCCCCCCACCCCCCCCCCCCCCCCCCCCCCCGGTATTTAGTGCTCCATATCCATCCCATTATCTGTCCGTCTGAAAGATACAAACTGAGAACTGAATTTAAATACAATTTTTATTTGAGCATTGGTTCTAAATAGACGATGTCAACAACGTCACAGTGGCCTAATGGTTAGCGCGTTGGACTCCGGATCGAACGGTCCGCTTTCGAGCCCTGGCCTGGGTCATTGTTTTGTGTTCTTGCGCACCCAGGAGTATAAGTGGGGGGTACGAGATTAATACGTGGGTACAAGCGAACTGCTAGGGCAATATGATATTATGGGAGTAACCTGCGATGAACTAGAATCCCATCCAGGGGAAGTGCCAATATTCCTAGTCACTTCAGCTAGCATGAAACCTGGACAAGCTACGGTAGTTGTGGGCCACTAAGCTCGGGAAGACTTCACCTAAAACTCGGGCTCTAATCAGACGATATAGTTGCAATTTCATCGTGCATGTCTATTGTCCTTTCATGATTGCCTTCTGAAATTTTTTTGCTTTTTGTGTTTTTTTTTTTGAAGACACGGGAACGCCATCTGTCAGAAACAAAGCCGATGTGGTGTTTATAATGGACTCGTCGGGAAGCATCGGGGCCGAGGATTACAGACGCGAAAAGCAATTCGTCGAAGATCTCACGAACGTGTTCCGCATCTCGCCGACTGAGACACGAGTCAGCACAATTATATACAGCGACGACCCGAAACTCGTGTTCGACTTTGACACTTACAACGACAAACAAAGCATCAAACACCGCCATAGACAACCTGGAATACTGGGTAACAGAACGCGGATCGACAAAGCACTGGCGCTAGCATTGACAGTGTTCTCCAAATCTCGTCCATCTGTGCCCAGAATCGCTTTTGTCCTCACCGACGGCAAACAGACAGAAGACTACGACGCGAAGCCGCTGGACGTAGCGGTCCGTCCACTGCATGACTTGGGAGTTCAAGTTTACGTCATCGGAATTGGAATTTATATCGACATCAATGAGTTGTATCTTCTTACCAGGAGACGGCAGGACGTGTTCTTTGTGGACTCCTTTGAGAAGCTTTTACAACAGACGTATCGCATTGTTAATCAAATTGACACGTATGGTGAGTTTGGATTATAGGTGTTTGATTCAAAATGTTAGGTATCCCTGCCATTATCGGCTCATCATCTCTTTGAGGCTTATTCGGCAATCTTAAAACAGGGGCGGATCCAGGATTTTTTGATAGGGGGAGGGTGTCCCAGGGTTCCCAGAAAATGTGAAGTAGATTGAAGGATAATTTTTGGTAGTAGACTTCAGTACTAAAGGCGCAGAAGGCCTACTCCAGCAAAAAATTGAGATGTCAGGCTCCGAAAGTGCATTTTGGTGGATCCTGGAGATGGGTTTGCTATGGATAATGGAGAAAGAAAAAAAACAAGGTCTGATAGGGGGTCCGGACCACCAGATCCCCCCCCCCCCCCCCCCTCCTGGATCCGCCACTGTTAAAATGTCGTCAAAGGTCTCAGAAACCTTTGATAGGGAAAATGAGCATTTAAATGAAGATCTAAATTTAAGTTATAAGTGATATATCAAACACAAGAGACAGTGTTTCGTCACATTTCCGAATACCGAGAAGAATACCGACTCGCAGCGGAGTATTTTTTTTAAGAAATTCGTGGTGTTTGGAAATGTGATGAAACACTGTCTCGAGTGTTTTATATATCTTTTCAATCTAAACTAAAACTAAGCAGTAAACGGAGAAATAAAATAGTAAAAATCTGCAGATAACTTGATGATTAATGAGTTTCAGAATTACATGTAATAGAAGAAGACTACTATCAACCAGAAGTGCTCTAGCATGGGCGGACTAGTCTTTTGCTAGTTTATGTTGTTAACCTTACCGGGCTTTTTTTTACATTTTCTATGATTACCCTTTGGATAAGGTGGTTTTCATCTACGGTAACCTTTTACAACTGTACCAGTGCAACAACTTTATACGGTGTTTATTTTTTATTTACCGCAGATGTAATCCCGCCATTGGACATCTCAGCCGATATGCTGTTCCTACTCGATTCTTCTTCAGTAATATCTAGAGCAAATTATGGAAAGGAACTAAGTTTCCTGCAAAAGATCGTCGAGTTATTCAACATATCGCCTCGCTACGTCCGAGCCGGTATAATACCTTACGGAAACACCGCAGAGCTGTCGATACCACTTGGCAGTCATACCACCAACGAAGCTATCAATCGATCCATCGACTTACTCCCTTACATGGGTGGCAATAAAAGAATAGATCGAGCGTTGAAGCTAGCTAACCAGACGTTTTCTAAAGCGCGACCAATGGTTCCCTAAGATTTTGCTCATACTCACTCATGGAGGGCAACTGACAGATCCTGGGACCGATTTAAGGCTCGCTGTCCAGGCTCTTCGCAGCCAAGGTGTCAGCATTTTCGTGATTGCTATTGGAGAAGATGTGGATTATTCAAGATTGTATCAGATTGTAGAAAGGAATCATATCATCACAGACAAGTCTCACGCAGCACTGGAGCCATACCTTCCGTCTGCAGCTAGTTATATTAGAGTGAAATCAGTACGGCTGAATATGGCAGTTATTTACTTAACAGACAGTCGTTAATCCATAAATGTTATCTCAAGCTTATTTATGTGGATGCAAATGTGCACTTTCATATGGAAGTCCCCCTCGGGGCAAAATATGTTTTGAGGTAAACGTAGGAAGGCTAGGCTTTGTGGTTTCATTGTTAATTGTCAGATCGCCGCTCATCATAAGTCAACCAATTAAAGCAAAGAATCTTCAATTCACGAAATTGAAAATCGTGTGGCTTGGGCGGCTTTTCCCTATGAACAACTACCCCGATGGTGAATTAAACCAAACCAAACATAATGCTTTCTCCAGAAATTATAATTAGTTTACCAAACTCTTAGGGGTGAAAATAAATTTAGGCCACGCCCACGAAAAGAGATTCTGGAACCTTTTTCGGAGTTTTTTTCAAACACAATTTCCAACGATCACCTCCGTCGCTTTAATATGCGATACTCTCCCCCTCCCCTCCCCCTCCCCCCCCCCCCCCTCAGGCTCCCCCCGGATATTTTACTGATTGAAACTAGGGAAGCCCAGTCACACTCAGTCACTCTGTCCTCTTCGTGCCAGGTGGTACATAAGGCGTCCACGAGGGATTTCCATTGGTTTCGGTCTTTAGACTGTCGTTCAGCTGTTTCCCACGACAGGCTTCCTTGTTTCATCTCCTTTTCAACTTTTTTTCTCCCTGCCAACCAACCCGACATTCAAGAATGTCTAAATAGGTTATGTAAAAGTTATTTTGTTGATACTTGATTCAATTTTACAGACTTCTCAACTCCATTAAGTAAAGATGCCGCTGTCGTCTTTCTACTGGACTCTTCTGAAGACGTAGACTCTAACGACTTCAAGAGACAGAGAGAGTTTGTGATTTCCTTAGCAAAGGCCTTCAGGATTCCCGAGAATGGAGTTCGCGCAAGTGTGATAACATACGGCAAGGACAGCCGGCCAAGCGTGCAATTCAAAGATTCTGCAGACTTTGATAGGTTCCTGGATGCAACGATAAAAACCAGTCGAATGAAAGGACCGAGAAGAATTGACAAGGCATTGCTGATGGCCGTTCGCATGTTCAGAGATCACAAAAGTCCTGCACCGAGAGCGGTTATATTGTTCACGTCAGGGGCTCAACTAACCGATCTCGACAAATTAGACGATGCCAAGAAACAGCTCGAAAACTTGGGCGTGCGAATCTACGTTGTCCCCATTGGCCCGTCAGTTGTCGACAGTGAAGTTGCAGGACTGGTGAAGAATTCTAGCGATGTCATACAGGTTCCTACATTTATTGATTTGCAGTCTGAAATTCATGCAGTTGGCAGGCACGTGAGCCTTAACCAAGGTAAGCCACATAACTAAGTCTATGCTAGTCATGGGGAGAGGAACAGAGGCCGTTCCTGAAATCAAATACACAGGCCGATTATCTATTTTCGTCCCAGGGGGTAGTCAACAAAGTTTTATACGGGGAGGCTCCGCCCCGAGATCCAAACCCTTACCCTTTTATATACCATTTTTGACAGAAAAGGTAACCCTTTCATATACTTTCCAAACAAACTCTGAGTTTGATTTATAACAACGGAATTCCCATTTCAAATAGAGGGCCTTCGCCTCGAGTAAATGTAGAAAACCGTCATCGTTGCTAATATTGTAGACTACGAGCAGTCCCTCTTTCCCAGCTTAGTCCGTCGAGCGAGAGCGATAAAAATTCGCGATCGGAAAATGGCCGCGCGAAAAACTGGGGGCAAGTATACGCCATACCCCAGTCATACAAACGTCTCTAAATTTTCCAGTTTTCAACTTCTGTTTTCTCGACTCAGGTAGAACCTAACCTAACGAAACTTCGTAAGATTACCAGACAAGAGGTGGTCTTTCAGGTGCTGGTATTGATTTTCCGCTCAGTTTAATATGAATTTGCGGTGGTCATTTTGGAGAAAGGTCTATATCAAACCTCCATAACATTGTGTTCATGTTCTATTTGTTGAACCTAATACAGGAGACATAACGCCCCGTTTCATTGCCGATGTTGTGTTCCTGATGGATTCTTCGTCTGGTGTTGGTATTACAAACTACGGAAGGCAGAAGGATTTCGTGAAAGCTATAGCTAAGGCCTTGAACCTCGGAGACCGAGCCACAAGGGCCAGCCTAGTAACCTACAGTGACAATGTGAGGCTTATAACGAGATTCAACAGCCACAATACACCGAGACAGTTTGACAGCGCAGTGGACAGGGCGTCTTATTTGCGCGGCAGGCGGCGTATCGATGTAGCACTGGTGTACGCAGCTAAACTGTTTACCGAGGCACGATCCGGTGTTCCTAAGGTTACGGTTCTCATCACATCCGGAAGGCGAGATTCCGGCAATTCCCTTGGCATTGCCAGTAGACCGCTGAAGGATATCGGCGCAAAATCATTCGTCGTCGCCATTGGTACTTTACCAAACATAAGAGACCTGCGGTTGGTCGTTAGTGGGTATGAAGACATCTTTAGAGTGCCCTCTTTCCTCGGTCTTCCTCGAATAGAAAAATCCTTTCCGCAGCACATAATTTCTTCATACGGTAAGCACAAAAAAGATCAATCTTAATTTAATTTGCTGAACCGTAATTGCAAAAGGTTCAAAGTCGTGACCATTTAACCCTTTCACTCCCAAAGTCAAACCCCTGGAGTCAATAAATGTGGTTTCAATTTTAAGTTTGTGGATGAAACCCTAGTGTGTGACCATTCAAATGAAAGCTATCGAGCAGTACTTTCATGTGGTACTATGTTTGTTTTTAGTCAGTTTTCAACTTAGCAGTCTTGGGAGTGAAATGGTAAAGTTATTATAACACTTCTGAAAGTTTGGGAGAATTTGAGTAAAAGTGAGAAAATACTCGCCTACTCTTTTGAGTTCCCTCACTCTCTAGTTCCCTAACTTCTACAAGTATTTCCACAACTCTCGGTGTAACAAAGAAATAAGGTTTTAATTTGTTTCCATAGAGTTGTGGTAATGACTTTTAACCAATCGCAGCGTGCGCAATAACTAGTTTCAGTAACATTTTCTCCTCCTGAATGTCTATTTCATTATTCTAAACCATTTAAATCCCAATAGTGATCAACATTAAATTTCTCCTTTCAAATATCAATTCCTTATTCTCACTTATCTTTGTGAGAGTATAGAATTTCGCGATTTTCGCGATGTAGAAAAAAACACGCGAAAATGAAGGTGATATTTTCGCCAAAATTGTAAGCCTTTGAGTCCTTATCTGAAAACATCAGCTAGATAATATTGTATTGATTTCTCTCCATGTTTTCGGAACTAACATTTAAAAATGTATGGTTTCCACAATAGTTAGACCACTAGTAAGCATCGTGTCATGTGATCACTATTATCCTATCAGAACCCGAGGGCAGGTATTGTTGAAAATTTCATGGGCTAAACGTGTTTTATATTTGTGTTCTAGACTCAACAGAGCCGCCCCCTAGAAGAACGACGAATGTGAATGCAGATATCATTTTCCTAATGGATTCCTCTCAAAACTGTTACACAAGAAGCTTATCGGAAGGAGAAATCCTTTGTGAAGGCAATGGCCAAACACTTTAATGTGTCCCCGGGGGATCAATCACGCGCTGCCGTCATCACTTACGGTTCTGCAGCTTTTACAGTCGTGACCTTTGGAGATACGAGATTTGGTGACTCTGTCGACAGGGCCCGATCCGTGAGTGGCGAACGAAGAATAGACCGAGCTTTGCTAGAGGCTGAGCAACTCTTGTCCTCAGCTCGACGGTCGGTTCCTAAACTGGTGGTGCTGTTAACGGCGGGAAACCAGCAGTCAGGCTCGCCGTCTCCAGAGTATGCTGCCAGATTGGTCCAGTCAGGTGGCGGAAAACCTTTTGTTATCATGGTTGGCCGAGAAGCCGATGGAAATGAGTTTCATAAAATAGTTAGGAAACCCACTGATGTGTTCAGAGTTCCTTCGTTTGATGGGATAGAACCTTACGCTGCTCCGTTGGCAAAGACAATCGAAAATAACCTGAAGGAAGGTTAGTTTAGGACTAAGTTTCGAATATCAAATAAACAATTTTTCAAAAACCAAAATATGTGTTTGGAAATATCTTATTTTTGAAACTGATTTATTGTTTGGTTGTTGTTTCAACAGTGCCGACACAAACACCGACACCGACACCGACACCGACACGACACCGACACCGACACCGACACCGACACAAGAATTGACACAACACCGACACCGACACAAGAATTGACACCAACACCGACACCGACTTCGACAATGCCAGGTATTTATGCTTATTGCTTTGTTAACTTCTTGATTGTAGTCTTTTAACGGTGGCCTAATGGTTAGTGCGCTGGATTCCGAATCGAATGGTCCGCGTTCAAGCCTGCCCGGGACACTTTACTGTCACAGTGCCAGGCGCGGGATCTAGACCGGCTTACACCGTTTTACGGGAATCGGTCAAATTTTCCAAATAACTCAAATTCGAGGGAAATATAATTTTAGAGAGTGAAAATCTAAAATCGTTTGCAGGAGAACATGCCTCCGGGCGCTCAGACTCCAGTAAACCGGTCAAGTTTTTTCCTGGATGCGCGCCTGTGCATCTCTCCATCTAGGATTATAATTGGGTTACCGGCGAACTAACCTGCGATGAAGTAGCATCCCATCCATGGTAATATTCCTACATGCATGTAGTCGCTACATGTACATGCTTCGGAAGTGTGGGTCTTCAGGCTCGTGAAGACTTTACTTTCCTACTCTTATCTAATAGGGTGTGTCCACACCAATTGCAAGCGCCCTTTTCATTATGCTATGCCTGTAAAAAAACGTCGTGATCACAAATCACATATATGGCCATGTCATCTCTAGTAAGGGGATATTTCCCATGAGAAGACACTGGGTAGTGGTCCCAGCTACAAACGAATGTTACATTTAGGACCTCCTATAATGTGACATCATCAGTAAGGGGAACAATAAGACACGATCCCTAAGATGAGTTTCTTTTTCATGTTTCAGGCCCTAAAGCATCAGATATCATCGCAGATGTAGTATTTGTAATTGATTCTTCTTCCACTGTGCTTCGTGAAGATTACAAAAAGGAAAAGGACTTTGTCAAGTATCTCGCGAGATATCTCAACGTTTCGCCGGATAATTCTCGTGCAGCCCTCATAACATACGGCAACATGGCGGCTGAGGTGGTCGGCTTCGATATCAAACGATCTGTGTCAGACTTCGAGACCGCGGTGGACAAAGCTCCTTTTGTTAGCGGTGGCAGACGGATCGACAGATCCCTTGACAAAACGTCCCAAATAATGGCCAACGCCAGGCAATCGGTAACAAAGATAGTAGTGTTTTTGACTGCCGGAAAGCAAGTCTCTGGATTTGGCAGTAAGACTCCCGGTGAGGCAGCAATTCCTCTTCGGGAAGGCGGAGTCTACACCTATATTGTGGCGATCAGTCAGGAGCCAGACATCTCTGAGCTTCGTCCTGTGGTGCAAGAAATGTCGCATATTTTCAGGATGGCATCGTTTGATGATTTAGAGCCTCGATGGACGACAGTTGGAGAGATTATCGTGGAAACTTCAAGTAAGTTCTCTCAGTATTTGACCGCGTTTACTTAAAAGGGTCTAAACAAATGTTCCATGAGTTCCAGATTGGTTTCTCAGGCGGTGATATATTACGAACCGGTTTTAACCTGTTAACCGACTAAAAATCCATTGTATCAATAGCAATGGTAGCCGAAGTATACGTTTAACAATTTAACGATGCTGTTGATTCGGCCGAAAGTTGTGTAATACGGCTAGGTAATCAATTTGCACGTCATTTAATATAAATTTGACAAATGGACACATTTTTTCCATTTTATGGCCACATTTCTATGGTGTATAAGAGCCTCTATGCATTAATATAACCCTGAAGGTAACTAAATCGTTTTTTAGCCTTTATTTTTTTTTAAATTTTAACAAGCAGAAATGTTTAAAAAATGTTTATTTATTTCAGCTGTACCGACACCAATTACAAACATCGACGCTGACATCATCTTCATCATGGACTCATCAAGTGACGTCACGCGGGATGATTACATCAGAGAAAAGACTTTCATCAAGGATATCGCCAGGTACCTCAATGTCTCGCCTGGAAGGTCACGTGCTGCCGTTATAACCTACGGCAAGTACGCCAACCTCGTGTTCAAATACGACGGTTATGGAACGCTGTCCGCCTTCGACAACGTTGTAGACAGAGCGTCGTACGTTGGCGGTCTCCGAAGAATGGACCTTGCTTTGGAAGATGCAGGTCTTTTGTTAAACGAAGCCAGGCCGTACAAAGCCAAATGGGTCATTTTGCTGACAGCTGGACCACACCCGGATAATCCGAATGTGAAGTCTTTGGTGGACGCGTCGCAGAAAGTGCGAGACATGAGTGACAAGATTTATGTTGTTGCTATAGGCGACAAACCAAATGCTAGGGAGCTTGTACATGTTGTGGAAGACCCCAAAGATATATTTCCAGTCCGCTTATTCCAAAGCTTGAAACCGCAGACCAAACTGATTGCAAATGCAGTTGTGAAGGGATATGGTAAATAAATTAAGTTAAAATTAATCTGTAGAAAACCTAGCTTTTATTCGGTTTCAGCTATGTTAGAGGTTAACGAATGAAGATTTTTTTAAAGCGATGCACACTAGGAAATGTTTCGTACAACTCCTTTTCGCAATTTTGTTGCGACGCAAGTTGTTGGAAATATTTCGTTGCTGCAAGCGTTGCACGACGTTTTATTGCTACCATTGCATGCGGCAATGTTTTAAGAGGAGAGGAGAGGTTTGTCTAAAATTAAACTTTTGGTCGTGTCATTTATGTGAAACACTGCAAGTGCGTTTTACGTTCAAGGGGCGTTGACCCATTTCAAATTAATGATACTAACTGCAATTTTCTTTTTCTAAGATGATCCTCACGTAATCAAAACCTTCCGAGCTGCCATAGTCTTTCTCGTGGATACGTCATCATTTGTTGGAACCTTGGACTTCAGGAACCAAAAGGAATTCGCGAAATCCATGGCGAGATCACTCAACGTCGGGCCAGAAAAATCTCAAGCGGCCATTATCACATATGGTTCCACCTCGTCGCAACCTCGTCCCTCTGACATCTACGACAATTTATCAGCGTTTGAACGAGCAGTTGATGGATCTCGATACATTGGGGGACCTCGAAAGTTGCACAATGCTGTTGACAAGGCAGTAGCGTTATTGCGAACAGTAAGATCCAATGTTCAGAAGATCGTTGTAATTTTGACTGGCGGAAAGCAGTCGTTTGTACAGGACGTGCGAGTACTGAAAGAATCCTTTAAGACACTTCGTGCTACAGGTACCAACGCATTTGTCGTCGCCATTGGCAGTGATCACGACAGAGAGGAATTACTTCCAGCTGTAGATCGATCGGAGGACATATTTACAGTTGCTTCATTTGAAAAGCTGGTTCAGCAGGCATGGCCAACTTCCAAGACAATTGCTGAACGAACAGGTGCCAGACAACGCTTTTATTGCACAAGGCTTTACATTGTTACATTCTTAGTCATCGCAACGGTACAATACCATGTCGTTATGAAAGCTTGTTTCTTGCAACCTATATTCACCTTTTAGAGAAAAAAGTGTTTATTTGCTTGTTTCTTTCTTTCTTTCCTTCTTTCTTTTGCTCAACCTGCATTGCTTATTTGATGCTGCAAGCTCTAACTATTGCTAGAAACGCAATCGTTTTCACCGTACAGTGGTTCAAAATATCAAAAGGTCGCGCGATTTTTCTAATGACTCAAATCGATTGGTTATTTCTTATATGTAGATGGCTTAGACATATTATTTTATGAATAGCTGGTGATACAGTTCTGATTATCAGAAAAAAGAAATAATTGACACCAGACTTCATCATTAGAGAAGGCGGTTTTTGACCTTTCGTCATTCATTAAAATTAATGGTATGTGACCTCTACATTTTATTCTACACATTTTATTCATTAAATTATCTCACTTTACATTCAGATCCGGTAGTACCACGTGACTTCCAAGCTGATGTCCTTTTCATCATGGACTCTTCCGCTGAGGTTTCTCGTGGAGACTACAAAAAAGAGAAAGATTTTGTGGAATCCCTGGCGAGTTACTTGAGGTTATCCCCGGGCGGAACACGGGCTGCAGTTCTGACTTACGGTTTCACTACAAGACTTGTTGCCAACTACGACAGCTATGATACACTTCCACCATTCAAGAATGCTGTGGACAGAGCATCGTACATTAGCGGTAAGATACTTGTATTGCACACTCTTAAATATCGTTCTCGCGCGCGTGGTGATTGGATGTTGGCTTTTTTAAATTATGGTACGGTTGTAAGGCGCGCTTTGATTGGTGGATAAATGGTTATCTTAAAAGCGCTGTGATTGGATCCCTAGTTGGTTTATATGAGGCTTACAAAATTATGGTTCATAACGTTCTCTGTGATTGGGTGGCTAGGTGTTTTGCATGAGGTTTCGTAAGCCCCGTCTTAGAAGTGATGCAAACTTGTCTGACTCCAGAACCCAACAGACTTAGCGGAGATGTTTGCCTTCCCCTCTCGTACTTACAACCCGCCTTGAATAATCATATTATTTTCGTCAACATAATAGTCTTACATGTATGTGTCAATTACAAAACGATCTCTTGGCATTTATTGTGAGAATCTTAAGACAAGCATTGATTTTGCTTTATACGTCTCTTACTACGTTCTATGTAGGTTCAAGACGTATTGACAAGGCCATTGACTACGCTGTGCAACTGATAACCAATACGAGGCAACTACTCCCCAAAATCGTGGTACTACTCACAGCAGGTCGACAGTCTCCTGGCCAACCCTTGGCATTTGCCGCGAAAACGCTCAAGGAGCATGGTGCTAAGACGTACGTTGTGGCAATAGGCGACAAACCGGATGTAAATGAGCTTCTACCGATTGTAAAAGACCAGAAGTTTGTGATTAAAATGTCCTCGTTTGACGATCTCTCACGAAGGGCGTCAGATGTGGCTAAAAGCCTTGGAAAACAGTCAGGTAAGAGATTGATCGAGCAGCTAAACATTTTGGAGTTACCGTAATACAGGACTCTGTAAATTGTTCTAAAACCTTGCAGACCAAGGCTGTCAGTGTTCTTTTGTCTCGAAATTGAATCTCAATAATTTTTCCAGACCACGAAGGTAAGTATTCTAATGGCACTACTACTTCATCTGTCAAACAAAAACTAGTTTCACAAGTGACAATGTAAGATGTTTTCGTTGCTATACACTGAACCGCTATGTTTGTTGTTGTTGCTGTTGTTATTGTTGTTGTTTGTCATTTTTAAACTCATAAATACTATTGGAGTGCTAAGGTAAAAGGTAAAGCCGTTCGGGACTAAACTGGCTCATACTGCCGGAGCTTAACTGTAGCATGAAGCCGACTAGGACTATTGCTACTCCCCTGGGTGGGATGCTAGTCCAATGCCAGGTTACCCCCAGCATTTTGTCAGGTTGCCTTAACAGTTCGCCGATACCCATTTATACTCCTGGGTGGACATAGGCACTGTGAGAGTAACGTGTCTTGCCCAAGAACACAACACAGTGACCCAGGCCAGGGCTCGAACCCGGACCGCTCGATCAGGAGTCCAACGCGCTAACCATCAGGCCACCCACTGGAGTGCTAAGGTTCTCCAAATTTATTTTCTTAGATCCAGAATTACCAGATAACTTCCCAGGAGCTGATGTCCTCTTCTTGGTGGATTCGTCTTCCAACATTTCAACCTACAACTACCGAAAGGAGAAAGAACTCGTGAAGACTCTTATCAAGACTTTGAATTCCCTTCCAGCGAAATCACGCACTGCCCTTATAACCTATGGCAATAGACCTCGAGTGGTATTCGGGCTTGATAACGATTTGAATAAAGATGCATTACAGAGAGAGATCGACTCGGCGCAACCAATGGGAGGAGGAAGGCGAATTGACCGCGCCCTTGAAGAAGGAGTGCGACTTATGACTAACTCTACACAATCTGTTCCTAAAATCGTGCTCCTCGTTACAGCAGGTCGTCAGGTCGAGGTAAGAAACTGATACCGCTCGAGGAAAACCGATACAGAGGCGCGGTGGCCTAGTTGTCGACGCGTTGAGCTTGAAATTTAGATGCCTGGGTCACATTGTTCGAAAGCCAATTACAACAAGGCGCCCAAAAGTGTGACCACTTTTAATTAATTCACATTTTTTCGTACGCGTATACTATCCAATCAGAAGTCAAGGATATCTATTCTTCGACTTCTGATTGGGTAGTCTGCACGCACGAAATCATGAGAATTAATTAAAAGTGGTTACACTTTTGTGCGCCTTTCTGTAACGCTAATCCAGGATTAAACGTCAATCGAGGTTTCAATTTCTCCTGTATAGAGGTGTTTCACTGCTAATGTTTTTTTAAGTTTATTAGTCAAAGTCAAAACTGAAGGACAACAAAATAGAAACAGAACACTTCACTGAAAAATTGAAATCAAAATTCATGCTAATCCTGGATTGGATTAGCTTAATCGTCCTTTGAACAACCGGGCCCTGGACATTACGTTCGTGTACATGTAGTAGTCTTAGTCAAAATACTGATTTCTCATATTTCTTGCTGGGCTTTCTTTACGTTGCTTCATAACAACGAAGATCGCTTTAATTTTCATACATTGTCTTCTTTTTCAATTTGCCAGAAGGTGACGTTGTTCCTTTTTAATTTGACTATATTTTATTTTTTTATAACAGGAAGCTGGGATGCAATCGCTGTATTCGTTTGGCAGAGCCCTTCAAAAACTCGGTGCAGATTCATTTGTCCTTGGAATTGGTAAAACTGTTGCCATTCAGAACGTAAGACAAGTTGTTCAAAACACACAAGATGTATTCTTGATACAGACATTTGAGGGTCTGGCATCAATTGAGCGGCAATTGGCGTATGAAATCATCCAAAGGACCGTCGGTAAGACATCCTAAGCTCGAAATATTAATTCTCCTTACTTAGTTACTGATGAGAATTTGGTGGTTCATCAAGACAACATCCTCTAGTTCTGACTCGTCCCCAATCGTCTCTTTTGAGAAACATGTTAGACGTGGAGGATGGTGGGAAGGAGGAAAGAGCTCCTTCCCATCATCCACGGCGTCTAACAAGTTTCTCATAAGAGACGACTGGGGACGAGTCAGCCTCTAGCTGATGATTTTCTTTATTCTCGTCACCTGTCTGATTGACAATGTAAGGATACTATAAAAAAATATACGTAAAAGATGTTACAACGACAGACTTGTCTATCATATTGACATGAGACGTGGATTGCATATGAATGGGATTTTTTTTTTCAAAATAATAATAATAATAATAATAATATCTTTATTAATGTGTCAATGTGTTTAGCTCATAGAGCTAATTGGGGACACCTACTACAAAGTAATTATGATTCTAGTAAAAAAAAACCTATGTACATTATAACAGTAATAATTGTTTGGAAGGGCTTTTGGAGTCGAGCCATCATTTCGGCAGCCTTTGACAGCATATAGTTAATTGTTGTTGCTTGTAGTGACTTGTTGGAGGCAGTGTAGCCGAGTAGTCAGGGTGTTGGCTTGAATTCGGGAGGTCCCGAGTTTAAGTCCACTTTTCACTATTTCACTTTTCATTGCGTCGCTTTTCCGACGCAGAAAATAAATAAAAGACATCTGTACGCAGGCTACTCCAACCACAAGTTGGGTTTGTAACATGACTTCTCGACCAACCTAATTAAAATACCGTAAAATCCTGGTTATAGCCCCCTCCCTCCTTATTGTTCTTCTTCCAGATGACTTAACTGAAACAGATGTTGTATTCATCATGGATTCGTCATCTGAAGTCACTCAGAGCAACTACAGAGACGAGAAGGAAGCAGTTAAATCCATGGCCCGCTCCTTGAAAGTTCCCTCGGGTCGATCCAAAGCGTCCGTTATAACATACGGCAGCATTCCCTCACGTGTGGTCAAGTTCAATAGTTATCAATCCTTTTCTTCTCTTGAAAATGCCATCGACCGTGCACCGCGCATTGGAGGACGCCGGCGGATAGATCTAGCTTTGGAAGATGCTGGAAAACTGTTGTCAGAGGCCAGACCTTCTGTACGACGAAATGTCATCCTGTTTACTTCCGGACGAACAGATACATCTTCAAGAGATCTGTACGAGTCAGCAAAGCGCATATTCGACGAAAATGCTGAGCTGTTTATCATTGCCATTGGCAGAAGACCTTATTTTAAAGAACTTACTGGAGCTGTAAAGAAACCGCAAGATGTATTCAACGTATCGTCATTTACCAACTTGGTAGGGGTGTACGAAAAAGTAACGAAGAACGTTGTGGAAAGACCACGTAAGTAAACATGCAGCAGTGTGACTTTATAGTAAGCTACAAACCGCGTCAAAATTACTGGGACACTTTCCTACCCCGTTCCTTCGATGTCGGTACCTTTACACAACTTGTGAAAACATCATGAATCGAATGGGTTTCACTCAACATTGAGGGTGTGGAAAGATGTGCACGTATTAATATATAGTGTATACTGACAAAGGGAAAAGTGTCCCAGCTAATTATGACGCGAATTGTAGTTTTATCCCAAGGCAACGTACACTAGTGTTTAGAATGAAGTTCGTATGGAAGAAAATTTGTATTTGTCTAAATACAATTTTAGGTTGAAGATTTTCTTAGCTGTCGTCGAATATTTTATGTCCATTTATTGAGTCAAGAAGTTCAACTCCAGAAGCTAAAAAGTGTACAAGACAAGCCCGAAATTTTTTTTACAACATTCCGAGTAGATTTACAGCTTCGTACGTCACAGTTTCCCAGCATAAAAGTTAAAGATAATGTATAGAAACAAGTTACTATAACAATAAATATGTGAATTAGTCATGTTGACACAGAGGCCCACATGGAGCTTGTCTAGACAAGTAACTCTGGTATCAGCTGCGCCCCACCTTCTTGTGTGTCATCTCACATACAATACTCATGAAACGTTTAATATTTTCTTTCTTCAGGAGCTAAAAGGTACGGTAACTTTACCGCAGACATCATCTTTTTGATGGATTCTTCGACCACTGTTGATCAAAATACTTTCAGCCGAGAAAAAAGCTTCGTGACATCTATGGTGCGGTCCCTGAACTTATCACCTGAAAAGACGCGAGTTGCTGTTATCAGCTTCGGTGACGCTCCCGTTGAAGTGGTTGGATTCTCATCCTCCCAAGACCTTGCGGCAATCACCAGCAAGGTAGACAATGCACGGAAAGTTGCAGGCAGGCGCGATATTGCTGAGGCTTTAGAGTTTGCCGCTTCCCTTCTCGAAGAATCTCGACCATCCGTGTCGAAGGTGATCGTCCTTTTAACTGCTGGTAGTGAGCTGTATCTCACGGCGCCTTCTCAGGCACTCAGGCATCATGGGACTGATAGATACGTCATCGCGATAGGACCGGATGTCGATGAGGAAGAGCTGACTCCCATCATCGATGAACCACGTGACATGTTTACCATTGCAACGCCCCAGGAACTAACATGGGGAAGTGGTGACATGGCAGATGAGATTGTAAAGAGAACAGGTATGTTTCGTTAGGCACCGAGCTCGAGTTTGGTTTAGTTGTTGGAAGAAAACCCTTTCCCAACATTTTTGGTTAAAACAGGCGGATTTTCAACGTTTCGGTTTCGGTTGAGAAGTTTGATTTCCAACAGTACACAAGAAAACCAAACAGACCTACATGATTGGTCCAAATACAGTCGAAGCTCTCTCGGGAAGCAGAAAAAGTGTCCGCAACTAGAGCTGGCCGCTTACGGGAATGTGTAAATACAGAGTTTGTATGAGCTAGAGTTCAAACGGGGTTTTGTCAATACGGCCGTTAGTAAAGCTGTCCGCTTACGAGAGTGTCCGCTCAGAGAGCTCAGTCGACTGTGTGTTATCAGCGTGTTTGCAATCGTCAGGCTAACATCACGGTGATACCACAATCATTATTTCCATTGGCCTCATATCACGTGATACACTCGACTTCATGCAGATGAACTCGAATGTAGACTTGCTCGTGTTTGTATCACTGTCGAACGTGCGACGTGAAGTTTCTTATTCTTCTATTACGTGATAAACTTAAAAAGATATTGCTATACTCTTCTACCTGCAAGCAACTTCGTCCACCATTTAAGACACCAAACCATAAGGACATATGCTCGGACGATAATCGTTATTGTGATACGATACGATGTGAAAATAATCTTATAACTGCATCTCTATGTTTTCTGTTTTAATATTGACGATTTTATAGCTTCCAATACACTTAGATCACATAGATCAAAACGAGATGGTATCAATACCAAAACCATAAACAATTAAGCCTATACGATTTGAAAAAAACTTTTACTTTTTTGTTCTGATATCTAAAAGGTCCTAAAATGTATATTACTTTGCAGTTTCCAAGAATACCATCAAACCTCTCGATTTCGATGCTGACGTTCTGTTCCTGGTCGATTCGTCTTTCGACGTAGCCGGGAAAACTACAAAAAAGAAAAGGATTTCGTCAAGTCACTCGCTTATACTCTTAACCTCAGCCCTGGTAAAACACGAGCGGCTGTGATTATATACAGCAGCTCTGCTACGCCAGAGATTGG
Organism: Desmophyllum pertusum; assembly: GCA_029204205.1. Lineage (NCBI taxonomy): Eukaryota > Metazoa > Cnidaria > Anthozoa > Scleractinia > Caryophylliidae > Desmophyllum > Desmophyllum pertusum. Next base: position 857,568 of record MU826354.1, read on the forward strand.
GTTCACGGACCACACCTCTACGTCATCATTCGTCAGAGGAGTAGATGCACTACCTTTCCTTGGAGGAAGAAGGCGAATCGACGAAGCTTTAATCGAGGCAGGATCTGTGTTGAAAACAGCTAGACCATCTGCTAGTAAAGTGGTTATACTTCTGACAGGTGGTCGACATACACAGGTAGCTGGAGCCCAACCGTTGGATCAGGCAATAGAATCGCTACGATCGCAGCGCGCAAGAATGTTCGTGATTGCAATTGGTCAGCAAGTGGACAAGACAGAGCTTAGACCTGTTGTGGACAAACCAAGTGACATTTTTGCTGTTTTTGCCTTCGACGTTTTAAGGCGGCATTCCATACCTATTACAATGGATATAAGGAATAAAACAGGTGCGTGGGTATATACAGTCAAACATCTATTAAGCGACCCTCTGTTAAGCGGTCACCCTCGATTAAGCGGTCACTTATCAAATTTCCGGAAATCGCTCCCCATACTTACGGTAAACGTGACCTCTATTAAGCGGTCACCTCTATTAAGCGGACGCGGTCACCGTTTAGACTTCTCGATTGGCAAATTTTATTGTATTTCACCTCTATTAAACGGTCGCCTTGTTAGATTACAATGCGATATTTTGACACGGCGATAAGCTGTTCGTCTAAATATTGGGCAGCTTTGCTAAAACTCATCCTCACTGTTTCTGGGTTTCACTTCTCGTCGTTTTCGATATTTTAACGTAAAGATTATTTTGGTGACTATTTTGTCACGTTTTCTGGTAATAATCACTGAGCCTAAGGCAAGAGAGGCATTTTTAAAATTATTTTTATTTTCTCGCTTTCTTGTGTGATTGCAGAAGAGCCACCAATGCCGCCAAAACTTCGCTATTCGGGTGATGTAGTGTTTCTTGTGGATTCTTCCAGTCAATTGTCTTTTGAAAATTTCACCAAGGAAAAGGATTTCGTGAAAATGCTGGCCAGCGACATGGGCGTTCCCTCTGAAACCTCACGAGTAGCCGTCGTCTTGTATGACAGCCTGATGAGAACGCCAGTTCTGTTTGGGACTGTGAGAGATTTTCCTACATTCAGCCAGACTGTAGACTCACAGCAACAAATAGGAGGGGGTAGACGAATGGATAGAGCATTAGAATCTGCAGCTAGCATTGTTCAACAAGGACGCCCTACAGTTGTTATCCTTATAACTGGCGGAGTAAGCGACCCAGATGCCAAGCCTCTGGACGAGGCAGTAAAACCTCTGATAGCTAAAGGAGCCAAGGCATTCGCGGTTGTCATCGGACCAAAGTCGCTTGTTTCCGAAGTTGCGCCTTCAGTTAAGGACGCTCGAGATATTTTCCATGTAGTTTCGTTTGGTGAACTGAAATCCAAGAGCAAGTCAATAACAAGCCGTGTTGTTGGTACGTAAAGACAGTGTAGTGATAATGTATGGCACAAACTAACGCGAAACACTAATATATTATTACAGAGCATCGATCTCTTTTCTCGAGGCAAAATAGTCGAGAAATAGTTTAATTTACCAATGTGTTACTTAAGAGTGATTTCATTTAACCCGTGAAAAAATATTTAACAGTTAGTGCTAAATAGTCAAAACTAAACAAAAGAAAACAATGGAATTAGTGTCTAATAGTATCTAATAGTGTAGTAACCGGTGTGCGGAAGGTCATAGGTTCGACTCCTGTTGGGGGAACTCGGAATTTTTTTTCCGAGTAGCTTGTGTCACTGACAGAATAATATCTCTCTCAGTGTAGTAACTATTTCACGGGTTAAATGAAAGCACTCTAACTTTAATAAGCCAAGATCCTCAGTAGCGTGATCGATGAAGTATAGAGTCTTATAAAATGTTCAAAGAATTGAGCGCTCTTCCATTGCCATTTTTATCGAGTTTGAGTGCGCGTAATTCCTTGAACATGTTATATAAGGACTTGGGAAATTTTTAAAAGAAATAACAATCTAGGCATTTATCTCATGTTGTTAAAAATTCACTCGGTTTACCATTCGCTTGCTTTCCTTACAATAGGAGACAGCCCGTCAATACACAGCATTACAGCGGATATAGTGTTTGTCGTGGATTCTTCCAATGAGGTCACATCACAGGACTATACCAAAGAGAAGCAGTTCGTCAAGTCAGTCACCCGAGCCTTAAACCTGGCTCCGGAAAAATCCCGAGTAGCTGTCGTTATTTACAGTGACTATGCGACCACGCCTGTTCACTTCACTGATTACCAAACCGCGGAACGATTTAACAACGCTGTCGATAACCTCAGGCACCTCCGAAGAACACGACGAATGGATCGGGCTTTAATTGAAACTGTAAATGTTCTGAAACAAGCCCGCCCATCTGTTCCAAAAATTGTGGTCTTCTTAACATCCGGGAGACAGGATGCTGGAGCGCCCACGCTGGATGCAGCAGCGAGAGCTTTGAATGAGACTGGCGCCAAGACGTACTTAGTTGCCATTGGACAGAGACCGGATCTTAGGGAACTACTCGTGATAGTGGAGAAACCTGACGGCGTTATTTCAGTGAAAGCGTTTGGTGATCTAGAACAGCAAAGCAGAAGTATTGGCAAATATATTGCCGATAACGTAGGTGAGTGTGAGTGTACATTTGTAAAGCCCCTTCCACACGAGCAAGTTTTCCTTGACAAGTTTTCCTTGCTCGTGTGGATAAACAACAAATTTAATTTGGACGTGTGGACGATAAACAATTTTTCTTTGACAATTTTTCTTTTTAACAACAATAATATTGTACAGCGGATTATCGTCTTTAATAGGATCCAGGTCGCGAGCAACAAGATAAGGCCGCTGGCACCAGGGATTCCTTGTCAAGTTTTCCTTGTTGCACGTCCACACGAACAAGTTTCGCAACTTGGCAATTTTTCCTTGACAAGTGTCCTTGTTCAAAAACTGGCACGCTTGTTTTTGAACAAGGACACTTGTCAAGGAAAAAATTGCCAAATTTCCCTTTCCACACGAGCAAGGAAAACTTGTCAAGGAAAACTTGTCAAGGAAAACTTGCTCGTGTGGAAGGGGCTTAATGGCATCGATAAAAGCGTATTTGCATGTTGTTTCTTTTTCTATGAGAATTTACGTAATCTGATTGGCGCTCGGTTTTTCATGAATTATTGCTCAAAAGAATCAAACAAAACCACCAATAAATCAGTTTCATCGAGATTCTACTATGTATGTTTAATAGCTCAGCCACGTGGTTATGCCAAACAAAATGCACATAATTGTTTGTACTTGTGCAATGAGATGATGCGGAAAATATGTGTCAATTTTATTCTTTACCGATTTTTTTCTCCGGGTGTGGCCACGCGTTGAACAGGGACTACTATAATTCAGAATGGTGAAGTTGTTTTTTATCTTGCCTAGAAACATATAACTCACGCTCTCAAATAACAGACGTTAATAAATGCTATTTATGACAGAAGTTAGATGAGGGTCTGGATGGGGGGGTCCAAATGTCAGTTGTCAGTTAAAAATTAGGCCATTTCTCAGTTGTCAGTTAAATTTTGGGTCATTTGTCAGTTGTCAGTTAAACGGCTATTAATAATTAACTAAGAACCTTAATAATCGTTTTTGGCCCATTTTAGACCCCCTCAGTTAAGTTTGAACGTAACGGAGGTAATTATTTATTGAATCGGGGAGGCTTTCCTTATGAATAAATAAAAATTAAGCCAGAAATGAACACTTTCTTTCTTTCTTTTTATTAATTAATTAATTTATTAACATATTAATTTATTAATTTTATTCAAAACGAAGACCCCATCAATTTCGTGTTTCTCGGCTGTGCGTCTTACAAAGCCCAAGCGACGGTCTTTGGTTTCAGGTCTTAGGTCTTAGCTCTTCGTTAAAGCATCGCAAATTAAGGGTAGGAGGTGCCACACTATACAGGGCGAAAGCCTGACACGCCGAGAACCAAACTTGACCTCTTAAATTTGAACACAATCGAATGAAGACACAGTCGAAGGCTCCATTCTACTTGAAAATCCTCCTCATAATACAACATATTGCCCGTTAGAAACATACTTGAAGAAGAATAGGTCAGAACTAAGACCGAATTTAATAGAGAACGGCAAAATGTACCAATGTCACGAACCGTAGGAGTCGCGTTTGGTCTGTCAACACTCCACATATGACATCACGTGGTCTAAAGTAACCAATTGGAAACACGGTTCGTCTGGTACATTGTAAACTACTGGAAGTAGGGCAGCCTTTTTTCGGCAACTTTTTTGTTTTGGAGCAACTTTTTGTCAACTTTTTGTTGGCTTCGGTGCCGCTCGAAAGCCGTATCGGAATCGAGACGATAAAATCCCACGATTGCTTTACTAATGCCGCGAGCAGACATCTTTCCTTCGACCGCGTGGCCACCATAAATTGAGGATCATGTAACAGATATGCCATGTTGTCATGCTCAAATTGCAAATGATTCATTTTAATACTTATTAACGACATTGGAAACTCGAGTCTGCTGTTAGTCTCCTTCCTTGCTGATTCGGTGTCGTAAAACACATAAATGATAACCGAAAAATATTATCTTTAAAGGGTTTAAAGAATATTAGGATCTTCCAAGCCTGTTGTCAGTTAACCTTGTTCCAAATGTCAGTTGTCGGTTAAATTTTAGGCTATTTGTCAGTTGTCAGTTAAAATTTTGGCCATTTGTCAGTTGTCAGTAAACCCCATCCAGACCCTCTTAGATGTAATACATATGTTATTTTACCCATTTAATGGAGGCTGTACCAGTCGAAAGGCTGGAAAGCTGTTCTCTCGTGGTATACTATGTATTCCATTTTTACCTTGATTTTACTTTGTTTAAACAATCGAACTCAATATCACCAATTCACCATGGGTTTATATTTAGACCATTATATACCACTCGAAATGATGACACAATTTTTATACTACTCTTATTCTACTACTCTTAACGGATCTTTTTTCTTCTTCTAGGATCTGTAACAGATCCCTTTGACGTCACCGCAGATATAGTATTCCTGATAGACTCCTCCAGTGGCGTCAGTCTAGAAAACTACAAGAAAGAAAAAGACTTTGTGGCCTCTTTGGCGAAACTACTTAACTTCGGCTCTGGTAGGATGCGTGTAGCAGTGATACTTTACAGTGACTACGCCAGACAAGCAATTAGGTTCGACGTGGTTAACAACCCGGAGTTCCTTCAATCGGTTCTCGATGGTCTTTCATTGCTACGAGGGGGAAGGAGAATCGATAGAGCGTTATCAAGCGCTGCGCAGGTATTTGGAGACAGCAGACCCAATGTTCGACATATAGTTGTTCTGTTAACGGCTGGAAAGCATACATCTGAGTCAATGAACCCTATTGAAAATGCCGTGAAATCGCTCAAGACTGCGGGCGTGGAAAGGTTCGTTATCGCCATAGGACCCGACTCAAGTGGACAAGAGTTGAAACCAGTTGTAGAAAGAGACCAAGATGTGATATATCTACTTACCTTTGACAGTTTGGAGCCACAAATATGGCCAATAGCAGAGCATATTTCAAAAGGTTGGTTGTATTCATTAATTGGTGAAGTTCTAGCCTGATTACCTGTCGTCACGTCTCCTATTTCCTTCCTGCATCGGAAAAGCGCCTTAGTAGGAAGAAAATAAGAGAGGTCTGCACACAGCCTAGTAAAGTTCTAGCTAAACGAAAATTGACTATTATTTTGGCAAGACAGATCGCTTTTGCTGTACAAAGGAGCTTGTTAAGACAGGCAGTTATAGCTAGGTTCCCAAGCTAGGCTACCAAGCCGTATCATCTAAGACCAAGCCGTATCATCTAAGTCCCAATTTATAAAGAATATGTTTCTCCATGTCAAAACATGGCACCATTTTATATTTGCATTCCCAAATTGACTGGCGTATTATCGAAATTTTCGCAGAAATAGAAGAAGCTACAGACTTTAAAGGTGACGTAGTGTTCCTGGTGGACTCCTCCCTTACTGTAAGCCAAGATAACTTTCAGAAAGAAACAGACTTCGTGAAAACAATGGCACGTCTACTTAACGTCAATCCTCAAATGTCGCGTGCAGCTGTTATCTCCTATGGCGTAACTCCACCCTGGTGACTCGTTTCACCAGCTACAGTTCTACAGACGAGTTCGAGGCTAGTGTCGATTCAGCACCTTATGAGGGAGGACAACGTAGAATAGACCGAGTAATCCGGAATGCTGGAAGAGTCTTAGGCGAAGCTAGGAGATCTCTACCTATGGTCGTCATCCTACTGACATCCGGGCCGGAAACACAAGATCTCGACACGGAGGATCTGTATGATGCAGCTGTAGCTCTTCGAGGCTTTAACGCAAATACTTTTGTCGTTGCCATTGGCAGCAGCCCTGACGTAAATGAACTCCTACCGCTGGTACGGATACCCGGGGATGTGTTTCAGGTGGCGTCTTTCGATGGTTTAGGAGGAGAAGCGAAGTCATTGGCAACGAAAATAGCGGGTTTGTAATTTGCAAATGTTTATTTACTGATTTACTGAGCGGATCAGCACCGACGTAACCTTCCGTAGACTAACATCAGTGTTAGTCGCTTTATGCTACGAAAACCGATGCTAGAGCCAATTTAGACGGTACAACTTTGTCGCATGGGACTTCTCAGTGTAGTTCACGCTGCTCGCGTCATGCAAAAATCGTATACAACTCCCATCATTTAACATTGTCTGTGGTTACGATTTGTCGTGGGGGTTTCAAACATGTTCCTACGACATTTTTCGTGTCGTGCGCGCTAATGGTAAGCAAATTGTGGGTTTGATTTACACGAAACAATTCGTAAGCATGTCGCATGCGACAAAGTTGTACCGTCTAAATCGGCCCTTACCCGCCTACATATAGCCACTGGTAGACATATGTTACTGTATACTGACACAGTTGTTTTATGTAGAGAAATACAAGCAAGTGTATTTCTTCTAATCATGAACAACGTTTTTTATTTTTTATTTGTTAAGCAGAGATGGACACACCAACGTTCCCTGCTGATGTGGTGTTTCTAATAGACTCGTCATCCGACGTCATTCAGAACAACTTTGGAAGAGAAAAGGACTTCGTTAAATCTGTTGCTAATTTTATGAATGCTGATCAAAACCAAACCAGAGTGGCAGTTATCACATATGGAAGTAGAGCCATAGAACAGGCCAGCTTGATCAGTCCTCATGATGAACTACTAAGTGGTTTGGATGGAGCGGTGTACGTCGGAGGAAGGAGGAGAATGGATCTTGCCGTTACTAAGGCTGCCGAGGTCTTGCAAGGAAGCAGATTTTCGGTTCCTAAAGTCGTTGTTCTCTTAACAGCATTCAACGGAGGCGGTGATACAGGTTTACTCGCTAATGCATCTAAAGCGCTCCGTGATGTCGGAGCTAATACCTATGTTGTTGCCATCGGTGGAGACGCTGACTTAAAGGAACTTGAGATGATCGTGGAGGAACCGAAGGACATTTTTAAAGTTCCAGAATTTACTGGACTTACTACGGAAACTTCCGAATCAACAGCCAAGACCATTATTAGCAGAGCGGGTAAGTTTAGCTTTTTGCATTAACATCTCAGTCCCAATTTAAATTGACTTGCTATCCGAAGGTTAGCATCGTATTTGTGCTAAACATATGTAAACTGGTTTAAAATACATAATGCCTAATCAATACTGTCAAAGCATTGATTCAGGACGTATTCTTACCCACTTGTATAGGTTAAATTGAAAGGGACTTTGTCACCATACACGAAAAAGCCTTTTCATCCATCAAACAGGAGTTTGAGGTTGACGATATCAAATAATTTAGCTTTACAACAAGAAACAATAATTTCGATTCATAAGTATGAAAAAATCCGTGGCTTCTACTAGTCTCGTCTGCAAGATCAAAATTTCAATGGGTGATAGTTGAAGAGGTACCTCAGCCATACAAACGTCTATACATTTTGCAACTTTTAAATGCATCGCTTGCAGCAGGTTTCAAGCTGTTTTCTTTCAAACTTGGCACGATTACTGGACTTTGCATGTTCTTTCTAGTTTTGATATCTGTTTTTCAATCGGGTGAATTTCTAAATACGAGATGTAAACGATGACGTCAGCATAAATCTTCCTTACACTGACTTCTAGCTTTCTCGCAGTAATCCTCAACTATAATGTAACAGCAAATTTATATGAGCTTAATTAATCTCTATATTTTTTTATAGAACGTAAACCTGAGATGGCGTACGACATAGATGCCGATATTGTATTTCTGGTGGACTCTTCGAGGGGCGTAGGCGATGAAAATCTTGAAAAGAAAAGGATTTTGTAAAGAACGCTGCCCACTCTCTAAATCTAGGCCCTGGAAGGTCCAGGATTGCTGTGATTCTCTACAGCTCCTACGCTCGATTGCCAATAGGATTTGGCGACCACTCCACCATGCAACCATTTAGAGACGATGTCGACAAACTTTCTCTTATTGGCAATTCGAGAAGAATTGACCGCGCGTTGAATGCTGCAGAAACTTTGTTGAAGAGGGCTTCATCAAATCGTCCTAAGGTCGTTATCCTCCTAACAGCTGGAAAGCAAGATTCTGGTGTTGGTGATTCCTTATCTGGTGCCGCGGCTCCTTTGCAAACCATGGGAGCAAAAACATACGTTGTCGCCATCGGTCGAGAACCTGATGTTCAGGAATTAAGGCCCGTCGTGAAGAACGACCAAGACATGTTCACTGTTTCCTCGTTTGCTGCTCTTGAGCCTCGCACGAGGCCGATTGTCAAACACATTGCAAGAAATATAGGTAAGAATCGTTTAGTGGAAAGTATTGTTGACAAACCTATCAAATGCATTGCTTCATTGAACCATTAGGAGACATCCCACTGCATATCAACAGTATTGAATGCTTAAGCTCTTACCCAAAGGGAGTCAGTGAGTTTTATAATAGTGGCTCACATCGCAGGGAGTTTTGTCCCAGTTTCTGTAGCATGAAGCTACTAAGAGTATTACTACATTCCCTGGATGGAATGCTAGTCCATCGCAGATTATCCCCAGCATTTTATCAAGTTTTCAGTTCACCGGTACCTATTTATACTCCTGGATGGGCACTGTGATAATAAAGAGCTTGGCCCAAGAACTCAACACAGGGACCCCGACCAGTGCTCGAACTTGCCGCCTGCCTAAGGAAAATTAAAGACAAAGTTTCATCTTGATGCTAAGGTCAACCTAGGCTTGTATAACTTTGACATTTTAAAGACCTAAATCAAGTGAAAATGGCCGGCTTTAGTTTTACATTCGTCGCGCATATGTTTAAAAGAAAGAAGGGTTTGAGAGGTTGAGCGCAGAAATTCCCTGCTCTATTAATCAGTTAGTCATTCATTTTTATTGGGTTTGGCTATAAGAATTTTACTCTCCTTGTAAGGGATCGGAGTTTTTGTCAGATCTCAGTTCTAACTTTTTTTTTGCCTTGCAGAAACACAAACGAAACCACCACCAGACTTTAAAGCTGACATCATTTTTCTGATCGATTCGTCTTTCGGGGTGTCGACAGACAACTATCACAATGAAAAAGAGTTTATCAAGTCTCTGTCCGCTGCTCTCAATCTCGCCCCACAGGGATCTCGAGTGGCAATCATTCCTTACGCCTCTTATTCCAGACTCGCCTTTAGACTTGGAATATTACAAACACCTGAGTCCCTGGGTAGTAGCCTGGATGGCCTTACAAGTCTTCAAGGACCGCGGAGAATGGACCGAGCATTAGAATATGCGTCCGTTGCATTTGACAACATGCATCCTGAAGTCAGGAAAATTGTAGTACTCTTAACCGCTGGGCAGCAGTCGAGAGGAGGCAAACCATTAGGCCAGGCTGTGCAGCCTTTGCGAACAATCAATGCCGAGACATATGTAGTGGCCATTAGCTCTCAAGTCAGCGTTCCTGAGTTAACGTCGGTAGTCAAGAGGAAAGGAGACATCATTCGAGTGCCCTCCTTCAACCAGCTCACCTCCAAAGTAAACCCTGTCGCAGATTACATTATCAATGGTATGTTCTTATTATGATGATGTTGTCCTTATCTGCCAAACTTCTCACAAACAACATCGCACGGAGCTTGCGCTCAAAACTAGATCCTCACCTACAATATCACTAAGACAACATTTTTCTACCTTGCCTACAACAATACAACATAATACTGCAATGTAAATACATCTTCTACCAGAGTTATCCCTTTTTAGCCATGTCTACCTCCGCCGTGACTTGAAAAGGTTCAGACTATACTTTTCGAGATTTACCCTAATTACCCTTATGTTTTTCAGTGTATTTGTCTTACATCTGTTTTAATGTAATGAAACTCACAGGCATGGTATGGTCGTTTTGCCCTCAGTATGTATGCTTCATTTGATCATTAATGTATTAATATTTAGTTCTTTATTCAGCTTCGCGAGCAGTAATACCACCCGAATTCAAGTCTGACATCCTCTTCATCATGGATTCGTCCTCCCTTGTCAATGAGGAAGATTTCAGAGCACAAAAAGACTTTGTCAAGTCAATGATGGCATCGTTCAATGTTAAACGAGGACAATCTCGAGCCGCCTTGATCACGTACGGACAGAATCCAGAGAAGGTAGTGCGGTTTGACAGCTATCTCTCTGTGAATTACATCGAAAGTGCAGTGGATACAGCAACGAGTATCGGTGGTACAGCGCGTATTGACAAAGCCCTTGTTGATGCCAATGATGTTTTGAGAGACGCCAATCCAACGATTCCCAAAATTGTCGTTTTGTTTACCGCCACTCGCAAAGGAGATAATCTCCATAACGAATCGATCGACGCAGCCGCCGAGAGGATTCATGACCTGGGGACCAGAGTATACGTCATTGCAGTTGGTGTGGACCCGGATGTTGACAGCTTAGGTCAAGTAGCTGACGATCCACAAGATGTCCTCAAAGTTCCAACGTTTAAAGATCTGAGGCCGAACAGTGATTCCATAGCAGAAACAATTTATAAGAGAGTTGGTGAGTTACATGGCTTTTCTAGGTTTTATTTTATACGATAATTGATAAAAATGGGATTTTTATCAGGTAATGTACATCTCAAGTTATTAATCAACCACTGAAAGATAAACAACTCACAATATCATATCCATTAAAGATGTAATACCCATTTTTTTCGAAGTGATAGCGCATTTTAAATTTCGCCTTTGTTTAATTTCGTCGTTGTTGTTATTGTTTTTGTTTGTTTTGTTTTGTTTGTTGTTGTTTTTGTTGTTGTTTTTTGTTTTTGTTTTTGTTTTTGTTGTTGTTTTCGTTGTTGTTGTTGTTGTGTTGTTTTCGTTGTTGTTGTTGCTACGCTGGCTTGTGTTAGTTGTAGTACATAAATAAATATACTCTTTTCTTTGCAAATACAGACGTAATGAAACCAGTGCGACCGATGATGGAATTCACGGCTGATATTGTGTTCATTGTTGACTCTTCCCTCGAAGTTAATGGAGAAAACTACAACAAAGAGAAAGGCTTCGTGAAGACTTTGGCCAAAACCCTTAACCTCGCTCCGGGGAAATCTCGAGGATCTGTGATCATTTACAGTAACGTGGCAAGCCTCGCCATTAAATTCAGCTCAAATTCAACGACGTTCGAGAAGGCAGTCGATGACTTGCCTTACCTTGGGTCCCTACGTAGAATGGACTTGGGGCTACAAGAAGGCGCTGAAGTAATGAAGGATGCACGGCCAGGTGTTCCTAAAGTTGTTGTTCTTCTGACAGCAGGGCGCCAAAGCGTATCAAGAAATTTATTGCCTCAATCCGTGAAACCACTCAATGATCTTGGTGCCACTGTATTTGTCGTTGCAATAGGTTCGCGACCAGACGACCAAGAGTTACGACCTGTTGTCGAGGAGCCCGATGACGTGTTAAGGGTGTCGACGTTTGATGACCTTGTGCCACAGACGAGGCCAATTGCGAGGCATATTGTGAATAACACCGGTAAAATGACGTGTTTTCTCCGTTTTATACCATTTATAACCATTTACATAAATAAAAAGAAGAAATATTGAACGGCTGCAGTATGTACAATGTACATGGAAGTTTGGAGATACGATAAATCATTAATTGATGAGAGTGAGAAATATTGTTGAAAGTAGTGTTGTGTAGACCACGCCATGGTTCGCCTGTTAAAGGCGTTCGGTAGTGGAAGCAGCGCGAAGAATAGCGAGTGGAAAAAGAGGACTAGGGAGAAGGGGCGATGTTCTTCGCGACCCTCCTCACTAACCGAACTAATCACCACTAATCATAGGGTCGTGACTAGAATGGATAGCCTCAGATAAATGAATCAGATCAGACGTTACCCTTGCCCACAAAAGAAAGCTAACAATTCTCGGGGCTATAGTAGGCTAACCGGGGCGCTATTCTCAGGGCTAATCAGTGCTATTCTCAGGCTAATCAGTGCTATTATAGACCAGCCTGGGTGCTAAAGTAGGCTGATATTATTTTGAGCTATCCATTTAAGGCATAGCCCTAATCATAGTCATATACCGTAATATCTTCCAGTATAGTGATTTGAAATAAATCACTGATGACTTGGAGTTTAACTTAATTTCCCATATTTGTTCAGATTCTTCAACTACAGATAGAGATCTAGTAAACGTCATCTTCCTAATGGATGCTTCCTTTGACGTCACTCGAAGCGATTTTGGAAAGCAGAAAGAGTTCGTCAAGTCGGTGGCGCGGTCGCTTCAGCTCTCCCTCAAAGAATCAAAGATGGCGGTAATACCTTATGGCGCTTACACTGTGACATCGGGAAAACTAAAGACGTACCGGTCCATGAATGAATTCGACAGAGATGTTGAAGCATTACAGCGTTTAAGTGGCCAGCGAAGAATGGATGAAGCTTTGAATGCTGCTACCAATATGCTTCGAGAAGAGAAGTCATCAGCTCGCAATATCGTTGTTTTGTTGACTGCGGGAAGGCAAGCTCAGTTGTACCAAGGCCAACCTGTAACGGATTCCAGCAAAGACGCGAGGGACGTCGGTGCCGAAATCTTTATTGTGGCCATTGGCAGTGATCCTAGCCTTGTCGAGTTAAGGCCCATTGTTGCAGATCCCGAAGACATTTATCAAGTTGGCTCGTTCGATTATCTTCAACGAGAAGCACAGCCCATTGGAAAGGATATTATGAATAGTAAGTGGCAGATATTTTAAATTTGTTATATATGGTGCAGTATGGCAAAATTGAAGGTCGCGCTCTGACCGAATGTTTCTTTTTCAAAAGTCTCACCCAGAAAAAGCTAAAAAAGCTGCTTGGAGCAAGGAAAACAGCAAAAAAATCGGGGAATGCTGTAGGGCAGGAGATAGTTAACCGAAATCCTGGTTGAAACACGTTTAGAACCTTCATCTAAAATTCTAAAGAACAAAATTGATTTTTATGAAAGGTTTTTGTGGACAAACCTATGATAAATATTGTTTGTCTTATTCTATATTTGTTTGACATTAGGTGGTCCAAACAGACCCTTTGACGTAACAGCTGACATTATTTTCATGGTAGATTCTTCAGGCTTAGTCGGAAACGAAAATTATCAAAAAGAGAAGGAATTTATAAAATCCTTGGCACGACTTGTCAATGTCACTTCTGAAAAATCGAGAATAGCCGTTATCGCGTACAGCAGATCACCCATCCTTGCGGTACAATTTGACAAGTCACTTGACGAGTTTGATAAGAGAGTAGACGAGATGCCTTTGCTCGGTGGGTCAGAAAGGCGCATGGATGTTGTCTTGCAGACCGCTGGTAAAGTATTAAACACCGATAGACAATATGTCCCAAAGATCGCAATCTTATTGACGGCAGGAAGACAGATACCTGGTGGAATCTCGCTCGACACCGCCACCCAACGGCTTCGAAGTTTGAATGCCACATCTTGGTGTTAGCCATAGGGCAACAATACAACAAACAAGAGCTGGTCCCAGTTGTTGCTGAAGAAGAAGATTTATTCGAGCTGCCATCTTTCGATGCGCTGGTGTCAAATGCTAGGACAATTGGACAGGCAATAGAGGAAAAGTCAGGTAATTTATTCTGTATATAGAGCGGTTTTCAATTGAGTGTCTGTCGTAAGTAATAAGCGTTGGCTTTGTTTTTGACTTACTACGCTCTCTTATTGGTTCGAAAATCTCGCGCCACTTTCTTAACCAATCTAATCAATCTTTCTTAACCAATCGTTTGGCGCCGGTTACATGTATGTATACTTGCTTCGAGTTGTGATTGGTCCCTTTTCACAGTGTTACTTTCGTCTGTCAGTGTGATTGGATTTACATGTTTCGTTAATTACACAACGATTCATTTTCGAGAACTGTCATTGGCTGAAACGGAACGGGTTTCAGATGACTTACCGGTACCCCAACTCCATTGAATTGTTGAGATAGCTTGACCTCAAGATTCTAACTTTGTCATGTATCATGTAGCTTTCAAACAATCTATCAGCTAGTGACGTTATACCCTGATATAAATGGCAAAAAAATAACGAATTTTTTTTTCATTTCTCCTCTGAAGCTCCAAAACCAGAGGACATAATAGCCGATGTTGTCTTTCTCGTCGACTCCTCCGATTCTGTGACGTCACTCAACTTCCAGTTAGAAAAGAAGTTTGTGAAGGCCATGGCCAGGTCTTTAAATGTGTCCCCTGACAAGTCAAGAGCATCTGTCATTGTGTACGGCTCCAAGCACAATGTCGTGCTGTCACTGGACGAGTCTACTGACATGGATGGTTTCAAGCGTGCTGTGGACGGTTCGAGTTACATCGCTGGACCACGAAGAATGGACTTGGTTTTGGAGGCCGCGGCAGCTGTAATGAACCAGGGAAGGAAGACTGTTCCTAACATCGTTGTCCTTTTAACAGCTGGAAAACAGTCGCCAACCAATACCTCATTCCCTTTTAGTAGTGCCGTTAAGTCCTTACGTGATCTCGGAGTTCAGACGTACGTAATTTCAATCAGCAGTGAGCCAGATAGACAAGAACTCGTATCTGTGGTGGAGGATCCAAATGACATATTCGAAGTGCCAGCGTTTGAAGCATTGTTGCCTGAGACAAAGCAGATAGCGAAGTCAATTGCTGCAGGTAGAGTCAATTTTATCCAATTCAGAGTAGTAGATAATTTAGTGGTTGACTGTTATGAGGGTCAATTTAGACTTGTAACTTCCTATTATAATTAGCTTCAGTGCTTAAGAAATGCGGCGAACAACTGCCTTCTTGTCAATCTTATCAATCTCGAGATGTATGTTCATAGACTATTCATTACTAGCTTAAGTACGCAACGAAATGGAACGCTTTTGGGATAATAGCGCCCTACATAAATAGACTAAGCCCGATGAACATTATCAAAATAAATAGCTGACGTGTGCATGGTCGTGTAGCATTGTTTTCCATAGAATGACAAACTATACGCACTTATTGCCTCAGTTAGGCCTGACGGAAAATAAAATTGGTTCAATGTCATGGTGTACGAACCGAGCGCAATGAGGTCCGTTTTCCATGAACTAGAGCCAAATAATTTCCTATCCGGCTCAACCTCATGTAAGTAAGGTATTTAATTCTATCATGCCACCTTTTATGAGCTTGGTTTTGTGGGAAAGTTGGTTTTAAATGTCTTGGTGAATGTTGAAATCTGCGCGCTCTAAATGACGGGCGGCTTTTTCCAGATCGACTTTCTTTAGTACGCTCGGTCTTTCACACGTCAACTGGTGGTACTGTTTTTCTATTATATATTGTACTCTCCTGTCTATTCAGAGAGCTACAGATTATTCTGCACTGCATATCATGTCGTGTGTAGAACACCGTCGCATAGCTAACTAAGAAACTAAGAGTTTCCGTGTCGCGTATCGTATTTGCAACCACGAAATGCAAAAAATTGGATTATGAAGGTGCAGAAAATACGAAAAAGCTACAGAAGTAGCCGAGGACGTATAAAAAAAATATCTCAAGCAGAAAACGGTGAAAATGAACCAACCATGGACTTTCTTTAAATAGTGCGCAGATGTTTGATTTTGTCACAACTGAATTAATATTTTATTTGCAACAAATGTATTTCGGCTTCGGCTGATCACTTTTACCTGGACCTTGATTATTCTGGATAACACAAAAACCTCATTCAATATATATTTTTTAAATGTTTATCTTGCAGAGAGGCCTCCAGACTTTGACGCTGATATCGTAATCCTGTTGGATGCCTCCAGATTCGTAACTCGGGAGAACTTTATTAAAGAGAAAGATTTTGTTAAGTCCTTGGCTAAGTTCCTGAATGTTGCTCCTGGGAACTCAAGAGCTGCTCTGGTTGTCTTTGGCACCTTCCCTTATACAGAAATACGGTTCAATGACTACCGTACTTTGCGTGACTTCAATGGCCGTGTAGACCAAGCTCGGGCAGTTGGAGGTTCACGGCGAATGGATTATGCTTTACAGGAGGCGACAAAAGTACTGCGGGCTGGCAAAAGGCGGGGCGTGCCACACGTGGTTGTTCTCGTAACAACAGGAAACCAATCACGCAGTGCAGACATCATCATGCCTCTTGATGACGCGCTTGAGCCTTTAGAAAAGCTAGGAGCTCATACGTTCGTTGTTGCGATTGGACATGATCCAGATACTTCAACAGATGTCCTACGTGTACCTTCCATTAACGACCTTCCATCTCGTGTTTATGGCATGGCAAAGCAAATCAAGAGCAGTAGTGGTATGAAGTTATATTTTTGCAGCAATAATTATGCACTCAATTTTGTCTTTAGATTTTATCTGATCCGAAAAGTAAACACTCAAAATAGAGCATAGTTCAAGCAACCCTGTTAGATTCAAGGAATAGATCTTGTCGAGTAGCAAATGTCAGTGCATATTTTCGCTTATATGAAGGGGTCGCCTACGAGAGTGGTCACACAGGGAGGTTCGACTGTATGTTTAAATTGCCTTTTTCTGGGGGGGGGGGGATTTCTTGATCTTGGTTTCTCGTAGAGAAAACAGTTCTAAAACTCCGAAAGTTGCCACGTCAATTGTAGATACGACAATATTTCATAGTAACCTCTTTGACAAAATTCACCGGCTCATCCATTGCTCGGTGAAGAAGTTTCAACCAAGAACAAGAACTTATTCCGCCCATTAATAATGGCGGCTTTACCTTGTACCTTTCTTTGTTTTGCCTTACCTGGTGGAAATATTTCCACGTTTCCACTTTTTCCTTTTTTTATTTCAGAGCCAAAACCTGCAAACATCACAGCCGATGTTGTATTTCTGATGGACTCTTCCACCTCAGTTGGTCGAGATGGCTTTGATAAGGAAAAGAGCTTTGTGAAATCCTTGGCAAAGTATTTCAACGTTTCTCCAGGAAAATCCAGAGCTGCTGTTATCGCCTACAGTACCACAGCTCGCACCGTCCTCACGTTCACTGCCTACCAATCAGAAACGGACTTCAATGACAAGCTTGATAAGGAGCCGTGGCTCGGAGGCAGCCGACGTATAGATCGTGCCCTGGAAGCAGCAGCTACGTTACAGAGCCAGAGTCCAGAGCGCTCGAAGGTTCCAAAAATCGTTGTCCTGGTCACAGCGGGAGAACAAACCTCAAGCGTTGGTGCTACGCCTTTGGGAGTAGCTGCCCAACCGCTCAAAGATATTGGAGCTAAGACCATTGTTATTACGGTGGGAAGCGAAGCAGATCCCAGAAATCTCCTCCCTGTGGTAGACAGTAAAGACGACATGTTTGGTGTGCCACTGTTCAATGATCTTCGCTATGAGGTGCAGCCGGTCGTTAAATACACCGTTAAACATTTTGGTAAGTGTTGGTATAGTTATTTCTAGTTAGGTCTTGGACATATTTACGCCATGTGGCGCATAAGGCCCCAACCAGGTCCCTCCAAAGTCCTCTGCCTTAGGTCCCCAGGTGAGTGAGGCCCGTCTCCCCTTCAGTTCTGCTTCAACTGATCTTCTCCACGTCTCCCTTGTCCTCTCTACTTACTCTACTTACAATTTAGTTATTACTATGTACTAATCAACAATCATTTGCCGTGATGTAGATGAACAGTGAAGATAAAATTTTAGCTGTAATGATGTTTTCAGCTAAGGGGCTGATGTTAACCTCCTAACCCATTACCCCCCCCCCCATCCCCCTCCCTTTCTCCCCCCCCCCCCCCCCCCCCCCCCCCCGGCAATAACGTTTATTGTATAACAGCTCCTCATATACTTCAGCCCTTCTGGTTTTCTCTCACGGTTTGCGAAGTTCATTTCCAACCTGTCTTGCTAAGGACCGTCACGGTCAATATTCTCTTTGTACGGCCCTCGCGCTTGGTCGATAATATATATTCATTTCATCCGTTTCCTTTTGCTTTTAATTTATTTTTAAGAATTCCCCATTCACAATATCACGACAGAAGTGGTTTTTATTTTGGACGCTTCAACACCGGTTGGTAGAAACAACTTTGACAAAGAAAAGGCATTTATCAAACTACTGGCCAGGTCTCTAAACGTTTCTCCCGGAAAATCAAGAGCAGCTCTTATAACATACAGCACGAACTCAGTCACGGTCATACCGCTGGGCGGTTACAGCACTGTTCAAGACTTTCGAGCGCACCTTAGATGCCATAGCCTTCTATGGAGGAGAAAGAAGAATGGATCGAGCATTGGAAGAGGCGGTAGGTCTGTTTAAGAAAGCCAGACCTGATGTTGATAGAAAGGTCATCCTGCTTACTGCTGGGAGACAGACCCCAGGTGACGATGAAAAACCATTAGATAAAGTAAAGAAAAGGCTCCTGGACGTTGGCGCTCTTCCCTTTATCGTTGCCATAGGGACCGACCATGATATCCCAACACTAACAACAGCTGTTGAGGACCCGAAAGACATTTTTAAAGTTCCATCATTTGATGACTTGTTATCTCAGGTATCTTCAACAGCCACTGGAGTTGCTAACAGAACAAGTAAGTTTTGCTTGTACAGTACTGTGCAATAGTAATGCAAACGAATTTCGATGAATTTCGGAGCTTTTCATGGCTTTATATATGTACCGTATTTTCTCGATTAAACGCCGGGTTCAAATAAACGCCGGATCTGTCGTGTCGAGTTTTAAATAAACGTCCTCGGCGTTTAATCGAGTAACTACGGTAAATAAATTGTCAAGCATGAAGATCATGAGGATATTAGACTGCGAGCAGTCCCTCTTTCTTTCTTTATCGATCGCGAAGCAAGCGCGAGAGAGCGGAAATCGAGCGCGAAGCGCGAGCGAGCGGAAATGGGCCGAGCGGAAGTGAGTCACGAAGTGACGAAGAGCGAAAGATAGAGGGACTGCCGGCTTTTCTGCATCAAACGCGTGCTGAATTTCCCGTTGTACAGACAACGGAAAATTCGGATTGGCTAATTAGACAATGGACGCTGTCAGATTAGTTTGATTAGTATTAACTTCTTGACAACCTCTTGACGACTTGTTGACACTACAGCGGCTTAGATTTCATAGCGCGAGACATCAATAGCGGCAACTTTGTGGCGAGAATGCAGAACGTTTTCAATGTTTATCTCTTCATTTGAACGAAGTAGTTTTAAAGGAAGAACAGAAGCAAGCAATCGAAGCTTTGCTGATGGGAAAGGATGTAATGGCCGTTCTTCCCACGGCCTTCTGGAAGAGGATGATTTATCAGAGTTTTGTTAACGTGAAAGATTCGAGCGATTCCGCATTAGAGTCGGATCACAGGTCTACTCCGCATCTGATCATTGTTCGCCAGAAGAGCATCGTCCAACGATTTTGGCTTGAGGTTGCTGACGAGGATAAAGACAGTGTTTGGACTTTCAGACATTGGCGACAACAAATGCTGATGGTTCACTTCATAAATACAGCTTTTTCCACATAGCGCTGAGTTTCGTTGATTGATTCATAATCTAAGATCGTACTCAACACACACGCTTGCGGCTACAACGATCTGAGAAATAGAAAGGCTGTGAACAGACTAACTCAACACAAAACAAGCAGTCTTGTTTAAATAGGCAATGTTATTTTTTCGTGCAATTTACCTCGCAAAAACTCACGAGTCGCGTGTGTAACAAGAATCCTTTCTTCGCACCCGGGGCTGGTTTATTTTTGGCCGTACGTGACCTAAAGGGCAGAGTTTGTTATTAAAAAGTTAATTTTCAATTGCTTACGGCTTGGTGGGCGGAGTTATCTGGCACGCGTTTGATGCAGAAAAGCGGCAGTCCCTCTATCTTTCGCTCTTCGTCACTTCGTGACTCACTTCCGCTCGGCCCATTTCCCGCTCGCTCGCTCGCGCTTCGCGCTCTTCCGCTCTCTCGCGCTTGCTTCGCGATCGATAAAGAAAGAAAGAGGGACTGCTCGCAGTCTATGAGGATATGCGAACTGGTCACAATGGAAAATTGTCTTAATATATAATCATATTCTCCGAACTATAGCACTTGGTTTAACGATACGATTTTGTATAAGTCTGTCAAAACATTAAAAAAGAACAAGTACTGTATTTGAAGTATATCGCAACAGTAGAATCGAGCATAATATCTCGTGGTGTTGCTGTCATGTCAAAGGCAATATTCTTTGTGATTTTTTTCTTGCCTTGTGGTTAATGACATGTGTTTTGGCATGTTGCCTTCCAGCACAGAATTACAAAATTGTACATGTTGTAAACGTTTGTTAGCAGGTACTGATATTTTTGTTCCCATGTATCATTATCAGCGATTATACCATTGAAAGATGAATACATTGTCTTCCTTCTGGATTCTTCATCCGCCGTACAACAAGATCAGTTTCAAAAAGAAAAGGACTTCATTAAGACTTTAGCAAAGTATTTAAACGTTGGAAGCGCAGACAAAACCAAGGCAGCCGTCATCAATTACGGAGGCTTTCCCTTAACTAGCATTAAATTTGACGACTACGCGACTCTTCAAGGCTTTGAAACTGGTATCGACAAGATGACTCCAACTCAAGGAAGTAGAAGAATCGATAGTGCTATTATTGAAGCAGCGGACATTCTGAGATCAACTGACCCTTCGTCTTCAAAAATTCTTGTGCTTCTTACCACGGGACGCCAAGCTCAGGAATCTGATGTTACACGTCTTGATGCTGCCATCCAGCCAATAATAGACATGGGTTCCCATATGTACGTGGTCGCTGTCGGTAATGAGCCGAGCACACGAGAGCTTCTTCCGTTAGTCACCAAGCTGGAGGATATATTCCGTGTGCCATTTGATGTCATGGGACGTGAAGTACCGCGTATCGTTGATCACATTCGAAAAGGTATCTTTAAAATTCCATGTTCGTTTTTACTAAACTTAAAAGAGTTACATGTGATGGTGTATTAAGTATTTTTCGATGTACAAGATTACCTTCAAACCGATGCAACCTTCAAAAATAATAGTTTACTAAGGTCGGGAAATACCAAAGAGGTA
Source organism: Desmophyllum pertusum (assembly GCA_029204205.1). Classification (NCBI taxonomy): domain Eukaryota; kingdom Metazoa; phylum Cnidaria; class Anthozoa; order Scleractinia; family Caryophylliidae; genus Desmophyllum; species Desmophyllum pertusum. The sequence goes on from MU826354.1 coordinate 878,917, forward strand.
ATAATAATAAAAAAAACAGGAACAAGGGTGGCTAAGATTTTGGAAGATGCGGACGGATTACGAACGACGAACTTAAAAAGACTAAATTTTTCAAGATGCCCCATCCTTGACCTAGCTTTGTTAAATAACAAACAGTAAAAAAAACTCGGCTTCGGTAATATTTCGTTATTATTACAAATGAAAAATTTGTGATCGTGAGCTGCCTCTTCCTTACCTATCAGTATTTTTTATTACTTTCCTTTTCAGAAAATCCAAGACCTGGCCTTTCACACGATGTTGTGTTTTTGATGGACTCGTCATCCGATGTTAGTCGGCCCGACTTTAATCGAGAAATCCTCTTCGTAAAATCTTTAGCCAGGGAGCTAAGCGTATCGCCATCTGAATTTCAAGCTGCCGTCATCGCGTACGGAAACAGATATTCCCCAGTGGTACCCTTCGACAGTTACAATTCCATGCCCGAATTTTACTCTTCAGTTGACTCCAGTGTTTACCAAGGTGGAGCGAGAAGGATGGATCGCGCACTTGAAGCGGCGTCGACGATGATGTCATCAAGAAAGCCCACGTCCAAGAAAACGGTCGTTCTCGTAACTGGCGGTCGCAACTCTCAGGAGGCTGGAAACAATTCTCTTGAACGTTCAGTGCAACGCCTGAAACAAATGGGAGCAAATATTATCATCGTGGCATTTGGTAATCAATACGACGTCCAGGAGCTTCTTCCAGTTGTTCAGCAGCAGCAAGATATTCGTTCAGTGCCACAAGCGAACGATCTTGTCCCTTACGTAAACCTGATTGCGACGTACATCACTTCAGGTCCCATAGGTGAGGAATGGAAATATAAAAAATGGCAAAATGGGTGGTGCTTCGGAGAATTGGCACCTAGTGTGTCGTTCTGGAACTTAACCCTCAAATAAATATTTCTTTTGTTGCAAATCTAAATGTCCAATGTCCATCAATACAGGGAGGGACTGAAGGCGAACTTGGCATAATACAACTAATTTATAGTGTTTAAACCCTTTTTTAAGCTTCTTCGCGAATTTCAACGACAAATTGAAGGAAATGCAGTCACTCGGTTTCAGGAAATGCTTCTTGCCATGTCTTAATACACAATGTCTACGTCTACCTTTAAAAAAATTACAGTTTTTAGTCAATTATGAATCCCTTGTGTCACAATTTGTGAGATAAATTGTTATCATTTTTTTCACGATTACAGTTACCAAGGTTGAACCTGAATTAGAAGCTGATGTCTTGTTCGTAATTGACTCTTCTTACGAAGTCAGCCAGGAGGACTACAAGAGAGAGAAAGACTTCATCAAGTCTCTTGTTCGAAGTCTCAATATGTCATCGGACAGCTCCCGTGCAGCGCTGATTTCCTACGGAGATCATGGGTCACTCAACTCTAGGTTCATTGGCCTCCAAAGCCTGGTTGATTTTGACAGGTCTGTTGACAATGCGTCGTACATTGGTGGTGACAGAAGGATTGATAACGCCCTGGAAATGGTCACTCGACTACTGAGCGAAGCAGGGACGGCTTCTTCCAAAGTTGTGATCTTCCTCACTGGAGGAAAACATGCAAGTAGTGGAGAGTCTCTTGGAGATGCGATGGAGCAACTTCGTCACCATGACGCCAAAATGTATGTCATCGCTATCGGGAAGCAAGCAGATTTCCAGGAATTGAGATCGCTTGTTGGTTCTAAAGAGGACGTGCTTAAAGTGCTGTCATTTAAAGAATTAAACTCTCAGAAAACAAGGATTGCAAGTCATATAACTGAGAAAGCAGGTGAGAGGGAAAACGTTGTTCTATTAAAGGTTGTCGTTGAGACCTTTGGGTGAAATTATCATCACTGGATCTGCTATCCCACCATTTGCCGCCGTTTCACGATTGGCATGCACTTTTCAGCCAAGTTTGATGATTACGTTTTATCTCTCTTCTAAAATTAACATGTTGGACGATTTATCTTGCAATGTTGAATCAATAAGGGATTTACATCGTGTCATCATTTGTCTATAACCACCAGAAATTGTTACTTTGAAGCCCACTGGTGAAATTTGGTAGCTGTCAATTAGGAAATGAGGCCATAATGCTAGTAACAGTCCCACTTCTGTCTATTATATTCAAGTTCCAGTCCAATCGATCAATTTACAAATGTTACGTTAGTTTTAAATACTTCGTCCCCTTGACCCTTAAGCTAAGAAGAAGGGGAAAAAATGAGTTAAAAAATAGGGAGATTGGGATATTTAACTGTCTATTCCTGTTCCACTTTTTGAATTTACAGCTTCCCTGACACCGGATAACATCGTAGAGGTTGTCTTCCTCGTGGACTCATCAGATGGAGTCAATTCCCTCAACTTCAACAAAGAAAAGGCATTCGTCAAGTTACTGGCCAAGCGTTTAAACCTATCACCAGGGAAATCTCGAGCTGCTCTCATCGCCTTCGGTTCTAGCTCCACATTGGCCATTGGTTTCAATAGCTACAGCAACCTCCTAGCGTTTGAGACGTTAGTGGATCGCGTATCTTCCGTAGGAGGAACTAGAAGAATTGATAAAGCCTTCGCAGCTGCGGCTGAGGTTCTTAAAGACTCACGGCCCTCCGTTCCCAAAATGGTGGTTCTGTTAACGAGCGGCCGCCAGCCTCTGGATGCTCCATCTCTCGCGGAGTCCGCTGTGCCACTTCACTCCCTTGGCGCAATGTTCTACGTTGTTTCCATCGCTAATGATCTCGACCAGAAATACTTTGAAGTCTTAGTGGAAGACTCACTAATGCATGTATCCAAGGTGCCATCGTTTGATTCGCTTAACAACGCTCTGTCTCAAGTCACACGGGGAATAGAAGAAGGTAACCTCGAGCCATTTACTATATGTTTGAACTATAGCTTGTTCCAGTTCCAGGTTCCCAGATTGTGGAGAACGGGCAAAATATTCATACTATGTTTAACCAACAGCTTGTAATCCTATGGCCTAGACCCCGGGGAGGGGACTCGGAAATTTTGAAAAGAACCCCTAAAAGGTACTAAAATTTTTTTTGTGGGCGTGACCCCAATTCATTTTCACCCCTAAGAGGTACCAATTCTAAATCAACACATTAACTGACAATATAATATTCTTTAATAGTGATAAAGACGATTCCTTCGAATACGATCTACTGGTAAACATTTTAATTGGTTGGTTGATTGACAAAATAGTTCCTGTCATATTTTTTCCGGCTCAGCAACCTTAAAAGGTACCGCGTTAACTCTAAGGGTGGTCAATTTAGATTTTACACCCTAAGCGGTACCAAATCATGAATTTTGACCCCTAAAAGGTACGACGAGCACCCCCGCCACTTTTATATCGAAGTCCCCCCCCCCCCCCCTGGGGCCTAGACTGGGCATACGAAAGTAATGGTTTGGCTACGTTAACATTAGGGACCCCATCACCCTTAGTCTTGCATTTGAGTATTTTGGTTCGACTTCGTTGCACCAAACTAGAAAAATGGCTCAACCAAACTCGCCTATATATTTGCCAAAATTGCTCCAAAAGAGAGAATTTGTCTGCCATTTATCAAATAACAACAGGGCCATTTTTAAATAATATTGCATCAGACATTTGCCTGTTTTTGAAATGACTGTCTTGATCTTATTGTAATGCATTGGCTTTAGTTTTATTCTCATTATTATTCACGAAGAGATATCGCGTTCAATCTCTCTTAATCTTTGCTGCAGGTATCACAAGCCAAAAGCGGCTGAATGCCGACGTTGTATTCTTAATGGACGCCTCCACAGCTGATAGCCCAAGATACTTCCAAAGTCAAAAAGACCTCATTAAGTCGATACTGAGGAGCCTGGGTAATTCAGCAGACAAGTTTCGTGCAAGCCTGGTGGTGTACAGTTCATCAACAACTGTGTTAGCAGACCTAAGTTCTTACACTACCCTACAAAGATTTGAAGACGCGGTTGACCGGGCAACATATCTAAGAGGTATGGGGTGCTTTGCTGTGATGTGCTGTTCTGTGCAATGTTGTTACTCGGATATCTGCTTGATTAATTGTTAACTTATTTTACTACGCAGATCACTTTATCCTTCAATGTTATCCGAAAAACTTACTATCCTTCTCCGAGCGGTTTCTAACTCAGTTAGGAAAGCAGCATTCACAAAGTTCATTGGTTTGAAACCCATTCATGCCTGAGATTTTTTTGTGGGTTTCATTTGCAACTGCTTAATTTGCCTCACTGCAAGAATAATTTCACTTTTTATTAGTAATAAAAGAAAGAGTAAGAACGCTTAACTAACGCTTAACTATTTTTTTGTCCAAGGTACTAGACGAATTGATCTAGCTCTGGCCGCCGCTGCACGACAGTTGTCACAATCGAGACCAACCGCTGCCAAGATTGTTGTATTGATAACTACTGGACTACAGGCTCAAGTATTTGGCATGACACCGCTGGACGAAGCCTCCCAACCATTACGTGATGCTAACGCCAATATATTTGTTATTGGTATTGGTAAGCAACCTGACATCCGGGAGCTGAACCTCATCTCAAAGAATCCGAAAGCTGTGGAGATCATTCCAACCCCAGACGAAGTCATCGTCAATGTACATTTGTTGTCAAAGCAACTGAGGCAGTATGCGAAAAAAGGTAAGAGAACAATTTATATTCTATTTTGAGTATAAGAGAACTCTAGTAGTTATATTTTATGAGAAACTGCGCATTTTTGTCAGTTTAGTCACGTCAGTCCCAATTACGTTTCATTGGAACCTTAAAAGAGTTAGGAAAAGCATGTGCCTAGCGTACCTGATATGAAATAGCAAGCTGCAATCGTAAGGTAAAAGAACATTAGCCTTAACTTTTATCTGAGATTTAAAACTTAAACGCTGAGTTTTGTATTAAGGCTGATTCTTTTGACAAGTTTATCATTTCATAAGTAAACTCAAGAAAACGAGATAACCTTGGTAAGACACATTAATATAATTAAATATCCACATTAACATAAGTCGAATAAGGATTCAATCATAATATAATTATAATATTCTGATTAGCCCAAATCATTCAGCATCCATTTCTGCTGTAACATATAAGTACGGTACAATGTACAGTTTATGCATTTGTCTTCGTTTTAGGAGAAGAATTACCGCCCATTCACAAAGCAGACCTGATTTTCCTGTTGGACTCGTCTAATGATGTCAGAACGGAAGTTTTTAAACAACAAAAAGAGTTTATCAAGTCAATCGTCGGAAAATTCCAGATTGCAGCGAACAAATCCCGAGCAGCGGTCATAAGATACAGCTCAACTGCTAGTACCATTATTAACTTCAACACGTTCGATAATCTTCTTAATTTGGTGAGGGGCATTGAAAACATTCAGTTTGTTGGCGGCAGCAGGCGCATGGATACTGCTCTCAAAGAAGCCAACAAAATGCGAGAAAACGCTCGAGCGGGAGTCCCGACGTTTGTCATCTTTCTGACAGCTGGACGTCAAGCCTCGACACCGTTTTCCACACCGCTCGACAGGGCTGCTCAGCCGCTACTTGATTCCAGTGCGCGTATGTTTGTAGTCGGCATCGGTTCTCGACCCAACGAGAGAGAATTGCGCTCAATGGCGGAGCGCGATAGAGATGTGTTCACGGTTCTTCCGGATAAATTGAAACAGCAAGCTCCTTTGTTTGTGGTTTACATGGCTTCCCAAGCAGGTAAATGGAAATAAATAAATGACTTTAATTGTCAGTGGATTCAACACGACTATGCTAATTAAGGACACTGCAAATCAATAAACAAATATCATTGCAAATAGAACATAAACTTTTTTTAAATCCCAACAGCTATGTTACAACCAAATGAATAGTGCCTAGGCATTTGGAATAAATAAACAAAAGAAAATCTAAATTGTTCTCCAATATGCTCGAACCTAGCTCATTCAGTTTGTATATTTTTTGGTTCTCGTCTGAGTGAAGTTTTTTTCACAATTCTGTCTATTTTCTGCACTTGCACCACAAATCCTATATTTTGCCAAACGTTTAAGAGATGGGCCATTCCTGAGTTGCCTTTTGCCTTTGTTTCAAAACGAGTCCTGTATGGTGCGAAACCATTCAAAATGAAAATGGGTTGGATTTGCCGTATGAAAATTAACATGCAAGTAAAACTCATTTTCATATGAAAGGCTGTGCAACGGGACTCGTTTTGAAAAAAAGGCAAAAGGCCTATTGGACCAGAAATCATATTTGTCTCTTTTCCACAGGTATCCCACTACCAAGAGACTTCAAAGCCGATGTTCTGTTCCTGGTGGACTCTTCTCAGACTATCAGCAACGAGAAATTCCTAAGAGAACTTGACTTCGTTAAGACATTCGCTCGCACTCTCGACATCTCCCCTGACGAGTCACGTGTTAGTGTTGTAACGTTCGGTAACATTCCAACTCTAAGCATTCGATTTGAAGAATACGCCAACATTGGGTCGTTTTCACGAGGCGTTGACGTCGTTCCTTACATAGCAGGACAGAAGCGACTGGACAAGGCTCTGATCTTTGCTGCGAGGGTCCTTTCCAAGGCAAGACCGAACGCTTACAAGATTCTAATCGTACTAACAGATGGCAGACAACCTCTTGGTCTCGATCCACTTGATGTGTCCGCTAAACCGCTGTACCAGTTTGGTGTGAAGATCAACGTAATTGGAGCTGGAGGAAATGTATCAATGCGAGAACTTGCTAAAATAACGTCAAGACCAGGCGACCTGTTTTACTCGAGGACGTTCGATGGCTTGGTTCGACAAGTTCCAATTGTCTTTGAACACATAATTTCCGGTAAGTTTACAGTGAAACCCGTTAAACCGTGAACGCCACTTGGTCAAATATTATTGAAATGTTCATTGTGTTGCTACCAACCAGAGTGATATGAAAACCACAAGCCAAATAGTTTGAAACATTTCCGTTAAGGCGCGAAACAAAATAGCTTGATATTTTCTTTCAAAATGAATCCCAAATTTTAGAGTTATTTCTTTTCTACGTTAGTACTTCTGCATAAGTAACGGTAACTGTTAAAAATATTCCTGTTAAAGTTGCGTTGTTTCATGACAGATTTTATTCTTACGGTTTCATCTCGGCTGCGATTCGTTGCAATTTCACGTTTTGACTAGTGAGTATAACTTTTGTATTTCTTGGCAGAAAATGACCCGTTATTCTTACACTAAACATTAAATTTGTTTGTCCTGTAAGGATACTGGATCCTTTGTTTCATGATTTTCTGCTATTTATATCTTAAATAGTCGGAACACAACCCCAACAACAGCAACGACACGGTGTCTTCCTCGTCGACTCGTCAGCATATCGTAGTATAAGTGAGTTCGCAGGCCAGATCGACTTCATCAAGTCAATAGCTAAACGTCTTAATGTATCCCCCACTGGAACACGTGCTGGAGTCATTTTGTACGGCGGCGATAATCCACAGTTGAGTGTAGGACTAGGTGACTACAGCACACTCCAGGAATTTTACACCTTACTTGGTGATCTTACATTTGGACGCGGTGGACGTGAACTCCATAAGGTAAATAAATGACTGAGATGGATGCCCAGATGGATGCATACCCGATTGTGGATGATAAATGTTTATGTAGCTGTTTGAAGGAGCTAATAGGCCATTTCTGAGATGCCTTTTGCTTCTGTTTCAAAATGAGTCCTGGTGCGAAACCTTTGTTATGGAAATGAGTTTGATTTGCAAGACAATGAACTTGTGAGTAAAACTAATTTCCATAAGAAAGGTTGAGCACCAGGAATCGTTTTGAAACAGAGGCAAAAGGCAACTCGGAATTGGCCTATTTGTCAAGATAGATTAATTTTTGCGATGTACAAAATTGCAAAATAATAGAAAAGATGTAGCAATAGAAACGATGTGGTAATGAACTAGCATGGCCAAGATTGTTGAAGATTGAGACAAAAGACCAATGTGCAATTCCTGACGGAGCTCCATTTTCCCTATTTCTTTCGAATTCACTTTTCTCCCCTCTCCGCTTATTCGTTTCTTTAAAAAAAATAGTCTGAACCTTGTACTACAAACTCTTATGTAGGGTGATTAATAAGGTAGTGCACTAAACCTTAGAAGAAAAGGTAAAGTTTTAACTAAAAGCATCTTCGGAATTCAATTTTTTAGGCTTTGAAATGATGTTTCCAACTAGTTGTATAAATTATAAATACGTTTTTCATTCATTCATTTCAATGTAAGTTGTTATATAATACGTGTTTTATCTTTGTTATTTTTCAAGGCATTGGCACTAGCTGCAGAAACCCTTCAGAAATCACCCCAAGCGTTACCAAAATTCGTTGTAGTCCTTGTAGAGGGACAACAATATTCTTCAATCTCGCTGGCGTTGCTACGCAATGCAGTCAGGCCCCTCCAAGCCCTTGGAGTTACGGTTTATGTAGTGGGAATTGGAAACAGACTCAACAGACAAGAACTAGTGTCCATGGTACAGAATACTGAACACATTGTTACAGTAACAGGCTTTGCAGACTTGCTGCGTCAAGTGGAATCCATCTCACAGCTTATAGGTAAAGGAATAAGTTGTCAATTCAACTAAAACAGCTAAAACAATTTGACACATAAATAAAGGTTTTGATTTGATTTGATTGATTATATGACTGACATGACTGACCGACTGATTGGCTTGCTTGCTGACCGACCGACCGACCGACCGACCGACCGACCGACCGCCGACCGACCGACCGACCGACCGACCGCCGACCCATTGGCTGGATAGTTGATTGGTCGACTGGCCAGCGGGTTTGTGCACCAAAACGAAAGCTGTTGAGTGATCAACACATACGCAAAAACGTCCTTGCGCCGAAAATATTTAATTTTTACCTCATAAAAAGTATATCATTTTTTAGCTTTTCTCCCAGTTACACTGATTTTCAAATATGCATTTTCCATCAGATTTCACCATTACAGCTCCTTGTAAAGAAACACTTGATGTGGGATTTGTAATTGACGCTTCTGGGAGCGTGGGATTGGACAACTTTTCCAGAAAGAAGAATTTCGTGAAGCTAGTCTCCAGGCGCTTCGCTGCTTCGTCGCCCGACACCAGACTGGGTCTGATAGTTTTCAGTGATACACCGAAACTATTCTTCGATTTTGGCGACTACGAACGGATAACAATTGACCAATTCCAAACGAAAGTGGACGAAGTACCATTCCAGGGAGGAAGATCGAGAATAGACCTGGCTTTGCGAGCGGCATCGCAGGATTTTTTCACTAACAGAAGAAGTGGTGTACCCAGGGTGAGTAAATAGAGTGAAGGTGATATTGTACTTGTCTTCCTCGTCTTAAGATATTAGAAAACAATAGCTGTTTTGAGAAAGATGTTTTATCAGTCAGTGACACAAGCTATTCGGAAAAAAGCCCGAGTTAACTGTTTTGTTGAGTAACAAAATGGCCAAAGGTGTGACGTCATAAAGTCCACTGAACTGTCGGGGCGGGAAATGGCAAAAATTCGTAGCCAATTTTATCCATTAATACTGGAATAGTCTCCCTTGGTTTCAACAAATTTTCTGTTTGGGGGTTTCCATCAATTTAACCACGATCTTTATCCAACAGAAACTCAAGCAACGCACTCTAAGGGCCGATTTATACGGTACAACTTTGTTGCATGCGACATGCTTACGATAAGCCTACGACACGAATTGTTTCGATAAATCGTCAAACCTACAATACTTGCTTACGAATATTGTGTACAACACGAAAAATGTAGTAGGATTTTTAAACATGTTTTAAAACCCTACGACAAATCGTAGCCACAGACAATGTTTAAAAATGGTGGGAGTTGTGTAGGATTTTTGGGACAAAGTTGTCTTCCAAATCGGCCCTAACCAATTCTCTTTTTGATGTGTTTAGGTTTTGATCCTTGTCTCGGATGGACGGCAGTCCAAAGATCCCGGATATTACCCTCTGGCCACCGCCATAAAACCTCTTCAGGCTCAGCGAGTTAAAGTCCTGGCTGTTGGTTTCGGAGAAAACGTTAACACTAATGACTTGAAGGTTGTGACTGGAAGCACCGATCGCATTCTATCCGAACAAGAAATTGACAATATCGACAGACTTCAAAGGGAGCTCGTGTCTAAAGCCTGCGTGGTCTAAAAATAGGTAGGTGTTTGAGTTAAAATTGCATAAATAATTTATAAACATTTTGGTCATATAACACGTTCTCTGATTGGTCGCGTAGTCGTTTTGAATGAGGCTATGAAACATGGTTATGACGTATCATTCTCAAACTCATTAATAATTCATCAAGTTAAAACAAAGGGAATCATAACCGTGTCAGAAGTTCGTATTTTCGACTCCCTTCTCGGTGTTTGGATATCCGATGAAACACTGTCTCTCGTGTTTGATATATTACTTGCATTTTGTTGAATTTATTTTATAAAAGAAATATATAACGGCCGCTTCTTGTTTACATAGCCTTAAGCAAACACTTGAGAACGTTTAGAAGAATTCGAAAGAACTTATGTAAACAAACTTTCTCTCGTGTTTGCAGCTGGCTATGTGAACACGCGCGCCGTTTTCTATTTCTTAAATACCAGTGTGAAATATTGAGATCCTGTCATGTGTTGCTCGCGATCCTCGATTGCTTTTCAAGTTATATCTTTCGATGCAAAAACTGCAACAGTAAGGCCTAGCCAGGTTCAACGTAACTTTATCGTCACATTTATATCACCACGTCCAACTATTGTAAGAAGATTGTAGCTTTACTTTGGAATCATCATCCGAGGTGTTTGGAAATCGGATGAAACACTGCGTCTCGAGTGTTTGATATATATTCTCAATCGAAACAAAAACTAAGGAGTAAACGGAGAAATAAATTCTAAAAATCTATGCTAGTTAACACTTTCACTCCCAAGAGTGCTAGGTTCAAAACTGAGTAAAAAATTGTCAAAAACAAACAGCACCACATGAAAGTACTGCTCAACAGCTTTCATTTGGTCACACATTAGGGTTTCATCCACAGACTCAAAAGTTACTACATGAATGATTAATGAGTTTGAGAACCTTCAGGGAGGTCTTAGCCAAGGTCGAATGGAAACCACAAACATGTTTACAACTTAGGTTACTAATAAGTCTCTCAGACAAACATGATAGACAACTAATCACTAAGAAATGACTATTTAGTCAACAAAACGACCTTGCAGTTATATCAAATATAATCTGAATAAAAGCTGTTTGAAGAAAGATTATTCTTTGATATCTTCAATATGGTGCGGCAGTTATGCTCGCCTTTTCATCAGGATTCTATTTACATTAAGAGTCGTTTGTCTGTTTAATATGGTGACAAGCGAGATGTTGAGTGGCAGCAACATAATTAGTGAATTTTGGGAAACTGCACGAAGAATCTAATGTCGGTGTTTGCGTAGATACTGGATAATTAAATTGGGGTAGAAATAATTATATTTTAATCTGAATTAATAGTTTACAAACCAAGTAAACAAATCACGGACCCTTTCGCTGGAGTTTCGTGATTCGGACAATCCTTCCGTGCAGTTACATTTCAACCACTCGCGTGGGCATGCGTACTAGGGAGCATTAAACATGGCGTGTTGTCTACATGCTCAATACATGTCTCAATTGAGTCGATAAACAGCACGCGATGATTTTCATTCACTTTGTACACATGAAAAAGCTATCAAAACTGCCTGAAAATCGCCTAAAAAAAATAGTAAAATTCACTAGTCGGTTCACTTAACTATCATTAAATCCAAGGAAAAATATAGCCTTTATGGAAATTTTACAAACATATAACGTAAAATTGGCTCACTTTATGGCTCACTACAGTGTATATCTGCGCATCTGGGTCCGGTTGTTCAAAGGACGATTAAGCTAATCCAGGATTAGCGTGAATTTTGATTTCAGTTTTGTAACTTTTCAGTGAGGTTTTCTGTTGATTTTTTGTCCTTCAGTTTTGACTTTGAGTCATCTCAAACTCTGCGAAATATTATCAGTGAAAAACACTTTTATACAAGAGAAATTGAAACCTCAATGGACTTTTAATCCAGGATTAGCGTTAATCGGTTTTTGAGCAACCGGGCCCTGGTGGTATAACTGTAACATAGGAGGAGTTAATACATGTTTCCAGCAATTTCCATGGAATATCATAAAGAAAACGATATTTTAAGAAAATGTTGCAGAAACAGCCATGTTGACAGGATTTTAAGGAAATTATGAAAACTGCCGGCATTGATGAAATTACTAGGCATTTGCTTATAACTATATACGGTCAATTCTCTCAAAGCGGACACCACTGTAAGGCGGACACCTCTCAAAAACGGACATGGTTGGCTGGTCCCGACCGAATCAAGTTTCTTTTATTTTCTGTAACGAAACTCTCTATAAGGCGGACACCTCTTTAAGGCAGACAGCTGGTCCCGAGAGTGTCCGCCTTAGAGAGAGTTCACTGTATCACGAATAAGAGCATAACATGTTTTCCAAATTTACCCAAAAAACGGGTTTTTTTTATTCCACAAACCATTAAAAGCACTTTCGTGTCACCAAGATTTTGGCAACATTTCAAAGAATTCCTCGTTTCGCCTGCAATTACAGTGCTCCTTTACATAGAAAAGAATACGTGCTTTGCTCTAGCCTCAAAAAAATTCCATCTCTGCTATTAATAGTCCGTTTAATTACCAGCCTGACAAGCCATGGGGAAAGTACATCATTGGCTTGACCCTTTTGCAAACTGATATTGTCTCAAATTGTACCGTAAAAAATGGAGCAACATTTTTCTAAGTCTGGAAGTTACAACCCGAGACAAAAATAGCTGGGAAGGTTTTAAAAATACCGAAAAAAATCAAATATCTTTTGAATTCAACTCAATTAACATCACGCAGGAGATGTTTGAGCGATCCCCCTCTCCCCCAAATCAATGTTGAAGACTTATTGACAAATATAATCTATCAAAGGGGCAGAGTATCACGGGGATTTTGACCTTTTTTGGTCAAAACTGTGCTTCAGTACCTTTTCTTATTGACAAAATAATTCTAGAACACCAAGAAAAAGAAATCAACCAAATTCTTGAAAGAGGAACAAATTATGATCTGTTCTAGTGCATTTTGGAAACGAAAATACGAGAACTTGAAAAAAGTAGCCTAACATTTTTCAAGTTGCAATCCATTCCGAATTAGTTTCTAGTTTCAGGCCCCGTTCCTGCCGCTGGATAAGGGTAACGAGGACTCTGGGAACAAGATTAATCTGTCTTGGGAGACGATGAGTAATTACGTGTGGCATGATATTTCTACGTTTAGCTACAATTTTAATTTAGTGTTGGCAAAATGTAAATAATTCGTTATTTAAAGACGGTCACATTACACACATTTACATTTACATTTACATCTTACACTGTGACACACTGTGACACTTACACACTTGGTGTTGGCGAAATTTTAAAAGAATGAAGATTTCCCTAAGAGGAACAGTGAACTTTCACGAAGATGACCGGAAATTAACGGAACATGTCATTGAGGGGACAGGAGTTTTTAATTATTTACAGCGTTGTTGCATGCTTCTGCTATTAAAACTGAAAACAGGTTCTAATATTTTTTATAAACAAGAATTTGCTTTGTGATGCAACCTCGATCCCAGTGCTTCTCCCCTTTTATATTTAAAAAAGGGAAAAGCCCTGGGATCGAGATTGTCCTGTAGTGCATACACTTCATTTATAATATATACATTTATAAAATAGACAAGATACTACGCGCGCTCTGATTGGCTCAAAACCATTTACCATAACTCTATGGAAATTTGCTTCGTGCTTTTATTTCATAAAAACAATATAGAAAACTTTTTCTCTGTGTTTCCATAGAGTTTTTTAAGTTTGGGAGAACTCGAAATTGATGAGAAACAACAGCATTTCTCGTTCTCCCAAACTTCACTCGTGTTACCTTAACTCTATGGAAACACGGAAAACGTTTTATATTATTGGTATGTATACTATCATACACCCTAATCGTCTCCCTTTTGCTTAATGTTTTGCAGGACGCTAGAAAATAGAAGCTGAATGGAAGAAACTCAGGCCTTATCGCTAAACGCCAATGATTATAATAAAAAAGAGCCCTTTCACGCTATTCTGGGCGATTGTTTGACTTTTTTGAAAACTAGTCTTAAAACTGATTGAATAAAACATCTAAATAATGCTTTGAACGATCAAAAAACTAATAGAATAGCACTGAGGAACTTTAAAAACTGGACAAGATTTAATCGGATTGTAGAAAAGCATCAATTTGTATCATTGTATACTGCTCAGAATCCTTTTTATTCGTTAGTAGCGCGCGAATGAACATTTCATTCACATTTTGTAGTTTTTTGTAGGTACAGTATTGGGTGAATCCTCGGGATCGGGCATTTGGGTACTTTGATGGTCTCGTTCTTTTAAAGGAGCTACGTCACGGTTGGCGCATCTTGAAAAAATTGGCCAAGTTTTTCAAGTTCGCCATTCGTAATCCATCTTAATCTTCTCCATCCTTAACCATCTTTGTTCCTGTTTAATTTGGTTTATTACCTCTTTGGTGTTTTTCTACCTTAGCAAACTAGTATTTTGAGGCTTTCTTAAATTTGAAGGTGATTTTGCACTTTGCAAAAATGACTTAAAATATCGTGACATAGCTCCTTTAACCTCACAGAATCTTGGCTTCGTTTCTAGTGATGAGTTAATCAGCAAAGACGTGAAATTTTTTGGCCAACTAGCTCTGATAAGGATGTTATAATGAGATCCACAGAAAGTTCGGTTGGTAGAAGAATACTGAGAGGTAGCACTCCGGGGGGGAACTCCCATATAAAAGTGACGGGGATGAACGCGGTACCTTTTGGGGTTAAAATTCGTGGTTTGGTACCGCTTAGGGTGTTAAAATCTAAAATGACTGCCGTTATTTTTGGTGCCTCCTAAACAAGACAGTAGGATAGAAGGGAAATGGGCGTGTCGCATGAGAGCTACGTGACAATCCTTAGTCGCATGTTATGTACTTTAGCACACTTTCAAGTGTTTTAATGCAGAGGATTACTGACTTCCGTCTGCACCGCAGTCGGCGTAAATCCTGGTCGCCCACGCGCCAATTTTAAAGGAAACTCATTGCAACCACACGAAATCGAAACCTTGATAGTAATTTGCGAAAGGAACAAAAGTAGGTAAAGGGAGAAAAGTTTAGACTTTTCAAACGCAAAGCTCAGTATAATTCCAGCATTCTGCTGATTTACCTTTTCTTTTTACGTTTACCGAAAAAGTTAGACGTGTTTAAAACACGGTGTAATGTTGAGGTTTGTCGGCGTAGTTTATTTTTGTTCGCATGCTCAGACGTTTGATCGCGGTGGAACTTCCGTCTGTATCCCTTTCTGTATCAAACTTATGTTTCCCCTCTGCGCTGAACATTTGCTCAAATACTTAGATTTCAGCCGAAAGAAGGAAAGTTCTGCCTTTTAAACCAGACACAATTATTTTCTAAGAGAAATAACCCATTCCGAGAGGCCGGCAAGTTCAAGACATCAAATTCTCCTTACTGTCGGCATGCCGTTCTATTTTCTTTTCTCTGAGACTTTGGTTTTACGACAAGTTGATGATTTTCTACATTCTCATCACCTGGCTGTTTGCTATTGTAAGGATAAGTGATATTTTGATCACTTTGGGGCTTGAATGGTTTTAAAAAGTAACTAATGTATGATGTTTTTATATATTTATAATCAATGCCTTTATTCTTTGTTCCTGTGAATGGGTTTGCCGAGTTTTCATCGAAGTTACGTCGCGGGAAAGGATTATTGACCATTCGGTCATAGCTAGACACCAGTTGACACCTTAGCATAGATCTAAAAATATTTTATATCATTTTCACATGTTTTATATAATTGACTCAAAATGTTTTGAGAAATAAAAAGCTTCACTAATTATAACTTGAGCTGACCTGTTATTGTTGTGGGTATTTTTGCCGCTTTTTTCTCTTAGTTGGTGACGATTGCTCATAAATTACGACGTAACAGTATCCACGGGGATTTTGACCTTTTTTGGTCAAAACTGTGCTTCAGTACCTTTACTTATTTAGAAAATTCTAGATCACCAAGAGAAAGAAATCAACCAAATTTTTGAAAGAGGGACAAATTATGATCTGTTCTAGTGCATTTTGGAAACGAAAATGCGAGAACTTGAAAAAAGTTAGCCTAACTATTTTCAAGTTGCAATCTATTCCGACCCAGTCCATCTAAAGCCAGACACTTATTTACAGTTTAGTAGACTGGGGTGGTAATTTATAACAAAATTTGACCATTGGGTTAAACGCTTTTATCCCCGTGATACTTCCCCTTTCAAGGCGGGACTTAACCTAAATGCCATTTTCCCGCGACTAAACATGGGTTAAATGGAAATATCTCGTTCACGTTTCAAGCAATCCAAATCCATCTAGTTATCTAGTTATGGGGTGTTTTGTAAATTTTTGGGTGATTTTTGGATATGTTTGGAAGGAAATAGTTTTTCTCAAAGGAGTTGTAAAATTGAAGGTTTAATGTCGTTTTAAAATTAGAATTTGAAGTTAAAAATTAGCAGATTGACACCAACCTACCAACAGACAGTTGATAACCACGCAAGAGCACCCGCGTGGGTATCAACTGTCTGTTGGTGTTCCAAAAGTCTTTTTTTTCCTTCTATCCCTTCTTTAAACCTCTTAAAATTTCATTGGAATTCACGTGTACTTAACTTTTTTATCGGAATTTTATTGCACATATGGACGTTCTATCAGCCGGAAGGGTAATTAAGCGACTACAGATAGGCTTAGAACATGTTGTTAGAACACTTCATGGCAGAATAACATGAGCTATCAGATAGCCACGGTAATCGGATAGCCTAAAGACATTACATCGCTATGAAACAACAAGGGATGTTTATAAGTAAAACGTTTGCGTGCTTGGGTAAGAAAGTCCTGCCTTTACCCGGCACCGCATGTAACCGTTTGTTATCAAGGGCTGTCCGGGCTTTTTAAAAGTAAAAGTTTCCGTGCTTGGGTAAGAAAGTCCTGCTATTTACCACCGCATGTAGGCGGAGGTCACGATAGGTCACGTGTCAAAAAAAACCTCACCAGGTTGCTGCAGTTCACACGATACATGCATGTGACACAACCAACCACATGTCCTTGATCGCGCGCAAGAGCAGTCCCTCTTGTCACGCGATCCAATTATTTGCTTCGCAAAGGGCTAACGCTCGAAACGTCAGCTTTCCAAATTCGCTACAAGTTAACTTCATGTTGATAATTAACTAAGTGCCTCTTTCAGCGAGAAGCGAAGTAAAGCGAGATGAAAAAATGGCTGCGTGTCAACAAATTAACGGAAAGACGGACTGCTCATAGTCGATCGATGATTGCTGTGTCTGGGTAAATTAACTTCATGATCAATTGTACTTTTTAAAATTAATCTACCAAATTATTAGAAAAACGGCTGCGACATGATTTATAGAATAATTACCACAAATGAGTGGCTAACGTAAAAAGGGAAAAATTGAGCTCAAAATATTATTTGCAAATAAAACGTTGCTGGCGTCGAGCGAGAGGTAGCGAGCATGCGTGCAGACGTCTCCTATTTCCCTGGCCTATTTCCTTGCTTCACCCGTTTCCGCGTGAAGCAAGGAAATAGGAGACGTCTGCGCGCAGGCTAAGCGAGAGGCGGCTGTATCCACATTTAGCGTGTTATTTGAAAACGCGTGGTTTTCAGTGAGATCAGACTAGTCGCAGGTCCAGTGTACGTGCACGAAAACCTTTGATCAGCCACGCGATCCAATCCTTTCATGATGAAATCCTTTCACCGTAACAGCGGGCGGCCCTGACAGCGGGCGAAAGTTGATTACGGTCTTAGAAGCGTTTTTACTCATTCAAACTGGGAAAAAAAAATGCATAATATCAGTTACTCTAGGTCGTAACAAGATGTGGGAGCAGAGGCCTTGGTTCAAAGTTCACAGGAAAAGCTAGAGCTACTTGTAGAAAGATCCGGGATTGCACGCAAGGGACGCAAGGCATTCGTCAGGATTCTGTGACGTCAGGATAGCCACAAGAACTCATTGAAGCTAATTACAAGGCCGTCGGCGGATCCAGATGTGTTCAAAAGGCAGGGCCTGGGGGAACAGTAGAAATTTCACTTTTCTTGCTTAAAAAGGGGGTCCGTTAATTTCTCAACTAAAAGGGGGAACCGGGCTCTCTGGGTCGATCGATTTGGATTGTTTGACTCTCAATGTTCGCAAATGCAATGTGTATGTAGCTCGTAGAATATGCACACCAAGTGTGCAATGTATTAACTACATATATATGTAACTCCGAAATGCAAAAAATTGAGACCAAACAAGACATTGTGCAGTTTGTTCAATTTCAATCAAATTTAGAAATTATTGGCATATTCAAATAGCCCGTTTTATAAGCTTTAATTTGATATAGGGTTTAGGGACGATCTGTAGCGCTAAATCCGTTAGTCTGGAGACACCCCTGAAGGTACGCGCCGTGGTGACTCGACTCCTACCATCGGCAAGCTTTCAAGTTTTGAAATGATCGTCTCTTCAAGTGATAGACGCTGCGAACTTGGCGGATTTTTTTAAATGGCATTCCTCCCATCTTGGCTTGAATTTTTCAGTCGTTTTGTGGCGAGGACCGGTGTAAGACATGGTTTGCGTATCTTGAAAAATGTAGCGAGTGCGTCTTTCGCAACCTGTCTTAATTAATCTTCTCCATCCTAAACCATCCTCGTTCATTTTTGCTTTCTTATTACATCTTTGATGTTTTTATACCTTAGCAAACTATTATAGACCTTATTCATATATGGCGGCCGATTGATTATTCTTTTATATTCATGCTAATCAGCCCCCCTAACCTCGTTAGCATGTGCAAAATTCAAAATATTACTCTAAAATGAGGCTAGGTAGGCTTATTAGCATGAATATAAAAGAATAATTAATTGGCCGCCATTTATGAATACGGTCTATTTTGTGGTTTCGTTCAATTTAAGATAATTTTGTATATCGCAAAAATGGCTTATTGTATATCGTGGAAGTTGAGCGACCGGGGGGGGGGGGGGGGGGGGGACTCCCATATAAAAGTGACGGGGATGATCGCAGTACCTTTTAGGGGTTAAAATTTTTGCTTTGGTACCGCTATAATTATTCTGGTACCTTTCAGAGTATTAAGCCGGAAAATAATAGGATATGAACTAGTTTTGCTTTAGAATTGGTACCTCTTAGGGGTGAAAATGAATCGGAGCCACACCTACAGCACAAGATTCTGGTACCTTTTAAGGGGTTCTTTTCAAAATTTTCGGCGATCACCCCCGTCACTTTTATATGGGAGTCCCCCCCCCCCCCCCCCCCCGCCGGGTTGAGCGACTCCCCGAAAGAGTAAAGTTCCTCTCTTGTGCAGCAGTGAATGATCGATTGGGAAACAGATTGAAAACAACTATCATGGGGCATGGGGATGTGTTCTCTTAGATCATCCTCTCTTGTCGCTAACTAATAGAAAACAGCACCAGGTAATGTTTCATCGAATTTATTGAGTTACTGCGCCTATACATGTCAAGTGATATTCCCAGTTCGAATCATACAACTGAACTCTTATATTTCGGAATGCAGCCGTCGGGTACGCGGGTCTCTCGTGATCGCTTACGGGCATTTCATTATACGCCAATCTCGGATCACGATAAGCCAGCGGGATCAGGGATCGCAGACACGCTGTATGTTAAGAATCATTGAAATGATGCGGTCAAAACGTAAAAAAAGCGGCAGTGCTATTATGATGAACACCTGTCGCATATAAAGAAATGAAAGATTAAAAAAAACTGTTTGAATACTCGATGGTTTAAGCGCTTGTAAATCACGCGAACCATCACTGCGCGATCCTTCTTGGGGATTTAGTGATGAAAACGATATGACAGTGCAAAATCAACACCTACTAGATGAAATGCTTCCATATATTCCACCACGCAAGTTTTCCGACGAGCCGTGACAACTTGTCATCGCGTGAGAGTTGACCACTCTTGAATACACTGACCCTCGGATACATAAATGTCGATATCACGAAGGTAGCGCCATTGGCAACAAGTAGCCAAAACACAACTGCCCGTCCCATTTCGCTTCTCTTCTATTTGTCGGTCGATATCTCATTTCCAAGCTGCGGTCAAGACGAAAGTTGAGCTGAGCATAACAAGCCTGCTGCAGCCCCACCTGGATTTGTTGTTCAAGCGACGTATATATTCCGCCAATTCCAACTTTGAGCATTCTAACGGAGCTTAGACCGTGCATAATGAAAGTATAGGACCATGAAGTCGGATCAGTGGATATTTCTCCCGAGGGTAGCTATAGTGGCATTTGCTGCGATATTTCTACAGTTTGCAGTTGCACAGGGTGAGTGAGCTACAGTTATACGAGTAATGTTATGAGTAATATTTCATGGGTTTCTATGGCATACGAGCGCATATTTTTGTTTTAGTGTCTCTGGGAAGATGGTAATTTCCTGTTTGGTCTCCTCAGGATCCTCTGGAATGTTTTGCGCAAAATGTAGAGCTTTTGTTTATTCTAACCTTTTCTTAAAATCAAAGCTACAAGTCGTGTCGAAGTGCGTTTTAGTATATCATACGAAAATCACTGCTCAACGATACTGAAAATCGCCAAACTTTCAACGAGTCTGTAAACATTGACGTTGGCTGAGAGTCATTTAAAACTGAAACCCGCGTGCTATCAACGGAATTAATTTTTTAAATAACTCGTGATATGAAATATTTCTAGTTCTGCAGTACATCTAGCCTATTTTGCATGTAGCTTTAGCATTTTCATGAATGAAAAAAGAAATAACTAGGTTGTGCGATGAGCGATTTCCCTATCTCGTTGTTTTGCTACAACCGGAAACGATCTTCCATCATTTTACATGGTCACATGGTCACGGAAAGCAATGTTTTCCAAAACAACAAACAGAACTCTGGCCTTGTTTTTACAGCGCTTATCAATGTTATAATTTTTTTTTTATTTGGGATTATCAGTTAGAAGTTGTTTTAAAAATAATACAAATTTAAACAAAACGTTTGGACGCTGTTCGTGTCGTGACAACAACCGTAAGTCTAGTCGACGGATTACATTAATTTGCTTTAAAGTAAAGCTTTTGCTCTTCGGAAATTGCCGACATTGTAGGTAAATATGCCTTAAAGTGATGACAAAAGCTTATATCGATAGAAATGATAATCGGGGTGAACACTGTACGTTGTATAAACAGATAAGGGGGCAGACACCCGGGGGTGCTCAAAGATAAAACCGGACGAGGAGGTACGAAGGATTTTGAGTGGGATTTTCGGTATTTTGGGGAGGGTTTTTGAAAGAGAGTCGTGTATGTGTTCAGTGGTATTTTGCGGAGCTTAAGTTTAAAAAGATGGATCTTTTATGATGTTTGATATAGGGTTAGGTATATTTTGGGGGGTTTAGAATATGGGGTATGTAAAATAAGGGCTTCCCCTCTCCGCCTCTATTTTCCATGAGTACCCCCTTGAGGGGCAAATACTATATTTAAGACAAGATTAATGAGCTTCGTATATCATGTTTATCGTAACTTTGTAGCACGTAATTTGAAAGAAGATAAGACTATCTAAATTCAGCATTTTCGGCAACTCATGACAAAACCCAGACTCATTATTCTTTATTGGATATTTGAAAATCCGGCCTTTCAAGATTTGACCGCAGGGTTTTTCCATCTTTTCACAGTCCACTACCGCCGCGAACAAATATTTCTATCTTGCAAAGGTGTTGTGGTTTTGGATTTCACAAACTGATGTTTGGTCAAACGACACTAAGGCGATTTTAAAATAGAATAAACTAATAATGAGATTATGAGCTCGAGATTTCTATGATGCTGTCTCATCAACTATCACTCATAGAATTTGAGAGCGCATAATCTAATTTTCTTACTAAAAATCATAATAATTGTCTAATAATAACTCTAAATCCTTCTCCGAAACTTCGGAGAATTAAACGAGAAGAAATCGCCCTTTTGTAGGCGACCTCCAGCCACTCGTATACTAATGCATTGATAGCATTCGAGAAGCTCAGCCAATTAGATTGCGGCATTTGTATTAGTTTACGAGAATATTCTAGGAACACTTTTCTTTTGTCCATAAAAGGAATTTGGCGAAATTAATTCGTGAGCGGTCCATCTTAGATATCGGTAAAATTCGGACCGCTCAGGGAACCAATCAGAACTAGTCCTTATTTTCATCATGGACCTGTTTACCATAAAATAAAATAAACTACCGTAGTACTATATCGTTACTACGTAGATCCCTTTCAGAGGTATCAGTTTAAAGGGGAAGAGTATCACGGGGATTTAGTGTCATTTCAAAAACTAAAAAACGTTTTTGTATTAACAGAAACCTAAAAATAATGGTCAGTTTTGTTATAAATTAGCACCCTAATGAACTAAAACTGTGGACGAGTGTCTCTGACCATAGATGAACTGGTCAAAATGGATTTCAACTTGAAAAAATTTGGGCTATTTTTTTCAAGTTCTAGCATTTTCGTTTCCAAAATGCGTCAGAATAGAACATGATTTGTTCCTCTATCACGAATTCGGTTGATTTCTTTCTCTTGGTGTTCTAGAATTATTTTGTAAGTAATGCGCTCTGGTGGAGTGGGGTGGAGTTAAGTCTGACACGCGTACACGGTTATTTATTGTCTGGAAAGCTAATTGAAATTCTCAATCGACAACGACTTCCCTTATTTTTTTGGCTTTTTTTTCTTCTATGGGCAATTAAATGAAATATTACAAATACGTGTACGTTAAGCGACGTTTTGTTAAGACCAGCATCATTATATTCAACTTTTTGTTCGAGATTCATTTTAATGACCTCAAACAGTATGCTCCCAAGACCTACTCTAATGGGTCCTAATGACTCAAAAAAAAACATAGGTGAATACAAGGTTTTAAGGACATGATCAGTCTGAAATGTTCCCCATGGTGTAAGCCTCATGCGATGGAAAACCGGGATGGAAAGTCGTCCTTTATTTTGCTTTCTGGTTAATGTTGTTCCTATAATAATGTTTAATTCTGTTTTTGTTTTTATGTTTTGTTTTTTGAGTTTGTTTTGTTTGTTTATTTGTGTTTGTTTGTTTCTTTTCGGGTTTTTTCGTTGTTTTGCTTTTTTGGTAGGAGAGGGCTTAAAACGAAAAAAACACTTGGGTGTTCAAAGCTTTCATTTAATTTTGATCGTACATAAACGATCAAAATGAAAATCAGTCCTAGTTATAAAAGTGAAACTACAGCAAAAATATGAAGAAAGTCAGTCGGACGTGCCGATTTCGGTTCTGGTTGGTCACCTTTAACCAGTCTGTACTGATTATTAATGTACATCAATCAAATAGATAAGAAAAACCATTCCGAGCTTTCATCGCGGTCTGTACGTTAATGTCATTAAAATCACCAAAAGGGGAAACAAACAAGTGAAACAGTATGTTATGATAAATAAACAATGCAAAAGCCTTAGAACTAGAAATGGACAGAAAATCCGCGGCATCCTAAAAATGTTTTCCCCCATCGTGTGAGTCTCAGACGATGGAGAGTTATGCTTTATTCCAGGGCTTTATTGTTCCAGAACATTGTTTCCGCCGCAGTGACTTTCCTCCAGTGTAGTGCTTTCGGATAATAATAATGGATTGTATCAACGGAAGGAACAAATCCGTTATTATATATTACGTGATTTGTACTACAGAAAGTGCTGCGCTGAGAAACATGAAGCCCGTGATACCTCCGGTCGGAGATCACTTATCATTCAGTTTATTACGTTATTCTATATACAGAATAACTAGCGGTTTACCTATGTTACAGTTGTATGCCCGGAGGCAAGATTTTGTAAATTCGATACAACAGGGACGTGAACTCTGGTTATGACTGAAGAAACGTCTATAGGTGTCCACGTCTATATGTTTAAGGCAATCGTGTTTTGGATTATTTTGACGATGAGAAATTTCAAGGAAACATCGAGGCAAAAGTTTCTCTAAATCTGGACGAATTTTTGTCCGCTTTTCGACAACTTCATGATTAATGAAGTTTGATGAATATTAGAATGCATGAGAAACTTGAGAAATGTGAGAAAGACCTTTTCACGGTTTCTGACGCCATCTTGGCTGGGGGGCAAACACGGCAAAATTTACAGTAAACGTATGGGGAAAAGTGAGGAATCTAGTGTCTAATAATTAACGGAAAATTCGAATCCCGAAATATTTATGAATTACAAACTCAAGATACCAGGTAAAAGAGATTACTGATATTCCTCACTTTTCCCCATACATTTACTGTAAATTTTGCCGTGTTTGCCCCCCAACCAAGATGGCGTCAGAAACCGTGAAAGTCACTTTACTCTTTTACCTTTTGCCGAAAAAACCGAAGATGAAAAAAAAAAAAATGCCGGCACTGATGAGTCACCTGGCTCTTCCTATCAATGGATTGGAACAATTCCATGTTCCTCATACAAAAAAATAGTTGTCATTTGTGATCGTCTCTCTTTTACCGAAAAAAAAACCAAAGGTGACTATAATGAAAGGAACGAAAATAAAGTGTGGAAAAGGAGAATCCACCTTTGCACGGAAATGTCTGAAAACGTATGGTATGCAATTTTTGCAAAGGTATTTTAATTTCATTATCTATCATGTTCGTAGTTTGAAATCCCACTCGAGCAACCATCCAATTACCTTCCAAGAAGAAAGCATGAAGTTGCATTGCCAGTGCAGATAAGTCATCCAACTTGAGAAATAATTGGATTCAAAACGCATATCAGTCGAACTGCCACACAGGACCTCCTTGGTATTTTCGACATCCAATTATCTCTAAACTCTGGCATCAAGTGGACTACTTCATATACATATTTCTGCGATTTTCCCACGACCTTCAGAGCAAAATATGATCCAGAAAAATCTCCAGAAAAATATTTTGCAAAAACTACTCTGGAACACGGATTTCATTGTGTGTCTCTTCAGTTTGCAAAATGATTAAGACAGATTCCGCTCAACGAGTTCCAATAAGTGCAAAAATTAATTACTAAAAAACTACTCATAGCACGGTAACATTTTGAATACTATTTGAAACATATCACTTTAATTCACTTCTCCAGGCATTCTCGAGAAAATGAATATCAAACCTCGTAAAAAATGATAAAAACGCACGCCATTTTGTTTTGAACTGACAGGAAGTGTCTTTTTAATTAAAATATGTAATGACTTCTCTCGCGGGGTCAGCTTGGGAGCTAATTTATCGATAATTTCTTCTTAACTGTATTCAAAACGGTTACCGTGCTATGAGTATTTTTTGGGTAACTTAATTTTGTGCACTTTTTGCTCGAACGTCCAACGGAAATCGTCTTAAATTGTGACTGCATTTGTCCCCCTCAGGAGACAAATACTCCCACCTGGTCTCCCTGGAAAAGTCAGTTTGAAAGATACAGTCGAAGCTCTCGTAAGCGACCACCTCGAAAAAGTGGTCGTAACTAGAGCTGGTTGTTTACGAGAATGGGCTGTTGTAAGTGACCACGCGCTGAAACAATAAAGGCTGGCCATTTATTCGAAATGTACTAAAGCGAATGTACAGGTCACGCATCCACAGATATTGAAAACTTCTCTTATTGAGATGATTACAAATAATGCAATATCTCATAAATGTGTAGCACAACAAGTGGTCGCTTACGAGAGCTTGAAAACAAAGGAAACGACTAGTTGGTAAATCCCAAATGTGGTCGCGATGCCGGGAGCGGTCGCTTATGAGAGCTTTTAATTACAGAGTTTGAGGACAATTCAAACGGGGTTTCACAATGGTGGTCGTAACTAGAGCTTGGTCGCTTACGAGATCGAGAGCGGTCGCAAAGAGAGCTCCAGACGTAAAACCGCAAACTGATACTCCCACAAAATGTTGATGTTACATGATATGCCTCGGTTCCCACGAGGGTAAAGGACGCATGATTGCAGGTTGAAGAAGTTAATTCACGAGATATCGCATCTTGAACAACGATGTTTGGCCTGAAGTCTTCTGAAGTCTTCGAGTTCGGCATCTTTCGTGATCGTAATCGTTCGTTTGCTAATTTTAGCCAACATTGTGTCTCTTTGGTACCTACTATTTTGAGCTTTCTTTCGATTTTAAGTAATTTTTGTACATCACAAACAAATTATATACTATCTGTTTAGTGTTCTAACGAAGGAATAGGTAGGAGGGCTCTCATTTTTCCACTTATGATCCACTCGACTTCGTCTTGTGAGCCACATTGTTGTTCTTACCACATTTTGACGTCATCTGTGCATTTAAAACTGAACAGACAACGACAAACTGGAATCGGAAAATGATGTTCTGCATATTGTTTCGCGCGTGTACTTAATATATGCTGACAATATATATTTCGGTCATTGAGAACACTTGAGAAAGTACAAAACACTCGCCTACGGCTCGTGCTTACTAAATTTCTCTCATGTCCTCCAATGCCCGTAGTCAGTGTGTTTTATGACAGTATAATGCATTGCTCTGTTCTTCTTTAATGAACAAATATTTATTGGCAGGAAATGCCAGCAAGTTTTTTTAAACGTTTCCAGGGGAATACCTTTTACATTCCAAATTTCTAATCTAATATCTCAATATTATTAGAAGTTAAGATATGATTTTGTTGCGTGCTCTAAAATATAATTAAAGCTGTTTATCTCCACCGAACACTCGAAAAAAGTGCCCTTTTCTCATAACCCCCGACCTATTAATGATTCTGGATTCCAGGCGTTGAAAACCAAGTGATGGTAATTATGAATCCAGACTATAATTCCATCTATCGTCTTAGTAGGGTGAAAACAGTGTCGTGAATAGCTTGGCTAAATTTCAAAACATCTGCTACATCAATATTCCATGCCACGTGTTCATGTTACTCTTTTCTGTTAATAACTCTATCGCTAGAAAGCTCCTTTCTTTGTTACAGCAATAAATCGGATGACGTGCGGAAAGCATATACATGTAAGCGTTATAAATAGAAAATGGCGCGCGTTTGGGAGAATTTTGAGAATACTTGAAAAATATAAAAAACACTTGCCTGCGTCTCGTGTTTTCTAAATTTCTCTCGTGTTTTGAAATCTCCGTCGTGTTGTACAATGTATAGCAGCAAAGTTGATAAAGTTGAAATAATTATGAAGCCAACTGACAAAGTTCTTTGTTCCTTGTTTTTGTTCGCTTTTTGGCCTTGACCGTGCACGAAACACAACAGGTTTTTAGTTGTGTCCGAACGTTTCAGTTACGTAATTCAACCATAGTGTGCGAGCACAAACCAAAAGATAATGCACGGTCGTGGACCTTGCCACATAAATCTTGGCATCTTTCTTTGCCTTCTTTGAAGGTTGCCGGCCTTCGTGGCACCTCTATTAACTATGATGGCAGTATAATACATGGCTTTGGCTTCTATTATTAAATAATCGTTTTTTTATAGCATTGAGCAAGTCTTAGGCGATTTGATTCCATGGCAATGAATGGAATTGAGACCACGATGATCATAAAACTGTCAAAAACCTAGTCTGTAGAATTATCTAGATGCTGTCGGCGCAAAATGTTTCAGTATATGTTTAATTTAAAATTAGATTTCTCACCGGTTCAATTGTCTGTTCAAGTTCAAGTGCACTTTTAAAATTGTTAAGTTGCGTGCTAAAATGTACTTTGCACGTGCATACCCTTGAAACAACAACCAAGTAATTATGAATCCAGAACAAGGGCTGATTATGAACAAGCTTGTAGCCTGTACAACGTCTATTAATTTTCCTCGGATTCCTAAATAAAAAATGCAGTTAAATTCGAAGCAAGAGAATTGTCGTGGGTTTTATTTTGAACGAGTCTTTGTGTTCTCGAATTGACGTCAGCAGACTAGCAAACATCCAGGATTTTCAATTGATCGGTTATGTACCTATCGTCGGTTTAAAGAGAAGATACCTTACACCTTATGTAGACACATCAAGCTTGGCAATAAGGCTTGTATTATATCTTCAGTCCTGTATAATATAACAACAACTACCTTTTGGTGTCATTGAGTCAAAACATGATTATCGATTCCCTTGAATTGATTCCCCGGGATTATTGGCACTTGTCTATAATTATTATCACACTCGGGGTGATCGTTACAAATTTTGAAAGGAACCCTATTAAAGGTACCGCAATCTCGCTTGATGGGTGACCAATTGTAAAACAAAACTATACTTTTTCCGGCTCAATACCCTAAAAGATTCCGGGATAACTCTAACTGTGGTCATTTTAGATTTAAACACCCTAAGCTGTACCAAACCACGAATTTTAACCCCTACTGAAGGTTAAGGTCGTTCCATCGAAATAGAACTTACAATAGATTTTCATTCAAATTTTGCCTATTGGTTGTTTATCTTATGGGAACTTAAATTTTGAAATAAAAAAGGGGGGTCCCGGTATTCGTTTAGGAGCAGGCGGACCTTGTATATACCCCATAATTCCTTATAATATCAGCTTCCAGAAACGTTTTTATTAGCTAAGTTCACGTTTCCGGTGATTATTTATTATTCTGCAATAGAAATTAGTCTATATTTATTTTATAGAAAGAAGGTGATTACTAGACTCAAAATAAGAGAAAAAATTGATAGGTCGCCGTACTCGTTTACGAGAAAATGACGATTTATCTCTCTGGCGAGCTTAGCCGTAAAGGAAAGCCGCCATTTTCTTTATGCGCGCGCGCTAATTACGTGTGAAATCATGCGTAGTAAGGATGCGCAATGCAATACTAAGGAATCACCTTAACGACGATCACTTTCGTTGCCTCAGTATATGGAATCCATACATGGAATCCATACATGGAATCCATACATGGAATCCATACATGGAATCTATATATGGAATCCATACATTTCTTTCTATGGTGATACATCAATGCATTATCCTGTAGTTGTAGATTTCCTTTCTTACCTGTATGCCTGGAGCCTGAAAAAGAGATTTTTTTATGTTGATTGAGAATTGAAGGTTTAATTGCATCAAGATAGTCTTTAAAAAACGGTGTCTCAACAACAACAACAATTTCTGCAGAAAAGAAATTACATTAAGTAACCTAAAGGACAAGAGCATGATCAGGGTCAATAAAATTTATAATGAAATATATATATAGTTCGTATACAAGCGGGAAAAGCGCAATCCCTTTCAACATTTACAAGCCATTTTCTCTATTGTTCCACGCACTTTTTCTATTAATTTTTCATATTTTATGGATAGACCTCGGTAATAATTGGGAGACGGGCTAATGGAAAGCGCGATGGACTCCGGATCGAGCAGTTCGGCCGGGTTTGACCGGCAGTGTCCGTGGTCATTGTATTACGTTCTTGGGCAAGACACACGGGACAGTGGACAGTGCCTCTCTACAACCCAGGAGTATAAATGGGTACAGCCGGGCAAACTGCATGTTAGGGCAACCTGACAAAATGCTGGGAGATTACCTGCGATCAGGGACTAGCATCCCATCCAGGGGGAGTAGCAATACTCCTAGTCAGCTTCATGCTACAGAACCGAGACAGGAGCCCATCACTAGGAGCGAGCAACTGGACTGGATTCGTGTCACAGCGTTTTTACAGACCAGGTTATTTTTAGATTCGCTTTTAACGCGAATTCGTATTCCCGCCAGACAATCAAACGTTTTTCCTTTGTATAATCATTAATTGGCGTTACCGCGTAACAAAGGCCGCAATTAGGTCGCCATCTTTTTAATTGTCTTTTATTTCATTTCATATTATACATGGGACCAGAAACACATTTTCCCGGGAAAAAGGAATCTAAAAATAAACCGGTCTGTAAAAACGCTGTGACATAGGCGTAGTGTCGGAGTTGCTCGCTCCTAGTGATGGGCTCCTGACCGAGATCAACTCTCTTACACGAAAACGATTATAACCATTCACGTTTCATTTTTCCCAAACAGAGACATGTAATCCCGATGTCGATGTTGCCTTCCTGATTGACTCTTCAGGAAGCATCTCCATCAGTAACTACAGAAAAGTGAAAACATTTGTGTCCGACTTGGCCTCGAAATTCAACATTTCGCCAGGGGGATCCCGTGCGGCCGTTGTACTCTACAGCACGGGGGCATCCACAGATATCAAGTTCACAGACTACACTAGTTCTGAGTCATTTGCTCGAGCTGTGCAATCCTTGAGACATCAGCGTGGATTCACTAGAATAGATCTTGCCCTTCAACGAGCCTATTATGACTTGTTTGGCAGACGAGGAACTTCACGATATGAGGTTCCAAAAATCGCCTTCGTGCTCACCGATGGAGAACAGACTGCCGCGAAGAACGCAATACCTCTTGATAGAGCAGCTGGGTTTCTAAAAGATGAAGGAGTGAGGCTCGTTGCGATAGGAGTTGGGAAAAAAGTGAAAAGAGAAGAACTCAAAATGATTGCCAGCAGCGACAACGATGTCATAATAAGCGATGACTTTGATGACTTGAAAAAAAAAGTGGAACCTCTCACCAAGAGCGCGTGTGAGGGCTTTGAAGGTTAGTTCGCGTAAAATGGAAACTACAGTCGAACCCCTATTAAGCGGCCACCTATTAAGCGGCCAACCCCAATTAAGCGGCCACTTACCATTTCCCCGAGGGTGGCCGCTTAATTGGGGTTCGACTGTACTGAATTTGGACGTTGGAAAAATGTTTTTGTGGCCAACTTTTTATAATATATCCTGGACTAGTCTGAAATGTCACTCGGCGTCCTCTAGTCCCTCAACCCCAACGTCGGGTGAAAGAGTGAATCTCACCCGGGGTTTGGGTTGGGGGACGACTCGCATTAGTCAGCTAATTTTTTTCCGCGTCAAATTATAGGAGATAAATTTTTACTGATAACTGTAGAATTGAGCATTCCCATGTTTACTTGGGAGCAGTTGGCTTTTTAGAATTATATCTCGTAAAGTTCTGAAATCAAGTTTCATGTTTGATTACTTTTGTTATTCTTGTTGTTGTTTTTGTTGTTGTTGTTGTTGTTGTTGTTGTTGTTGTTCTTGTTGCTGCTCTTGCTGTTGTTGTTGTTGTTCATGCTCTTGTTGTAGTTTTTGTTGTTGTTGTTTTTGTTGTTGTTTGGCCAGAAAGATACTTTCTTTTTTCTTAAACTTCTGTTTTTGTTTTAGCGTTTTTCTTCCCGGTAGTGGAAAAAAGCGATGGTAAGTTTTTAATCTGTCAAAGTGTACAAAAACCTACGAATATTAAAAACAAAACACTTTTGTGTGATACCACTACAACTCATGATATTACCTATACAAACTTCATGAAGCATTACTTGGTGTTGTTTTCTATCCCTCCACTGTGTTTTCACGCACGTGTTCCATGTATAAGAGATTACAGGTAAAGTCTGCACACGGGCCAATGTCAAACACTTCCAAGCCCTATCCTAGTTTCCAGGGGGGGGGGCAGGCAGCGCCATTTGATCTTGCCACTTTTCCGCTATACATGATCGCACAAGTAAAGAAATCTGTCAATCATTCGAGAAAACGTACCTCTACGGGAGTTTGCTGTGGAATTTTCATCCATGGTGTCCGACAATGACCAGAGTTCAGTTAAACAGCGACCGAATCGTTCCCATAGATGTTTGAACGTGGAATCGCCAAAATATTTCTGAACGAACACAAACGCACGTCATGTCCGCCATCGTCCGCCATGTTTATTTTAAACAAACCAGTACTTAGTCTCGCTCGGCCAAATTTCTTAAATGTGCAATCATGTATACTAGGTCCCAGGCCTCGCTGCTAGCCCCTCCTGCTAGTTTCCATAGCATGAAGCTACTAGGGGTATTGCTACTCCCCCTGGATGGGATACTAGTCCCAAGCATTTTGTCAGGTTGCCCTGACAAGTCGAGTCGTTTGCAAAACACGACGCAATGAACCCGGGCAGGGCTCGAACCCAGACCTCTCGGTCGAGATCGCGAGAAGCCATCATGTCTCCCATGTGGTACAAAGTATTTTCGTTAAAATGTTTTAGACTTCAGCAGACTGCCACTTTATAGTCACTGAATGGTGCGACAAAGGAAATTATTGACATTATTGGTCGCAACGTGACAAATTCATCACCGCCAGGAAGAATTATTTAAAGGAGTTACGCCAAAATACGTTAGGTTTCTTCTGCGCCATACAAAATTGCCTTCAAATTGAAGGAAATCTCGCAAAATTGAATGCAAAGGTAGAATAATACCAGAGAGAAGGGAGGGGGAGATTGTGATGGATTACGAATGACGAACTTCAAAATTTTGGGCTATATAACCAAAGGTGCGCCACAAGTGACTTTGCTCCTTACATGGAAGTCCCCCCTGGGAGCTTTAGCTTCTTTCCGAGCTGAACTCTCGCATTAAATCTTATTGCTCATACCTTTAATTAGGCTTTTTACAGCATCGTAAGGTGTTTTGAGGGGTCTTTCATTCAGGGAACGTATATTTTGGGGAGATTTATAGCTGGATGAAAACAAAACGTTCCGACGAGCTTATAACCGCTTTGTTTGTTTGTTGTTTTGTTTTTTCGAAACAGATAAATGTAATCCCGATGTCGATGTTGCCTTCCTGGTCGACTCTTCCGGAAGCATCCGCCGCAGAGACTACATAAAATTAAAAACATTTGTGTCCAACTTGGCCTCAAAATTCAACATTTCGCCAGGGGGATCCCGTGCGGCGGTTGTACTCTACAGTACATTGGCATCCACAGATATCAGGTTTAGAGACCACACTAGTTCTGAGTCATTTGCTCGAGCTGTGCAACTCTTGAGACATCAACGTGGATTCACTAGAATAGATCTCGCCCTTCAACGAGCTTATACTGACTTGTTCGGCAGACGAGGAACCTCGCGGTTTCTTGTGCCAAAAATCGCCTTCGTGCTCACTGATGGAGCACAGACCAAAGCCCGGGATGCAATATCTCTGGATAGGGCATCTGGGTTACTCAAGAATGCAGGAGTGAGACTCATTGCAATAGGAATTGGAAAACGTGCGAAGACTGAAGAACTAAAGGTGATTGCCAGCAGCGACAAGGATGTCCTAATAAGCGATAATTTTGATGAGCTGTTGAAAGAAGTGGAACCTCTCACCAAGAGTGCGTGTGAAGGCTTTGAAGGTTAGTTCGCTGTGAAAAGGAAAACTAATGAAAAATTTAATGTTTTTAAAAACTTATTTTAGTAAGCTCCGTTATTTAATCAAAAGGCACTATGGCACACTCGTGAATGAATAAATTATTATGCATAAATTAATAGCACGATTAAAATTTTACAGCCCATCGACCGAGCGAGTGAAATGTGTCCACCAAATGCTATAACCCGTTCATTGGTTTCGCATTCCCAGTTAATAGGGGTTTTAAATTAATTTTTTTTTTTTTTTTACTTTTTTACAGTGAAGAGTGCCCTACCGTTGCCATTCGACAAAGTTTTTGATTAATTTTTTACAACTTTCTGATGGCTTTCGATCCTTTTTAACTGGCCAATCAACAGGAACTATGAAAGGTGGAGATGTCAAGCTCCACGTTCGCGTTCCGACAATTGACATCTCCGCCTCCCACAATTCTTGCAATTTGATTTGCTGCTAGCTTAATTGGAAGTTGTCAAAACGATGTCAAAAAGTTGTCAAAAATTTATTATCAAAAACAACGGTAGCGTGCTCTTCACTGTAACTTGGCTAGGTACCCTAGTTGATTTCTTATAAAACCTCTTTTTGATAAGAACGTTTAGGCTGAGAAATAGTATACTAAATGCTAAGAACGTAAAGCCCTGGCCAAACGGAGAGTTTCCAACTTGCGTCCACTTGCGTCTCCGTTTGGCCACGACTTGCGTTGACTTGCGTTGACTTGCGACGACTTGCGTTCACTTTGATCGAGATCAAATTTGAGCGCAAGTAGACGCAAGTTTTTCACCGTTTGGCCACCCAACGCAAGTACTGAATTGCAACGCGCGCAGGAGCATTCAAATGGCTTCCTTTTTGGCAACTTGCGTACACTTGCGATAAACTTGCGACTCCCTTTGGCCACCAACGCAAGTCTGTACGCAAGTTCAAATTGCGTCTACTTGCGTCTCCGTTTAGCCAGGGCTTAAAGACTGCTAACATTTGGGTTAGAAGTTAATTTTTTACAATGTCTTTTGTGAAAATGTATGTATGTGTATATGTAGATTATGAATCAACCTTTTCAGTTCAAATCCAACCTAGAACGAACGTTGTCATTACCTGACAGTTACGTGGACTTCTGAATGATTATATTATTGACGGGGAGGTGCGAAGCCCTTTGGGGGGGGGGGGGGGGGCGGGTTGAAATTGGCGATTTGAGGACCTATTTTCTGGCGGAGTTTTGGAGGTAGAAAGATTTTGGCAGGAACTTTTGGGGGTTGATAAAAAAAACGTACCCTAGCGTTCTTGGAGAAAAAGATACTTTGGGAGATTACGTTCTAGGCCGTTGGATTTTTTGAGTCTAGGTTTAGGCTAATGGCACGTTTTGGGGGTCAAAACATTTGGCCTCATTCGCACCTCCCCGTCACTAATATACCTGTGTACCTCCCCCCTCGGGACTTACCGCAAGTTAAGGCGGGGTCCACCTGAATGCCATTTTTCCGCCACTTAACATGGGTTTAATGGAAATATCTCATTCGCGTTTCAAGCAATCCAAAAACTCTTAGCTCATCCCATGAATCTATGTTATAGGGTGTTGTGTAAATTTTTGGGTGATTTTTGGGTATTTTGGGGAGGAAATAGTTTTTCTCAAAGGAGTTGTAAAATTTAGCGAAATAAGAAATATTGAAGATTTAATGTAGTTTTAAAATTAGAATTTGAAGTTAAAAATTAGTAGATTGACATTGACGAAAGTTGATAACCACGCAAGTATCAACTGTCTGTTGGTGTTCCAAATTATTTTTTTTCCTTCTATCCCTTCTTTAAACCTCTTAAAATTTCATTGAAATTCAGGTAGAATCCCCCCTTAAGAACGTACGTTCAGTCTCAGCCGTCTAATAAATAGATCGTGTTGTATGAAAGTGGTATGTATTTTATGCATTCTATGCATATATTTTTTCCTTTTTCAACTTAACTATTTTAAATTCTAATTCACCAGAGCCTCCTACTTGTGATGCGGCAGTAGATATCGCTTTCCTCGTGGACTCATCCGGAAGTATTTCAAGAACTAACTACTTGAGAGAGAAGGCCTTCATAAAAGCCGTCGCCAATAGCTTTGGGATTTCCAGGACTCAATCTCGGGCTGCTCTGGTATTGTTCAGCAATTCTGCTTCCGTGAAGATACGATTCCGTGATCATTCCAGCACAAACTCTTTTAAGGCAGCTGTCGACCAACTACCTCACGAACGAGGCTTGACACGCATCGACAGAGCATTGGAAGTTGCCAGCAAGGATGTATTTCCCTTTGCTCGAAAAGGCGTGCACCAAATCGCCATGGTGATAACAGATGGCGAGCAAACTCAAGCACTTGATACAAAAGCCCTGAAGGAGGTCTCCGAACCTTTACGAAGGGCTGGCGTCCAGGTGTTAGCGTTGGGTATCGGTTCAAAGGTCAACCCAGCAGAGCTGCGACTTCTTACGGAGAGAGAACAGGATGTTCTGCTCGCAAAGACTTTTGACGATTTGCTTGAAAGAGTTGGTAGCTTGGTCAAATCCACATGTGACGCGGCAGGTAGGTTTGCTTCCTATACACACGTTTATAATACATAGAAAGAGAAGTACGGGAAGCAGTGGCGGATTGAGGGGAGACCCAGGGACAGTGGGCAAAGTCAGCGTGACGAAAGTTTACAAGAACGGGCGAAAGAGCTCGTTCTTACTTCTTCTCGTCCCGACTAACTGCCCCTGGGTCTCCAAGGATGACACGCCCCATACCCGAATGCCTCTAATATGAGCCACGAGAGGATGATCCCCGTTCTCCCATGATCATTTTTTGAAAGTCTATTAATAATTCTGTGCCACTCTTTATAAAAGTTATTTTATTTTATTTTGATCGAGGTCTGCATGACGCAACTCGTACTGAACAGTAAGGAAGCGCTCTTAAAATAGCTCATCTTTGGAAGAGAGAGTATGGGGGAATCCTTCTCTTAGATTTATCATATCTTGTGTGAGGTACCTTCCTCACCCTCCCGACCCTGGGGTTGTAATTTACAGCTAAAAGGAAAACTAAACTACTGTAGTGACTTCGGATTGTCCGTTTTCGAGTTCGTTGTGCCAAAACCATAATCCATACCGTTTGATAATTATGATACACTACTCCCAGTTTCTTGTGCAGTCGGGGTTTTTTTTTTACGCCAAATAGATAGGTTAAGGGAGTGGGCGTAAGGCTAAACGTGCGACTCGCACCACTTCTCCTCTGTCATCTGCATTGTTTGGATCACGCGTCAAGACGTTGACGTTGGTGTTTAGGATGTCTAGGATGGCTGATTTGAACAGCATTCTCTACATACATTCCTGGAAATATATCCTGAAGCAGCATGCTTTCCACTCAGTGGTTTTTCCAATGAAATTGATGGCAGTAAGTAGTAGTCTAGTAAGATGGTTTCTTATTGATAGTCTGGCAAAATAACTCAATAACTGCTTTTACGACCATCAGTAAGAAACTAATCCGCATTGCTTGTAATTGGTTTTAGTGCTTCAAACTTCATGTATAAAATATGCTAACTGTTTGGTTATTTCAAAAATTGCTTTGCTGGAGAATTCCCTTCGACAAACGTAAACGAATTCATTGCAATAGTTTCTCGTGTCAAGCACATGATGTTGCGTGACTGCCAAAGTATCGTATTGCAAGCACGGCGGTTGATTTTACGGCTGGCGTGACTTTTTTTGTCTCTCACCAGAGTGCGTGTATCTCCGGTCTTTTCCTGTTTCTTAAAGTAGTTATTTCACGATATTAAGTCTATTTTTGCTCTATGCATTCCAAATAACTTTACCAGTTACCGTGTGGCATTAAATTTTCGCGGGAGTTTAATTTCGCGGATTGCCGACTTTTTGCGTTTCGCGGGAACAAATTTTCGCCAATTTGGATTTCAGACTTTACCGCTGGAAGCAAACTTTCGCGGATCTCGGGCAGGTTCCTGTCCGGTATTTTACTACGGTACTTATAATATTGTTTCAAGTCAATTTAATTGAAATCCAGCACTCTAAATAAATAGAGTAAAATTTTCGCGGTTTTTTTTACGCAGGAGTTTATTTTTACGGGATCTAATTTTCGCGGATCGTTGGAAAACCCGCGAAATTCGCGAAAATTAGTTCTGAAAACGCCAAAGATAGCTCCTTTGAGGAAAAGGGACAATCCGCACGCTCTGCGAAACAAAAAAAGTGATGGTATTGTTAAGCTTGGTAGAAACACAATGAAAAATATGTTTTTCAGTCACTGACATAAGCTACTCGGGAAAAGAAGTTCGAGTTCTCCCAACAGGAGTGGAACCTATGAACTTCCGCACACCGGTCGTACGCTCAGTTGCAGTCTGGTAGATCGAGCGTCCGACCGAGTGTTCGGAAATCATTTTCCGATTTGCTTGCTGCACTGACTGAATAGTTTCTTTGTCATAAAATTATACTTTAACAGACAATATAATTTATCTGAACCATTTCCACTTCATTTCAGAACCGGCCCCCTGCGACATTTCCGCAGATTTAGCGTTCATTTTTGGTTCCGGAGGTATTGGAAAAGACAACTTCCTGAGACAAAAGGCCGCCGTAAATACTGTTGTGAGAAGCTTCGGTATTTCCCCAAGCAGGAGTCGTGCTTCTATCGTGACGTTCGGCGATGCCACGGCCACGGTGTACGCGTCACTCGACTCTTTCTCGTCTACGGTCGACTTCCAAAAAGCCGTGGCCACTTTAAAGTATGGCAATGAACGAGGTGAACTAAGTGAAGCACTGAAACTTGCAGAGGAAAAGATATTTCCAAAAG
This sequence comes from Desmophyllum pertusum, assembly GCA_029204205.1. Taxonomy (NCBI): domain Eukaryota; kingdom Metazoa; phylum Cnidaria; class Anthozoa; order Scleractinia; family Caryophylliidae; genus Desmophyllum; species Desmophyllum pertusum. The sequence goes on from MU826354.1 coordinate 916,790, forward strand.
CAAGAGATGGAGTTGCCAAAATCGCCGTGGTCGTCGTAGATGGGAAGGAAAACAAAGATGGACGATGGCGAGATTCTGTGCTGTCACTGAGGAAGGCAGGTGTCCGTGTCTTACTTGTGGGTGTTGGCTCTGAAGTTGACCGCGCATCCTTACGGACGCTGGTGCAGAGTGACGAAGATGTGATTATTATGGACTCGTTTATTGGTTTACTGAAGAATTCGGTCGGACTCGCAAACAGCACTTGCGATGCTGCCAGTAAGTGAATATTGTGTTCTTTTTTATACTGGAGGCACATAATCCATCCGTCTTGTTTTATGCTTCTAGTATAAACACGGGACGAATTATCAGACGCACTAAACCCTTAGTTCGTCTCTTAGGATTTGCTTAGTGCGTCGTGCAATACGCACTAAAGCAGATACGTAATTATTCGATTTAGCGCCCTCCTTCCAATAAGCGCCCCCTTTCTGATAAGCGCTGCCCCCCGTGAGTGTCATTTTGTTAATAAGCGCCCTTATCCCTATAACCGTCCCTATCGAGTGACATTAAAGATTATTGACATAGAATAGAGTGATTAGAAAAGTGAATTATATACGGTTGTCTTCTTTCTCGTCTGAAAGTAATATTGAAGATGTTGACTTGGACTGGACTAGCCAATTCTGATTATACAACCCCGTATCATTACCCGGGGGGGGGTACTCAAAAAAGTTTTATACGGGGAGGCTCCGCCCAGAGGTCCAACCCCTTACCCTTTCATATACCATTTTTCACAGAAAAGGTACCCCTTTCATATACCTTCCACAGAAAAGGTACCCCTTTCATATACTTTTCATAGAAAATGGTACCCCTTTCATATACCTTCCATAGAAATTATGAAAATGGTACCCCTTTCACACACCTACAGTAGAAGCACTGCATCCCTTTTCTATACCCTTGTAATGAACTTAATGAACAATATCTGAGTGGATTTGAAAGAACGTGGCCGCAGAAAATTGCACCATTTTGACCATTTTGGCGCTTCTTTCCTTTTTTGTCGTTCAGAAACTATCTCCAAAGTAGACTCGTCACAAAATTGCTTTGACATGCAACCCATGCACAAAGGATAGATCTTCGCAATCACGCATCCGTTTTGGAAATCGAACGAATTCCGCTAAAGTTAGGCCAGCAAAAACCTGTTGAACTTTTGGTGCAAAATCAGTGCCAAATTGGGCTCACACACCATTCTTCCACATTCATTTCTTGGTTTCCTTAAGAGGTTGGTTCAAAACTTTTTCAGTTGATAGAAAGCGCATGTCGAAGCCGAAGATAGCAAGAACAGAAAGGGAGACAGAGAAGAAAAGAAAATGGAGGATGAAAGAAATGACAATGGAAAGTTTTTTTTTTTTTTTTTTTTTTTTTTTAAGTCCAAAGTAACGGAACAAGCTAGCACCAAGGATAATTTGAAACCATTTCACTCAGAGACGATATAAACATCTTGCCGGCGTTCACAAATACGGGTTCTTAGCTAAGGAAACGCCAAATTTGGCCAAAGAGACAACCCAAAAACCACTTTTTGAGCCCAAAACGCGTTTTTCGGTCATTTTGCTGCAATTTTCTGCGGCCACGTTCTTTCAAATCCACTTAGAATATATATCACCAGAAATCATCAAGCATTACCAGTAGAGATGTTAACCAAACAATAATATAATTTACTCGTGAAATCCCTACCCTTTCATATACTTCAACTCGTGAAATCCCTACCCTTTCACATACCTCGAGCCTAAGAAAGGACCCCTTTCGGGCGGAGCCTCCCCGTATAGTCCATTATAAACCCCCCCCCCCCCCCCCCCCTCATGCTTTCCGAGTAGCTTGTGTCACCAGTTGATTAATATCTTGCTCACAATAATATCGTATTTTTGCTTCAAAAGTATTCACTGATAATTACCCTTAAAGGTTTTTTTTTTTTTTTTTTTTTTTTTTTTTTTTTTTTTTACCCTTAAATGTTACCTGTTCCAAAAGTGAATAGTTTCCCGAAAGTGAAGCTCGAGGAAAACTATGACCTTGTGTTGCCTGTTGGTTAGACTGTTCACAGCCTCTCTATTTTCTCAGATCGCCGCGAGCGAACTGGAACTGAGAGTGAGGGGGTGGTTCTCGTTTGCCCATTCCCCGCCCCCACCCTTTCGCGCTCCGCGCTCGCTTTCATTTCATAAAGCGTCGAGAAAATAGAGAGGCTGTAAACAGTCTACCTGTTGGTAGTCAGATCGAATAAAATCAGTCAATCAAAACTATGAACGATATCGACAAGGGAGAAACTAAACGGTAGTCGGAAAACACGATAACCTCTTTGTACAACACACAAAGAGAGAAAGATAAACCTGTTCAAAGCTAAAAAAACATTGTTGTCAAGTACAAATTTATTCGTTTATAATATTTACTCTCAGTTTTTTATTAAAACAACACGATTTCTTGCAGTTCCACAGTGTCAATATTCCGCGGACATCACATTTCTGGTGGATTCCTCTGGAAGTATTGGCAAGGATTATTTTTCCCATCAGAAAGCCTTCTTAAAGATGGTGGCAAAAACGTTTGGAAATAACTCTCGCTCCGCGGTTGTAACTTACGGGGAAACAGCTTCAATTGAAGCCAGCTTCGATCAGTTTCCAAACATGCCTGACTTCCTAAAAGCTGTTGACAACCTAGTGAAAGACACGGACGAAAACGGAAAAGGACGACTGGACGAAGCCGTCAGCTTAGCTAACAGTGACGTATTTCCAAAAGCACGTCCAGGAGTTGCAAATCTTGCAGTGGTTCTTACTGATGGTAGTCAAGCAACTGGACCAAATGCCTTGGAACTCAAGCGAGCGTTGGAAGCTTCTGGAAAGGCGGGTGTTCGCGTGCTTACTCTAGGTATTGGCAAGGGCATGAAGGCTGAGGAGTGGAGAAGCATGGTTGAACGTAAACAAGACCTGCTTCAAGTAGAGAATTCTCAAGATCTAACCTTGAAAATTCATGACATCGCCGGTAGCATTTGTACTGCGGCAGGTAAGAATCCTAGGGGTACTCCCCTATATGGGCCGCCAGAAGGGTTTTTTTTTTAGCCGTTTTGGTCTGAAAACGGCTATGGATTTTGAACATTTTGGTCTCTAATTGGGTATGTTTTACCTCATTGTCTGATATGGGGTATAGATTTTTGCCATTTTGGCTTGAAAGGGGGGACATTTTTAAGGGTCAGGTCTGCAATTTGGTAGGGAAAATCGCATATTTTTGTCTGAAAACGGGTAAGGTTTAAAGAAGGGGCGGCATACCCCACCACATATTCGAGGAGTTCAGTATTCATTTATAATTCAATTTTAAAGTAGATACGTGGCAAGAATATTGAAAATCATCAACTAGGGCCTTTCCTAAGTTTATGAATTACCAAGTTCTCAGAATAATGAAAAGTAATGAGTTGCAAGAAACAACTCCCTCCCCAATCCCTCATCATTTTGATTTATATGATTAATACATTTCCGCCCCGCGTAGGATCTAAAGAAAAATGGGCGACGCTCGCAGTCGATAGGTCCAATATTTATAAGCAGCAAAATATCCATGCAACTTGATATGCAATGAATCACTGACAACCATTTTTTGTTACACAGAGCCAATAGAAAAACCAACTTGCGTTTATGCAGCCGACATCGCCTTTCTTCTGGATTCTTCAGACGGTATCAGCACCGACGATTACGATAAACAAAAGTCGCTCATAATATCCATTGCAAGGAGTTTTGGAATCTCGCACAAGACCAGTCGAGCGGCTGTAGTATCATACAGTGACACAGCATCTGTTCATTTCCAATTTGGAGATTCATCGAGTACAAGAGAGTTTGAGAGGGCTGTCAATAAAATGCCCCACCAAAAAGGACCTGCCAGACTAGACAAGGCTTTTGACGTGGCTGTCCGAGACGTGTTTCCCTATGGCCGGATGGGAATACCTAAAATAGCATTTGTTGTGACGAATGGTAAACAGGCTTCTGGAGAGGACGTGAAAGCACTAGATGAGGCTTCTAGGCCGCTAAGGAGGGCGGGGGTAAAGGTGGTCGCTCTTGGCGTTGGTGCGGAAGTTGACCCTAAGGAACTGCGGTTAATGGTGGAAGATGATGAAAATGACATTCTGCTGGCTGATTCCTATGACGAATTAATTTTGGACAGGAAAAAGATCAGCCACAAAATTTGTGAAGAAGCGGGTAAGTTCAGAGGCCCATGTCATGTAGCCTACGCGCAGGCGTCTCCTATGTCCTTTGAGACGTCTGCACGCAGGCTAATGCCATGGGGTACTCAAAGAAAAACTGACGGAGAAGTGGGAATGAAGCCAGGTTATAATATTCCAAAAACATACTCGTCGATCAAAAACGTGAGAAACATTTTTCGAAAATACACTTCAAATATTACTGATAAAAAGACAAGCAGCACATATATACACCTTATTCGATGGTTTGACGTATAATACGCGCGGATATTTTGCGAGTTGCGTAGTATTTTTCCGAGCCCCGTAGGGCGAGGAAAAATGCGAGCAATGAGCAAAATGTCCGCTCGTATTGTATGTTATACCATCGAATAAGGGATTTATTATTCTACTGCAAAATTTCCCGACTATTATGCTATTTTCTGTATTCGCTCTGTTCAACTGTTCAATACCGTCTCTGTATTTTGCGTGTTCTCTTGACCTTATATGGTGAAATGACGTAATAGTGAAATAATAAAAGAGGGTCCTGATGGGATTCATCTGATAGCTGAGAATTGGCCGAAATTTTAACTGTTAGCTGAGAAAATACTAAAATTTTAACTGACATCTGAGAATGAGATCTTTCAAAATTAACTGATAGCGAGAAATGGCTGAAATTTTAACTGATAACTGAGAATCCAGCACCCCCAGTCAGGACCCTCAGACAACAACAGGAAAAATGCACGACCATACAAAACATGAAACATCGCAAATGCCCTACATGCTCGCACAACCCGGGTATCGGTTTTATCCTACAGGGCCGGGTTGTTCAAAGGACGATTCAGCTAATCCAGGATTAGCGCAAATTTTGATTCAGTTTTGCAACTTTTCAGTAAGATTTTCAGTAAGATTTCTGTTTTGACTTGGCTAATCTTAAACTTTACAAGAAATCAGCATATAAAAACACTTTTATACAAGAGAAATTAAAAGCTTGTTAAACTAGCTTTTAATCCTGGATTAGCGTTAATCGGCTTTCGAACAACCGGGCCCTAGGTTTTCCCGCAATAATGTGTCACTCAAGGGATATGCCTCATTCATTCATTACCTAACAATTAGATTATGAGCTCAAGATTTCTATCGCGTGGTAGTTTGGTTGAAATATTTGCATAACAATACAGTTAAACATAGAAGCGAGGCAATTTCGGGCACAAGCCGTAAAACATCGTTATTTTCTTGAGTTCCTTGAACTATGTTAGTGTACAAACTACAGTATAAGACGATCTCCCTGTGGCTTATGCGGATTTACTCTTCATTACCTAGAGAAAACTCGTTTTACAATTTACAAATAGATCAAAGAGCTCAAGAAAAACGCGATGTTTTGAAGCTTGTGCCCGAAATTGCCTCGCTTTCACGTTCAACTATGTTGTTATCTAAATATCACAAGTTAACAGTGAAAAGGGCTATTCCATTTGTCTGCGCACAAGTCCCGATCTGGTACTGACCATGAGACAACAATAAAAAAACAATTCTAATTTGTGTGGCCTTTAAGCGCTCTAGCTTGTCTCGCTTCAAAGAAAGAGCTTATGTGGACTGAAAAAGTCTTGACCCGGCTCTTAATATAAGGCGGCTGGACAGGAAGGAGCCTTGCCGAGTCTCTAAAGAGTAGAACTGACGCTAATTTGACTTGAATTTCTTTCTCATTAGCACCACCGCCATGTAGCTCTCCTGTGGATTTGGCATTTATCATCGATTCGTCGGGCAGCATTGGAAACCAACTACAAGAAAGAGAAGAACTTTGTCAAGGAAGTAGCGAAGAGTTTTGCCTAGGACCAGGCCAGAGTCAAGCAGCCATGGTTCTGTACAGTAACTCAGCTTCAGTACAGGCTCGATTCGGCCAGTATGCGACCACAGACGAGTTCGCGAAAGCTGTGGATGGTCTTCCTTACGAGAGAGGCCTGACACGAATCGACAAAGCGCTGGAGTTAGCAGCCACCGAGATCTTCCCAGAAGGCAGAGAGGGCGTGCCTAAGCTTGCCCTGCTAATAACCGACGGTACCCAGACCCAAGTAGCCGACGCCAAAGAATTGAAAGAGGCCTCCGAGCCCTTGCGAAAGGCAGGCGTTCGTGTTCTAGCCGTGGGTGTCGGCAGCGGCGTCGACGCAGATCAACTGCGATTGATAACGGAGACTGACGATGATGTTGTGATAGCCGATGACTTCCAAGACCTGCTGCTAAAACTTCAAAACCTAACCAGCAGGGCCTGCGAACTGGCTGGTGAGTATCGGTCAAAGGTTGATGTGGGTTTGTGGCCTTGTGTTCGCTTTTGCAAAACAAGTCTAATTTGATAAGGCGGATTCCGAGATTTTCTCGTTGTAAGCTAGCCCGTCAAGCAAATTTCCGTCCACAAACTATAGGGTCAGACAATCAAAAGGAGCGTGTCATCGCTTTCTGCAACAGTGACTGAGTGTGGGAGAAGCGGCGACAGGGCGATGATTTAAAAGCCGCTTACAAATGGTGTTTTCCCAGCTGTAAATAAATCTGTGTGGCCTTTAAGCGCTCTAGCTTGTCTCGCTTCAAAGAAAGAGCTTATGTGGACTGAAAAAGTCTTGACCCGGCTCTTAATATAAGGCCGGCTGGACAGAAGGAGCCTTGCCGAGTCTCTAAAGAGTAGAACTGACGCTAATTTGACTTGAATTTCTTTCTCATTAGCACCACCGCCATGTAGCTCTCCTGTGGATTTGGCATTTATCATCGATTCGTCGGGCAGCATTGGGAAAACCAACTACAAGAAAGAGAAGAACTTTGTCAAGGAAGTAGCGAAGAGTTTTGGCCTAGGACCAGGCCAGAGTCAAGCAGCCATGGTTTCTGTACAGTAACTCAGCTTCAGTACAGGCTCGATTCGGCCAGTATGCGACCACAGACGAGTTCGCGAAAGCTGTGGATGGTCTTCCTTACGAGAGAGGCCTGACACGAATCGACAAAGCGCTGGAGTTAGCAGCCACCGAGATCTTCCCAGAAGGCAGAGAGGGCGTGCCTAAGCTTGCCCTGCTAATAACCGACGGTACCCAGACCCAAGTAGCCGACGCCAAAGAATTGAAAGAGGCCTCCGAGCCCTTGCGAAAGGCAGGCGTTCGTGTTCTAGCCGTGGGTGTCGGCAGCGGCGTCGACGCAGATCAACTGCGATTGATAACGGAGACTGACGATGATGTTGTGATAGCCGATGACTTCCAAGACCTGCTGCTAAAACTTCAAAACCTAACCAGCAGGGCCTGCGAACTGGCTGGTGAGTATCGGTCAAAGGTTGATGTGGGTTTGTGGCCTTGTGTTCGCTTTTGCAAAACAAGTCTAATTTGATAAGGCGGATTCCGAGATTTTCTCGTTGTAAGCTAGCCCGTCAAGCAAATTTCCGTCCACAAACTATAGGGTCAGACAATCAAAAGGCGCGTGTCATCGCTTTCTGCAACAGTGACTGAGTGTGGGAGAAGCGGCGACAGGGCGATGATTTAAAAGCCGCTTACAAATGGTGTTTTCCCAGCTGTAAATAAATCTGTGTGGCCTTTAAGCGCTCTAGCTTGTCTCGCTTCAAAGAAAGAGCTTATGTGGACTGAAAAAGTCTTGACCCGGCTCTTAATATAAGGCCGCCTGGGACAGGAAGGAGCCTTGCCGAGTCTCTAAAGAGTAGAACTGACGCTAATTTGACTTGAATTTCTTTCTCATTAGCACCACCGCCATGTAGCTCTCCTGTGGATTTGGCATTTATCATCGATTCGTCGGGCAGCATTGGGAAAACCAACTACAAGAAAGAGAAGAACTTTGTCAAGGAAGTAGCGAAGAGTTTTGGCCTAGGACCAGGCCAGAGTCAAGCAGCCATGGTTCTGTACAGTAACTCAGCTTCAGTACAGGCTCGATTCGGCCAGTATGCGACCACAGACGAGTTCGCGAAAGCTGTGGATGGTCTTCCTTACGAGAGAGGCCTGACACGAATCGACAAAGCGCTGGAGTTAGCAGCCACCGAGATCTTCCCAGAAGGCAGAGAGGGCGTGCCTAAGCTTGCCCTGCTAATAACCGACGGTACCCAGACCCAAGTAGCCGACGCCAAAGAATTGAAAGAGGCCTCCGAGCCCTTGCGAAAGGCAGGCGTTCGTGTTCTAGCCGTGGGTGTCGGCAGCGGCGTCGACGCAGATCAACTGCGATTGATAACGGAGACTGACGATGATGTTGTGATAGCCGATGACTTCCAAGACCTGCTGCTAAAACTTCAAAACCTAACCAGCAGGGCCTGCGAACTGGCTGGTGAGTATCGGTCAAAGGTTGATGTGGGTTTGTGGCCTTGTGTTCGCTTTTGCAAAACAAGTCTAATTTGATAAGGCGGATTCCGAGATTTTCTCGTTGTAAGCTAGCCCGTCAAGCAAATTTCCGTCCACAAACTATAGGGTCAGACAATCAAAAGGCGCGTGTCATCGCTTTCTGCAACAGTGACTGAGTGTGGGAGAAGCGGCGACAGGGCGATGATTTAAAAGCCGCTTACAAATGGTGTTTTCCCAGCTGTAAATAAATCTGTGTGGCCTTTAAGCGCTCTAGCTTGTCTCGCTTCAAAGAAAGAGCTTATGTGGACTGAAAAAGTCTTGACCCGGCTCTTAATATAAGGCCGGCTGGGACAGGAAGGAGCCTTGCCGAGTCTCTAAAGAGTAGAACTGACGCTAATTTGACTTGAATTTCTTTCTCATTAGCACCACCGCCATGTAGCTCTCCTGTGGATTTGGCATTTATCATCGATTCGTCGGGCAGCATTGGGAAAACCAACTACAAGAAAGAGAAGAACTTTGTCAAGGAAGTAGCGAAGAGTTTTGGCCTAGGACCAGGCCAGAGTCAAGCAGCCATGGTTCTGTACAGTAACTCAGCTTCAGTACAGGCTCGATTCGGCCAGTATGCGACCACAGACGAGTTCGCGAAAGCTGTGGATGGTCTTCCTTACGAGAGAGGCCTGACACGAATCGACAAAGCGCTGGAGTTAGCAGCCACCGAGATCTTCCCAGAAGGCAGAGAGGGCGTGCCTAAGCTTGCCCTGCTAATAACCGACGGTACCCAGACCCAAGTAGCCGACGCCAAAGAATTGAAAGAGGCCTCCGAGCCCTTGCGAAAGGCAGGCGTTCGTGTTCTAGCCGTGGGTGTCGGCAGCGGCGTCGACGCAGATCAACTGCGATTGATAACGGAGACTGACGATGATGTTGTGATAGCCGATGACTTCCAAGACCTGCTGCTAAAACTTCAAAACCTAACCAGCAGGGCCTGCGAACTGGCTGGTGAAGTCAAAGGTGAGGTCAAAGGTTGATGTGGTTTTGTGGCCTTGTGTTTCTCGTAGTAAATTAACCCGTCAAGCTAATTTCCGTCCACAAACTATAGGGTCAGCCAATCAAAAGGCGCGTGTCACAACAGAAAGCGATGACCCAAATGCTTGTGTAACCCAAATGCTAGTCGAGTGCGACTGGAAAGTTTGCTTCTCGATGGTCGAGTGCGACTAAGAAAGTAAAAGCGCGACTTGAGTTCTACTAGTTAGATGCGCTTCTACTAGTGCAGTTGAGTGAAGCAAGCCCCACTCAAGGCGAGTAACAAACACCGTGTGGCCAACGCAAAAGTATAAAATATTAAAGTTGGACTTTATCGAAGTTTATGCTCCCGTTCCTGTCGCTACAAGTCCTACAACGTCGCTTTCAGTGAATTGTTTTCTGTTTTCTTTGATATTTGTTTAGTATAGCTGTTTACTACAAAACCTAGCAAATTGTTTATGTTTTGTTTTGTTCTGTTCTGTTACGCGCAACTTTAAACTTGTGTAGAATGTACCTCAGGGAGAACACAGTCATTAAAGTGTGTAGTTTGTGGAATTGATGCCACAAGAGTGTGATTTTTTAAATGCTACTCGGAGGTCGATCATTGTTTTGGTCTTTTCGCACGGCATATTTTGGTACCAGTTTAGGTTGAATGTGTCTAGGTCAAGCTTTCATTCCTCCTCGCCTGGTGGCCATTATATCTGTGGTTTTTCTTTGCCCACTTCGCCATGTTTAGTTTTCCACATTTTGTTTTACTATGTAAAGGTAAAACTGATTTCTATTTAACAATTAGATTATGAGCTCGAGATCTCTATGATGTGATAGTTAATGAGTCCATAGGTCGAATCAACTATCACATCTTAGAAATTGACAGGGAATAATCTAATTGTTTTAGTAAAAAAATTTCAACCTTGCTTAGACTTGGAGCAGTTCCTCTTTCTCGCGTGTTTCGCCCCAATTTTGACGCGGCCATATTTTCATCTCGCTCTTTTTCACTACTATTACATTAATAACTGGAAACATGACGTCAAAAAATGAGCTGTTTTAAACTGTTTCTGTTTTTCAGTTGTAACATGCCCAGCGCTGCCAGCACCGTCCAATAGCGTGCGAGATGGTTGCACAGGGAATACAACAGAGTATTATGATACAGTCTGTCAGTTCTCATGTAATAATGGCTATATCGCGTCTGGTTCTCGACAAAGAAGATGCCAGAAAAATGGAACTTGGAGTGGAGAAGAGTTTGTTTGCCAAAGTACGGCCGTATAAAGCGTTGCAATATATTTTTGAGTGTGACTATTACTTGGGGTGGAGCATACGACAAAACCCCAGATAACATTGATATGCAGGGTACTAGTGATCATGAATTGTTAGTTTCCTCATCTAAAAGTAAAATAACTCATCTTACGCCTGTCTTTGTAGAAGGAAACTTAGGATAACACAGCTGACGTAGTCAGGAGTATATTTTTTGCGGGAAAATCTTACTGACAACGCGCCCGCTCAATCAGTTTGTCTGTTCGGCTATGCTCAAAACCTGTCGTAGACCAATTTTTGTCGTTTTTGTAAAAGAAATAGTGCAAATCCGTTCCCTTCCTGAATTCGTTGAAGTGCAGGTTACGTCCATTGACCTATCCTGCACTTTACTTTATTTCTGCATATATTTTTTTTGCTAGTTATCAACTGCACATCGCTGACGCAAATGATAGATCCAGAAGGTCCACTACGCACGAGCAACTGTAGTAACCATTATGGAGCAAAATGTAACTTTTCTTGTTCGATTGGTCATCGTTTGAATGGCTCGTCAACAGTCACATGTGTTGCCCCTGTTTAACCAACATCCTGGAGTGTGGAACAACACTTTACCTACATGTGAAGGTAATCTATTTACTTCTATAGCTAAAAGTTTGAATGCGAATTCAAACAATATAATTGTATGGAAAACGGCTTTCAATTGAATACCTCATTCTAAGAGTCTTGTCAAAATATTACGCGGAACGTTTTCAAGCTTGCTTAGACTTGGAGCAGTTCCTTTTTCTCGCGTGTTTCGCTCCCAATTTTGCCGCCGCCATATTTTCCTCTCGCTCTTTTGCACTACAATTTTATTTTAACTAGAAACATGACGCTAAAAAATCTCTGTTTTTGTTTTTCAGTTGTAACATGCCCAGCGCTGCCAGCACCGTCCAATAGCGTGCGAGATGGGTGCACAGGAAGTAGAACGGAGAAGTATGATACAGTCTGTCAGTTCTCATGTAATAATGGCTATATCGCGTCTGGTTCTCAACAAAGAAGATGCCAGCAAAATGGAACTTGGAGTGGAGAAGAGTTTGCTTGCCAAAGTACGTGCGTATAAAGCGTTGCAATATTATTTTGAGTGTGGCTATTACTTGGGGTGGAGCATACGACAAAACCCCAGATAACATTGATATGCAGGGTACTAGTGATCATGAATTGTTAGTTTCCTCATCTAAAAGTAAAATAACTCATCTTACGCTTGTCTTTGTAGAAGGAAACTTAGGATAACACAGCTGACGTAGTCAGGAGTATATTTTTTGCGGGAGAATCTTGCTGACAACGCGCCCGCTCAATCAGTTTGTCTGTTCGGCTATGCTCAAAACATGTCGTAGTCCAATTTTGTCGTTTTTGTAAAAGAAATAGTGCAAATAGTTCCCTTCATGAATTCGTTGTAGTGCAGGCTACGTCTATTGACCTATCCTGCACTTTTCTTTATTTCTGCATATATTTCTTTTGATAGCTATCAACTGCACATCGCTGACGCAAATGGTAGATCCAGAAGGTCCACTGCGCACGAGCAACTGTAGTAACCATTATGGAGCAAAATGTAACTTTTCTTGTTCGATTGGTCATCGTTTGAATGGCTCGTCAACAGTCACGTGTGTTGCCCCTGGTAACCAACATCCTGGAGTGTGGAACAACACTTTACCTACATGTGAAGGTAATCTATATACATGTATAGTTAAAAGTTTCAATGCGAATTCAAACAATGTAATTGTATGGAAAATGTCTTTCAACGATAACCTTTAAGTTTTGCCATTTTTTATTGCAGACAAATATGAATCTTCATAGAATGCCTTAATCCCTAAGGGCCGATTATTTAAACGACGTTTAGACATCGCTTAAGAAGGTCTTGGTCTAAACTGGGTTTAAACCGGGGAACCGGATTATTTAAACGTCCTTTATTTTAAAACTCGCCTAAGCGGTGTCTAAACACCGACTTGCAAACAATAGCAACTTAGACCTGGTCATGAGTAGGTTTAGATGTAGTTTAACGCTTTTATTAGTGAAGGTTTGTGTCATGGATGGAAGTTCGAAGTATAGAACGTTACAGGAATAGGATAACAAGCTGATTCCGAAGATTCAGACAGTTGAGGGATAGTTTAAATCCGCTAGAAGAATACGACGATGACAATTTCCCTTACCGTACAAAATAGTCTAATTTCCATCGACGGTTTAGGCTCAGGAAAGAAGCAAGTTTTAATAGTGGATATTTATATCATACTAAGTGTCCAAGAAAAAAAGTTTAGTTCAATAGCATGTCCTTATTGTTCCATAAAATGAAAACCAATAAGTATCTTCAAAATTATTTCGCAAGTCATTAATAAAAATAATCCAATAGTTCCCTGTAGAAAGCAGGTAATTTTTGGCTAACATTATTTACGTTATAATTGCACTTCAGGATGAAAGATAGCCCATCAAGTTTTGCGAAGAAAAAGTTTTGAATTGTTTTCCATGTGTTATCATTACAGCGATTATAGCGTAGAAAATTGCGCAAATCCGACTAAGCAAAAACTCGAATTTTTAAAGCGCGGTTTAAGAAAACAATAGCTAGACTTGTTGAACCACGTTTAGACGTGGCCTCCGTGAAATGCGGCTAATCCGCATTCTAATAACGCAATTTAGACTCAGCTTAGCCGTGGTCTATGGAAGCCTTGTCTAAACCTCGATTTAGCCTTAAACCAAGTCTAACTTAGACTTCGTTTAAATAATCGGCCCCAAGAGTCTTGTCAAAATATTAAGCAGAACGTTTTCAAGACGAAATATTCCACGAAATACGCCCTTTATTTATTCCCACTAACAACCGTTTTTAATTCCTTATGTACATTGTTACTGTAATCTTGAAAAAAAGTGTGAATAAAACAAAATTGAAAAATTGAAAGACTTGGAGCAGTTACTCTTTCTCGCGTGTTTCGCCCCAATTTTGGCGCGGCCATATTTTCATCCCGCTCTTTTTATTTTATTTTATTTTATTACAATTTTATTTTAACCGGAAACATAACCCCCAAAAATGAGGGTTTTTTTTAGAAACTCTGTTTTTGTTTTTCAGTTGTAACATGCCCAGCGCTGCAGCACCGTCCAATAGCGTGCGAGATGGTTGCACAGGGAATAGAACGGAGAATTATGACACAGTCTGTCAGTTCTCATGTAATAATGGCTACATCGCGTCTGGTTCTCAACAAAGAAGATGCCAGCAAAATGGAACTTGGGGTGGAGAAGAGTTTGTTTGCCAAAGTACGTGCGTATAAAGCGTTGCAATATATTTTGAGTGTGACTTACTTGGAGTGGAGCATACGACAAAACCCCAGATAACATTGATATGCAGGGTACTAGTGATCATGAATTGTTAGTTTCTTCATCTAAAAGTAAAATAACTCACCTTACCGGCGCCTGTCTTTGTAGAACAAAACTGAAATATGCGCGCAAACGTCTACACGAATTTAGGATAACACAGCTCACGTAGTCAGGAGTATATTTTTTGCGGGAGAATCTTACTGACAACGCGCCCGCTCAATCAGTTTGTCTGTTCGGCTATGCTCAAAACCTGTCGTAGTCCAATTTTGTCGTTTTTGTAAAATAAATAGTGCAAATAGTTCCCTTCATGAATTCGTTGAAGTGCAGGTTGCGTCTGTTGACCTATCCTGCACTTTACTTTATTTCTGCATATATTTTTTTTGATAGTTATCAACTGCACATCGCTGACGGAAATGGTAGATCCAGAAGGTCCACTGCGCACGAGCAACTGTAGTAACCATTATGGAGCAAAATGTAACTTTTCTTGTTCGATTGGTCATCGTTTGAATGGCTCGTCAACAGTCACGTGTGTTGCCCCTGGTAACCAACATCCTGGAGTGTGGAACAACACTTTACCTACATGTGAAGGTAATCTATATACATGTATAGTTAAAAGTTTCAATGCGAATTCAAACAATGTAATTGTATGGAAAACGGCTTTCAACGATAACCCAAATGCATCGAATGCCTTATTCTAAGGGCCGATTATTTAAACGAAGTCTAAGTTAGACCTGGTTTAAGGCTAAATCGAGGTTTAGACAAGGCTTCCATAGACCACGGTTAGGCTGAGTCTAAATTGTGTTATTAGGATGCGGATTAGCCGCATTTCACGGAGACCACGTCTAAACGTGGTCTAACAGGTCTAGCTATTGTTTCTTCTTAAACCGCTCTTTAAAAATTCTAGTTTTTTTTCTTAGTCGGTTTTGCACGCTATAATCGTTTTTCTACGCTATACTGATCGCTCTAATGATAACGCTTGGAAAATAATTCAAAACTTCTATTTCGCCAAACGTGATGGGCTACCATTCATCCTGAAGTGCATATTATAAAGTCAATAAACCAAGAACTACCTGCTTTCTACAGGGAACTACTAGATTATTTTTATTAATGACTTCGAAATAATTTTGAAGATACTAATTGAAAAGTTTTCATTTTATGTAACATTTTATGGACATGCTTTTGAAGTAAACTTTTCTTGAAAACGTAGTTATGGTAAAAATATCCACTCTTAAAACGTACTTCTTCTGAGCCTAAACCGTCGACGGAAATTTGACTGTTTTGCAGTCTAAGGAAAATTGTCATCGTCGCATTCTTCTAGAGGATTTAATCTATCCCTCAACTGTCTGATTCTTCGGACTCGGCTTGTTAGCCTATTCCTGTTAGTAACTGTCTGGCTTCGAACTTCCATCCATGACACAAACCTTCACTAATAAAAGCATTAAACTACGTCTAAACCTACTCATGACCAGGTCTAAGTTGCTATTGTTTGCTAGCCTGTGTTTTAGACACGCTTAGGCGAGTTTCAAAATAAAGGACGTTTAAAATAATCCGGTTCCCCGGTTTAAACCCGGTTTAGACCAAGACTTTCTTAAGCGATGTCTAAACGTCGTTTAAATAATCGGCCCTAAGAGTCTTGTCAAAATATTACGCGGAACGTTTTCAAGCTTTCTTAGACTTGGAGCAGTTCCTCTTTCTCGCGTGTTTCGCAAATTTTGGCGCGGCCATATTTTACCCTCGCTCTTTTTCACTACAATTTTATTTTAACTAGAAACATGACGCCAAAAAATGAGGGTTTTTTTAACTCTATTTCTGTTTTTCAGTTGTAACATGCCCAGCCCTGCCAGCACCGTCCAATAGCGTGCGAGATGGGTGCACAGGAAGTAGAACGGAGAAGTATGATACAGTCTGTCAGTTCTCGTGTAATAATGGCTATATCGCGTCTGGTTCTCAACAAAGAAGATGCCAGCAAAATAGAACTTGGAGTGGAGAAGAGTTTGCTTGCCAAAGTACGTGCGTATAAAGCGTTGCAATACAATTTTGAGTGTGACTATTACTTGGGGTGGAGCATACGACAAAACCCCAGATAACATTGATATGCAGGGTACTAGTGATCATGAATTGTTAGTTTCCTCATCTAAAAGTAAAATAACTCACCTTACGCCTGTCTTTGTAGAAGGAAACTGAAATATGCGCGCAAACATTTGCACGAAATTAGGATAACACAGCTGACGTAGTCAGGAGTATATTTTTTTCGGGAGAGTCTTACTGACAACGCATCCACTCAACCAGTTTGCCTGTTCGACTTTGCTCAAAACCTGTCGTAGTCCAATTTTGTCGTTTTTGTAAAATAAATATTGCAAGTCGTTCCCTTCATGAATTCGTTGAAGTGCAGGTTACGTCTATTGACCTATCCTGCACTTTACTTTATTTCTGCATATGACTTTTTTTTTATAGTTATCAACTGCACATCGCTGACGCAAATGGTAGATCCAGAAGGTCCACTGCGCACGAGCAACTGTAGTAACCATTATGGAGCAAAGTGTAACTTTTCTTGTTCGATTGGTCATCGTTTGAAAGGCTCGTCAACAGTCACGTGTGTTGCCCCTGGTAACCAACATCCTGGAGTGTGGAACAACACTTTACCTACGTGTGAAGGTAATCTATATACATGTATAGCTAAAGGTTTGAATGCGAATTCAAACAGTATAATTGTATGGAAAACGACTTTCAACGATAACCTAAATGCTAGTTTTGCCATTTTTTATTGGCAGGCAAATATGAATCTTCATTGAATGCCTTATTCTAAGAGTCTTGTCAAAATATTACGCGGAACGTTTTCAAGCTTCCTTAGACTTGGAGCAGTTCCTCTTTCTCGCGTGTTTCGCTCCCAATTTTGGCGCCGCCATATTTTCCTTTCGCTCTTTTGCACTACAATTTTATTTTAACTAGAAACATGACGCCAAAAAATGACGGGGTTTTTTAACTCTGTTTCTGTTTTTCAGTTGTAGCATGCCCAGCGCTGCCAGCACCGTCCAATAGCGTGCGAGATGGGTGCACAGGAAGTAGAACGGAGAAGTATGATACAGTCTGTCAGTTCTCATGTAATAATGGCTATGTCGCGTCTGGTTCTCAACAAAGAAGATGCCAGCAAAATGGAACTTGGAGTGGAGAAGAGTTTGTTTGCCAAAGTACGTGCGTATAAAGCGTTGCAATATGTTTTTGAGTGCGACTATTACTTGGGTTGGAGCATACGACAAAACCCCAGATAACATTGATATGCAGGGTACTAGTGATCGTGAATTGTTAGTTTCCTCATCTAAAAGTAAAATAACTCACCTGCCTGTCTTTGTAGAAGGAAACTCAAATATGCGCGCAAACGTCTGCACGAACTTAGGATAACACAGCTGACGTAGTCAGGAGTATATTTTTTTGCGGGAGAATCTTACTGACAACGCGCCCGCTCAATCAGTTTGTCTGTTCGGCTATGCTCAAAACCTGTCGTAGTCCAATTTTGTCGTTTTTGTAAAAGAAATAGTGCAAAATCCGTTCCCTTCCTGAATTCGTTGAAGTGCAGGTTACGTCCATTGACCTATCCTGCACTTTACTTTATTTCTGCATATATTTTTTTTGCTAGTTATCAACTGCACATCGCTGACTCAAATGGTAGATCCAGAAGGTCCACTACGCACGAGCAACTGTAGTAACCATTATGGAGCAAAATGTAACTTTTCTTGTTCGATTGGTCATCGTTTGAATGGCTCGTCAACAGTCACATGTGTTGCCCCTGGTAACCAACATCCTGGAGTGTGGAACAACACTTTAACTACATGTGAAGGTAATCTATTTACTTCTATAGCTAAAAGTTTGAATGCGAATTCAAACAATATAATTGTATGGAAAACGGCTCTCAATTGAATACCTCATTCTAAGAGTCTTGTCAAAATATTACGCGGAACGTTTTCAAGCTTGCTTAGACTTGGAGCAGTTCCTTTTTCTCGCGTGATTCGCTCCCAATTTTGGCGCCGCCATATTTTCCTCTCGCTCTTTTGCACTACAATTTTATTTTAACTAGAAACATGACGCTAAAAAAATGTTTTTGTTTTTCAGTTGTAACATGCCCAGCGCTGCCAGCACCGTCCAATAGCGTGCGAGATGGGTGCACAGGAAGTAGAACGGAGAAGTATGATACAGTCTGTCAGTTCTCATGTAATAATGGCTATATCGCGTCTGGTTCTCAACAAAGAAGATGCCAGCAAAAATGGAACTTGGAGTGGAGAAGAGTTTGCTTGCCAAAGTACGTGCGTATAAAGCGTTGCAATATTATTTTGAGTGTGACTATTACTTGGGGTGGAGCATACGACAAAACCCCAGATAAATTTGATATGCAGGGTACTAGTGATCATGAATTGTTACTTTCTTCATCTAAAAGTAAAATAACTCACCTTACGCCTAACTCTGTAGAAGGAAACTGAAATATGCGGGCGTGTTTCGCCCCCAATGTTTGCGCGGCCATAGTTTCCTCCCGATCTTTTTCACTACAATTTTATTTTAACTGGAAACATGACGCCAAAAAATGAGGGTTTTTTAGAATCTCTGTTTCTGTTTTTCAGTTGTAACATGCCCAGCGCTGCCAGCACCGTCCAATAGCGTGCGAGATGGTTGCACAGGGAATAGAACAGAGTATCCATACAATACAGTCTGTCAGTTTTCGTGTATTGACGGCTATGAAGCGCGTGGTTCAGGCGAACGAAGATGTCAAGAGAATGGACTTTGGAACGGAGGAGAGTTTGCTTGTAAAAGTACGTACACTCATGGCAAAAATTATTATGGTATAAGGTTGTCGCGGCATAAGGGAATAAATAAACATTCGGTAGTTTTTTCGTTGAAATGTTTTGTGTTTCCGGTGTGTTTAGGATACGGGAATCATGGCATTGCTATCGCGAGGTGGAGCTGTCCATAGAGTTCGAGTCTGCTGAGTCTATATTAAATTACTTGTTTAAACAAACCATAGTTAATAGAGGGAAATGGTTATGAAGCCCGGCAATCTTCAAAGGAGCAAACAAAGAGACCAAGATTTATGTTGGAAGGTCCATGATCGTGCACATCTTTTGTTTTGTGCTCATATACTATGCATGAATTACGTAATCGCAACGTTTCTTTTGGTTAGTTGCTTGAAAACACGTAACCACCTATTGTATTTTGTCAGGTTTTGTGCACGGTCAACCCCCAAAATAGCGAACAAAAACATATAACAAAGAACTTTGCCGGGCTTCATAACTATTTCCCTCTATTAACTATGAACAAACTGATGTGGATCTACTGCAGACTGGATCAATAAAAATATTTCAGGCAAATGAACTTCGAGGGAAAATCTAATCCTTTCGGCAAACAAAAAAGATAAAACAAGAACAAAAATATATGCAAAGTTAATTTTAATTAATTTTAATTTTAATTAATTTAAAAGGAATTGTTTACGAGGCTCTTCAACTGAAGAGCCACACCCACAAAACAAGATTCTGGCACCTTTTTGGGGGTTTCTTTCAAAATCCCCCCCCCCCCCCCCCCTCCCTCCCGCTCCGACCTGGTAAGCCATTTAGTCAGACGTTAACCTTTAACCTTTACTTGAATAGCACGGCAGACGCCTTCTTGTTTGATTCCTATGGACATTGCTTTCTTGTTGGATTCCTCAAGTAATGCTGGCGAAGTTGGTTACCAGACACAAAAGGACTTTGTGAAGCTTGTCTCCCTCAATATTGCTATGTCTCGTACAGGAAGTCGTATTGGAGTGATTTCTTACAGTACACAAGCAAACATCGATGTTTTATTTGAGGACCATTCCACAGCCGATGATCTTCAATCCGCCGTGGATGCTCTCAAGTTCATGGGAGGAAGTTCAAGAATTGACAAGGCGCTCGATGTTGCTCTTGATCGCATGTTTACTGTTGACGGCGGAGCTAGAGAAGGAATCCCAAAGGTAGCTGTGCTTTTGACAGATTTAGAAGTAACAAACATTACCGAGTACGACACCCTGAGGATGGCAGTAGCACCATTCAAAGCAGAGGGTGTTGAAGTGATTGCAGTCGGTGTCGGGGCAGAAGAAGACCTTCAAGAATTGCGTGTGTTGGTTGGCAGCGAGGAATACCTTGTAGGAGCAGAATCTTTCGAACGCCTTGGTGACCTGGCATTGAATCTTACCTTACTGGCATGTAAGGCTGCAGGTAAACATACGTTGAAACGTCAGGCTCCGTTCATCGGGGAGGGGGTCTGACAACGGGTAAGGGTTTAGCCCTTCTTAGTTTACAAATGTTTCCTAAAGGGGCACTATCACGGGGATTTTTCTGATTTTTGGTCAAAACGGTGCTAAAATTATGACACGGTACCTTCGCTCATACACGAAACGCCTAAAACATCAAGAGAAAGATATTAAGTGAATTGCTGAAGGTAGAGCTAACCGTAATTAGTTCAGTTTAGCGATTTTTCCCAGAAACAATGGCAGTGTTTGAAAAGGTCTGCCCGACTTTTTCAATCGAGATCAAAAGCTCCTGTATGGGTAACTCATGATAGCACTCCTTTTATAGCTTCAGTACGCTAGTATAGCAATTTTTAACAAAATTGGACCATTATGTTTAGGTTTCCATTGACGTAAATATGTCTTTTGGCTTTTGACTTTTTGATGTGATGTTCATGATAGTGCCCCTTTAACATCTTTCTTGTTTTCTACTTTCCTAGAACCTAAGCGAGTCATTCACCCAATGGATATTGCTTTCCTCGTCGATACTTCCGCAGCCGTTAGTGACCTCAACTTCAAGAGAGAGAAAAACTTTCTAAAGACACTGATCAGAAGTTTTACAATATCCTCGAACTTGAGCCGTGTCAGTTTAATATCGTATGGTAACGAGACTGATCTCACTGTCAGTTTCTCCGACCGACAAACCACGGATAGCCTCATAGGGCGGGTCGATTCTCTTCCTTTCCTTGGAGGACGGACACAGATTAACCAAGCTCTGGAAATGGCGGCTGCTCAGTTTGCCCGCGATGCCGTGTCAAGAACTGTTGTCATAGTAACGGATTGTCGGTGTCGGAAGGGTCTCATGGAAGATTCTAGTCGGCTGAATGAAACCGTTGCTTTGTTGCGAAGAAATGACGTCAGGATTCTCGTAGTGGCTGCTGGTTGTGATGGTGACGAGAAGGGACTGGACACGCTTGTCGAGGATGAAAATGATATATTTACCGCTGATTCTTTTGAGGGTTTGGCCGCGGCAGCAGCGAGAGTCAGTGCGGCAGCATCTCAGATTGCAGGTATTGTTGAAACTTGTGAAAATGACTTATTATTCTACCTGCAATTTCATTCTTTCTGCTGCTTTATGTAACTTTAGTCAGACACAATGGTCAGGTGTCATACGGAGAGGGGGGCTTATTATCGGGGGATTTATTATTGGAAGGAATGTTACGTTTTAAAAATATTTGGGTTTATATTTGGGAGGACATCTTAAACTAAGTGAAACCAAGTCCGAAGCTCCAAACTGATTTCCATACATTGTCTTTTAACCCTTTCATGCATTTTTCATAATATGTAAAAACAAACACTGCCACATGAACGCACTGCTAAATAGCTTTCATTTGAATGGCCACACACTAGAGTTTCACCCACAGACGTAAAAGTTAAAACCACCTTTTACAGCGTAATAAACAGCACCGCATGAAAGTACTTCTCAAAAGCATTCATTTGAATGGTCACACACTAGGGTAAAAGTTAGACTTAAAAGTTAGAAACACAATAATTCACGCTTGACGCTTGATTCAGAATGATTCTGGGATTGAAAGGGTTACTAAATTGTCCTATTTCCCTATTCCACGTTTCAGCACCTGAACGATGTTCCAAAGCAGCCGATGTTACCTTTATAATGGACTCCTCGGAGACTACAGGCGTTCAGAACTATCAAACACAAAAAGACTTTGTCAAAGCGATCGCAGAAAGCTTTGGTATACAGCCAACCGGAAGTCATGCAGGAGTCGTTGTTTCCGGCAAACTAGCAACTTTGAACATTAAATTTGGTGACTACTTGTACACAGAGGATTTCCAAGAAGCTGTTGATAGAATTCCCTTAACACGAGGCAACTCTGGAATCGACAAAGCTCTTAACGTGGCTATCACCCAGTTAATGGTCACTCAAGGTGGTGCAAGACCTGCATTGGCGAAGATCTTAGTCATTGTGACAAGTAACACACAGAATCAAACAGTAGATAGCAATCGGCTCGATGCAGCTGCACGAGAACTTCGTCAGTTGGGAGTAGCAGTATTCGTTATGGCAGTCGGTGACAAAGTCAACGTGACATTACTTCGTTCCTTGGTTACCAAGGACGAGAATGTTGTCAAAGAGAAGTCGTTCGAAAGTCTGATGATAAAAGCTCGACAAGTTGCAAAGATGGCGTGCGACAACGCAGGTTTGTTTTTTCCACCTCTTTGGAACCCGTAGGGAAGGGGCTAAAATAACTATATTCGGTGAGAACCCACTGTAAACATCAGTTGAATAAGTACCGGGAGGACTCCCATGTGAACGAGGGCGGAGATACTCGTCATTTCTTTTAGGGGTGTAAATTACGGATTTTGCTATCACTTGGGGTGTTCAGGACGGAGCGACCACGTTTTTAGCCATCAAGGTATCGTTTAGGGCTGCATGAAAGAGACAATGAACGAAGAACTAAAGATTTAGGACACTGAATGCTTTTAAAATCTATTGGTAGATGAAAGCATTCGATGACAGCGTCTTTATCGTCATTTAAGTTACTATAGCTCTTATTTGTCTGTCTGTTTTAGAATGGTATCTTTTAGGGGTCAAATAAAGCTTGAGCCACACGATTGGTCTCCTTTAGGGGTTTAATTCAAATTTTCCGACGAGCATCCCCTCCCCTTTCACATGGGAGAACCCCCTCCGGGAATAAGTCCAATCTCTAATAATTGACTAAGTCTGTCGCTTAATGGTTGCTAAGCGACAAGAAGTAACCTCTTGCCGCGTGGCAACTTAGAATGTTCGAAATATTTCTGACTAAAGTCGAATCTCCCGTAAGCGACCAACCGCAAATTCAAGCCTTTAAGCATTTGGAATCAGAAAGACTTCGGGTACGTGTACGAAGACTTGTTAAATTTCCATATAGCTGATATGGAGGATTACCCCCTTTGGGCTTTTTCCATCGCCATAACAGGTGGTCTCGTTTAATACCAAGGGGTAAAGGGTACTAAACGTACTAAACGAAAGCTTGTGTTGAGTGGTGTTGTTGGGGTCCCTAAATCCTAACCACGTTTTAAAGACAAAAGCCATCCATTTTCGTATTTCACTCTACCAACAGTACTTCTCACTGATTGATTATAATAATATTAGAAACTTATTATCTAAATATTGTGATCTTGTGCGTTGTGTAGGATTTTCAAAATGCAGAAATCCAGTTGATGTCGCATTTCTGGTGGACTCCTCGGGCAGTCTTGGCAAAGAAGGTTTCCGCAAGCAAAAGGATTTGATCAAAGCGATCACTCAGACCCTTGATGTATCCCCCTCTCACAGCAGGGCTGGTGTTATAACGTACAGTGACAGAGCCTCGGTAGCGATAAAACTCTCAGACTACAAACGCCACGAGGAGTTAATCAATGCCCTTGACGCACTGCCATACAATGGAAGGACCACTCGGATCGACAAGGCCATTGTCAAGGCTTCTAAAGAGCTCATGACAGTCCAAGGGGGAAGACGAGAGGACATGCCGGGAGTCATGGTCATTATGACCGACGGACGACAAACTCCTGATTTAGATGTAACGCCTTTAGAGGAAGCAGCTGCAAGCTCAGAGAAGTTAGGCCTGACGACGTTAGTGCTTGGAATCGGAGAAATGGCCTACGAGAAGGAACTCCGAAAAATGACCGCGCGAGATGGTGACGTTTTCCTTGCACCTTCCCTCCAACGATTATCCAGTTTTGCGCAACCACTTGCTACAAGAATATGCGATGCTGCAGGTATTTAAACAGCACTGTTTTCCTTGTTACTCTGTCCTTTATGTTGAAGCGCGGTGGCCTCCGGATCGAGGGCCTTGATTCGAGCTTTGGCCGAGATCAATGTAATCTTCGGCAAACACACTTTACTCTCGCCGTGCCACTCCACCCAGAAGTATAAATGGGTAACCGGCAAACTAATAAGTCAGCCAGACAAAATACTGGGAGTAACCTGCGATGGACTAGCATCCCATCCAAGGGGAGTAGCAATACTCCTAATCACTTCATGCTACGGAAACTTGTATCGCTAAGTTATGGAGAAATCAGCTTCTGGTCACTAATATTAGAGGATCCTTCTGTAAATCACTCTAGGGTGAAGTTGTGCTTCCTCAATAAAGATTATTATTATTATAATATTTATATCGGATGTTTAAAAATGTAAGGCAAGTCGTTTATGGATTTTTCAGTAACTTTCATGCTTTTCGGTACTTGATTGAGTCTGTATTGTTCGAGCCTGGTCATTGTTGTCTTGCTGTGTTCTTGGGCAAGACACGCGCCAGTGGCTCTCTCCACCCAGGAGCATAAATGGGTACTGGCAAACTGTTTAGGGAAACCTGACAGAAAGTTTGGGGTAACCTGAGATGGACTAGCATCCCATTCAGGGGAGCTGTCAAGGTTGACTAGTCTCTCATACTTGCTCCACTAATGTACAGACATTAATCCTCTTTCACTCGTTCTTTTAGCACCTCAGACATGTGATGTTCCACTAGATGTTGCGTTTCCTGGTGGAGTCATCGGAGAACATTTCACCGCGTGGACTATCAGAGAATTAAAGATTTCATCAAGGAGGCAGCCACATAACCTATTGACAAACGGTGGCGAACAACAAGTCGGTGTTATCCTGTTCAACAGCAACGCAACCATACAGATTAGCTTTGGACAATATTACTCTGAGTTTGATTTAAACAATGCGATTGACAATCTTCCCCTCGAGAAAGGACGAGCACAGATTGACAAGGCTCTTCGCCTCGCCTCCGCCAAATTGTTCACAAGTGAAGAAGGAGCAAGACCCGGAATACAGAAGGTCTGCATCCTGCTAACAAACGTAAAGCAAACTGCTTCAGAGGACACTGAAGCCCTGAAGGATGCTGTACGACCTCTTCAGCGAGAAGGGATACGGGTAATAGCCATTGGGGTGGACGTCATCGGTGGACTGGAAGGCGTTGCGTTCCATAACTGAGGACGCCAAAGATGTCATCGTGTCACATTCGTGCGATAGTTTGGTGACGCAAAGTCAGTTATCTCTTTAAGCGTGTCTGCGTCGATACTGGTAAGGAATATTCGTTAGATATTGGGATTTAAAGCCCCGATCAAACGGTCTCAACATTTGTTTGAGAGCCGATGTTGAAGCCGTTTTGACACCCCCTCTCAACATTGAGACATTGAGAAGGCGAATTGTTAGACCAAGCTGACAACAAATTCTGGGGGGTTAGCTGCGACGGATTAGCATCCCATCCAGGGGAGTAGCGATACTCCTAGTCGCTTCGTGCTATGGAAACCGGAGTAAATTGCCCGTTCCGAAGTTCAAAAAGGGACTGGGCACTAGTTTACCTATTGTTCAAATTACGTCATATTAAAAATTAATCCCATCACCAGAAAGATCGCATGAAAATTAGTAAGTTCACCAAGTTTGGTTATGTTACATTGCATAGTAACCAGGCTGTGAGCTGTCAAAGGTCGCCCAAATTCCATTCAAACGTCTCTAATTCAGAAATGGTGTCCCCCAAATCTATACAAAGTCTCTAATTTTTCTGATTTTTGAAAGCCTTCTACATGGTTGCAATCTAACGAAACAACCTCAAACTTGGTAAACTGACTAATTTTAGTGTGATCTTTCTTGTGACGGGCTCCAATTTCTAATTGAATTTAAATTTAAAAACTCGTGCCCAGTCTCCATTTGAACTTCGGAACGGGCAATTCCGGCCTGATAATAAATTGTAGACAGACTAACATTGCGATATGTTGTTTATTTTTCAATTTCAAGCCTTCAAGCAGTGTGATGGCATAGCAGATGTGGTGTTCGCAGTCCACTCCTCTGGAAGCCTCACTCCTACAAATTACCGAAAAGAAAAAGAATTCGTCAAAAGAGTTGCAGCAACACTGAACATTGCACCTGGTAGAAGCCGTATCGCCGTGATTCTGTACAGCAACTTCGCCACAGCGGCTGTCAGGCTAGATGAACGGACAACTCTGGCTTCGTTTAATACCCTTGTGGACGGTTTACCTCTCGAGCGCGGTGTGACGCGAATCGACAGAGCTTTGAAGCTTGCTCGATCAATCTTTGACTCCAATGGCGCGGTAACACGACGAGGAGTGCCGAAGATTTTCATCTTGTTGACCGATGGAAAGCAAACCGTCGCTCGGGATGCTACGAAGCTTGCCGAAGCCGCACGACCACTTCACGAGGTCGACGTTAGGATACTTGCAGTGGGAATGGGAAGCAATGTAGATGTCAATGAACTACGTACTGTTGCAGTTGATAATGAAGACGTGTTCCTGGTACCGTCGTTTGACACTCTTGTCAGCTTAAGCGGCTCCTTGTCAAAGATAATGTGTGAGGCGGCCAGTAAGTATACAGTCAAAATAAAATGATGCGTGCCAGTGATATCCAATGAAAGTTAATTTTACTCACTTACCAAAATGTAACAAATAAGGATAAAATTGTCTTATAATAATAATAAAAATTTATTCAAACCCTTTAAAAAAATTACAAACAGACTCCTGAGGTTTACCCATTGTCTTCTACGACCATTGCCGCGAAAAAGTGCTTTTAGTTGAATTAAAGCTGCCGGAATATAAGAGTCTTCAAGCATTTTCGTCGCTTTGATTTTTATTATTTTCTTCAATTCGGTTCTTTAAATTTAATTCCGTAACACATAGAATTTGTCCAATTAATAAAGAGGACTGAGTGAGAGATAAAGAGAGAGACAGACTGATAGACTAGCTGGCTGGCTGGCTGGCTTCCTGACTTTATTGTTCTTTTTTTTCTTTTTTTTTTTTTACTTTTTTACTTTATTGTTCTTACACGAGGCTGTGTGCATTGCTTGTTTCAGAACCTCCAGTTTGTTCTCAAGCCATGGATGTCGCGTTCCTAGTGGATGCTTCAGGTAGCGTCGGAGCAGCCAACTTTGCCAAGCAGAAGGAGTTCATCAAAGCAGTCGCCAGAACGTTCAACCTCAGAGGTGGCTTAGCCCGTGCAGGGTCCCTGGTCTACAGTGACATGGCAACAGTGCAACAGTCATTTAACAACTGCAACGGCACGCATTCCGTGATGCAAGCCATGGATCACATACCATACTATGGACGCACCACGCGCATAGACCGCGCCTTGTCGCTTGCAAACACGGAGCTGTTCAGTGCTACCGGGGGGGTGCGATCATACGTGGCCAACACACTCCTGTTGCTAACGGACGGAAGGCAAACCCCGGCACCAGACTCGATTTCTATGGAGCGTGCAGTAAAACCACTCAAAGACAAAAGAGTGGCCAGAATAGCTCTGGGGATCGGGGATCAGATAAACCCTTCAGAGCTTCGCAGGGTTGTTGATGGAGATGATGACGTCGTCAGAGTTGACAGTTTTTGATGACCTTTTCTCTTCTATGTATATGGTGTCGGAAAAACTATGCGCACGCGCAGGTGAGAAGCGAAACAATCCCATTGCAGAACACAAAACCTCGCCAAAAATAACTAGAGAGCTTGGTAGTAGTTGGTGATTTTCTTTATTCTCATCACCTGTATTCTTGACAATGTTTTAATATTGTCAGGAGAACTTAGACATTAATTTGTCGGTTGATCTTTTCATCTTTTGACAGCTTTAAAGAAATGTTCCGCTCCCGTAGACATCGTTTTTTTCTGCTCGATTCATCGGCAAGCATAGGTGAAACCAGCTACCAGAAAATGAAGGATTTCATCAAGGCTGTTGCAAACTCCTTCATCATCGAACCAGGCAGAACATGCGCGGCCGTGATCCAGTACAGCACTGCTCCAACAACCGCCATCCGATTTAGCGATCACCCGAGCAACGCGGATTTCAACGCGGCAGTTGACGCGCTGCCGTACTTACGAGGTGAAACGCGAATAGATAAAGCCCTACAGTTGGCGTCTACCGAGCTGCAGACGAAACGCAGCGGCGCCCGGGCGGGAGTCGCTAAAGTTATCATAGTGCTGACGGACGGACGGCAGTCAAAAGCACCCGATGGCCTTGACCTTCAGAAGGCCGCTGCGCCTCTTTTGTCAGCGGGCGTGCGTATTTTCGCGGTGGGTATTGGAAACGAAGTTGATGAGAATGAATTGCAACTCATTGTTGAAAACGGAGATGACGTCATCGTGGTTCCATCGTATGACGGACTGGCGACACGAGTGAGGCAGCTGTCCATTGCCACGTGTGACAGTTCAGGTATATCTATTGATTCTGATTGGCTGTTTTAACCCTTTCACTCCCAGAGTCAAACCTCGAGTCAGTAAATGTGGTTCTAACTTTTAAGTCTGTGGATGAAACTCTAGTGTGTGACCATTCAAATGAAAGCTATTGAGCAGTACTTTCATGTGGTGCTGTTTTGACAATTTCGCAAAATGAATGATTGAAGATTTTTTTCCTTAGTTTTGAGCTTAGCACTCTTGGAGTGAAAGGCCGGGTAAATATCTTACGTAAGACACACCTTTAACTCAGCACGGTTCATCTCTATACTTTGAGCAACATGAAATTACCCAACCCATTGAATATTGCCGAATTATTGGCATCGCATAGAATATCAATAACCATGCATGTGTACTTTGATTCATAGGTCTTCGTAATATTGCTCTGCTTTACCTAGAACAGTGGGGGGGGGGCGGCCTAATGGTTAGTGCGTTGGAATCCGGATCGAGCGGTCCGGTAGCCGTAGTAAGGGGAATCTCATTCCCCAACCCCTTACTACGCCTGCTACGCAGGCTAGGGGTTCGAGCCCTGACCGGGGTCATTTTGTTTTTTTCCTGGGCACAATTTGCGTCTCGCATTGCGCCTCTCTACCCAGGAGTAAATGGGTACCGGCGACGAATTATCAGGACAAACTAATAAAAATGCTGAGGGGCTACCTTTGATGTACTAAGTCGCTTCATGCTAAGGAAACCGGAGTTAAGCGCCGACCTGATAAGCCACTAGGCTTGTAGACTGACTTAAACCTTTTTTAACCTTTCCAAAAACAATTCTGACTCTATACACCACTTCAACTCACTAATACAATTCTGTTGTAAATTATTACTCCAGAAATAGACGCTTGCGATAACATCATGGATATAGCCTTTGTGCTCGACTCCTCCGGCAGCTTAACACAACCCGAGTTCCAACAAGCCAAAGATTTCATCGAGCTCATGGCTAACTCCTTCCTCAAGCCCAAGGTCGGAAGCCGCGTCGGACTCATCCAATTCAGCATCGTTCCGACAATCAACGCTTGGTTTTCCGACCGACTTACGAGCGATCAATTCCGAAGCGTCTTAGATGGAGTTCGTCACGAAGGAGGTTTCACTCGGCTTGATCGAGTTCTTTCGCTGGCGGCGGAAACGCTATTTACCGATAGAGAAGGTGCGCGGAAGGACATCCCTAAAGTCATGGTTGTGATAACGGACGGCGATAACACTGACGCGCCTGACGCCGTCTCGCTAGACACCGCGGTCGCGCCTCTGAAACGCGCCGGTGTGAGAGTATTTGTGGTTTCCGTTGGAAGCGAAAAGGGCCGACAAGAACTGTACCTGCTCACACAACAACCCAAAGACTTGTATCCCGTGAGAACGTACGATGATTTGGCGCTTCAGCTGCGTAGAATATCTAAGGACACCTGCGACAGTGGAGGTAAGACGTTTAACCCTTTCACTCCCACGAGTGCTTAGTTCAAAACTGAGGAAAAAATCTTGAATTTCACTTTGCAAAATTATCAAAAACAAACAGTACCACATGAAAGTACTGCTCAATAGCTTTCATTTGAATAGTCACACACTAGGGTTGCATCCACAGACTCAAAAGTTATACCAAATTTATTGACTTCAGGTTTGACTCTGGTAGTGAAAGGGTTAAAAGCTTGATGAGGTCTTGATGTGTTTTCATTGTTCCTTTTAGTACCATATTTTCTCTTGAACTCTGATGTTTTAGAAGTCAAGGAAATAAGTACATTGTACCTTGCCTCGGTCGGAATTCCGCCTTAGAAAATAGACTGAGCCCGCGGTTTTTGTCAGAGAGGTTGCTAATCAACTTCAACATTGCATTTTCTTTGATAAAATTTTGATGATATAACGCGTGCTCTGATTGGTTGTGTAGTCATTTTGCAAACCCGGTTATGACGTATCATTGCATTTGTTGGCTTTATTTTGTAAAGAAATACAGTCGAAGCTCCTGTAAGCGGACACCCTCGGGAAGCAGAAAAAGTGTCCGCAACAGGAGCTGGCCGCTTACGGGAATGTGTAAATACAGAGTTTGTATGAGCTAGAGTTCAAACGGGGTTTTGTCAAGGCGGCCGTAAGTACAACTGTCCGCTTATGAGAGTGCCCGCTCAGAGAGCTTCGACTGATAACCTGATGAAAACACTCTGATTGAGAGAGTCTGGGACAATTCGAAAGTACTTACGTAAACATCAACTTTCAAATTCTCCCAAACTTTATATCGTGTTTACATCAGGCTATGTAAACACGCACGACATTTTCTAGTTCTATAAGGTGGCTGATAACGGTTTACAGCCCTTGTGCTTTGATGGATCGATACTGCCACCCTATAGCAGTCGATGTTAAAATAAAGATATCAAACAAATGCCCAATCATTGGTGAATAAGTTATGATAATCTTTGTGGCATAATAGGTTACCATAGCAACAGTATAACCAGTCAAAAACACCCTTAATGTTTGCTTTAAGTGCTAATAACTCAAAGACGAGCTCGGTGACCCCCATTTTTTTATAATTGAATATTGATCAGCATGTTAGGATACAACTTTTTGCAAAATTTAAAAAAATTCCTCGGAGAGCATTCAGAGCCACCTTATGGGCGTTTTTTCCCCTCTCCCCACGCTTTATCTTGCAAGTGCGCTAGTAAGGGAATACTAATGAAGTCTCTGTTGAGGAGAGAGAGACTTGGGTACTACTTGTCTATAGTAAGCTTTGTAATCTAATAGCAGTTATTACAGACGGTCAGCGGTTTGACATGCAAACGAGGCGAAAGGGTCAATCTGGTATTGTTAGCCATTTGACATGCAAACGAGGCGAAAGGGTCAATCTGGCATTGTATTGGCCCATTAGCCTCATTTGTAGGCTCGATTACCAGCTGCTGTTCGGGAAAATGTGCCAGAACGAAGACCGGACTCGAGAGAGCGGCGGAAATCGAGCCTAACTCGTTTGCATACTTTTTTTAAACGAAAGAATATTTGGGGCTCAACTGTAATAAGACTAATAACAGCTATTCTCTTTCATCCAAACAGCTCTTCCCAGGTGTGACCGTGTAATGGACATCAGTTTCTTGGTGGACTCCTCCGAAAGCGTCGGCTTACAAAATTACAAAAAACTGCTCGACTTCGTGCGTAACCTCGCTAAAACAACACACATGTCCCCGAGTGGCACCCACGCTAGTGTCGTCATCTTCAGTGACACTGCCAGAGTCCAAATCAAACTGGACGACTACGACGACATCCGGGAATTCAACAAAGCTCTACGAGATGTCCCGTATCTGGGCCAAAAGACCCGGATCGACAAGGCTTTGCGGGTTGCTTCAGGTGGTGTGTTTAACAGTAGAGCCGGTATGAGAGCTGGCGTTCGAAGAGTTGCGGTGTTGTTAACTGAAGGACATCAGACCAGGTCGTTCGATGCCATACCGCTTAGGTACGCGGTTGAGCCGCTCAGGCGGAAGCGAGTCGATGTTTACGCCGTTGGCATCGGGAGCGATGTACGTTATGATGAACTGCGATCGGTCACGAAAAGCGATCAAAACGTATTGTTGGTGAAGACGTTCGAAGGACTCGCAAGAATTGCGGAAGAGCTCAGTAACAAGATGTGTCGAGGTAGGGGAATTGCTCGTTTTCTTGACTCATAGTAATATTCCGATACATTGTCGATATCATTGTATTTTAAGCATTTTTATTGTAATTTCTTATTAATTCAGTATTGTAAATAGTATAAATATCATTAGTTTTTTGAGTTTTTTATTAGAGGGCCACAAGTTTATTAGCCTCGCTATTACGTGCTACCCTCTATAAATAAATATACTACTACTACTTCTACTACTACTACTACTACTACTATACACAGTGGAACCCCAATATAACGAAGTGCCAATGGACCGGGAAAATGTGTTCGTTATAACGGGGGCTCGCGATCGGGGGGGATCTGTTCACGTCTGACTGTTTATATCAGATCAGTTGTCAGCACTCCAAACATACAATTTTTTTATATACCCGATCTGATTGAGTGCTACGCAGCATCAAACAATTTTTTGTACATCTGTTCTATACATTTTACTGTAACTTTAATTGGCCGGGCTGAAGAACATCGTTCGTTATAGCGGGTACTCAGCGTTATAAAGAGGTTCGTTAGATCGGGATTCCACTGTAATGAGGAACGGTTTACGGATGAAGGAGGAACGGCTGAAAAATAAGGGAGAAAAGACGTAAAAAGAGGACGGAGAAACGGTCGAAAAAAGTAGGGAGGCGGGAGAAACATTAGATAAAAAAAATAGCTGGGGAGATGCATCGGATATCTTTGGAAGAATTGCAACCTCGTCCCCAGGGCCATCTCCGCTTTCAAGATGGCGGGTGGGCGCGAAGAAGACCCTGGCGAACAGCAGGTCACGTGTCTCCAAAATATTGGAGATTTTGATTGTTTCAAAATGGCGGCGGGCTCGCGATTGGCTAACTTTGTGGTCACGTGACCTGCTGTTCGCCAGGGTCTTCTTCGCGCCGCCATTTTGAACGCCGAGAAGACTCTGGGACGAGGTTGGAAGGATTATATTTCTTTTGACTTGTCCTATCTTGTCCCTTTTTAAATCGTGAATGCAAACGCAATGAACGGGTTATAGCTTTTGGTGGACAAATTTCACTCGCTCGGTCGCGCTATCATGATCTTTTATTCATTCTCGATGTAGCTCATAGAAGCCTTTGATTTTTCTTTCAGGTTAATCAACCGCGCAGGATCAGGATATACGGAGAAAGCTGTTACTAATATTATCCTGTAGTAACCAATGAAACGACACGATAATATATATTGTAATGTAATGTGAAAGACATCAAAAGGTGTTCTTAAAATAAGTTAACAGATAGAAAGAGAAGGGAAGAGAAGAGAAGAGAAGAGAAATATATGAAGCAATGACAACTCTTTAGTTTCTTAGAAATTTTGTTGTATTTCAAGAAAATTAAAAATAACAGTACTTCGCGCAATAACAAATAGTTTCTAAAACACGAAAGAGTATCTATTATTAACGCTACACAGTATCTGCGAAGGGTAATTTATTTTCTTTTAAATGTCCTTTTTTAATTATACTTTAAAAAGTATAATTATGAACGCTTTTCAAGTCAATTTATTTTTATAAAGGGCTCAGTGTTATATGAAGTCATGCTGGACTTAATAACGGCAATTTAAATTAAAAAACTGAAATAAAATTGTTTTCCCATTTCGTATATTCAATATCGTGTGACTGTTTATGGTTGACTATGCTTCCGAGTTCCTTTTGCCTCGGTTTCAAAACGAGTCCTGGTGCAAAACCTTTGATATGAAAAGGAGTTTTACTTAAAAGTTAATTTAAATGCAAATCAAACACATTTTCATTTGAATGGTTTCGCAGCAGGACTCGTCTTGAAACAGAGGCAAAAGACTCAACTCGGAAATGACTCATTCCCAAAATGCTTTAGTGACATCCGGTATTTTGAAACAACAGAAGTTTGTAAACTGATGATAATTATTTCTGTTGCGAATTACCACACCTTTTGTTATAACAATATAATGCAGGGCGAACACACCCAAACCCGCCCACCCAACCAAATAGTTAGTTTTGATCTTTCGTGGTAAAAGTCATCTATCGGCAAAAAAGCGTCAGTTTATTTTTTTAATAATTGCAACAACTGCTAATACAAAGAAACCAATAAAAAGAAACCACAAACCCGACAACAAGAACTTTCAGAAGAAAATATATACCACACAACGAACTAATTCCTGTTGTGATATTTGTGGTTTACCACGCACTACCAAATAAGGAGGAAGAACAAGCTCTTACTAATACCGTATACAGCTGAAGTGTTATAAGTAAAGTGTTTCAATTTTCATTACATTGCTGGCATTTGCGGCTGGGAAAACAAGGGCCTGGCGGAATGAAGCATTTTTGCACAACAGTGATCGTAGTCCCATCTGTTCAGTCGTAACCCACCTATTTTTATGTCATTTTAATTTAAACGAAAAACGGTTATAGAGATAAAGAGTGTGTTTATTACGGACATAGCGGCAAAAGGTTGATCGGAAATGAAACTGTTAATAAAAGTGGAAAACAAAGAAAACAAAACAAGGCCGGTAATCCACAAACCACGAATAATTCGATTTCTCGGGAAAACAACGACAGGCGAGAATCACGAATTGATTCAGACGTGTCTAGAAACCTTCTTGCGAGACTTTTCAGGGACTTGAACTGACTCCGGATTTCAACTGCCAAACTTATCGGATTGTGTTTCCCCCGAGCCGTGAAGAAAAACTAAAGACATAACAAATAAACAAAACACTTCTGTTTTGTTCAATCTTTACTACCCATTTTTAACATCTCATTTTCACAATTGATGGTTACATTTGCAACTTTCCATGTTGGTGCTTAAATGACGTCACGTGCTATTGTCTCAATTTCCATTTTTTCCGCGGGTGAGGTGTCTGTAATGAAGGCGCGAAACAAATCTCATTATCACTGCATACAGACTGTAGGCTCGCGCGCCTCAGCCAACAATGCATTCCAAGAGTAACAGCTGCCCCCTCGGCCTCCTCGCTGAGAGCGTTCGGACGTTTTCGGAATTCATCGGAAATGCAAAGCGACAACTGCTTGGAATTAATTGAAAAGTTATGTAGTTTATTTTAGTTCATTCATCCCTTTTATAGTAGAGTTTGTTAAACCGCAAATACATAGAGGTTATTCATCGGAAAGTTGTGTGATACGGCTGGGTATTTTTACGAGTCAGTTTTTATTTATACATTTACAATGACCCCACAATTACCCCGTATTACGGCCACCCCGTTATTACGGCCAGCTTTTTTTGGCCCGAGAGTGACCGTATTAACGGGGTTCCACTGTAGTTCGTGTTTAATTTACTTGATTTTTCTTTGTATAACGTTTTATTAATTTGGACTGATTACAGTACACGTTTCAAGCATCGGAATTCAACTATTTGGTTCTGCGTGCAATGGAGGGTGTATTCAACGATTTTATTCTCGAAAAAAGAATGGTAATTGAAACAATTTCACTTCAAGCCGACCATCAGTGTCTAGTCACAACAGATATAATTATTATAAGTTTAACATAGTTTATGTCCCAGAAGTTGTATTTAACAATTTTATTCTCATAAAAGGAGTGGTAATTGAAAAACGCTTCATGCCGAACCACGTCTAGTCACAACAGTTATTATACGTTCAATCAATCAATCAACCTTTATTTGCCCTATTTGCTCTAAGTTACAAGATATTTAAAAGATATATTCAACAATGGACGGGAGTTCTCAGCAAACCCTAATGGGCTTTAACATAGACAACATAGTTTACCACTTCCTTGACTTCAAGATACCGGATGTCATAAAAAATATTGGGAAATATTTCATGATCACAGAGCCGATAACAAGAGGTCAACAAGTAACAGGAACAATCAACATTTATAATACCGGGATATCTATCGATAATAACCAATTTTCTTATTAGTATATTTTTACTTGCGCGATGATATCG
Organism: Desmophyllum pertusum; assembly: GCA_029204205.1. Classification (NCBI taxonomy): domain Eukaryota; kingdom Metazoa; phylum Cnidaria; class Anthozoa; order Scleractinia; family Caryophylliidae; genus Desmophyllum; species Desmophyllum pertusum. The sequence continues at coordinate 952,831 of MU826354.1, forward strand.
ATTACTTGCATTGGCAAGTAGAATTTTCACATGTTAAAATCTTCAGAAAAAAACCGTCGTATGTTTTAATTTGGCGAGATGAAAACTAAAGTGATTTTCCACTAAATAAGATAATAAGATATTAATAGCCAGACTTAAATCAAAAGCAATAAGAGTCAATAAGCTACCGGTATTCCTTTGTTTCTGTCTGTCGCGAGCTATTACGAAAATTCAAACATTATAATGCAGGCCTCCAATCTAATCTCGGAAGACATTGTTCGATTATGAATTATCTTCAGCTATAATTTATTTGTCAGGGTTTAAATCCAAAAGTATTTCAATGTTCTAAAAGGCTCTGCAATACAGAAGGTATTTGCTTCGTGATTTTAAGCCCGATTTTGTTCAAACTACGACCGGCGGAAATTTCATCATAGCAATTCGCATTCAGCGGCGATTAAGTACGATTTGGATGTTTTAAATCGCGTTAAAAATCGCCGCTCAAATTCCTACAAAAATTGACCGTGTAAACAATTCTGCTACCTGTTACTTGAAATATCATGAAACCAGCCACGCTATCTGAAAAAGCTACAGATAACAGATCAGTCACTACGATGCATGACCGTGAAAACTGTTGAAGCGCTGTTATCAAATGTTGATATTTCCGCCCCTCCCCACCCCTGTTCAATGTTGATAGGACACCCCCCGGAAATTGAGAAATGGGCTGAAACTATATGCTGGTGTCCAACATTGGAAGGGGGAGGAGGTACTGCCAGGTATGAAAGGTTATTATAATCGTTATTTCACAATATTTCTCCGCCCTAAATCACAACAGGGGTTCACAAGGTAGAAAGTTCGAAAGAAACTACCTTCTCACTGGAAGAGAAGTGGGTGGGAGGAGTGCAAACAGTGGGTGAGGTGTGAACGAGCCTTTTATATTTTTAAATATTTTAAGTTCCATCGTTTTCTATTTTGGCAGTTTAATAAAAGTAGGTGCGTAACGCGATTTCTCGGTAACTATTCGTTCTAAAAAGGCACACCAATTCTTCACTAGGAGATACGGTCATTCAAGTCAATTATTTCTAAAAGTATACTGAATACATCTCTGCTGCAGTCTTACTACTAAAGGCCCGATCAAACGGTCTCAACATTCTCTCAACATTTGTTGAGTCAAACGGCTTCAACATTTCGAGAACAAAAGAAATGTTGAGACAAAGGTGGTGTCAAACGGCCTCAACCTCAACAAATGTTGAGAGAATGTTGAGACAAATGTTGAGAGCGTTTAATCATGGTTTAATCGGGCCTTAACAAACCTGTGGCCTGTGCCCTCAGATTCCAGATTAAATAAGAATTTAGAAATGTTGGTTTTTGTTGAGGGAAAAAAAACCTGTGTACCAGGAAAAACCCATCAGAGCAAGGATGAGATGCCAACAGCAAACTCAACCCACATAAGACACCCGGTTTATACTGTTGCGGCGATCCCATTCTCATTTAATTACCAACAAATTTCCACTCAATCAAATATATGAACTGGTGATAACTGGCAGTGGTCAATCAACAAGCTGGTGGAAATCACCTCCCGCGAGAAGACGCGACGCGAGGAGGCGTCGCGTCTTCTCGCGGGAGGTGATTTCCACGCGCTGTTGTGAAACAATTAAACTGACAAATACTACAGAAATAGCCTCATTTTACGGATTTCCTTTTCCGTAACTATTGTAGCTGTTGTTTTATACGAGGACTGTAAAACTGTCTTATAGTATTTTCTTAATAAAAAGAACTTCACCCTTTGTCTTACAGATGTTGGCGGTCGAAATAGGATTCATGTCCGTGATAAAGTCGAACAGCTCACAACAGATATGAGGATCTCTTGACTAAGAAACGTCTACTAACAAATATATTGATTGAGGTGTTTTATTAAGACAGCTATTGAGACAATTTTCTTTACTAGAAGTAGTCATGAAGGCGCGAAAATATAATTGAGTATTTTCTAGAAATCATCTTATGAATGCAGTACAATACAGACTGTCTTGTTTCAGTATCCGCGCAGTCAACAAAGTAAATATACAGCTTACTATTTTTTTTATTATTAAGATACCGAATAATTTCCGAAACCTGCTGATTCTTGAGACCGTTGGTTAAATTCGAAATCTTCTACGGCATCATTTTATTATGAAACGACAATTTTTCGGTTTTAATGAGAGTCTGTGTGGTTTTCGCCAAATTATTTTGTGGACCGCAAATACAGACAGGAAGTTGCGAGTTACTTTGCAACAAAGTTAAGAAAACTTTGCAAAGTTCGAATCTCCGTATAAACTGTACCGTTACTTTTTGTGGTGACAATAAAATAAACCCTTCGTGTTTACTTTGAAAATATCTCTCTTTTTTTCCTCTACAGCATATTTTGCTGACAACGGGATTTGTAGCACGAACGTGTTAATAACATTTGGTATTCTGGGCAGGCAACTGGGTGTGTTCGTAGATTACTTATGCTTGAATGAAGCGTGGTATGAAGTTGAATAAACAACTAATGAAAAAATACTTAAAGCCCTGACCGCAGTCAAAGCAGAAGTGCCTATATCAACGGAAATGGCAGGAATTATTTATTAAATAAAGCTTCTTTTCGGGGGTTTTAGGGTGTTGCAGTCGTGAAAGGAAGTGCGACGAAAACCAAAAATTGTTTTCCCATTTCGTTCTTTCAATATCGTGTGACTGTTTATCATGGTTTATGATTGACTATGCTTCCGAGTTCCTTTTGCCTCGGTTTCAAAACGAGTCCTGGTGCAAAACCTTTGATATGAAAATGAGTTTTACTTAAAAGTTAATTTTCATTTGAATGGTTTCGCAGCAGGACTCGTCTTGAAACAGAGGCATAAGGCAACTCGGAAATGACCCATTCCCAAAATGCTTTAGTGACATCCGGTATTTTGAAACAACAGAAGTTTGTAAACTGATGATAATTATTTTTGTTGCGAATTACCACACCTTTTGTAACAATATAATGCGGAGAGAACACACCCAAACCCCGCCCAATAGTTAGTTTTGATCTTTCGTGGTAAAAGTCATCATCTATCGGCCAAAAAGCGTCAGTTTATTTTTTTAATAATTGCAACAACTGCTAATACAAAGAAACCAATAAAAGAAACCACAAACCCGACAACAAGAACATTCAGAAGAAAATATATATCACACAACGACTTTCTTCGGGAACTAATTCCTGTTGTGATATTTGTGGTTTACCACGCACTACCAAATAAGGAGGAAGGTGGAACAAGCTTTAACTGAAGTGTTATAAGTAAATTGTTTCAATTTTCATTACATTGCTAGCATTTGCGGCCGGGAAAACAAGGGCCTGGCGGAATGAAGTTTTTTTGCATCTTAATGACCTCTCCTAGCTGTTAATCTTGGTGTTAGTGATGCTCAGAAATCAGCTTAAATTTAGTCATGTCAAGATACAGACCCTCTTTATGTGATGCGCTATTGTAGCTATACTGTTTTCCTTTTCTCTACTAAGTTCGAACAAGCTCTTACTCTTACTCTCTCTGGTCTTATTCTGTATTTTGCACGTTCACGTTTAAACGAGTCTCGAACTCATCCGTGATATGTGGTTAAATAAATTACTTACTTACTTACTTACGTTGTACTAAATGGCGAAAGAACGTTAATATGTACTGTATACCTATGATAACAGTTTCTTTCGGAACTAATATTCTTTATTCGGACATCTTAACCAATAAGCACAACCGCCTTGCCAAAATAAACCGTGTTTGTTCAAAATGTAACTTGAATCCGACGGTGGCCAGTGGACACGAGAGAAATTAATGGGGGGCGACACGAGTTGTAGGAAACGCGCCTTCCGAGTGACTTCAATTCAAGAGCGCTTGGGGGTTGCTTGGGGGCGGGGAAGAGAGACCCTGGGAACGAGGTTGGAAACGCGCGCGCACGGAAATACGCGCGTGGGTAGAAAAACCAGAGTCACTCTTACACAAAGCTCGTTTAATGTATAAACTACAAACAGGCCATGGATTCCACTTATTTATTGGCTTGGAGATGGGTGAATCTCCCCACGCGAGGAATGAGGACGGGAAATTAACTCCTTCTGGACAAACTGTTCTATCTCGCACGACAGTGATGGCCTCTGTCCATGATCGTAGTCCCATCTGTTCAGTCGTAACCCACCTGTTTTTATGTCATTTTAATTTTAAAACGAAAACGGTTCTAGAGATAAAGTGTGTGTTTATTACGGACATAGCGGCAAAAGGTTGATCGGAAATGAAACTGTTAATAAAAGTGGAAAACAAAACAAAACAAGGCCGGTAATCCACAAACCACGAATAACTCGATTTCTCGGGAAAACAACGACAGGCGAGAATCACGAATTGATTCAGACGTGTCTAGAAACCTTCTTTCGAGACTTTTCAGGGATTTTAAAACTGACTCTGACAAACTTTGCCCCGTGCCATGAAGAAAGACTATAAAGACACAACAAATAAACAAAACACTTCTGTTTTGTTCAATCTTTACTACCCATTTTTAACATCTCATGATCATTTTCACAATTGATGGTTACATTTGCAACTTTCCCGGCATGTTGGTGCTTAAATGACGTTGCGTGCTATTGCCGCCCGCGGGTGAGGGCGCGAAACAAATCTCATTATCACTGCATACAGACTGTGGGCTCTCGTGCCTCAGCCAACAATGCATTCCAAGAGTAACAGCTGCCCTCCTCGCTGAGAGCGTTCGGACGTTTTCGGAATTCATCGGAAATGCAAAGCGAAAATCTCAGAATTAATTGAAAAGTTATGTAATTTATGTTCGTTCATTCATCCCTTTTATAGTAGAGTTTGTTAAATCGCAAATACATGTGTATATACAAAGAGAGTCGTGTGGTATCCGCACAAGGCAATTAGTCGGTCGTTTCAAACTATTTGGGGTGATACCAAACCCAGTTAGCTTGTGTTTAATTTACTTAATATATGATTTTTTCTTTGTATAACGTTTTATTAATTTGGACAGATCACAGTACACATTTCAAGCATCGGAATTCAACTATTTGGTTCTGCGTGCAATGGAGGGTGTATTCAACGATTTTATTCTCGAAAAAAGAATGGTAATTGAAAACATTTCACTTCAAGCCGACCATCAGTGTCTAGTCACAACAGATATAATTATTATAGATGTCCCAGAAGGTGTATTTAACAATTTTATTCTCGTAAAAGGAGTGGTAATTGAAAAACGCTTCATGCCGAACCACGTCTGAGTCACAACAGTTATTATACGTTTAATCAATCAATCAATCAATCAACCTTTATTTGCCCTATTTGCCCTATTTTACGGAAGCCGATAAGGGACAATCCAAATATATTTTCCAAATCCGTAAAATATTTTTCAAATCCCTAAAATTATTTTAAATCGCAATGTTTTTTGCAAATCACTGTTGAAGAGTTTGCCAAATCTAAAAAATTATTACAAATCCTAATAAGATTATTAAATCCAAAAATAACTTTTTACAAATCCGAAATTAGTTTGCAATCCAAGAATCGTGGTCAAATCCAGAAAAATATTTTGGAAATCGGAAAAAATAAACTTTAAAACAAGGAACGGGGAATGGAAGAACGGGGAACGGGGAATGGGAACGGGGAATTTTTTAGAGCAAGATGTACTCGTGAGAGTAAAACCATATACAGTAGAATCCCGATCTCTAGAAAAAAATCGGGGGAGTTTGAAATATGGGAGGTAAAATTACAGTGAAAACGACTATTGGTTCGAGTTAGCGAGGTTTTGGAAATCGAGGGTTCGAGAAATCGGGATTCCACTGTTGTGGCAAGACTGGCGTCAGAACAAAGTGGTCAGTACTACGAATATCGAGACGAGATCAGATAAAAGACAGAACACTCAATTGAATTGATGCAAGAAACAGGAAGAAATTAGCCTTAGCGTCAGACAAAGTATATATCTCTTCTCCAAATGCAATAGTCTCTTGGAAGCTACAGTACTCTCTGACCAAGAAAATTATTATATCCGTGATCAAAACAAAGCAAAGCATCGGAATTACGGAGGAGGGCGAAAGCCTGACGTACAGACCGGAAACCAACATGACCTCGCTAGAGGGAAGAGCCTGAACACAGTCGAAGGCTTGAAAGTCGTCCTCATAATACAACATATACTTCAAATATTGCCCGTTAGTAGTATATATAAGGGGGGGTACTGGCTCACTTCCCCACCCCCGGTGGGCCCCCCAGCCATTGCTCAGCCACATTGCTGTACGCCCCGGCGTACGCGAACTTGGCCCAGTAAGCTAAGCGGCCCAGCCCTCCCCGGCCCGGCGTACATGGCCCCGCTGCCCTTCCCCCAGGGCTGGCCCACCCCCTCGCCTGCCCACACCCCAGGCCCCAGCCCCTGCCCTGCTGCCCGAACACCCATTTAGAGAAACGTGGGCCATGGGGTATATCCGCCCGGCAACAAGGCGACTATGGATGACCTCATAGAAGAGATGCCTGTAGAGTGTTAAGAGCTCGAGTCCCCAGCGCTACCCACCCGTGGCCCCAGCAGTGAGCCCCTATCCACTCCAGGGGGACAATCCGCGTGTGATATTACCGAAGCAATCAAAGCTAAAATCCGTGAGCGCGTTGCCATGGGATGGAAAGCAATAAATGCACATATACAGGCCGCCCCTGTATATGCATGGCGGGAGCGAATCGTCCGTGCATATGCATGTACATTGTGCCCCATCGGCCTGGAGTGTGCCTGAGACGGCAAATGTGTTGAGCGCTACTATAGGGTAGGCGCTTGGCACGACGTTGAAAACTTTGCCCTCTGTGACGAGGAGTACGTGGTCCCCGCGACTTGCACACTTTGGCGAGGATGAGTGAGTGAGTGAGTGAGTGAGAGATCGATGCCCAGCTCAGGCCAGCGGGAACCGTGGCTACTTGGAGACCCCAGGCCAGCAAGAACTACGGTCACTTGGAGGTCCCAGGCCTCCGCCCCACCCCAGGGTCTACTGGCGTTAGCGCCCGCCGGACAGACAGACGGTGCAGACAGCCCCTGCTGGAACGGCGGACGTGACAACAACTTGGAGAAGCTCTGGTGTGTGAATTTCTGCGAGCCTCTTTTCTATGAGGTCATCCATAATCGCCATGCCACCGGGTGGGTATAAACTTTTCAGGCCTTTCTCTAAGTGGGTGTTCGGGTATCCGAGCAGGGGGTAGGGCTAGGCGGCCTTGCCAGGAGCAGTCTTGCCATGGAAACCGCCACAAGCTCTAAGGCGTAGTGTCTTTGCGCTCTCTATGCAGTCTCAATAAGCTTTTGGGCGATGCAATGGGCTCCACAAGGCTGGCACAGCTGAATAGCAGATTTTACTCCAACACCACAGACCCGGCACTGTACAGGTGGATTATGGCCTTTATATTTTTAATTGCCGAAGAACTTGCTCAAGAACTTGCCCCGCTGCTATCAACTTCTCAAGTAGCAGCTGTTCCAGCTGCGGGGTCAGCTGGGTCCGCGGGAACAACGTGGTTAGCCACTAGCTAGGGCTATTAGCCGCCCGAACTTGAGAGATAGCAAGCCAGCAGCAGAGGACAACTTCTTTGAATGATGTAGTCTTCTTTCAGGTCCTTGTGAAGAGACTTATCGCTGTCGATTGGAACGGCTATAGCCACTGCTTTGCAGACGAGTTTGAGGAAGTTATTGACGAGAGTCTCTGTTACCCGACTGGCGAGAGCAGCTTGGTACCTCTTATAGTACTTTTTCACCACTTCCTCGATCAAGCGTTGGACATCGCCGTGGGTTAAGCGGCGGACGTCGATGAAATCTTTCGCTTTGCCTGTGGCAACCAGGATAACCAACTGCTCTCTGGGATCGTCCGGCGCCGTTCCGGTGGTAGCCTGCGAATACAGTCGCCTTCAATTCCATCGCGCTGCAAGCGGAGCGCGATGGAAGGCGGCTGTATTCGCAGGCTATTCCGGTAGCCGCTGCTTCAAAGATGTTGTTTCCGATAGCTGTAGCCGTCCCGGCGGTGGTAGCGGGGGCAGCGGCTGCCGTTCCAGCAGGGGTAGACTTTCTCAAAGTCCGTTTTTCGCGTTTTGGTGATTTTGTCAGTCAGTCGGAAAACGACTCGCGGCGTCTCGCGACTTCGTCGCTCGCTTTCGCGACTTCGTCGCTTAAAGAAGTCGACTTGTGGCAAGTCTACAGCAGGGGCTGTCTTCCCGCCTTCGAAGAGCGTGTCTTCTAACAGTTGGTGCGCATTTGGCATGGCTGCTGTCTCAGCTGAAACAGCAAGAGTCTAATAGGATGTCATAAGTGTACCGGAGGCTGAACACAAGGCGAGAGTACTTCTAGTTTGATAGGAGTTCTTTTCCCACAGGGCTGTGTTCAGGCTCTTCCCTCTAGCGAGGTCATGTTGGTTTCCGGTCTGTACGTCAGGCTTTCGCCCTCCTCCGTAATTCCGATGCTTTGCTTTGTTTTGATCACGGATATAATATTTTTCTTGGTCAGAGAGTACTGTAGCTTCCAAGAGGCTATTGCATTTGGAGAAGAGATATATACTTTGTCTGACGCTAAGGCTAATTTCTTCCTGTTTCTTGCATCAATTTAATTTAGTGTTCTGTCTTTTATCTGATCTCTTCTCGATATTCGTAGTACTGACCACTTTGTTCTGACGCCAGTCTTGCCACAACAGTGCAATCCCGATTTCTCGAACCCTCGATTTCCAAAACCTCGCTAACTCGAACCAATAGTCGTTTTCACTGTAATTTTACCTCCCATATTTCAAACTCCCCCGATTTTTTTCTAGAGATCGGGATTCTACTGTATATGGTTTTACTCTCACGAGTACATCTTGCTCTAAAAAATTCCCCGTTCCCATTCCCCGTTCCCCGTTCTTCCATTCCCCGTTCCTTGTTTTAAAGTTTATTTTTTCCGATTTCCAAAATATTTTTCTGGATTTGACCACGATTCTTGGATTGCAAACTAATTTCGGATTTGTAAAAAGTTATTTTTGGATTTAATAATCTTATTAGGATTTGTAATAATTTTTTAGATTTGGCAAACTCTTCAACAGTGATTTGCAAAAAACATTGCGATTTAAAATAATTTTAGGGATTTGAAAAATATTTTACGGATTTGGAAAATATATTTGGATTGTCCCTTATCGGCTTCCGTACTATTTGCTCTAAGTTACAAGATATTTAAAAGATAGATTCAACAATGGACGGGAGTTCTCAGCAAACCCTAATGGGCTTTAACATAGACAACATAGTTTACCACTTCCTTGACTTCAAGATACCGGATGTCATAAAAAATATTGGGAAATATTTCATGATCACAGAGCCGATAACAAGAGGTCAACAAGTAACAGGAACAATCAACATTTATAATACCGGGATATGGATAATAACCAATTCCCTTATCAGTATATTTTTAATTGCGCGATGATATCGATTACCTGCATTGGCAAGTAGAATTTTCACATGTTAAAATCTTCAGACGGAAAAAAACGTATGTTTTGATTTGGCGAGATGAAAACTAAAGTGATTTTCCTCTAAATAAGATAATAAGACATTAGCTAGACTTAAATCAAAAGCAATAAGGGTCAATAAACTACCGTATTCCTTTGTTTCTGTCTGTCACGAGCTATTATGTAAATTCAAACATTATAATACAGTGGCCTCCAATCTCATCTCGGAAGACATTGTTCGATTATGAATTATCTTCAGCTATAATTTATTTATCAGGGTTTAAATCCAAAAGTATTTCAATGTTCTAAAAGGCTCTTCAATACAGAAGGTATTTGCTTCGTGATTTTAAGCGCGATTTTGTTCAAACTACGACCGGCGGAAATTTCATCATAGCAATTCGCATTCAGCGGCGATTAAGTACGATTTGGATTTTTTTAAATCGCGTTAAAAATCGCCGCTCAAATTCCTACAAAAATTGACTATGTAAACAATTCTGCTACCTGTTATTTGAAATATCATGAAATGAGTCACGCTATCTGAAAAAGCTATAGATAACAGATCAATCACTACGATGCATGACCGTGAAAACTGTTGAAGCGCTGTTATCCACATGTTGATATTTCCGCCCCTCCCCACCCCTCAGTGTTCAATGTTGATAGGACACCCCCCGGAAATTGAGAAATGGGCTGAAAATCTATGCTGGTGTCCAACATTGGAAGGGGGAGGAGGTACTGCCAGGCATGAAAGGTTGTTATAATCGTTATTTCACAATATTGCTCCGCCCTAAAACACAACAGGGGTTCACAAGGTAGAAAGTTCGAAAGGAACTACCTTCTCACTGGAAGAGAAGTGGGTGGGAGGAGTGCAAACAGTGGGTGAGGTGTGAACGAGCCTTTATATTTTTAAATATTTTAAGTTCCATCGTTTTCTATTTTGGCAGTTTAATAAAAGTAAAGCGATTTGTCGGTAACTATTCGTTCTAAAAAGGCACCCAATTCTTCACTAGGAGATACGGTCATTCAAGTCAATTCTTTCTAAAAATTATTCTGAATGCATCTCTGCTGTGTGTACTAAATCGACTTTGTTTAACGATGGTGACACTTCACTGTCTTACTGCTAAAGGCCCGATCAAACGGTCTCAACATTCTCTCAACATTTGTTGAGTCAAACGGCTTCAACATTTCGAGAACAAAAGAAATGTTGAGAAGATGTTGAGACAAAAGTGGTGCTCAACATCGGCTCTCTGGCCCTCGGATTCCAGATTAAATAGGAATTTAGAAATGTTGGTTTTTGTTGAGGGAAAAAACCCGGCTGTGTACCAGGAGAAACCCATCACTGAGAACAAGGATGAGATACCAACAGCAATCTCAACCCACATAAGACACCCGGTTTACTGTTGCGGTGATCCCATTCTCATTTAATTACCAACAAATTTCCACTCAATCAAATATATGAACTGGTGATAACTGGCAGTGGTCAAGGAACAAGACGCGTGGGCCCGATTACAGCTGTTGTGAAACAATTAAACTGGCAAATACTACAGAAATAGCCTCATTTTACGGATTTCCTTTTCCGTAAACTATTGTAGCTGTTGTTTTATACGAGGACTGTAAAACTGTCTTATAGTATTTTCTTAATAAAAAGAACTTCACTCTTTGTCTTACAGATGTAGGCGGTCGAAATAGGATTCATGTCCGTGATAAAGTCGAACAGCTCACAACAGATATGAGGATCCCTTGACTAATTAGAAACGTCTACTAACAAATATTGCGTTATTGATTGAGGTGTTTTATTAAGACAGCTATTGAGACAATTTTCTTTATAGAAGTAGTCATGAAGGCGCGAAAATATAATTGAGTATTTTCTAGAAATCATCTTATGAATGCCGCTATAATACAGACTGTCTTGTTTTAGTATCCGCGCAGTCAACAAAGTAAATATACAGCTTACTAAATTTTTTATTATTAGATACCGAATAATTTCCGAAACCTGCTGATTCTCGAGACCGTTGGTTAAGTTCGGAATCTTCTAGTTTATTTTATTATGAAACGACAATTTTTCGGTTTTAATGAGAGTCTGTGTGGTTTTCGCCAAATTATTTTGTGGACCGCAAATACAGACAGGAAGTTGCACGTTACTTTGCAACAAAGTTAAGAAAACTTTGCAAAGTTCGAATCTCCGTATAAACTGTACCGTTACTTTTTGTGGTGACAATAAAATAAACCCTTCGTGTTTACTTTGAAAATATCTCTCTTTTTTTCCTCTACAGCATATTTTGCTGGCAACGGGATTTGTAGCACGAACGTGTTAATAACATTTGGTATTCTGGGCAGGCAACTGGGTCACGGTGTTCGTAGATTACTTATGCTTGAATGAAGCGTGGTATGAAGTTGAATAAACAACTAATGAAAAAATACTTAAAGCCCTGACCGCAGTCAAAGCAGAAATGCCTATAACAACGGAAATGGCAGGAATTATTTATTAAATAAAGCTTCTTTTCGGGGTTTTAGGGTGTTGCAGTCGTGAAAGGAAGTGTGATGAAAACCAAAAATTTGATCGTGAAACTATGATAATTATCAAAGAAGCAATACAGAGTAGCTCATGAGTCTGATATTTATGATTATTGAATAGTCGTGAGTTCAAATTCGACTTATTTATTGTGACCGGTCGGGACATTATATTTCACGCGAGCAAACATATTAACAAAGCGCTTCCTCGCGATATAAAAGTAACGCGTGCGTGACATCACTTCAGGAAGCCAATCTAGTGCATGCTGTGAGTGACAGCGGCGCACCCCACGCGGAAGCCACTTGTTGTCGTCAGATGGTCCTGCCCTATATTTCTCAATGTAATGAATGTAAACAAGTGGCGCATTCTAAACTCCTCCTCAGTTCTTAAAGAGATGATTGATTCGATGGCTTCCCACGAATGACGGGCTGGTAAGGTATAAATTCAACTGCAAGCCAGACGTTTCATAAACTTGCATTTGGTAGATTGATTGGAGGCACGTCAAGAAGCTAAAGCCAGCCAATCAACGACATGGCGACTTTTAATGGATTTTCGGCTTTTTTTGCCGTGATTCTTGTAGCTGTGAATTCTCAAGAATTAGTTAAAGGTAAGTCAAATAACATGTTTTTATTACAAAAAGACGATCTTTTTGTTGTTATAAAATTAGAGCGGAATTAAATTCCTTGTCCAGAAGAACTTTCCCAAGGGGACTGAGCTCTTTGAAAATGAATTATTTTAGACGGGCAAATGAATGAACAAAAATCGACGACAACGTTCCTTCAACTCTAGATCTAAATCTCAAAATATTGATTCTCCTTACCGAGTAACATACATTTCCCTTAATGTTAGTTATGAGAATTTGCTAGTACATCAAGTTAATGATGTTTCTCTTTATTCTCTTCACTTGTTTTATTGACAATGTATTGATATTGTAAGGAGAAATGAGATATTCATCGCTATTAGTGTGTTAAGATACCGTGAGAGTGATATTGACAGGATACCATTTTCATTAGAACTAAATATTGGCCGTTTCTTTCTTCGATCCCCGATCGCTTCCCTATCATTGGCGAATTTCATTTCCTTTTCAGTTCAAGTTCTTCCGTAAGAGTCGACTCGTGAACTTCAAGACTCAGCTTTGAGTTGAATAACACGATAAACAGTTCGGAGTTGAAGGAAGATGTTCTCACGCAAATTGTGAATCGATCAAGAAAAGCCAATTACGTTTACAAAATGTTGAAGCACGAACATATCTTTTCAGTTATATTGCATTAGTTTTTATTTTTCTGATAAGCTCCTTTAGGTGATCACAGTGATATTTCAAGAATTGTTCACTGTTTATAAAACTGAAAAGATGCCCCCTTGTGAGATACGTGCACGAGTTATTTTCAAACATATGAGCAACGAAAACTCACAAGTATGCCTTTCCGTCTTAGGAGAAAAAATATTTCCGTCACAGTACGGGACAAAGTTGTACAAACTCCACTTTCATTTGAGCCGCCACGAACTAAAGCAAAAACATCGCTTTGTTTTGTAGCTTTTAAAATTAGCGTTTTTATGATTTTTAATTGGATACCAATTTGTCAAATTTTTTGCCACGTTTTCGTAACAAAACAACGCTAGAAAAACATGGTGTAAATTAGAAAACTGTTAGCATTGTAATGTAGACGTGTATAAGCTTCGTTTTAGCCGGCTTTGGCACGCGCTATGAAAGACATGCAGCGAAAAACGTAGCGCGGGGTTTTGACTTGATTTAACCTTTCCCTCTTCTGACAAATTAAGTGTTTTAAGGCGAATTAGGCAATTTTATTGTGTTCAAGGACTTCAAGTCCTATTGAATAACACTGAATTCTACTCCCGCGGAATTTAAGCTTCGTAAGCTGGATTAAGCTAGTCTTCTTGGCACAATAAGTAAGCAAGTAACAAAACCCGGGTAACAAAGATGTTTCTCGAGCTGAAAAGACACCAGAAAAATGTTGGAATTGGTCATGCAACAACGCAATTGATTTGGCGTTCCCTCAGATCTGAGACAATCTGAGATTCCTTTGTTTACTAGACTACTGAAACGAAATCATTTAGAACTAATTATAGTCCGCATCATTATATAGCTGACTGGCCTAAGCGTAGTCTTTGAACCACGATGTCTAGCGAATTCACTCAACGGATGTATAGAATTGGTCTAAAATTGACCTCATTCATTCCTGTCGATATCATCAAAAGGTTGTTTTTCAGTTTTGTGGTTCACCTTTGGTATCCCTAAAACGGATACGAGTGTCGACGCCTAAATTTTTAGCTACAATATATACATTATATGTTGACTGGAGAGGAAATGTTTTGAATATTGGTCCATTTAACGCATTTTAAAAAAGCCTTTGCCAAAAAATCGCGTGGGTAGCCTCATTAACACGCGACGATAACTAATATCAAAATGTAATTTACACTGAAAACAGACAATAGATATTTTTGTCTTGAAACATAAATCGCTAAAAGCCTTCTCTACATGTTTTATAAATCCGAATTTCGTAGTGTTCAGCACGATATCCGTTAATTAACTATCCGAAAGTTCACGAAAATTTAATTACGTTTTTATAAACGTAAAGAGGAAAGATTAGTATGAACATGTTTTTAGGCCTCGTTAACATTGAACGGCAGACTGATCCTAACGGCTGAGAAAAAACGAACGAAAACAAAAAGAAGCAAATATAAAAATGAAATATATATTGCCCGATATTTCGCCCCGAAGTTTCAAAAACAAACCTTCTACGGGGGCTAAAATAAAAAAGTTACCCTGGCTAGTTCCAGAATAATATTGTTTTTCCTTTGCGCCAAACTGTGAGCGTGGGAAGCCGTGAAAGCGAGCCACGACGACGAAGCGAAAAAAAAACAACCTTGCGTTCCTCGCTAAGGAAAAAAACTTTGGCCACCCAGGATACACCTTCCGTTACAAATTCCGATGAAATTTAAATCGTGCAGTTATTTTAAGTTGTTTGTCCGCTTGCTCCCTTGCCTTGCGCGACGTCTAATGACTCAGTTTTCTCCTTATCAGTATTAATAGAAAGTTATGGTTGTAGCTCATGGCCCTAGGAACATAATGAACAAAAACACTAGGAACAAAATGACTGATCACCCTGATAAGCTCTGATATGTGACATGTTCTCTCTTATACCAAGAGAGGATGATCTAAGAAAAGCATTCCCCCATATATGGGTCTCTTCCAATGAATTTTTTTTTTAACTAATTTTAGGTTCAGTCCATGGCTGAGCTTTTTTAAAAACCTGATTGGTCAGTTCGAGTGACGCGATGTCGGAACCTAAGTCAGACAGAAGGAAATAAAAATAACTTTCACAGCATGGCGCGAAACTATTAATATATTTCAAAACATTATTATGGGCACGGGGAATCGGCTTCTCATAGATCGATCGGTCGGCCGAATAAAATGAAGTAAACGCCAAATATAAGCAAGAGAGGATGATCTAAGAGAAGGATTCCCCGTGCCCCATGATAATTTTTTGAAATATATTTAAAATAGTTTCGCGCCATGCTAGCTGCCGGTGAAAGTTATTTATATTTGTATTCCCTTCTGATCGAGGCACCGACATCAAGTTTCAAGTTACTCGAACTGACCAATGAGGTAGCGCTCTTAAAATAGCTCAGGTAAATATGGACTGAAAGTTAAAAATTGAAAGAGGCGCATGTATATGTAATTTTTTTATGTATGGGTAAATGCTTCCCTTAGATCATCATTTAATAGCTCATTGGAACTTAAGGTCTGTTGCTATTTTTTTATCAGAACAATGTTCTCAGAAATCAGACGTTGTATTCGTCATGGATTCCTCGGGAAGCATCTCAATAAGAAACTTCCAGAGTGAAAAAGATTTCGTCAAGGAGGTGGCGTCCACATTTAAGATGGGCCCGGACCAATCACAGATCGCCGTCATCTCGTACAGCGATCACGCTCAAGTCGACGTCAAATTCGGCGAATATTCGAACGTGAACGACTTTAACCAAGCAGTCGACAAAGTCAAACATCAGCGACGGCGGACGCGGATCGACAAATCTTTAGATCTTGCTGCCACCAGTGTATTCACCCCCAGAGGGGGTGCCCGACCCAACGTTGCCAAGGTGATGGTCATCTTGACGGATGGAAAACAGACTGTGATGTCCGATTCGAAGACGCTAGACGTAGCGGTACGTCCACTGCAGGACATGAATGTAACGATTTTTGGCGTTGGTGTGGGCAAGGCTATCGATATCGCCGAGTTGTTGCTTTTAGTAGGAGGCATAGAAGAGAACCTGTTCAGAGCGCAGAACTTCAATGAGTTAGCTAGAGACAGTCTCCGTGTGGCCGCACAAACGTGTAAAAGAATCAGGCCTCCGCCAGGTGAGAAGAGAGTTTATTGTTATGCGGGGTATCCCTGATAGATTGGAGGTGGCCTAATGCTTGGGTTCAAGCCCTGGCCGGGGTCACTGTGTTGTGTTCTTGGGCAAGACACTTAATTCGCACAGCGTCTCTCTCCACCCAGGGGTATAAATGGGTACCGGCGACAAAATGCTGGGGAATAACCTGCGATGGACTAGCATCCCATCCAGGAGGAGTAGCAATACTTCTAGTAACTTCACAATACAGAAACCGGAGTTATTAAAGCTCCTCAACTGATCCTCCGATTCCTTGGATTGGAACCCGCGTTTTCAACAATTAATATACACGATGTACAGATAACACTTCATTTCTATTATCTTAGAATCTGGCTCATTTGTTAGGTAGAGATAGAGTCACAAGCTGCCAATTAAAATTTCACAGTTTTGGTCAATCATTTATATGATGCTCTGTTACCATAGTGATATCCTACTTTTTGTAATTTTAGTTCACGGTAACTGGTCTGCCTGGGCAGATTGGGGTGACTGTTCACAGTCGTGTGGTGGAGGGGCTCAAGGACGCCAGCGAACATGTACAAACCCACCTCCCAGTAATGGCGGAGATAAATGCTCTGGGGAATCATCCGAGGTCCAGAGATGCAACACGGAAGGTTGCCCAGGTAACTTGTTTTATTATTTTTTCCTTACTGTTGTTTTATAAATAACCTGGATACCACCCGTAAGGTTCCCTCATGTGAAAGCGCTGGTCATAGCTTTCATTTGAATGGTCACACACTGGGTTTCATCCATAGACTTAAAAAATAGAACCCCTAGTACAGCATAATAAACAGTACCACATGTGCTGCTCAATAGCTTTCATATGAATGGTCACACACTAGGGTTTCATCCACAGACTCAAAAGTTAGAACCACCTTGTACAGCATAATAAACAACATGAATGTACTGCTCAATAGCTTTCATTTGAATGGTCACACTAGGGTTTCATCCACAGACTTAAAAGTTAAAAATACAATAATTGACTTGATGCTTGATTCTGGGAGTGAAAGGGTTAACTAGCTAAATGCACTAACTTGGTACTGGAATATGTTATCCCTACCGAGCTTCAAAACGTTTTTGTCATCTGCCAGTCTGTCTCTTTTTTAAAGGAGTCGTGGTGATCTCACGATGTATTTTAAAAGTTTTTTTGCGACGTCAATAATAATCTTCAAATTGAATGAAACCTCAAAATAATAGTTTACTAATATAGAAAAACACCAAAGAGGTGATAATAAACCAAACAGGAACACGCGCGATTAAGATTGAGACGGATTACGAACGACGAACTTAGAACCCTTAAGCTAAATTTTTTCAACATGCGCTAATGTTTTCCACATAGCTCCGGTGAAAATTATTTATGATGTCTTTTTTACTAATCCGAATTTCATAAAATTGCCATATCTAGTAAACGGCTCTTGGAGTGAGTGGAGTGACTGGGGTTCCTGTAGTCTGACGTGTGGTGATGGCGGGATAAAGAAGCGCTCACGAACCTGCACCAATCCTCCCCCGGCTAACGGTGGTTTGGATTGTGAGGGACCTCGGGACGAAACAAATGAATGCAACGTTGGGCTTGTCCAGGTAAACTATTTCATCTCTAGCTGAAGGAAAATAAATTTTAAGGTTGATATCGATTTTAGTGGAGTACACAGTCACAATTTCCAATGCAGCGACAATGGCCAATCACAAGAAACATAGGAAATACAATGAACAATGAGAACTTGAAGCAAATACACGTAACGGCGCCAAGTGCGGGAAAACACGTGCGACCAAGTCGTGATTGGTTTCGATTTTTCATCCGATTGGTTGAGTAGATGGCGCAAGTATTTTAACCAATCACAGAGCGTAGTAAAGTAAAACGAAAGCAATTCCGGATTACTTTCGACACTCAATTGAAAATCGCTCAATGTACGTTGCAACTAACTTTTAGTCAAATTGCTGTTTTCATAATCTTCTGATATTGTTTTTATTTGAATCTCTGCGCAAATCTGACTGAGAAAAAAATTATCAATGCTGGCCTCTTACGGAAGACGTTACTTACCTGTCACGCATCCCCTGTCTTGTTGTTTTTGCAGTGGATGGAAGCTGGAGTGCATGGCAGAAATGGAGCGTGTGCACGAGGTCGTGCGGCACAGGAATAGAAACAAGAGCACGGACATGCGACAATCCACGACCAGCTCACGGAGGCAAAGCAATGTCCCGGATCGGGCGGAGAGACGCGTTCGTGTAACACTAATGATTGTCCAGGTATTGAAATGCATGATAATGTATGCTAAAAAGTACGTCTCGTTATATGAAACGATTCCAACAACTTTTACGCCTGTCCTCTAATTGGCCAAATAGCGCATGAGACATTTGACTGAACCACCTTGTACAGCATAATAAACAGTAGCACATGAAAGTACTGCTCAATAGCTTTCATTTGAATGGTCACACACTAGAGTTTCATCCACAAACTTTAAAATACGCATAAACAACATTAATCGACGAAGATTTGACTCTAAAAGTGAAAGAAAGGATGAGGGGTCTCACTCGATGTAACTACTTTTAGAACAACACGCGCAAAATAAAGTTGTACCCTTCCTTTCCATTCAAAATACATTTTTTAAACGCATTTTATTTTAATTTTCAGTCGATGGAAACTGGAGTGGTTGGAAACAATGGGGGGTGTACAAAATCTTGTGGCGGCGGATCACAAAACAGCTCTCGCACGTGCACCAGCCCTCCTCCGACAATGGTGGCAAAGAATGCAGTGGAGAAAGTGAACGATCACGTGTTTGTAACAATCAGCCTTGTCCGGGTTAGTTGAACACCAATGCTTATATCAGTCAGTTGTTGCTCTTTGCCGGCTTCCTATAGAAGTTTTAGATTGACTGTCGAAAGAAATTATGGGTTTGCTTCGGTTTTGTGCTTGCGGAACTTTTAAACTTTTGACTGCGTACCAGGCGCTGGACCCGGGAGGCGGGGCGCGCGAGAGGGATGTAAAGGTGCGAGGGTTCCTATTCAGGCTACTCAATTCACAACTAGAAATAGAAAGAGCATACTTCAAGTAGAGCCTCTAAAGTTAATTAAGAGAGGATCAACTCTTCCCACCCAACTTTCTTTATATGTAAAAATACTCTCAATATTAATTCTTCAATTCGTCACTGAATTTCTGAATTGGACAAGTAGCGTTTCATTTTGTTTATGACTATTTCATATAATAACTTGGGCATACAAGAAGTGAATATGGAATCTGCATAACACATTTTGTTAGGGTTTTTTTTATCCATTCCTTTGGCCTTAGTTTCGCTCATTAGTTCCCCTACATTCCTCAGTTGACAGAGATACTAACATAAGACAATGTTTTCCTTTTTCCTAATAGTTGATGGGGAGTGGAGCGCCTGGGTCGAGTGGAGCGTATGCACGACTTCCTGTGGGGTGGGACTCAGAGGAAATTCCGCTCTTGTTCCAATCCCCGCCCGGCCTATGGTGGACGGGAGTGCATTGGTTCCCGAATGGAAACACGGAATTGCAATAGTGGCTCGTGCCCAGGTAACAAGGATAAAGAATCTGTTTTAGACAAAAAATATCACATTTTCCTGAAGGCGACGTTAGGAAACTGGCACAGAAAATGGCGCGCGTGTTTCCATAGCCTAGTTTGTAGAAAGCATGTAAACAACAAGCTGCCGTTTTGAATTTCTTTTATAAAACAAAGCCAACAAAATGCAATGTTACATCATGCAAAACGACTTCTCAACCAATCAGAGCACGCGTTATATGACCAAAAAATGTTTATAAAAGTAATTATAGACTTTTGTCATATTTTTGACAAAAAATACCCGCCATGCCATTTACTACTCGCTGTGTAACCCCGGATTGTCAAAACAACCGTTTTATAGACTTTTGGCATATTATTTTCCTTAAAGTTGACGGTCGTTGGAGTGAGTGGCAAGTATGGGGTACCTGTAGTAAGTCCTGTGGTGGCGGTGTTCAGAAGAGAATACGAGGCTGCACCAATCCTGCCCCTGCTAATGGCGGCCGAGACTGCGTTGGAGAACTGGAACAGACACAGGCTTGCAATCTGAACGCCTGTCCAGGTGACTAAACTTTATTTTCTTTACTGACTGCGCACTTGAAGATTTTCGCGATATTTAAAAGTTGTACTATGATCACATTTGACCCAGGGGGGTATTCAGGTATTATTAGTGACGGGAAGGTGCTACTGAGGCCAAAGGTCCCATAAGGCTAACACTAGACCCAAAAAGTCCAGCAGCCCAGGACGTAACCCCAAAAAGTGCCTTCTTTCTCCAAGGACGCTAGGGTACGCTTTTTATCAGTCCAAAAAAACCCCGGCCAAAATCTTTCTACACAAAATGATCCGCCAGAAAATTTCTAACCCGAAAACGTCCCCAAATCTCTAATGTCAAACCCAGGCCTTCGCACCTCTCCGTACCCCCCTGGGACATGTTATCGAACCTATCAAAAACTATTGATTTTTTTCTGAAGCGGTTTCGATTGTATTTTGATTAGTTCCCCGGCCCAAGCTCGTTTAAACCATTGATCATCATTGATCGTCTTTTATCATTTCAGTGGACGGCCAGTGGAGTCGATGGACAGATTGGACAGAGTGTTCTTTAACATGTGGTATTGGACAGAAGAGACGTTCTAGAACTTGTACCAACCCACGACCAGCAAATGGAGGCAAGGATTGTCCAGGAGCAGCGGATGAAACTAGAGAATGCAGCAATAAAATTTGTCCAGGTTAGTGTCTGTTCTGGGCGGCGGACATAGTTAATTTCCCAAGCACAGGTTATAGCTCGTCACGCAAACTTTCCTCTCCGATGAAACGTTTGTGAATTATGAATTATTTGATTTATTACTTATATCATCGTCTTCAGATAAAGCGGCAATGCACAAAATGTACTTATAAAAATAGAGCTAACTAGGGCAATAATGATATTATTACAAATACAAAAGAATCCAAGGAACATAAATTGCGACATTTTTCAGAATCCTGTAAATATTTCAAACTAATTTCTCTTTCAGTTGACGGTGAGTGGAGTGACTGGAAAGACTGGACACCATGTTCGACGACGTGTGGGACTGGAACACAGGAACGTGAGCGCTCGTGTACCAGACCAAGCCCAGCTTTTGGCGGGAAAGATTGTGTCGGCGCCAGTCGTGAAACCAAGTCATGTCAAGCAATACCTTGTCCAGGTAAGCTTATATTTTCGTTTTTATCGATCACTGAAGGAAGAAGAACTCGAGAATGACAGTGACAATTCCTCCAAGTTATTTTCTTTATGAACCTTCCGAGAGCTTTGTTTCATAGATAAGTTGTGAATATTTAAAACTTATTTCTCGCACAGTGCACGGTGAGTGGAGTGACTGGAAAGACTGGACACCATGTTCAAGGACGTGTGGGACTGGAACACAAGAACGTATACGGTCATGTACCCGACCACGCCCAGATTTTGGCGGCAAAGAATGCGCTGGTGTCAGTCGCGAAACTAAATCTTGTCAAGCAAGAAATTGTCCAGGTAAACGCATGGTAATCTAGCAGGCAGGGTAACTACAATCGTGTGGTACATCTTTAGTTGTGGGTATTTTTTAGTTTTGAAATTTATTATTGTTTTCATGACTTTATAATGTTATACTTTTGTTTGCTTTCAGTTCACGGAAACTGGACGGCTTGGAGTGATTGGAACACATGTACCAAGACGTGTGGGTCGGGAGCACAGACAAGAGCGCGCAAATGCGAAAACCCCAGACCAGAACATGGCGGACGGCAGTGTGAAGGGCCTGGAGAGGAGGCTCGAGTGTGCAATGCAAGGAAATGTCCCGGTATGTTGGAATATTTTGACATCACGTTACAAGGAAGGAGAGCAGTGCCAATATGACCTTTAATAATCAGAGTAACCTACGTTTTGTTGGGAAAGATGTTAATTAGTCAGTGACACAAGCTACTCGGAAAAATTTCCGAGTTCTCCCAACAGGAGTCGAACCAATCTCGTTCTCAAGGTCTCCCCGCACTCTCTACTCGCTCTTGGGGGAAGAGGAAGAGAGACCCTGGGAACGAGGTTGGAGTCGAACCTATGATCTTCAGCACACCGGTCGAGCGATCTACCAATGAGCTACAGAAGACTCGTGGGAGCCCAGCCCATATAAATAGGTTCAAATGTGACAAACTTCCCACATACTGCTAGCATTCCTTTTGTCGATAAGTGAGATTGTGTGGAAAGAAATGCCGGTATATGTTAACGTTTTGCTCTTTGCTTTTAGCGAAAGAAGAATAAATACGTACTATACACGGTAACCTACGTTCCACATAACTCACGTGTAAACTTGTTCTCTGTTTCCTCAGTTGATGGACAGTGGAGTGATTGGAAACAGTGGACCGAATGCACAAGAACTTGTGGCGGTGGAGTTCAAACACGTGCTCGCACGTGCACTCGACCCAGTCCTGCCCATGGTGGAAAAGATTGCGTCGGTCGTCAAGACGAGACAAGACCTTGTGGTACTGACTCTTGCCCAGGTACACTGAAGTAAAATGAGTAAATTTGGAGCCGTTCAAGGCTGTTTCTTGTTCTTATGACAGCTGTTGAATTTTACTCACACGATGTGTTTTTGAAAAGCGATAGTCTTACATCTCATTATTCTGTGTTCTAAAAGTATTTTTTCTTCCCTTGCAGTCGATGGGAACTGGGCCGAGTGGACAGAATGGCGAGAATGTTCTGCAACTTGTGGCGGCGGATTCCACTCTCGCTCAAGAATCTGCACCGCTCCGAAACATGGCGGGAAAAACTGCTCTGGAAAACCCGACCAGACTCGTCCCTGTAATACGCAGTCTTGTCCAGGTACAATGATACACACTGTTACAAATTGTTAAATCTGAGAACACTTTGAATTAAGGCAGCGTGGCCGGGAGGTTAGAGCGCCGGTAGGTTCAGGGCGTCCACTCTGGCACTAGCTGGTGTTAATTGTTCTCAGTAGTCCCAATTTCAACTCCTCGGCCGCGCTTGTAAATAACCAAATGGCATGTCTCTTACAAGTTGGGAATCTCAGCTATGTTATTTTCAATTGCAATATTTGTTTCAGTGTTTGTTATCATCCGGCCCTGAAAGCCCCCATTTGAGAGTGGTCAATAAAGATCTTTACATTTCTTGCCAGGAAGAACTAAACGAATTCGCTTACAAATTTGACTTGACTTACTTGACTTAACTTAAATCCTCGTTGCCCTTGGAAGCATAGGGCGTCCACCATAACTCTTCACCACACTCTCTTCTGGGCCACAGTTTTCGCTTCCTGCCAGGTGATGCCGACTGTGTTAAGGTCCTGCAGTGTGGAACGTCGCCAGTTTGTTTTTCGGCCTGCCTTGTTTTCTCTCGCTTACAAATTTAGCAATCACATGTCGTACGTTTGACATACAGAACTACGTGAGTCGCTAAAATTTCCTTACTAATTTGCAATCACTAATCGTACATTTTGTTCTTAAAACAGTGGATGGTCAGTGGAGTGACTGGGCAGTGTGGACAACTTGTTCAAAATCGTGTGGTAAAGGCGAGCAAAAGAGATCCCGTACCTGCACAAACCCGGCACCAACCATGGAGGCAAACAATGCGCTGGTCAAACTCAACAGACACGGGATTGCAACGTTCAACCATGCGCAGGTATGTAATGACGTCTTGGTAGAATTGTTCGTTTGTTAATTCTCGGGAGGGTACTCCACGAATTTGTTTTTGGGTTGTGCCGCCCGCTTCTTTAAAATCTTATCCGTTTTCAGACCAAAATATGCGATACCCAATTTCAGACCTGATCCTTAACATGTCCCACCTTTTCAATCCAAAATGGCAAAAATCTATACAAATTTCAGAAAGGCAGGCAAACCATACCTAATTTGAGACCAAATGTTCAAATCTATACACGTTTTCAGACAAAATGGCTCAAAAACGAGAACGCAGTCAAGCTACGCTTTGTCCAAAAGTAATAAGTCATAACATTGTACTTTTTCTTCCACAACCAGGATGTTCTGAAATCGCTGACATTGCCTTCCTGGTCGATGCGTCAGAAAGCATGACAAAGAAAGACTTTGAAAAGGAGAAAGATGTCATCAAGAAACTTGCCTCCAAGTTCGACGTCGGCCAATCTAAATCCCACCTCGGGCTCATCTCATTCAGCAGTGACGCGCAAATCCCTGTGAAGTTTGGCGACCATTTGGACCTGCTCAGCTTTCAAGACGCGGTCGACAAGATTCCGTTTGCAGCCGGCGGCACTCGCTTTGACAAGGCCTTTGGCGTGGCGGCGAACGGGCTTTTCTCAGCCAGTGGAGGAGTTCGTGCCAATCTTCCCAAAGTCATGATTATCCTCACAGATGGCAAGCAGAGCGCGGATTATGATGCTGTGCCCATTGAGAGATCTGTGCTGCCTTTGCGCCATCTTGGCGTCCGCATCTTTGCCTTGGCAATAGGGGACCAAGTAGATATGAGTGAATTGCGACAAATCGTGAACGATCCCAAAGATATTCACGCAGTGAAAGATTTTGATGAGCTTTTAGGTAACATCAAGAACGTTGGTAACAAGACTTGTGAAATCATCAAGAGACCAGGTATGTTGACATAAAAATGACAGAAGAATGTTTTCTTATATCAAGTAATTTAAAGGAGCTATTTCACGATATTTTAAGTCATTATTCTGATGGACAAATTACTTTCGAATTGAAGGAAACCTCGCAATAATAGTTTACTAAGGTAGAAAAACACTAAAGAAGTTATAATAAACCAAACAGGAACAAGGATGGTTAAGACTGAGGAAGATTAAGATGGATTGCGAACGTAGAACGTGAACAAAATTGACTTTTTTTTTCAAGATGCGCATCCGTGACGTAGCCTTTGAAACGGGTTCAGTAAGTACATGAAATAGAGCCCATTTTCAATGTTCCTTTTAGGGTTTACCTTTGACCAGAAGTTTATTACTTCACTTCTGCTTAGACTTTGTAGCTATAGAAACGCTTTGACGAACCAGACAATGCGTCGTAGAAATCATATTTGTGTTAGTATGGTAGGAAACCATTTTTGCTTGTTAACCCAAATCTTGCCAGATATTGGGAGGATAACTTGCAATGGACAAGTAATCTCATCAAGGGAGAGAACCAATATTCCTAGGGGTTTAATTTCATATTAATTTGAAATTGGAGTTGGAAGTCAAGAAGGAGAATTAATCTTACTGTTCCAAAGGGTTAACACTGTATTTTCCATGTTCATTTTATTTTCCAGAGGTTTTATGCGTCGAAAAAGCCGATGTAGCATTCCTCATGGACGCATCTGAAAGCATGACAGAGGAGGACTTCGAGAAGCAGAAGCAATTTGTGATAAAAGTCGCCGAATCATTCCACATGGCTCCTAAGACGACTCAGTTCGCTCTGGTAACCTACAGTAGCACCGCTAATTTGCACATCCGCTTCAGAGACCGTCTAAACCAGGACACTTTCAACAAAATAGTACAACAGCTTCCTTTCGCTGCCGGGGGGACGCGATTTGACAAAGCTCTCAAGCTTGCAGCTGAGGATGTTTTCACGGCGGAAGGCGGAGCACGTCCTGGCGTTCCAAAAGTGATGATCATCCTAACCGACGGTCGACAGAGTCATGATTATGACGTCATACCGCTTCAGGAAGCCGTCGTGCCCTTGCACCGTCTCTCGGTTCAAGTTCACGCTGTGGCCATCGGCAGTCAAGTGAATCGCGTAGAACTCCGCAAGCTGGTACAGAGAGAGGAGGATATCTTTAGCATAAAGGACTTTACCAACTTGGTGGATAAGTCTCGTCAACTGGCTAGTAAAACGTGTGGGATCATTACGCGTCCACCTCCAGGTAAATATGGCTGATAGTGACCAGACGTAAGCCAATCACATTTCTTCTGAACAGCAACTACAGTTAACTTAATTTCTAAGTAAGATTACTTTTTACAATGTCGTGCGAATCCCTTGATCACGAGAACATGAACATGATTTGTAAAGGTTCTTTTGGAGCAAAATGTTTAAACCCTTAAAAAAATAAGGGATCCCTTCTTAAATATATCAGATATTTTTCGTGTTACATACCATGCATTTGTTTAATTTTTTCACGGATTTATTTCTTACTTCTTCTTCTTCACTGACCTTCTTGGTTTCTGAACCGAATAACACAGTATATGATATAGCATTGCCTTTCACATAAGTAATTTCTATTTTTTTCTGGTCATTTCAGTTGTAAAATGCTCTGAAGACGCCGACCTTGCCTTCGTGGTGGACACATCAGGCAGCATCAGCGATGAGAATTTTAAAAAGCAAAAAGACTTCATCAAAGTGCTCGCCTCTGCGTTCGACCCCACTCTATCGAAACACCAGCTCGGCTTGATATCGTACAGCAGTGACGCCCAGATGGAAGTCAGCTTCCAAGAAAAAGCCGATCCAAAGGAATTCGAGGAAGCTTGGACCGCGTGCCACATACCAAGGGACGAACGCGTTTAGACAAAGCCTTGAAGCTTGCGTCCTCTCAACTGTTTACCGCTAGCGAAGGTGCCCGTTCAGGGCAACGCAAAGTTATGATAATACTCACGGATGGTCGTCAGAGTCAAGATCCGGACACTGTACCGCTTCAGGAGGCTGTCCGTCCCTTGAGACAGCTGGGAGTAAGGATCTACACAGTGGCTATCGGCGACGAAGTGGATCTGAAGGAACTGTATCAAGTTACGGAGCGGAACGAAGATGTGTTCCCGGTCAGCGATTTTGCTGACTTGGCGAATATGGCAAACGATATTGCGTTGAAGACTTGCCGAGTAACAGCTTTATCACCAGGTAAATTAATCAGCAATAAACTCGAGTTTACGTATCTGAAAAGCAATCTAGGTTCTTCCTAGCGTGCAGCAATCGTCGTGGTTACTTTTGCGTTTTTCTACGCAGCCACTAAAGTGACAATCTGCTATAGTTTTGTGTTGTTTGCTGAGCTCTCTAATTGGTTATACAATTATTCGTGCAACATGCTCTAACCAATAACAGCAAACACACTGTTTTTCAACCAATCAGGTGTAAAGCCATTGCCAATCGTGATTTTTGGATTACGCGCGTTTTCCCGCGCTTTGCGTCGGTTGCATGTTTTCGATTCGAGTTCTGATAGGTTCATTGCGTTATTACGTTCGTTGTGATTGGCACAATACCGCGCTATTTTTAGAAATTGAATCATCTTTTCTCAGTGGTCTTTTATTAATTATTTTTGATTTACTTAATTACTCATTTTTTATTATTATTATTTTTTCGAAGGTCAATGCAGAGAACACATCAACTTAGTATTCGTCATGGACATGTCGAGCAGTATCACCGCCAAAAACTACCCCAAAGAAAAAGATTTTGTCAAGAACGTGGCCGACACGTTTTCCATCTCACCAACCAAGACAGATGTCGGTGTCATCACTTACAACCGAGACGCCAAACTGTGGATCAATTTTGGACAGTCCAACAACAACGAGGAATTCACACAAGGGGTCGACAACATACCGTATTGGGGCGGTTCAACGCGCATCGACAACGGTCTCGAGGCCGCAGTTAAACTTTTCAGCGACTTAAAAGGCGAGCGCGCCAAGCTGCCCAACGTGCTTATTCTACTCACAGACGGCAAGCAAAACTCGGATCCTCGTGCCACACCTTTAGAAGAGGCTGTTTTACCGCTGTTTCAACTTGGCGTCAAGATATTTGCTGTTGGTGTGGGGGAACAGTTTTCTCGCGATGAATTGAGGTTGATTGTTGAAAAGGATCAGGACATCTTCGCTGTGAATGATTTTGACGAGCTGCTGGCTAACTCTCATAAAATGCCCGTACAGCCTGTGATGAAGTGAAGACACCTGAATGTAAGTGATGCCCGCTTTTATACGGTTGTTATCGATATCTGTTTAAGGCAATCTCGTTCCCAGGGCGTTCTCGGACATTCAAACTCAAGATGAAGGACATATCGACCTCTGAGATACTTAAACCTTTAATCGATGCCCCATAACTACTTATGGAGCCTGGAGTTCATGTTCTCCACAAAACGCAGAATTTGGTCATTTCACGTTGTTGTTTTGCTGAGGACGGCTAAGAAATGTACCAAGACATATAACGCACATGCATAGTCATAATTTGTACTCCTCATTAACTTTTTTGTCTTAGCGACGTTCTCGTTGCCGTCGTCTTCCTGGTTTTGTGAACTCGCTGTCAGCCCACGAGCGCGCCGTGTGACGTCATGTAGCCAAACACCTTCCTCAGAAATAAATATGACCGTAAATTCTTCATGAAACTTGATCTTGACAAGTAGGTTTCGTTAATTTGGCCAATCAAACTATCGGAAACGCAAGGCTTGAGTTGAGTTCCAGTAGGCAGCTAATTTCCCACCTCAGGAAAAAAAAAGCCGTCACTTTCCAAAATTCTCCAAAATAAATTTACACGGAGTGTATGAAAAGCAGTAAGGAGAGTTAGGATATTGATATTGTCGATATTGTACTCATGATCTTCTTTTCCAAATTGTTTAGCCTCGCTGCAAGGACTAGCTGGCTCGTACCAATCGTGTTTCAAAAACGTGGACATCGGATTCGTGATCGATTCCTCAAACAGTACCACTGCACAGGGTTACCAACAACAGAAACAACTGGTCCAGCGACTCTCCTCCTACTACGACATCTCCAAACAGGATACAAGGGTCGGGGTCGTCTTATACAGCGACAAGGCGTTCACCACTATAGGGTTGAACAGCTACAGGGACTCCTCCATTCTCAGACGAGCTGTCGGCGCTCTGCCTCGCCTCGGAGACAACGGTAACAGAAAGGACAAGGCTGTGGTGACCGCCAGAAGAATGCTCAAGGCAAGAAGACCACCAAGCCTGGCTGGCTCTTCACAGGCATCCCAGGTTCTGGTCTTCATCACCGAAGGTGCACAGTCGGGTGTAGGAGCTGACATACTTTCACTTGAACACGCTGTTCACCCGCTCAGGAGGAATGGAGTCCGCGTTATCGTGGTGGGGGTTGGGCGCCAGGTGTTGTATCAGGAACTCAGAATTATTGCGCAAGATCCCAAAGATATTTACTTGGTGTCGTCATTGAATGACGTGGACAAAGTATCACGAGAGCTGATCAGGATCGTTTGTAAGGTAAGAACAAACAATGATCAACTCCTAATTATTTCTCCTCAAAACATCAGCTAAAACCAAGAGCGGATAATCTAAGAGAAGGACTCCCCGTGCCCCATGATACTTTTGGAAATCTATAAATAGATTCGCGCCATAATGTGAAAGGTATTTTTATTTCCTTCTGATCGAGGCTCCGACATCACGTTACTCGAACTGACCAACCGGTAGCTCTCTTAAAATAGCTCAGCTATGGAGCGAAAGATAAAAATAGATTTCAAAAATGATCATTAGAAGAGACCCATGTATGAGGGAATGCCTCTAATTCTGTTAGATCATCCTATATTCCGGTTTGAGACTCAGCCTCTGCTAATACGTAAAATTTGAATGGCAGACTAATCGTGGCGGCAGAGAAAAGACACAAATGGAACCAAACATACCGTAAATTGTATATATTGCACTGTATTCCTGTTTGAAACACATTCTTCTACTAAAACGTGCTGCATTGTACAGTGTCAAAAATAATCCTTGTTCACCCTTCACACGTGTTTTAACCCGGGTTTCCTGCCAGGGTAGAGAGGGGATAGTTACAGTACTGTTCGCTTGTTTTCTTTGTAGCTAGCCATTAACACGTTTTTCTCCATTTGTCTTTTACAGTTCTGAGATGATAGAAATAATCAACATCGATATCAAGTGGCAAGCGGATCTCATTGACATTCGCGATTGGTCGGAACTAGAGACGCTTCACAAAATGATAAAATTAATTAATCCAGTTGGAAGATACATATATGGATTAAAAACTCCGAACCAGCGCCAACCATAGTGATATTATTGCGAAACACGTCGTATCGTGCCATTCGGAAGGTTTTGACAACCTCGTTCCCAGGGTCGGGCGGGAAGAAGAGAGACCCTGGGAACTAGGTTGAGG
This sequence comes from Desmophyllum pertusum, assembly GCA_029204205.1. Classification (NCBI taxonomy): domain Eukaryota; kingdom Metazoa; phylum Cnidaria; class Anthozoa; order Scleractinia; family Caryophylliidae; genus Desmophyllum; species Desmophyllum pertusum. Next base: position 983,208 of record MU826354.1, read on the forward strand.
TTTTGATTGGTTTACTCAGTTTTTTCGCCTCTTTTTGTTGGTTTTCGAAACTTCTCAGCCAATCAAAGTGCAAACTACCGCACGTGCAGTTAATTGACTTCGAGTTTTGATTGGTCGCCGAGCAACAATGGAGAAAACCAACATAAAGATGTCACAAATCAATCAAAAGCTAAAATTGACTGGAACAGCAACCTCGTTCCCAGGGTCTCTCTTCTTCCCGCCAAAAGCGATTGAAAAGAGACCGTCTCTTTTCAATCGCTTTTGGCGGGAAGAAGAGAGACCCTGGGAACGAGGTTGCTGGAACAGTACCTCGCGTTTCATCGTAAAAGATGTAATTTGCAAAAACGAGCAGATTTTCAGTAGAACTGAAAAATGTAAAACGATTATTTATAAAAAAATGTAAGGTTTAAATGATGTTAAATTCACGAGAGAACTTTTATTAATACTTCATAACTGCAGGAGTAAATTATTAGGGATTTCAATTTGTGTTTTGGTTGTCGGTTGTGTTTTCGAGCTTGGCTATATTTGGAAGCAAAATGAACTTCGCTGATTGGATATTAGGATATTAGGGATGGACCATTTTATTTTTTCTTGGTGGGGCTGAGATCGAATTTTTTTCCGTCTTGAGTTTGTGGAAGAATTTTTTTTTCGCCTTTTGCTTGTGAGTGAACTCGCTTTGCACGATTTTTTTTTCTCTACTTTTGCTGTGCCCCTCCCAAAATAAAATGGTCCATGGCCATCCTTAGTTGGAGCTACTTTGACAGTACCACATGAAGGCCACACACTAAGGTTTCATCCACGGACTTCAACACGAATTCGTTTGCAAACCTTTTGCTGACTCTAAAAATATAGTCAAGCTCTAAAACGCATTTCTACACCAGCAATTTTCCCCTCATTCTGTCCGGCAAAGGATTATTTTAGAAGAAGTAAGTTTTTAAAAGTTTAAAAAGGTGGCTTTGATAGTCAAGAAATATTGATATGGAAACGTTATAAAAACAACGAGCTATTTAATTAAAGATGTAGCGGGATTCTAATAATTTTCAATTAATAACAAACAAAAACGTTCTAATATGTAAATTTGCTGATAGTAGGGTTTTTGTAAATAAAATAATAATTACGAGATTAAAGAATAAAGAATTTTAACCTACATGGACGAGATGTTTATTTATTTGTCCTTGTTTTCACTACCCCTTCCCAGGTTTTATTTCTTCTTTCTTTTACTGAACTAAAGAAAACCTCTGGTCCCAGGTCCCAGGGTATGCTATCCCGCAAACGGCAAAAATCCCACTTTTGCTGTCTGTAGTTTCAGTCAGTTTCGTGAATTTCGTGTGAATTATTTTCGATTTTTCTGATGGACTTATTTTTAAAGAGAATCGAGTTTGCTGTTTGCCGACCGTTAAACGTGGTGCTTTATAATCTCTCTATAGAGCAGCGAAGCTGCCAAAGTGAGCGGTAAAGCCGCGAGAGTCTGGGGCGGGAGGAGTGAAATAATTTTCTCTCCCAGCTTGCGCCCTGCTCGTTGTGGCAGCTTCGCCGCTCATTTTGTAAAACTTTACCTCGCTCGAACAATACCGCCAGCTACGAAGGCTACTGTTTTGCAGTCTACTTTGATATATTGATGTAAACGTATTTCTTTATTTCGCCGCAACAACAAACGAAAATAGTATACTACCTGGCGTCGTGAAGGGGAAAAGAGGAAACAAGAGAACGGTTTGAAAATTGAAGGAATGGAAAGGAATTCGTTGGATCCTGCAGGGCGAGCGAGGCGAGAAAATAGATTTTCAGACTGTACACAACCTCTCGGTCTATTTTCTCGACGCTACAAAAGCGAGAGTGCGGAGCACGAGGGTGTTGGGCAATGAGGGGAGTTAACCGCCAACTAGAAAAGGTATTGACGTTTTTTAGACGATGGGAATTTTCCGAAACGGGGAATTCACTTTTTCTCAAAATGGTGACAGCCTGTTAGCCTGTGTACATCCTCCTATTCCCCTGCCGATTTTTTGAGGGGAGGAAGGGGATGTACACAGGCTACAGCCTCTCCTTCCTCACCCCCCACTGTAAACAGCCACCAGGGGAGTCAATATAATAACAAAAAACAGACCTGAAACAAAGATCAATTTTGATAATTGCGGCCATCCTCGCAGACTCCAGGGGCAGATAAATGTGGACGGGATTACCTCTCCCATCACGATCACACATCACCGGAACAACGTTCGCCGCCTCGCTTGCCGTTTTTCCAGGGTGTTTTTTTTAATCTAAACATCCCGCGTCCCGCCTACGAAGTCTACGAAAAAGAGCGCATCCCGGTCCCACCAAGACAATTTCATCCCGTGTCCCTTTTATCCCGCCAACCTCGTTCCCAGGCTCTCTCAAGGAGAGAGAGCCTGGGAGGATGCGGGAAAACAACCTCGTTCCCAGGATTATTGGTACTGGGTCACTGAATGGCGTCGATTTTAAGCCCCATCCTATGTTCGACTGAATTGTTAACCGTGAATAAAAAAATTAAAAATAATTGATTTACTTATTTTTAACAAGGGCTAAAGATGGAAGTAAATGCTTCGGATTTGAAGACTTTGAAATTAATAAGAGACAACAGCATTCATTGATTAATTGCACATTTTATTAAAAACTTTTCATATAATTTTTATAAATAAACATTAAATTTTGGTTGAAAGCAAACTTGGAAATTAATATGCAACAACCATTTTTATACACAATTTTTAAAATTCAGCAATATTTAACTATTTTCACAAATGTACATTCCTACGGCCCATTAAGGCTACATTATTTCAAAATTTTGGCGTACACTTCTGCTCAACAAAATTTAAATATAAAAAATTATAGTGAAGCCAAATCTATAACTAGAAATATTTTCAGCTACTCACTAATAGTAATAGGAACAAGGAAAACAATCTCATCTTTGGAATCTTTTTGATAGAATGACGCGGGCAATGGCGAGTGGCCTGAATCTATAGCAACACATGAAAGTTACACAAAAATTGCCCTGTGAAGCTCACATGCCTACATCACTGTATATATTCACACTCCCTCAGCCCCTTTTATGGAGATCACAATAAATTGAGCTCACACAAAAATTGGAACTGTTTTGATGCCTACAAGTAGAAGCCCTCAAATCGCAGATCAAATGATTTGATCTAGGATTATTGAATTTACAAATATTTGACAGGAGATAGATAATGTAGGTACATGTAACTAACTAACAACAAACTAAGCGTACAACACCGGGCCAGAATCAAATATTGGTCGACACATCGGTAGGAGAGCGGTTATCCCATTACAACAACCTTGCTCTCAATAAAAGATTCCTAAGTAAATTTAATTTTTCTTGTTCCTAAACTAACCACGAGCAGTTCCTCTTTCTCTTAGGTTATCGAGCAACAAGCAAAATAAAGCGAGGGAAAAATGGCTGTGTGATATCTAGGGGAAAGACAAACATCTCTCCCTCAGATCTTGCTTTATTTCGCTTCTCGCTCAACAGACTAAGGGAAAGAGGGTCTGCTCACTGTCTATTCTGTTCCTATTGCACCTAATCTAACTAACTTAATAAGCAAAAACTGAATTGTCATTGAATGCAAATCTAATATCTAATTTTCAATGATGTCCAAGTTTCACAATTAGCATTGTAAATGTTGCACAACCCGACCATGAACTTGCACATCAAATTGCATTTCTTTACAAAAAATTACTTATAAATATTGCAAAATTAACATTTTCCCAACACTATGGAACCTGCCATACTAAACCAAGAAACTGAGAAAATCTGCCATTAACTCCCATGGACACTTTGCAAATGCATGCGAATGCTCCCTCTAGTAAAAGCAGTATTAAGTGCGATGATGCAAGTGTCAACAAATCACCACCATAGCTCACTTTGGTTCTCTCAAAGTATCTGTAGATATTCACACTTCTAAACATTATTATCACAAAATTAATGAAGCAGTAATGAACCAGCGTGAGCCTTCATGGTTGTGTTTTCTCTCATGCATCATTCCACGTACATGTATATTAAGCTACTTTAGGAACGCGTGTTCCTCACCGGTACCCCTGGCAAACATTCTGTGATTTGGTTTAACGAGGGAATTATATTGTGGAATATACAGCATAATCACAATAGTATATATAGCTATAACAGACAAATATTGTCTTGCATGTAAATTAAGTTGAGTAAAGGAGGAATGATGTCCATATAAATCTTTTCTAGAATCATATATTTTGTTATTCAGCAAATGCCGAAATATTCAAATACACCCCACAAGTTAGCCTGTTCCAGGTGTTCGGATAGTAGAGGAGCGACGCGACCACTCTTTGCGCGTCTTTTCGCATCGCTCCCCCACTATCCGAACGCCTGGAACAGGCTACCCACAAGTCAAAGACTGTTGAAATTACATTCACCTCCCTGTAACTGTTGGTGGGAAATTGTCTCTTCAGTTACTGTATTGGAAGAGATGGTGATGTAGCTTCGATCTTGGAACACTCGCAGTCGTCAATGATAGCTAAAACTTCTTGGGTTGTATCAGAACACATGTCGATGCCACTGTCAGCTAATGACAGGGAGTCCGGATCACTGGTGGGAGAAATCTCTTCACTTTGATCAACGCACACTTCCGTGTCGCTGAGGTTATCAGCACTTCCAGACAACGACACTACATCGAGACTTTCACAGGAGTTGTCAAATTGCTCAGTTCTCTCCGATGTTGATCCTGATAAATCATTATCATCTTTCACTAGTTCTTTGTGGGTCCACAACAAGTCATCCTGTCCATCAAAGCTTTCATCCACTGATTCTCTTTCCTCTGCATTATCAATGCTTTCGACATGACTGAAAGTAACTTCTCTTTGATCCAGCTCATGAGGAATAAAACAATTATTTTGTATTTCAATGTCACGCTCGCACTCAGGTTTTGCCGATTGAATCTCAGGCCATCTATTAGAGTGTCTTAGTTGTAGCCATCGCCTTACGCTCCTTTGTATTACAGTTGCCGCTTTCTTTAGCTTCAGAAATCGACGTCTTTCCCTGAACCGCTTGAAAGCGGCTTGGATTATTCTGACGGCATTGTCTAGCACAGCCTCTTGGAATTTCTCAATCAGCTTGATACAAGCGCTGTAGTCTTCCTTAGACTTCACCTCTCCTCTATCATTATTATAATTAATTTCATTGTAAGAATGATCTGTACAATCCAGTAAATGTTGATTATTTGACTCTAAATTTCCATGCTCCCTTGATTCAAAGGATTCTAAATTATTTTCTTTGTCACCATCGATGGCTGAATTATTGTCATTGTCGTCAACTTTGCTTGTGTCATCTTTTGTGTTTTCTTCTTTTTCCGAGATTGGCTGTAGGGCCCTGAGAGCAAATCAAATAGACAAGCATGAGTGATCAAAATATCATTTCTCCTAACAATGTCTAGTCCAGTTCTGGCCCCTCTCTGTCACGCAACGCTACGCTCACGTCAAGGGTCCAGCGACAATTGTCTGCGCATGCTCAACGGTTAGTCAGCTTCTTAGCTAATCGCTACTGCGCATGTATTTTTATACTGACAAGATGACGGATGTTTCGATCTCTTCCGGCGCCCTCTGTCAGTGAAAAGTATAGAGAAATGTTTCCTGAATACGATCCTGTATTTGTAGATGCTGTAAGTTCGGCTGTTTCTTCTTGTGTAAAGATGTAGCAGGTACGACAAAACACTCCAACTACAATCTAGAAGGTTTATTTCACTCGGTGGGAGAGCTCCACCGAAACGTGCTTGCTTTTGTTTAATACAAGAGAACTCGCACACTAAAATAACAGCATTCGTGACTTAATTGAAACATCATATCCGACGAAACAACTAGGCTACAATTAATCACGCGAGAACATACAATTATTATATAAACATGCAATTATAAACGTGCTGACATATAAGCGATTAATACGTGAGCGATAATATACGACTGATCAAGACAACACTGAAATATGTTCTCCTACACATTCCCTTCATGCCTGTGATAATTCGCGAGGTGTGAGCGGAGTATTTTAGTTTTAAAATCTCCACTATAAAAGACACTGATGGCGACCAAATATATTTTCTCTTTCTCGACTCGGTTTGTCGAGTTTAAAAGTCACATGTGAGCTAAGATGCGCTGTGATTGGTTTATCGTGAGCATGCGCAGACAATTGTCGCTGGACCCTTGACGTGAGCGTAGCGTTGCGTGACAGAGAGGGGCCAGAACTGGACTAAACAATGTCAAGCAGACAGGTGATGAGAACACAGAACATCATCAACTACAGTAGAATGGGCTAACTTGAACTCCCAAGGGAAACAAAAAAAAAGTTAGTCGATAGTAAATGACTGAAAAACAAGGGCAAGGGGAATGGGTTTGAGTTCGAGATAAAGCGGTTTTCAGTGTGTCGTAAAACCAAAACTTTGGTTTAGCATCTGATTGGTTGAGTAGGTGGCACAAGTTTTTAACCAAATCACAGAACGTAGTAAAGCAAAACCAATTTCGGATTACTTTCGATACTCAATTGAAAATCGCTCTAGCAGGGAGTTGAGTTTACAGAGTTTGAGTTAGCGGGGTTCTACTGTAGGTGATATTGTCCGGATGGACAACAAAATTCTTAAAATTAACTTACAGGAAATGTATGGATATCAGATTCTGAGATTGTGACGTAAAGGGATAAAAAAAAAGAAAGAACACGCTAATTCGTTGTTATATTTGGCAACATTGAGAAAAAACTTTTGTTTAGGTTTACAGTGTATGGTATATTATTGAAGATTTTCAGGAGAAATCACAATATTATTGATTAATTTTGCAATTAAACTTATCAAAATGTCCTTCTGTCAGTCTTCAACTCACTGTGGTTTGTTTGGAAACCACTCTGGTGTGCGACTGTCATCAATTACATAAAACAATGGATATATGATATGAACGTGAATCGAATACAAATCCAATAGATTTCCCTGCAACAATACAAGCACACGTGCATTGCATAATGACAAGCGATCCGCCTTCACTTGTTCCAGCTTGTCCCAAAGTCCTTGTGAGTTTATATAAAAGCGGCCGAAATCTAGAGCTGATGATTCAAAAAATCGAATTTTAATGAAATGTTTTTAGCGACAAAAGTCCGATGGCATGCGGCAACACGCAGTACTTGTTTACATAGTCAACTGAAAGTAAAACCAATCATCGGAAATCGAATTTCGAACGCACACACCGACACGAACGAAAAATCGTATTCCTACAAACTTGTCCGGGAATATTAAAATTAAAGGAAGTTTAAATTCACCTCAGGGACGAAAGTTGTATAGCTTTTTGTGGTCGGGCAAGCTATAAAATATGAATGGCTGATTGTTTAGTTTTGAGAATGTAAGATTATGAATTCACGCACGCCAAAAAAATTATACAAAACTTCACCCGTTTTATTTCGACTAGAAACATTTAGTCTCTAGCTGTTTCTAGAATTTACGTTTCCGAATATACAATATAATGTTTGCGGCATACCTTCATGTATATAAACGCCCACTGCATGGATTTGCAAGAACGGATATAAACCGCACGATTTATAAGAGAGAGAAATTGAACGAAGGAAATTTACATGAAGGCTTATAAATTCGATTCCATTTAGCACGAAATGGATCAAATAAAGTTTATCGGAGAGTTAAATAAAGATAAGCTAAAAATCTAAAACGACAAGCCGATTCCTGCTAACGAACTTGAACTTCATGAAGAAACCATCTGCGGGCAAATGTTGTTTTCTGAAATATACTAAAGAAGAAAAAATCTTAACGCCCATAATTAAGCTTAAAGAAGAAACATTCTGCGGTATTCTTGAGCCGAAATATCGTATCATACGAGTACGAAAATGCAACTTTGGGGATACTAAGTAATGCTATATCACTCGTATCAAAATATTATCTGATGTTTGCCCCTGAGTGAAATCCCCAGGATTTTATTCCCGTAAAATATACTCGACCGAGTACCACCGATCATCTTTGATTGCCGCCAATTCACTCTTTATAGGAGCGTAAAATTTCTCAAAACTCGCCACCGAAGTGGAAGATAAAATCAAAGAAAAGATACCTTGTGAAATACTTCCATCTCCACCTCCAGTTACATTGTTTTTGACGAAAACTTCGTTTGACAGCGGGAAAACACTTCACCGTACTCGCCTCCAGCATGTTCGACTCATCTTCTCCTTCGCTTTGCCGCTTCTCATTTTCGTCCGAAGGTGAATTCATCGGCCTTCGCGTTAGCGATGCAAGTTATCGAGCAACACGTGAAGTTAGCCAGGTTTAACTGCGTGTTATTATGCTCCAGAGTGTTCTAGGATGTTGACAAGACATGACTTCAGACTAAATTCACGACATTACACAGGGCGAGGGGAGGTCTCAAGAGTCGAACTTTGAACCAAATTTTGAAATTTGAGTATAGTCGTATCCATACGGTGGCTCATATAGGACATCAATATATTTATTTTTAATTTACATTTGCAATCACTTATTTTTGCTGCAAAAATACGAATTGTGTAAATTTAAAATGTACAACTCGGATTTTTACAACAGAAATCCGAGTTGTGTAATTCTAGAATGTACAACTCGGATTTTTACTGCAGAAATCCGAGTTGTGTTATTTTAAAATGTACAACTCGGATTTTTACAACAGAAATCCGAGTTGTGTAATTCTAGAATGTACAACTCGGATTTTTACTGCAGAAATCCGAGTTGTGTAATTTTAAAATGTACAACTCGGATTTTTACAACAGAAATCCGAGTTGTGTAATTCTAGAATGTACAACTCGGATTTTTACTGCAGAAATCCGAGTTGTGTAATTTTAAAATGTACAACTCGGATTTTTACAATAGAAATCCGAGTACAACTCGGATTTTTACAATAGAAATCCGAGTTGTGTAATTTTAAAATGTACAACTCGGATTTTTACAACAGAAATCCGAGTTGTGTAATTCTAGAATGTACAACTCGGATTTTCACCAAGGATAAGCACGTGACAACAAAATATATGGTCACGTGCAATACGAATGGCGGACATAACAGTTCAGAAGGTAATAGTCTCTGATACAATATTTCAGATTTGAATGTCATTCTCGCTCTTGTTGGACTCAGAATCTGTGAAACTGAAAAGATAAATGTTTCCTTTTCAGGTTTCGGATTTTCTCCGCAGCCGTGGGGTTGCAGAAGGAGTTATCAAAGAGTTTGAAAAGCAGAAGGTGAATATGCACCGTGTCTCGTAGCTAATGTATCAGCTTATATTACTTGTGATGTTTGTTTCCTTGGGTGAGGTGTGGGATTGCGGAAAATTAATTCAGAGCTGTGTAGAACGAGACAACACAATAAGGCCAATAGTTATTCAATGAGATGCAAATAAGTATGAAGGCGCCGGTGAATTAATAAGCTTAATTTGCATTCCCCCGCCTTGAAGGAAACAGTATTAAAGCATAAAGCTAGCATTCACTAGCTTTCTAGTGACTGCATAATTTTAACATCGTCGAGTGTTACTTTCATGATCTTTTATTAGCGCAAAAATAAGTGAGAGTAAGGTAATTAATTATAAAATGCATTTGAGTTGTTGTTGTAGTTTATTTTGATAAGAAGTAACTTACAACATATATAACTTACCAATAATAGTGCCTAAATGAGTTCAAAGATCAGCAAAATAAAAACCTAAAATAATGACCAAGGAGGGGCTTGAACCTTGAACCTTGTCTCTTGACAAGAGAAGTTCTTGAAAATAAAAAAAACTAACAGATCAGTTACTAACAAAACTGTAACTACTGTGACAAACATTTTAACCACAGATGTATTGAAAATGTTGTCATTGGACAAATGCTAATTGTTTTGGCGTTTGCGACCTACCTGCCCCTCAGAATTTCCAATGACCTTCCATGGGGTGGGTATGGATATTTTCTTGAACCACACATTGCTCCTTGTAAGTTAATTGACATTGTCTTTGTTGTTAACAAGGATCTGTTGTCTTGCATTGTATAGATTGATGGTGTTGCATTAGCAAAAATGAATGAAACCCACTTTGAAAGTCTGGGTTTGAGTGCAATGGGAGACCGGCTGGCCCTGATTGCATTTTGTGCTCCCAAAGAGGAAAGTTTGGACGAAAAAGTTGAACGCCTTAAAGAGGCCCTGAATGGCAAAGGAAAGCGCTCACGGGAGTCTGCAACAGTTGACGGTAAAATTAAAAAGGCCTCCAAACCAACTTTAAAAATTGAATTTGGCTGGAAGCATTACCATGGCGGAAAGTTTGTTCAAGTGAAAAAGGGCAAAGGTGGGGGCAACAGGTCTGTGGATATGAAGAGAATTGCCGAGTATGAAGAATGTCTGTTAAAAGCCCAGGAACTTTTTTTCCCAAAACTGAGCAGTCAATATGGCAAGTTTACAGCCATGGATGCTCATTTGGGTAATTACAATGCTGAGAAAATCGAAGAACAAGAGTTCACAGTTGAAAACTACAAAACGATGACTGGGATGAGTTTACCTCGGTTGTATTTGGTGACAAAGGCAAAAGCTAAAAGTAGTAAGTATAATATGTACTTTATGATATGCAAGTATAAATATAATGGTGATAATTAATTAGAGAACTAGTTAATTGTTGAGGATGCTGACTGTAACAAACTGCACTTAAATAATTATTTTTATCAAATTTATGTGGAGGAAACACTCAACATCCCATGGGTTTTGTTCCAGGCAATGACCCCACCTCTTCTCTATATTAGATATAATAATATAATTGAAACTTGCATGACGATGGGGACTGGCACGTCAGAACACCTCATGCAAGGCTTTCGTATTGTAAAGTGCATGACTTTTATGACTAGGATGATGACTTGACACTGTACTTAAGATGATAATTTTAAATATGTGATCATTTATTGTCAAATATTGGCATTATGTCACTCATGAACATGATCTTGGAGGGCACAAAATATCAATGTTGAGCAGTTTTCATAGTATTACCTACTTTGACTGAAGATTGCCAACATGGTGTGTGTACTGGTACATATCCATGGATATGAATTGCAATGGATAATTCTACATTTATTTTCTCAAGTATTTTGACTCGAGAAAATAAACCCACCAGCAGTTCTAATGAATCTCAGCATGGTGTCTGTATGTAGCTGAGACTGTGAGAATTTAATAATCATGGTGATTCTGCTCAGAGTTTAAGGTTTCAACTTTCTAGAGAAGCACTTATTTTTCAGTGATGTGGTACCCAAATATCCTACTTGCATTAAAGTGGAATTGGCCATTATGTAACTGCCTTAGCTAGCTGTTGGCTTAATATTTATAATGGTGAAATGTTACTCAGAACTTTGACCCATATATGGAAATTTTTTCTTGCTTATCTCTTTTCAAGGAATATTGCAACAGAAAACTCCTACTGCTACACATACAGGTTCTGACAGTTTGTCCAGCAATGAGGTACACTACAAAATTTCTGGTTTGAAATATTCCTATTTTGATTGTCACCTGTACATATGTAAACACTGATATATTACCCACTGTTTGTTTCAGGTGCAACGTTCTCTACAGAATGATATGCTGATACCAGTAACACAAGAATTACCTGTCAATTTCATGCAGGTAGATTTGACTGTCATGCAATTTACTTTATCTTAGTTGTTCTGCCAAGCTTCAATGGAGAACATAAATTTCTTATGTGCCAAACATTCAAAAGGAGATGTTAAGTGTAATTTTTTTTACAGACAATTAATTAAAAGGTGCAGGTACAACATGGGAGGTTGCCTAGCACAAAAGATGCATAAGAGTGGCTCAGTGGCTAAGTTTCCTGAAGTGCATCCAAAACTCAATAGTAAATGCTTTTAATAATTCACTTGAGCAGAGTGTGTATTTTAATTTATATATTTATTATAAGTTATGCTGTAAACTTTGCTCCATTTAAACCTGTGATTTCTAGATGTGAAATGTGACTTAAACCAGTACAAGATCATTGTGGTATCATTGTTTGAAACTACGTGAATGGCTGCAGTGAAAGAGTCAACTCCCAAGTAACATCTCTAAGGATTTTATGATGTCTTCCCAGTATAGATTTCACTCCAAACAGAACATAAATCAATCAGAGCTGTTATTGTATCAAAATAATGTGGGAATATAAGTCATATGCCACCTATTAATTTTCTTCTTGGAAAATGGCATTGACAAAGCCCATAAAGTACAATTGGCTAATATTTATACAAAATTAAGTTAATTATGCGGAGAGTACTGCATGAAGTGTACATTTGTATTTTTGAGTGGAGAACAGCTGTTTCATTCAAGTGAACGTTGTTTATATATAATATAATTTATTGTGATTCTAAGACAGATGGATCTAATGTCCAGACTAAAGTATACTTTAGTAGCCTGCGAATACAGCCGACTGGGATGCTACATTGCGGCGCGCAATGGAAGTTGGCTGTATTCACAGGCTAATACTTAAGGATTCATCCGTCTATTGAGCTGCTGTCTACATTGTTTCAGGCTGATGAGTATGATGGACACGAGATGTCCGATCTAGTGGTAAGCATTAGTTTTCATCTCATCTGGATCTGTTTTAATACTAAGGGTAGCAAAAATTCCAAAAGTATGTATTTGAAAATTATGAACTGTGTGGTCATTCAAGTAGGAAGTATGCAAAAGCCAAACTTATCAAATTAACAAATGAATAATAATGTGCTGAGCTTTATCAGCTTCAAATTGAATGTGGCTATATGTTTGAAGCAACTTCAACATGTTCAGATATGTACTGAGTGTGAAACACTGTGAACAAGGTGAACCAGTAATAGTGAAGATCTGCGCATGTACAACAGTATTGGTAGTTGTGTTATTCCTTCCTCATTGCATTGCTAATTTCTATAGTCGACAGCCATTAAATAGTGATACCGGTATGTTTCTGCAGCCAACAGATGAAAGTCAGCTAATACAGTCAAGGGTTGCGGTATGTACTTGATCTGTTTAGTTTATGTTAATTACTTTATGTCTAGTGTGATGTTGCAGCAGAGAAATTCAAGTTTCAAAGACAATTATTAGTTAGTCTAGCTGGAATATATACATGTGTACACAAATCACTTTTGCACAAGTCATGCAGTACCTTCAATCCTAAGGGAATTATAAATTCAAAGTTAAGTTATTCTCGTTTTGACAGAATTCCTCATGGATTACTGTGGACTGTACAATAGTTGGTATCCCGGACTTTCTGAGGTGTTAATGTACATTTGATACGTTTTTCTGTTCCACAGTGGTGTTGCAAAGAAAGCTCCAAGTTAGAGGAACCACCCTTGACTGACGATCACATAACAGTAGTTGTTTTCCCTCTAAATTTGTTAGAACCACAATATCAAGAACATTCAAGCCCACTGCTGTTGTTAAGGTGATCTGATGAAACGCAGTAAGCCTACGAATAATTTGACAATGTAATGTCATGTGCAGCGGTTTTAAGTACAGTCATGTTGCTCAACCGGTTTCTGTAGTCATTAGAATATGAATAATACACAGAGTACTTGTTTATTCTGATAATACAGAATATCTTTTATGTCAATTAAGCTTTAACTGTTTAATGGAAAAACACTTAATACAACCCAAAGTTTTTATGCACTTAGAGCTGTAGCAGTTGGCTGTTTTTCAGGAAAAAGAAAGCGTTAGATGTGAAAATTAAGGAAATCCCTATTCATATCCTCTTTGAAATGTGTGGCATGCAGGCTGACCAAAGAAATTCTGTATCTAAAACAGTATTATTTCCATTCGCCTTGGTATAGGATTTGTACACTTGGGTTGGTTGTCTACCTTCTGTGCCATCGCATTTTTCAGTTGTGTTGGACTCAGGGCCAATTTTAAAAGACCTAAGTCAGCAGTTATGTCACATTGGCAGACATATTATTGTGGAGGTCCTGGTGGGTATATTTGAGTATTTTAAGCGTGAGTATTGTAGTAAGCACTGAAAGAACTACTGGAATTCATTATTATGAAGAGATACTCAACAGATCATTAGTTATTCTGGGTTGCTGATACCTTCCTCTTGTTATTTTGGTAATTGTGAAGAACAGCTCCCCTCCACCGACTGTCGGTCAACTGTTGGCCGACAGTTAACCGATAAATTACCGACAGATGGCCGACAGCTGACCGACAGGTCACCGACAGTCGGTCAACACAGATGACCGACAGCTAACCGACAGTAAAATGTACTATGAAAACTAAACATGGCGCTTACATGACTGAAATAAACTTGCCGAAAGACTAGTACATACCTGTACATCAGTCCATCTTGTTGGTATTAATGGACATGTTGTTATTCATGTTATTGTTGTTGGTGCATACCATCTCTTCACAGCAAATACTTCCCGATGTAATAACCGGAACAGACCTTCTTTCCTCTGAACTTAGATGTCTGGTGAGAACAATTAATTTGTCAACTAATGTGTATAGTCTCTTGGGCTAATGTTTTAGATTACTTTACAAAGTAAATTAAAACATGGCTTCACATTCTGCTATTTTATTTACACAGCGTCAACATTCAATTCAATAAATTATTTCCACAGTGTGCCATATGTAAAGAAGGCCTAATACTTCCGAATGACATGGTTGCAAGACCAAACAACTGCTTACATATATTTCATTTGACATGCATTGACGAGTGGTTAAAGGTAGGACGGTCTTTTGTGCGCATTTTATTAAAGGGGATTGTTTAAATAAAGGCTTATTCGGAATTAAGACTTGTAAGACGCTAGATTTCAGTTACATGGAAGCTGGTTTGGTCTTGTGTAAAAAACTCTTGAACAATAGTAGCAAATATACTTCACACTCTTCTCAGGGAAGAGTTCTTAGTCTTGCGTAAACCCTAAATAGTATACTCTATGTTATGATTATTTGATGACCAACATTCATATCCTTGAATTATTTTATAAATAATTGAATTTTTGCACTGTGTTGTTGTCACTGGTTACCTCTGGTACAATCAGCAGCGTGAAGGGTCTGTTGTCTTGATAAATAAACTGTAGAATGATTATGAAGGCTTGCTAATCATTAAGTTCGTGTAACAATGCAAACGGTACATTCATGATTATGTCACTGGATTATTTTAAAAGCTGACCCTTGTTTTTGCATATGCAGGTGGATAATGAAGGCATGTCGTGTCCTATTTGTGAAACACTCTTTACATGCACCATTATGTGTTCCGCGCCGAAGGAACCTTCTGAGGCAAAACGATGTTCTGGAGTACTTTCCCAAGTGAGTATGGTTCATATATTAAAAGAAAAACAACCAACTACACTGTACATTGAGAGGTATTTTATGGCAAGTGTTACAGCAAATAGCTCAAAAGTTGGACTTTTAATTATTCACATTATTTCGTGCATATACACTATCCAATCAGAAGTCAAGGATAGCTATTCTTCGGTTTCTGATTGGATAGTCTGCAAAGAAAGGAATGAAAGAATTTGAATTAATTAAAAGTGGTCAGACACACTTTTGGTCTGCTTGCTGTGTTACCTTATCCATGACGTAGCATCCTCCTAACCTTTAAATTGACAAAGTTATTTGCAGTGAAAAGGATTCTGGGAAGGTTCATATTATAATTTATATATATTGCTTATTGTTGTTGTTGTGAAAGTGTTTCCAACACCAGTAACCAGTTCTGCTAACCTGTTGTTATCTAAGGATAACATACATGTCATAGCACCCAGATATACACTGAGGTCTGATCATAGGATGATGTTAGATGTTCCACATGATAAAATGATTTCTACCCTTGGAGCCAGAGCCTGCAAGAGAAATAAGCCATCTTGAATTTTTATAACACATACTTTTCAGACGTGCTTTAACTTGTAACCTCTATATTTTCAGTTTTGATTTCTCATATTTTTCTATCGCAATGTTTATAAATTTTAGTACATATTAGCATTCTTAATTTTATCATTTTATCCTGTAAAGCGCATTTGATCATTTTTTTTAATGAATTTGCGCTCTACAAAATTCAATTATTATTATGATAGGAAAGCCAGGACCCCATTGCCAATAATATTTCTGTTGAAGCCCAGCCGCTCGTGTTTGAAGAGTACATGGATAATGGCCAAGGTAAGGTATTATAAATCCCTATCATGAACTATTGTACATGTACATAGACAGACACTTAGCCGTGTTGGTTATGATAATGATTACATTAGTGGGACAATTTGCTTCCAGTTCGGTGTTCAATTTGTGATCTATTCCATTAAGTTATTATTCTTTTAACTTCAGTGCATTTGTATTCCAGAGGCCGTTAAATTATACGACGCCAGGACAAAGAGTGGGAAGGGCTAGAAGATTGCACACAAGCGTCTGTAAACCGAGATATTAGTTGTGGAGGACATACTTAAGCTGTATCGACAGGATGATGCCATAATCAGGACGACACTAGAAGTGACATTCATAAACGAGCCTGCAGAAGATGCGGATGGCTTGACGCGGGAGCTCTTTTCCAGGGTTGGAAAAGTATCCTTCCCTTATTCTTTGAAGGGACCAATTTCCACGTGCCCCGTGTGGATCCAGACTGTTCAGAAGAGTTGTTCGAGATCCTTGGCCGCATTGCAAGCCATGGTTTCGTGCTCACTGGCTTCTTTCCACTGGAATAGCGCCCGCGTCAATAATTGCCATATTTGATTCTGATTCCTTGAGCGAGGCAGATCTGATTTACAGTTTCCTTTCTTTTTTAACAGAGGAGAACGGGCTACAGCCGAAAAAGCCATGCAAAGAAACAAAGTCTGTTTAGACGACATACTACTTGACATGCTCTCCCGTTATAATGTTCACGAGATCCCCTCTAACGCAACAGGATTCCGTTCTTTGTTTGTCCGCATCGCGAAATGCGAATTCGTAACAAAGCCAAGTGTGTTGATGGCGGCCTTCAAGAGAGGACTCGTCAAGGCACATCCAGCTGTGTGGAATGAGGTCGATGCTGTCGCCATCAGGGTCGTGTACGCACGTCTGTACCCTACTCCAGAAAAAGTGATGGCACTACTGCAACCAAACCATGATTACTTGCCCTCACCCCCCGCCGTGACAGGGTTTTCGAATTCCTTAGGCGATATGTCCGAAGTTCCCCAGAGATAAGCTGCCTAGCTTTCTTCAGTTTGTAACAGGTAGTAGTCTGGTGCTCGTTCCATATATTGATGTAGCATTCACAAGCCTTTCGGGCATCCAGAGGAGGCCCATTGCTCACACATGCACATGCCGAGTAGACTTGTCTACTGAGTACGAATCCTTTGCGTCGTTTCGTAGAGAATTTGATACCATTCTCACCAAAGAAGAATGTTTTCAGTACAATGCCATTTAAACGTAGTTGATGGTGTCCCATCCATCCATCGCTTGAAACACATTCGTGAGTGTTATCAGCGAATGTTCTAGGCTAATATAGAAGCGACTGTTTCTCTTTTAATTGGTGTTTGATTGATGTTAGTTCCAGATCGCTTATAGCTTTAATACACGATACACAAAAATTGTACGGGGATTTTTATTAGTACTATCAAAGCCACATATGTTAGAATAACGTTCTAAGCAAATCGCAACCTTGAACTACTTTGAAGTAGTGTACACTGAACTTGAACTGAACTCAACATGAATGTTGATTAGTGTATTGTGTACGTGTAGCTATGGAAACACATACGTTTGAGAGTATTCTGCAACATTTCCTCAAGCGATTGATAAGTTTGTTAGTTGTGTTGTTGTTCTTGTTGTTCTTGTTACATAAAATAAAGCAATGAACATAGTTGTCACATCATCTTGTATAATTTAATGATTCAGACCTTTTTTCCCTTTAGTCCCTGTTCCCAAAAAAATGCCCTTGTGGAATTAAGGGTATCAGTTGAAAGGCGAAGAATATAATTATTAGAAGTCAACGTTCGGTAATTTAGTTGAGTCAGTCAACAATTAATTGTTTTGTCGTTGTAGGCCTTAGCGACAACAAGTTCTTTATCGTAGCCAACCGATATCAAGCTTTTAACAGTTGATAATTGAGATAGAGGACTAGAAAGCTCAGGGTTTTTTTTTTCAAATTCACGTGCATTCATTTCGGCTCTAAGACCAACGGCAACTAGCTATTGACTGAAAAAGATGAAACTCAGACACTGGATTGAACAAAAGAAATTGCCCAAACAAAAACCTTCAGGTATACGAAAACATACAGCACATGAAAATTGTGATCAAGCGTTTCTCAGCTGCAGTCCACCGATTACAACTTATGGTATTAATCCAAACTAAAGTAGATTTCCCAGTAGCCTGATAAGCACAAGGAACAGTTCCTTTGCTTGAGCCGGTGTCTGACCGTGCTCTAGCTTGTGTTTTGCCATCAGCTCCAATGCAACGTCGGCAAACTCGGGTAAACATAGAAGATCTTTCCTTTTTGAGGAGCAACATATCTCAGCAGCTTCCAAATCAGTCTCAGTTACTTTGATGCAGATATGACGATGAACCTGTGTGTAGATATAACTTGTGTTACAAGCTGATTCATTTCATTACATACCATTACATACAGGGCAAAATTACTGAAAGACAGAGTGCATTTCCGAAGATTACAAAGTTGATCGGAAGACTTCCAAAGTTTTCCGATAATGACTTGAAGATTTCCGAAGACTTCGAGAATATTCCCAAATGACTACAAAATTTCAAAAGTTGACCCGAAGGTTTTAGAAAATATCCAAAGACTTCCGAAGATTTACGATGATTACCCGAGAACTTCATCACACTAATTTGGCCCTTTATGGTATTATTAATCCTTAATTATACTCGGCCCATGTGATTACCTATACATATTGTATTACGTGTGGTCTCCCAAATATGCATTGGCACTGTAAGTCGCCAGAATATCTGGCGCAGTAGGATTGATTTAAGGAATGCTTAACCTTTGAATTAATTATTGAGTTAATAATATGTAAGTTTAATATTCTCTTGGCAAAAGGTTTTATCATTTATAAGGTCCAAGTTCCATTAGTATTACGTGAGTTCTGTGCATTTGTTAGAGTTGTCACACCATTGATAATGACCACGAAGGGGGGGGGGGGGGGGGGGGGGGGGGGGTCATAAAACGCCCCGTCTGAACATCGTTAAGTCCTTGTAAACTCCTTCCAGCGGTTATTTGTACATTTCAATTGGCTTTGGCAGTTAAAAGCATGTTCGTGCATCAGTTTATTACGTAGCGTGAGCAATCGTTATTCCTACAGTATGCATTTTCTTACGTGAAAGATTATATATAAAATCACCTTTTAGTTCTGGAAGGAAGAAAAGCGTGTCTGGTCTACCAGAGGGACTCTCGACGTTATGCTGCGAACGGATGCGATGCAAATTCCAGTGTTGGGCTACACGATCGAGTTCAGCTTGAATCACTCTCATAAAACAGAACCTCACGCACTCCCTAAAAAACGAAATTGTGTATCGAATCGTGAAGTATAAATGCGAAGAATTCACTCGTCCGAAAACATGCATAAAATGGAGAAAATATAGGTTTTCACTTAAACCAACTAACTAAACATACATGTGCACTGGATCATAATCCTTGAAATCACCGCTGTCACGTAAGTCCTGCGAAAGGAAAGGAAAATCCATGATTCTGATGAAAATCAACTGTGAGTCTGTATTTTTAAGTATGACAAAAAATGGCAACAAATTTGTGAAAGGCACAAATGTATGCTATTGTAGGTCGAGGTGTGCACTGATTGGAATTAAATGCGTTGCTAAAAAAAGAAACAAAAATCAAAAAAAGAAACCGAGTAGATATACCGAAACCGAGGCCGACCTGAAATTGGTATCGCGGCAATAATAGAGGATTTGTGCTAGTTTCGCTTGTTATCTCACATTTGGCGCATATGATTAATTATCAGTTGTCTACGTCTATGGCATAACATGCACATCAGTTAGAGACACAATTTACCTTGAAATACTTAATCCACCAATCCATATCAGAATGTCGCAAAAATGACCACCATGCTTCTATGCGCTGGACAAAAAAATAATAACGTAAGTACTAAGACATTGAAGCTCTCCAAGGGGAGTGTAACGCAAAACTGTACAATCAATCAAAAATTAAAAATCTTTAATGT
The DNA here is from genome assembly GCA_029204205.1 of Desmophyllum pertusum. Classification (NCBI taxonomy): domain Eukaryota; kingdom Metazoa; phylum Cnidaria; class Anthozoa; order Scleractinia; family Caryophylliidae; genus Desmophyllum; species Desmophyllum pertusum. The sequence goes on from MU826354.1 coordinate 1,003,295, forward strand.
ATTTCATTATTGTTACCTGATTTGCTGTAGACTTCCCATACATAAAACTTTTCTCCCCTGCAAAGCTGTCACGCCCGTTGGCCCTGAAAAATTGTTGTATGACTTCCACTTTTACGTTTTCTGTTCCAGGGTCAGCACGAACAATACTGGAAGTTCCTAACATGAATGATAATGTTTTAGTTTACTGTACATGTAGAGAGAAAATAAACTTCAAACAACCATGTTCATTGTTGTAAACGAACCTTTCATTTGGCGGACGCAATCTAAAAAGTGGTTAGCTATAACTTCAGCATCCTTGTTAGTACTTCTGACTTCCAACCACATAATTCTCCGTGAATACCTATGGAAGGTTAATGAGATATGAACGAAATCATATGCGAAGTGCTGATAATGAATAGAATAAATGAAATATTCTGATTATTTGGAGTTATCATTATTATCACAAAAGATAAAATTTACAAATCATTATTACATAGAGATAAGAAAGTAGAGTCTTTTAAAAGCATACACAAATACTAAAAGGTACTAAATATATACCTTTCTCCAAAATGGCCGCCGCAAATTCAAAATGATTAAAATTAAGCTGAGCGGAAAATCAATACCATCACCTGAAAGACCACCTCTTGTTTGGTAATGATACAAAGTTTCGTTAGGTTAGACCCCCAGTCATACAGACGTCTCTAAATTTCCAGTTTCAACTTCCGTTTTCTCGACTCAGGTAGAACCTAACCTAACGAAACTTTGTACGATTTTAATATGAATTTGCGGCGGCCATTTTGGATAAAGGTCTATGGAGAAAGGACATTTACATGTATTACTCGTGAAGAACAGGCTGAAAGAGTCAGTAAAAAAAGTAAAACACTAAAGTTGCTAAAAAGAAAAAAGCCTTCAAGTTTGTAAATAAATAGACGAGGACAGATCATTTGGTCTAACTGGCTTTTGAAATATAATTTTTTTCTAAGAGTACGGTATAATTCAATTTCAAAAGTTGTACGACAGAGCCGCAGAAGCAGTTCAACTTCCATAACAATATATATCCATGTAGTGAAAACGATTGGAAAGACTGGAAGGCGAAGGTAGTTTCTGTGAGATTCTCAAAAATCCCACAAAGAAAAAATTATCCCTCACTTGGAGCAATGATTCTGTGTGAGAGTTAATAATAAATCGTTTCCTTGCACAGCGAAGATTTGATAATCGCAGTTACGAGCGCAATTTTGAATACCTTACAAAATTACATTACAGAATTCAGTACTGAAAGATGTAAATGTCAAGTTATGTTTCAAGTGCTACAACACTGATCAACCTCGTTCCCACTGGGCCAGGGGGTCTCTCTTCCACCGCCCCTTTCCTCGTTCTTGGGGGCGGTGGAAGAGAGACCCTGGGAACGACGTTGTAACAGGATTCGAAAGGAAGCGGAGGATTCCCTACCCATCAATGCATCCATGAATTGCAAAGCCGTATGGTTTCAATTTATCATACCCATCTATGTGCCAAGGTAATTCGGGCCCTGGAATAAATGGAAAATACCAATATCAGTTGAGGTCCATCGGCCATAGGGATTTGAACAATTGAAACAATAGGACGAATCTTTATTGAAGTTCTCTCAATGTCCCAGGCCAGATCAGAAAGGGTGTAGTTACCGGGGATAAGTATTTTCGTCGTTTCAATCGGCGATTTTTCCTCAATTGAACGCCATCCGGATCCATCACTTTTAGAGCTAATCGAACGGTTTCTCTGTCGAAGAAAAGGAATGGCATAAATGGCTAAAGATAATACCAAGGTAAGAAGAAGCAATACATCATTTATAGGGAGTTAATGCATATACATACAAAAATACGCAAAATAAATGGGTAAAATAATACTGTCAATCAAGTCCGAATTACGATGCAGATACAGATTGAAGGCAGGTGTAAATCAGGCTTGACAGGGGATTTTTAAGGTCTGAAGATGACTTCCGCTCAGGTTGTCGAAATGCCAGTTACCAACAACAACAGTCCTTTTCAGGACTACACTCACACTCAACACTCAACGAACTGTAACAGTCGTGAGTCACGCGGCAATTACGGCATCCCCTTGTGGGAGAGACTGGGGACCAGTTTTGAGTACGCGCGCCTGGAGGCGAGATTCGTGTGTTGAGTTGTCCACAATATTCGTCGGTTTTCTGTCCCTTGTAACGTTTACAGAACTACTGATACTCCTGGGTTCAACCCATTTACTATGATAGAATAACCAATTGGTATATATTTATTCTAAACGTTTTTACTGACTCTCACCTATCTACAACAAGGTGGTGATCATTCCTAAGCCTCTGATGCATCTGCCGGTACCCAATGCAGCTCGCAGACCCTTTTAACTCACTCTAATGAGAAATAAAACAAGGGAATGATGTCGTACTGCACGTTGTTTGCGCCCTGTCGACATTTACGTGACTACGTATTGCAACATACATATCATATATCATCTGGTCAACTAAGAAAGAACAGAGATTTAGTTGTTGAATCAGAAAGGCCTCGACAGACTATACCAATTTAATCAGTAAAATTAATAAAAAATAAATAAATTTTATATAATAATAACAAATTTAATATAAGTATTAAAAATTATTTTATATATAATGAGTTTTACTGATTAAAGTTTTTCGCCTTATTTTTTTTATATAGTACTATTTCAGTTTTTTGAAAATTTTCAAAATATATTAATTCCCATATGAGAGTGCTTTCACTAGGAAATGACTACCTATACATCTTCAGTGAATCGTTAAAGAAAATATACAAGACATGTGTAAATTAGACTTATAAAATTGCAATAATATAACGCGCGCGTCTTAGTGCAAATACTGGAGTGAGTTAAAGAAAGCGGAAGAACTCGTGAAAACCCTCCCTACATGCAGTACGGGGTCGCATAAACTTTCATATTCTCCCAAACGTCCTCTCGTATACCTGTATTAGGATTTGTGAACAGAGCGGATGGCTTACCGAAACTGCTGAAATAACTTCTCTTGCAGAACACTTATGTTTCCTCCTATACATGCCCATACTGTTCAGCATCCGTCTTATGTGACGCAAGCTAATAAGGGAAGAATATTAATTGCAGGAGTGTTACATTACAGATCGCTGTCTTAACAGTGGTTGTCGTAATTCTTGCGGGTTCATTGTTGCCTAGCCCTCGTCGACAATAAATATAGCCAACTTTTCGAATACACGAATCTGCCTAGATCACAACCTCCAAAGTTGTGACGAGATACAATATAAATCCGAAGTTACCGAACATAATAAATTGCTTCCATACACAGGACAGAAAGTTTAGAATGCCTTTCATCAAGGCTAAAGTCATCATCAGCAACAGAGCATTTTGATTCTATGTCCTAAATCACAATCACAACAACGATCTGATATATCCATTCCTTGGCCAAATTATAATACGGTTACCAATGTAACATGGCTCCAAATCATTCGATTTCAGCAAGTTTAATACATGACATGGTTACCTGAAATAAATCCCATGAGCACATGCCAGGAAAGCGCAGATCTCAGAATGACCGAACCCTAAATTGAAGTAGTGCGTGAGGAGTTCTTCACCTTTCATGATAAAGCTGAATCAAGGTAAACTTCACTCTCTAGCATTAAAAAGTATTGAATTTAGAGCATCCTTCATTTTATTAAAAAACAAAGAACAAATTCAGGCTATAACGGCCATAAACGAAGTGGCTATCCCGGGGACCCTGGGGATTTGCACAAATGCCCAATGAAACCTCATCAAATCCCTACCCCCTGGACGAAAAAACTAAGGTATCCTGTGATGTACGTCACCTACATATTGATCCCACCAAAGGATCTTTGCACTTGAAACATACAGATACAGTCAAATTATTTTACATTTGTAATTATTTTGCCATCTTCAGTTGCTGATGCCTACACAGGGGCTTTGGTACCAGGCCCATGCTTATCACAATGTATTATATTGTGAAACAGATCTAGAGATGACGATATCGTTAACTCAATCTTTTAAATCTAATTAAGCTTAAAAATTATATCTTTATATCGGGCCTAATATTATAAGCCTTATGGTTTCTTAATTCATAGGCCCCCTCGGTGCCTATGGTGCCTGGGTACACCCTCGGGCAACAAACATCTGATGATGCCCTTGGGTTCCTGTGCGTCCCCTGGGGAAGCCGCTGTTAATGCAAACGCATATAATTAATATAATGCTTCAATTTTGGACCAGATGAATAAAGGCCCGATCAAACGGTCACAACATTCTCACAACATTTGTTGTGAGCCGATATTGAGACCGTTTGACCACTCCTCACAACGTGACAACATTTCTTTTGTTAGTCTTGAAATGTTGAGAGGTTGTTGTGGCCGTTTGACCGGGCATGGTCACAACATGTCACAACTGCGAACAGAGAATGTTGTGACCGTTTGATCGGGCCTTTAATGTAACTGGTTGCTATAAAAACGATCTTAAATTTAGAGCATCCTTCATTTTCATTTTCCTTTCATTTTCGAGCGGAGTGGTTTTTATAACGCAGTTACAGAGGTTAAAATCGGCTAAAATCCCAACCAAGATGGTGTCGAAAACCGTTAAAAGGTCGATGGGAATAGACAATGAGTTCACTGACAAGGATACAAGATTGGTTACCATCCTGTATAGTTGCTATATACCGTGGTAGTACACTTCCAGATAACGAAACAAAGTCTACCAGAAGTAGAAGGAACAATAGCACAGCGCTGGGTGAAGCAAATTTCATGATTCTTTTTCTCCTTCCGTACAAAATCTGAAATTGTGTGATAAATAATGTAATTATATTATAATTACTGATACGTTATACATATATTATATTATATTAAAGCTCATATAAATAAAACACAACGAAATAGCTTACCTTTCCGCATCAATTATGTCTGACCTTCCAGTGGCAGATGCAACATCCCGAACCTAACCACGTGTCTGAATTATAAATCTGTGTTGTAAATGACAGTGGACTTCACAACTCGGATTTTTGCCAAAAAAATCCGAGTTGTGAATTCGACGATATTTACAACTCGGATTTCTGTAGTAAAAATCCGAGTTGTACATTCTAAAATTACACAACTTGGATTTCTGTTGTAAAAATCCGAGTTGTACATTTTAAAATTACACAACTCGGATTTCTGTTGTAAAAATCCGAGTTGTACATTTTAAAATTACACAACTCGGATTTCTGCAGTAAAAATCCGAGTTGTACATTCTAGAATTACACAACTCGGATTTCTGTTGTAAAAATCCGAGTTGTACATTCTAAAATTGAACAACTCGGATTTCTGGTGTAAAAATCCGAGTTGTACATTCTAAAATTACACAACTCGGATTTCTGTTGTAAAAATCCGAGTTGTACATTCTAAAATTACACAACTTGGATTTCTGTTGTAAAAATCCGAGTTGTACATTTTAAAATAACACAACTCGGATTTCTGAAGTAAAAATCCGAGTTGTACATTCTAAAATTACACAACTCGGATTTCTGCAGTAAAAATCCGAGTTGTACATTTTAAAATTACACAACTCGGATTTCTGCAGTAAAAATCCGAGTTGTACATTCTAAAATTACACAACTCGGATTTCTGCAGTAAAAATCCGAGTTGTACATTCTAAAATTACACAACTCGGATTTCTGCAGTAAAAATCCGAGTTGTACATTCTAGAATTACACAACTTGGATTTCTGTTGTAAAAATCCGAGTTGTACATTCTAGAATTACACAACTCGGATTTCTGTTGTAAAAATCCGAGTTGTACATTTTAAATTTACACAATTCGTATTTTTGCAGCAAAAATAAGTGATTGCAAATGTAAATTAAAAATAAATATATTGATGTCCTATATGAGCCACCGTATATCCAGGTTTCGCGCATTCATAGCTGGCCGATATTGGCAAAACATCCGGTCACACGCAGTCAGGCATTCCCTGGAATGTCATATCACAGTTGTTCTCACTTTTAACAGCTGGAAAAGGAACTTCTTGTTATTATTTCGCGATTTTCAGCTGTTTTGAAAACCAAGAAAATTTTAAAACCGAGCGACACGACGGTAAATACTACTAGTTCCCAGCCCTCTTCGCATTTTCAATATGGCGGCTGGAGGACCCGTGACAGAAGCTGTTATCGCTGCAATGAGTAAGTTTTTCAGCGATAAAGTCTTCTCCAGAACTTATATGCGTAGTTAAAAAGTTTATACGTTTTCTCTGCTTCATATACGCGTCGATTAAATCAGAAATTCTGTCTCGTGACAGCGCATATAAGCTTATTATAAAGCATTCTTTGTATAAACTCAGGAAGCTAAAAAAAAGTTTACCACAGATATTTATAGCTTTGCACTATTAGTCTTTTGTCCTGTGCCATATTGGACTGAAACACACACGTCGATTCCCATGGAAATTTGGATAAAACGTGTTTCACTTAATAATTGAAATTCTTCTGCATCAATCATGTGATGTATGAGAGCAAGATCTTTGGAATCATTGCCCAAAATATCAGTCAAAGTATAAAAATGTATACCCAAATTATAATTTTGCGTGTCATTGCTGTTGGTTTTCCTGAGTTTTTAATCTGATTAATTTTTAACCCAAATTTCATAGAGTGGTGATCAGAGCTAATAAAGTCCATCTGTTGATATCGATCAATATCTTGTCACGCTTGCCTTCTCCGTCGCCATTTTGGAACGTGTTCTTGATTCATATAGATGACAAAAGGCACTTGTTCCCAGGATCTTTCTATTTTCAATATGGTGGCAGACCAGTGTAACAAATCCCGCGGGTCTATCCCCGGGTTAATTTCAGTAAAATGTAAAAGTGATCTAATCCCACTATATACCAGGCTAAAAATTGTCAACAAAAGTCAACAAATCCCGCGCCATGCCTGCGTATGTCCCCAGGTTCATCCCCCGGGATGGCCGCTGATAAGTGCATTAATTATGACCTATTATTGGTCTTTGCCTTAGGGCCGATTTAGAGAGTATGATTTCTATTTACAACTGTCGCATGTGACATGCTTGCAACATCCCTACAACGGTGACAAATTGTTTTGTCTAAATCAAACCTAAAACTTGCTTACTATTGCCACGACAAATTTGCCAGATGCAGCAGTTGAGATTCAAGATTTTTAGCAGTTGCAAGTCTTTTGAATTTCAAATATTCTAAACTCCTAATTTTGTAAAGTTGTTTTAATTTATACAAACTCTGATACTCATCAGTGAATTTTTAAAATCTTTATGCAAAGTTTCACATTGATATGGTGCTTTGTTGTGTCATGGCTTAGTCAGGTTCTCAACCCAATATTTTTGTGCTATTTTTAAATTTCCTGATATGGTTATTGTAAAGAGTTGATGTGAAAACAGATGATGCCGGGGGGGGGGGGGGGGGGGGGGAGGAACTCCCTTATCAAAGGGACAGGGGTGCTCGTCGGAAATTTTGAATTAAACCCCTAAAGGAGACCAATCTGAGCATGGCTCAAGCTTTATTTGACCCCTAAAAGATACCATTCTAAAAAAGACAGACAAACAAGAGTTATAGTGATTTTAATTAAGTTGCAGTCGTCTCCGGTAATGAGGCCACCAACACAGTATGACGATGTTTTTTATTATTTCTTTGCGTGCAACCCTAAACGATACCTTGATGGCTAAAAATATTGGCGTTTCGTCCTGAAGACCCTAAGTGAGACCAAAATCCATAATTTAGACCCCTAAACGAGACGACGAGCATCCCTGGCACTTTTATATGGGAGTCCCCCCCAGGGCTTCCTCCTCCTTTTTCCGGGTGGGTTGATTGGAAAAGGAAAACCTTATGCTTCCAAAATTCTGTTTTGTCTTTGTAGTCGAACCTCTCATAAGCAGAAACCCTTGGGACCAGAAGAGGTGTTTGCTTGTGGGAGGTTAATAAAAATGCAGTGTTTGTATGTGGCTAGGACCATGGCTAAGTGCCCACTTATGGGAGGTGTCCATAAGCAGACGTTTGACTGTACTTACAATATGTTTTGTCTGTACAATGTAGGCACAGAACAAGGGGTATGGCCTGAGAATGCAGAGCTCTATGAACCTTGCAAAGGTAACCTTTAGTTTAAAGTGATATAACCGTAACCTTTGAATGGTTGACATGGTAATAAACAATTTAAACAGGACTGACCTGTTTATTCCTCCTACAGATACTATTCTTCTAACAGATGCTGCCAGTTGTAGAAGTACAGAGGTACACTGTTTTTAATTTTCTCTTTAAAAATATCATCACTTTAGATTCCTTGGACATAACTTAAACTGGTGTTAGAATATTGCAAAATTTGTTACATATTTTAGCAAATATGCAAATCCACAACCAATAATTATTGGTTGACAAGCAAGGGTTTTGAGAACTATGTGGCACATCCCTACCAAAATTCTGGGGGTTCGACACCCTGAGGGAGGGAAGGGAGGGTTGGGAGGGAAGGGGTGATTTTGTTTCACCCTGCTTTTCACCCTGCTTAAATTCGAGGATTTAAAGTAAGTGCTCTTTGTTCCATGATATTTTGTTACCAACAGGCTTATCTCAGATTCTGTGGATTAGCTCATGAAGTGAAGAGCCGACGGAATGCTGAATTTATGTCTCCAACAGGTAAGAACTAATATCATGGGTACACATGCCTCCAGGGCGCCCACTTTTCAAATAATTTCTGGCTAAAAACTTGCTTCCCGTACCTGTGCACTGCCGGTTCCTGCCACTTCTGTTGTGGTTCTCGCCTCTGTGCTTTTTCTGTTGCAAAATATTACACAATGTTGCAAAATGTTTTGCTATAATTTCTCCTAGTTTCCACCACCTTGGGAATCCCGCTACCAGCCCTCTCTTCTTCTGCCTGCGTAGACTTCCCACCCCCTTTACTCCCAGGTTTTCTACCCCCCCCCCCTTGCCTTGTCCACCCCCTCCCCCCCCCCTGGTATGTCACATGGTCATGGATGCTGTGGAATCTGCTGACTGAGCCCGCAATCGGGCAGAACTACATGTGCATCGCAGAGTGTCTATTTTTAAAATTTATTGAATCTTCTTTCTTAGGTAAAGTTCCATTCCTAACAGCAGACAGGGAGCTGATAGGAGATTTTCAAGGAATAGCTTCCTTCATTGAGGCTAAGGTACAGAACTTTACAATATTTTGTTTGCCTCTTTTATTTCAGTCCCAAGCTTGTATGACCCTGAATTTTTGTAAATTAATTTCAATTACTTTAATAAAATTTATTGGAATAAATTACTTCGCAATAATTATTCCAATACGTTCAATTTGTTCAATGTGGCCGAACTGTCCAGGAGCTGAATTCATAGGGACGGAGTTCAAGCCCGGTTAGAGAAAGGAAAATTTACCATTGTGTGTTCACGTTCTTCATAATAACGTGAATTTGGTCATTTGACGTTTTTGTTTTACAGAGGATGGCAAAGAAATGCCGTTGCCGTCATGGTTGCTTTAGATCCCTAATGTACTTGTACTGAGCGAGGGCATAATTTCTGTCAAATTATGTGTACTTAGTATGGAATATTGTCAGGCTTAAAATTCATCTTAAAATGCGTCTCTTGACAGGGCTTCTCTACAAGTGCAAACTTTGAAATGAAGGACAGAGCTGAAATGAAGGCATATTTATCATTGATTGAAAACTCTCTCATTCCAGCTGAGGTAACACATAATCAATGCTAAACATGAAGGCCCAGGCCAACTTTAAAAAAAGCTGTCATGTACTGTATTATCCTGTTTACACACTAAGCACAAACAGTACTAATAAACTGGTTTTTTTAAAACTTGGATGTTCCTGATTATGAAACCACAAGTAGTTGCTTATTTTACCTAGTGTAAAATTCATACATTGTTTGTACTCTACTGAGTAAAAGGTAAAGTCATTAGGGGCCAAACTGGCCCACGCTGCTGGAGCTTATCCCGGTTTCTGTAGCATGAAGCTATTGACTAGGAGTATTGCTACTTCCCCTGGGTGGGATGCCAGTCCAACGCCAGGTTATCCCCCAGCATTTTGTCGCCACCCTATACTCCTGGGTAGAGAGAGGCACTGTGAGAGTAAAGTGTCTTGTCCAAGAACACAACACAATGATCCAGACTAGGGCTTGAACCCAGACTGCTCGATCTGGAGTCCAACGCGCTAACCATTAGGACACCATGTCTCCCACACTCTACAGAGTTCCAAAGTTTCCATTCTCGTCCCCAGAGTCCGCGATCCTTTTGGTCAGCACCAAGAATCTTGGACTCTGGCGGGGACAGATAGAACAAATTTTTTGATTGGCTGTTAAAACAATGAACAGACAAAAGACAAGAGAAAACGAGTACTCTGCGCAAGCTCAGAAAACCGGTACCAGCCAGAGGTCGTGATTTCTTGGTGCTGACCAAAAGGATTGCGGACTCTGGGGATGAGAATGCAAAACCAAAGTTTAAGTGTTACATTCAAAATGTGGATCACTGTGAGTCAGTGTCTCTGTAACTGTCAGATTTTACCACCAGACTCAACCCCTACTGTGTTAAGATGATTTTTTTTGCTGAATGTTTGAGTTGTTGTTGTATTACTTAGCTTTACATGTTGTGGTGGAAGAAAGACTGGGCTGTACGAACAAGACAGCAGTATGGCTGTCAGTATCCAGTTCCACTCAACCTTATCCTCAGCTACAGGAAACAGTGGCAAGTCTGTCAGTATCTGAAGGCTGCTGGCTGGCATCGCAAGACAGAGAGAGAGGTAAAGTGGTTTATCTGCTGTGTTAGGCCTACAATCTTGGACAAAACTAGTTGAGTCCTGTGCACAACACCCTTTTAAAAAATCTATTAGCTCACAAGAGGGCAACAATATTTTATCCCCTCTCCCCCTGTTTTTTTGAAGGGCTGCCAGTTTATGCTGCATCTTTTTTACACCAGAAGGAGGGGGTTGGATGACTTTCAAGCACAAAGTTCAGTATATTTCCAGCATTCTGTTGATTTACCATTTCAAATCAAATCAATAAACTTAGTTTATTTTGACACAATAAAATTAAAGCATTACAATGCTTGTGGGGTCGTGTGCTAACTAAGGAATAAAACCTTCGTTCCTATGTCTTTATACAGTGTATAATAATAAAAACTGAAACTGAAACTATACTCTGATAAAGATCATAGCCAGATCATAGCCACATCATTTCGCTCCCGAGATGGCGTAGAGAGAACCCGAGCCGCGGTCTCAGCCATCGAGGGTAGGATTTGAGGGAGCAAAATGACGTGGCTATGATCTTTTTATACCAAATAGAAAACGTTTTCTGTGTTTCCATAGAGTTATAGTAGCACGAGTGAAGTTTGGGAGAACGAGAAATGCTGTGGAAATACGAGCCACAGGCGAGTGTTTCCACAGCAATTTCGAGTTCTCACACACTTTTACAAGTGGTACCAAAACTCTATGGAAACACGGAAAATGTTTTCTATTTGGTATATATAGGTTAAGTTTCGTTTAATGTTTGTAGCCTCTTTTCCAAGACAAGCTGTTTCAGGGCTGCATAGTACACTCTCTTGTATCCATCATCGCCCGTCACTACCGCCCATGGGTACAGTTTCTCCACTTCCTGAGCAATAACACCGTGCTCAATTCCACTCTTGCCCAGTTCTTCGACGGCCTGTTTGGACCACACCCATCTGTAGCCCTGGAGACCAATCTCCTCGAACTCGGAATGCGGCAAGGCTGTGATGTTTTCTTTCAGTCGTGAGTCGCTGAAAATTCCAATCAGGACCGCACCAAGAAGAATGGTGGCCATTATGTCTCTTATATCCGTTCTTCGTGATCTCTCATCTGCTATTTGGGCTTCTATAAACTTCTTTCGCTCTTCTTGAGGTCTTTGTAAGTTTTCTTTTTGAATTTTCTTCTTCTGTTCTTCTTCTCTCATTATCACCACTTGTGTGTGAATATGTAATTCTGCTCTCTCTCGCTGCCATTGCTGTACATGTTCCCGTTTCCATTCTCTTCTCTCCTGCTCCGCTTGTTTTCTGCGTTCCTCCTCCACGCGTCTTTGTTTTTGATTATTTCTTCTTTCTGTGCAATAACTTTGGATATCTTCTCGCGAGTTTTCGTTTTCTCCGTTGCCAAGGCGCATTTCTCCGCAAACCTATCCATATCACGAGCCATGGAGTACTTGATTTGATCCAAGTCTTTTCTCAGAAGCGGTTCGATGAATTCTTGGAAACTGCGGTCACACAAATCAGTTTCAAGGGCAATGTATGTATTCGAAAATCCACTCCAGGAATTCTGATTGATCGCAACTTGAAGCTTCCTGGCGAGGTCAGCGATCATTCGTCCGTCCATGTTTGTTCCACTAACAGTTTTCTTAGCAGGAAAACGTTGAAAATCCGCCGCAAGAGAAGATACCACATTTGCATATTTATAATCGTCGCGCAGAAATTGTTCCAAATCACTAAATCGTTTCCGATATTCTAACGGAATGCTTCTTACCTTGATGCGATGGCGGGGAAAGTGCCTGGCAATGGTTTCACCGTACTTGCCACTGAGAATACTATCTTGAGTTTGACCTTGTAGAGTTTTTCCTGGCGAGGGAGAAAGCGGATTTCTCAGGATCACCATCAGTTCTTGGAATGACGTCACGCCATCCTGCTTCCAGATCTGTTCGCTCAAACGCGACACACGATACAGAAACTCTACGTTGTGATTCAGTACACCTTCCCTGACAAACAGCGCCAAACCCGAGGACAAGAGAACAGCGAAGATGTTCAATAAATCAGTGTTTTCGTTGTTTCCCGGTAAGTTCCTTCCGTGTCAATAAGAATTGTACTTCCCGCGCCATTTGAGTCACGCAACACCGAGATCCACACGCCCGTGGTACATGGCTCTAAGTTGTTGCTCGTTTTAAACACTTTCTGAACTCTCTGGTTTGTATTTTCATCTAGAAAGTATCTGATAAGGTTCATATTTGTGCTCTTACCGACCCGAGCGTCCCCAATAGCTCCGATCATCTTTACCGGTCCTGTTAATGCTTCGATCTCGCGTAGAGCATCATCGCCGAGAGTGAACTTTTGACTTTGTTGGTCGTACGTCAGCAGCAGTTTAGCTTCGAGTTTAGCTGGTGAGCTACCGCTACAAGCTGCGATCAAAAGAGTCGTAAATATTACTATAGCAGTGATCAATCTCATTCTCACAAGACAGTGGCAAAGTCCAAGTTATCAAGCAAGTCTAAACCGATTTACGTGTTGCATGCATGCACATTATCTGTTCCGAGAAGCGAACAGTTTTGGGTACAGGTATACATGTATCGTGCCTCCCGCCCATAAACCTAATATGTACTTTGCCCTTGTGTATTGTTTTTAATGTAAATTTTATCATTATTTTAAAAATATAATTGTCTTTTTTCGGAGAAAAACCCCCCACATGTTTCGCTTTGTATCACAGTCGTATACCGAAAGTGACTCATTCAAGGGAAAAAACCCTCGAGCCACGAAGTGCGTGACTAATTATTCACCACTATAAGGTATTTGAGAATGTTTGTGTGTTCACAGGACTTTATATTTGGCTTAAAAGGTTTGTCAACGGAATCCTTTGTATTGCAAGACCAGAAGGAAAAATGCAGTAAAAATCCTTTCCTTTTAATTGTTTTCGGGTTTTCGGAAGAGCATACCGGTATGTCACTTCGAAGAAGCGACCACTCTCGTAAGCGACCAAGCTCTAGCTACCACCACCATTGCCCGTTCCGAAGTTCCAAAGACTTGGAACGAGTTTTTAAATTTTGATTTAATTACAAAATTGGAGCCCATCACAAGAAAAATCACATTAAAATTAGTCGGTTTACCAAGTTTGGGGTTGTTTCGTTGGATTTTAACCATGTAGAAGGCTTTCAAAAATCAGAAAAATTAGAGACTGTATGGATTTGGGGGGCGCTGTCACATCTCTGAATTAGAGACGTTTGTATGGAATTTGGACGACCTTTGACAGCTCACAGCCTGGTTACTATGCAATGTAACATAACTTAACGTGGTAAACGTACTAATTTTCATGCGATCTTTCTGGTGATGGGATTAAAGTTTTAATATGACGTAATTTGAACAATTGGTAAACTATTGCCCATTCCCTTTTTGAACTTCGGAACGGGCAATTGTGAAACCCCGTTTGAATTATCACTCAAACTTTTAAAAGCTCTCATAAGCGACCACTCCTGGCATCCGTAAGCGACCGCAACCATTTTTGGGAATTACCAACTGGTCGTTTCCTTTGTTTTTAAGCTCTCGTAAGCGACCACTTGTTGCGTTGCACATTTATGAGACATTGTATTATTTAAGAGAAGTTTTCAATCTCTGTGGATGGATGACCTGTACATTCGCTTTCGTACATTTCGTAAGTGGCCAGTCTCTATTGTTTCAGCGCATGGTCACTTACGAGAGCCCATTCTCGTAAGCGACCAGCTCTAGTTACGACCACTTTTTCGAAGCTTCGACTGTATTTGAAATATAAAGGGGCATTCCTCATTTCCTGGAAAACCCCACTTCCGGTGTCATTGTGGAGGGAATGTGTTTGTATTTTTGAATTCTGGGTAATATGAATTCTTGAATTCGTCTACAGTCTCCACAATGTTTAAAACGTTTGGAACATAATAAAACTAAAATTCGCTCTTGCAAAAGAATTACGAACTCCGTAATTTTAATTTAAAAAGACGTTCAGGGAAGAAAACAGACCACAGAAACTGCAGATCCCTGGATTTTTAAAATGCCTTTAATTTTTAAGAGACTGGGCACACAAAATAAGTAAATTAAAAAGAAATAAATAAAAAAGGCCTTGTTGTATTGTCTTCTGTTGATTTCTACAGTCGCGTTTTGCCAGGTTCAACCATGGCCAACCATAACAACACGGCAGTAATCTATAAATCCAGAGCTAGAAAAAAATTTCAATTGCTTTCCGAGAAAAATGCAGAGTGCAATTAATATTGTATTCCTGTTTTTGAAAAATAATTAGTAAGCCGGGAAATTCCTGACCTTGTGACGTGTCCAAAACTCTGTTCCCAGAACAAAGTGCCCATTTGAAGACATTTTTGCTCAGTCAGTTTCAAACTGCACAGCAAAATGAACTTGACGCGTTGCTTTCTCGTAGCGACGTACTTGATCGCGTTTTATTTTCCTTCTGATGTTCAAGGAAAGCCAGCAGGACTTCTAATCAAGTTAAACAAGGAGCGAAAACTCTTCGAGTTAAATCGAACGGTTCTAGAAAAGATTCCGCAGCTGCAGCGACCAATGACTCTGACTGGAATGAAATGGATACTTGCTCGTGCTATATCACCTGTTACGCGGGATTATAATAATAAATTAATTTTTCTTTAAAGAGGAAACCTACATCACAGTCAGTGGTTTACAATAGGGTCCTCAATTACAAATAAAAATACAAAAGTCTAAGAAAATTACTAATTTAAAACTACCATATTAATTCTAAGTTACTATAAAATATTAAATATAAACTAAAACTAAAGTAACTACTGTAACAATTTTCGTGGTAAAAACTATGGGAAACAACATCAGTTAAAGAGATTTTGAATTAATAATAATAATAATCAACTTTATTTGGGGAGGGTGACACATAACAGTAATTCAACTGACGAGCTAGTGGCCCTCCAATTGACTGTGGGAACTTTGCTAGGCTCTATAATTTTTTTAAACTAAAACTATGAATATGGTGTATTAAGTACCTGCAGCAGACACCTGTACTCATTGCGGGCTCTTTTTTTTGACATTATCTTGTTGGTACGTTTTGCAGGTTATTGACGAGTTTAGACGGACGTGCCAAGCTCTTTCTGAAAAACTTGGAAATAACAGGTTCTTTATAAATGATAGGTAAGGCAGCGTTTGGATTTAAATTTGAACTCGAGGCGACTGAATTCTTATCACGTGATAGCCGTTTCGTTGACCTCGCGATCGGTGAGATCGATTTCAACTCGCTGCGCGTCCGTTAAGCCCTGGCCAAACGGAGACGCAAGTAGACGCAAGTTTCCAACTTGCGCCCACTTGCGTCTCCGTTTGGCCACGACTTGCGTTGACTTGCGTTCACTTTGATCAGATCAAATTTGAGCGCAAGTAGACGCAAGTTTTTTCACCGTTTGGCCACCCAACGCAAGTTGTTTTGTTTACTTCTTGTACTGAATTGGAGCGCGCGCAGGAGCATTCAAATGGCTTTCTTTTTGGCAACTTGCGTACACTTGCGATAAACTTGCGATTCCGTTTGGCTGCGTCTACTTGCGTCTCCGTTTGGCCAGAGTTTCTCTTGCATAAAAGTCATCACGTTCACCCCGTCAGCAAGTTTCAGACATGAAGGCATTTTTTATACTTGAACGGATGCGATTCGTTCATCGCAAGTTCAACTTTACCGATCGCGTGGTCAACAAAACGGCTATGTTGTGGTTCAATTTTAGTTCTGGTTCAAATTATTTCAAACCGCCGTAGACGGCAAAAAAAATCGTGGGTGTCGCGGTGTACTGGGAAGAGTAGTTATCAGTCAGTGATACAAGCATACTCGGAAAAAAATCTGATTTCTCCCAACAAAAGTCGAACCTAGGCATGACCTTCCTCACACCGGTTGGATGCTCTAACACGGAGCTACAGGAGACTCGTGGGAGGTTAGGCAATTTAACTGAGGGTTCAAATGTGACAAACTTCCTGCATATTGCTAGGATTAGATTTGTCGATGAGTGAGAATGTGTGGAAAGAAATGATGGTATATTTTAAGCTTGGTAGAAATATGAGAAACATGTTCAGACGATTTCCGTTGGACGTTCGAGCAAAAAGTGCAAAAAATTAAGTTACCAAAAAAATACTCATAGCACGGTAACATTTTGAATACAGTTAAGAAGAAATTATCGATAAATTAGCTCCCAAGCTGACCCCGCGAGAGAAGTCATTACATATTTTAATTAAAAAGATGCTTCATGTCAGTTCAAAACAAAATGGCGTGCGTTTTTATCATTTTTTACGAGGTTTGACATTAATTTTCTCGAGAATGCTTGAGAATTTAATTGCGGGGTCACTTGGAGAAGTGAATTAAAGTGATATGTTTAAAATAGTATTCAAATTGTTACCGTGCTATGAGTAGTTTTTTGGTAACTTAATTTTTTGCACTTATTGCTCGAACGTTGAGCGGAATCCGTCTAAAATAATCATTGAGTGACACAGGCTACTCAGAAAAAACAAATCTGAGTTCTCCCAACAGGAGTCGAACCTAAGTGTACGTACAATATTGTGTAAAAACCCATGAAACCTATATCACTCTCTCATCGATTTAGCAAACGGTTTTCTCATTTTTTTTCTATTTCAGACCAACAGAAGTGGATGCATTAGTGTTCGGTCATCTCCATTCAGTTCTGACCAGATACCTTCCAGATGACTCTCTCAGCTCTGTAGTTAGAACGCACAAAAATCTTGAAGACTTTGTAATGAGAATCTTAACAGACTTCTTTCAGTAAATTAAACTTAGGCTTTGTTGTTTACTAACATATCTCATGCTGAAAGGAAAGATGAGAGACGGAAAAGCTGTCGAAGCCCAGTTGTATAGACTGCAAGCATCCCTATAAATTTCCTCCTGTACTGTCGAGCGAGGAGTGGAAAACACGCGAGAAGCGGAAAACACGCGAGGAAAATGAAGCCTTTAGTTTTCGCGCCATTTTTTTTTTTATTGCGTAGATTTCGTTTATGATACTCGCGCGTTTTTACGCATCTCGCGCGTTTCTCACTTCACGCTCGCCCACGATCCAGGGAAAAAAAGTAGCAACTGGTTGCAACTCAGATTGGTTGTAAGGTCTGCTAACATTCGGATGAAACACATTGTGGCTACAAGCTACTACTATTGGCATTTTGTCTTGCTGTTGGTTATCTTGCTTCTAATTCTGACGTTCCTGGTTGAAGCTTTAGTCTTGTACACGTGGAGTTCATTAATTTTATAGCGGCTTATTCATAATATGTCGCAGCGCACGTTAAAGGAGCTGTCACATCGATATAAACTCATTGTAGCCTGAGTAGCAGGCGCTGGATTAATGTCAGTAATAGAGCGTGAGTTGGAGGAGAGCGCTCGAGGAATGGGATGCGCAAGGGATGAGTAGACTTGCCACAAGTCGTCTTCTTTGAGCGAAACCGGGCGACGCGCGACAACGAGGAAACCAAAACCAACGAAAGGGAAAAATAATATTGGAAAGGGCTTTTAGAAAGTCTAGGGATGAGATGCGCGAATGAAAAAATAAACCACAATAAGCCAACTTGTATCCTATATTGATCTATATTACTCCAGCTATACAGGCTTAACTCATTTCTGCGATTTGAAAAATTACCTTCGAATCGAAGGAAAGTAGTTACACTGCATTCCTTTACTAAGTTGGTAAGAAAGGAACAAGGATGGTTAACTGGAAAATTTAGGAAGATGAGTACCAATAATATTACGAACGACGAACTAAAAAAGTAGCTATTTTCCATCATGCGTCAACCGTGACATAGCTCTTTTAATCCACACTGATCCACGAATACGTTATTGCAGCCCTTATACTCTCCTCCCTCACTTTAAAGTTAAGCAAACAAAATGTCCGTGAAGTATTAATTCAATGATGAATTCTCAGCTAATGAATAATCCAATATAAATGCCCCCATTCTGATAAACGCCCCGTATCTATAAATGACAATCAGAAGTTGAATCAAGCGTTTCAGCTCACCTGAGGTCGAATTCTGAACGGGTTATAGAATCTTCTCTATTCATTAAAAAAAATCAAACAAGTTCTTTTACTGTAGGAATAAGAAAATAATTTATCCGATCCATGTTTCTCAATCGATTCTCAAAGGGCGCGGGAAAGCAGGGGCGTAGCCAGGGCCAGGGGAGGATTCCATGGGTTCCGGAACCCCCTCCTTTTGGGCTATGACCATCAGCATATTTTCAAGAGAAAAAAAAATTACCGGAACCTCCCCTTCCGTCGGATCTTCAAAATGCACGAAATGCAGTCTTTTCTAAATCCCGCCTCTGGCGCTCGAGATATATCACAACTGGAGATACCGCGCCTTCGGCGCTCCTCAGCTCACGACATTTGGAACCCTCCCTCTTAGAAATGCTGGCTGGAAAGTGGGCCAAATTCGTACCACAAATAATCTTAAAGCCTACGTCATCATTAAGTGATCTGTAGAAGTATTTTAGAAACAACAAAAGAGAAAAATCGTTACTAAAAGTAAAGAGCGCACGCATCACACTGACATTAATGCAGTGACATCCGTGACAAGAGAAAGGCCTGGATCTAGCATTCTTTACCACGCGGATTGCCCTGGGCCGAGCGTTTTGTGTTTCGGAGAAGAAGGCGCCATTTTTGACTCGTAAACTACGATTCACCAAGACATGTGAATGAAAAGGTCCGCGTTAAACACCATGATCCCAAAGAAATTGTAATGGAAAGAATCTATAAGAAAACATGGAAGGTGAACGAATCTTAAAGTCGCTTCTGAACGCTGAAACAGACGACCTTTACGAGGACACCAAGGTTGGTTTCCTAAAAGTTTGTTTTTAAAACTGTGGTTGTACATAAGCTTATTACTTTCCACACGACATGCTTTTCGTGAATTCTGGAATTGCGAACGAAGGCGCACTCAACTTAAAATCAAAGAGTTTGTATAGCAGGCTGATCTATTAAACCTTAATTTAAAGCTGTTAACTTTTCAATCTGTTTCAATGCAAAGCAAGCTTGGGGATGAAACTAGAAATGGCGAAGTCTTGATAATAAGTTAGCGATTTCAATCAGCTCTCAGTTTGCGACCAATCCATTCCTATTATGATCAAATGTAAAATCAAATGCAACCTTACCTGATTTCTGATCTTAAATCCTGGTGAACAAAGCTCAGAAATCAGAAATGATTCCTAAATTAAAATATAATAACGTAACATTATTGGTTTCTTGATTCTTAAAATCAATGATAAACGGATTGGCTGCAAAGTCAGCAGATAGATTTTGATAAGAATAACATTAAGCTTTATACACGTGCTTTCATTTACATGGTTGTAGAATTATCTTGCTCCACTGCGAAGTCCGTTGAAGAATAAAAATGGCTGTAAGGTGGGCTGCAAAGTGGCAGAGGAAACTGTTTCAAAATACACTGTATTTGCCACCAAGTTCCTAAGATGTGCTATTGAGACTTTGAAAAAGGTGAAAGCTAAAGGAAATAATCTTGACGAAGTCACCAAGTCCTTGAATTTAGGTAAGTACCAGTCTGCAATCAATAAATGGTCATTTTTCAATAACACGCAAACTCTGAAGTTTAAGACCCATCTAACGATTACATTTTTACTGTCAATCATAATTATTATTATGATGACAACCAATGGACCCCGAAAAAAGAAATGACCAAAATGGATCAAAATCTACCAATCACAACCCATGACAGACGTGACCTTTTGAACCCATGAACATCTGTTTCCTGAGACATCTGCTAAGGTGATTGAAGGCAGCAAAAACCACATCTGTTGATTGAGTAGAGTTCATATGAAAGGCAGCACAATGTGGCTAAATGGAATTTAGGCTAAGTTAGACTCGAGCCAATGGTGGTCTGCGGCTCTGTGCAGTGGCAGTGGCATGGGTTTGCATAAACAATAAACAGGGGTTTGCAGGGGCCTTACGTGTTTTGTGTTCCAGCTGCATTGTGGACGTGCAGTTTGTGTTTAGCCTTGTGCTTGTCGGGTGCTTTTCTGCTCCCACTCCTCCCCCCTTCTTTGTCTTGGTAAGTATTTGGGTTGGTATATAGTAAGTATCTCCACTGAATCTATCAGTGTGATGGTGCCACTCTCAGGGTTGCCATGGATACCAGCGCACTCTGCTTGAATCACGCATGGCTCCACCATATCAAATGCACCTTCCTCAAGCTCATCTATTGGCGATAAATGTAACGTCAAACAGACAGTTGATGAAAATCAAGAAAATTCAAGAAATATATGGTACCGTAATGAGTTAGGAGAATTGACATTTTCAACTTAAAACTGAAATGATTACTAACTTGTAATTCTTTGTGTTTTTGCCTCAGTGGGTACATTGCTCAATGAGACATTGTCTATTCAGAATGGAACTTACCTCAAGTTTATACCATCACTGGACCAACTTGGCAAAACACTTTATCTGATTATTGCCCAGCTTATAGCCAAGACACAGTTTGACAAGGCATTGTGCCATGCTAACGACCTGCTAAAATTTATTCAACTCCTAAAAACATGGAAAAACTATGACGGCAACAAAATGAACAAGGACCTGGCTACCCTTGCCATGCGTGCGTCTGATGCATTGCTTCAAGGAGCAGGGAAGCTAGAGGAGGTGAAAGTACCACCAGCAAAAAAGGTGTCGCACTTGTGCATCATTTTAGACTGGAGAAGGTTGTCGTTACTTTTTCAAGTGGAAGCAATCACACATTCCTCGCTGAAATCCTTAGTGGATAGAACTCTTCAATGTGGAACAAAATATCAGATGGACTGTGGACAAAAGAATGTTAATTTTAAAACCCTGGCATGCTTCTTTGAATCTGTTTTCAATGCACTTATGACCAAGAGCGAACAACTGATTGCCAATGGGAGAGATTCAATGTTGCTATTAATAGTTGAACTGGGATTTCACTATGGTCGGATTTGCTGCAAAGCGGAAAGATCAACACAAGCCTTGGATGTTTTTGACAACCTTTTAGAAATTGCAAGAAATGGTAACCATTCCAAAAATGGCCAGTCTAAACTTCAAGTATCTTCGCAAGTTTGTTGTTGTGTTTGTTTAATTTGCAAGGCTACAATTTTGTTGAACTGTGCTACGAATACGACATCGCAAACTCTCGACTCTCCAAGCAGATGTTGTTGGAGAGTAACAGGCTAGTTTCTCAACTGGTGAAGTGTAAGATGTTACCATCATCAATGTTAAAACTGCTCTCGGATTCTATGGAGTATTTCAGACTCACTGTACAAAATGTGTGCAGCAAACAAACTGGCGATAAAACACCAGCTCTCTCGTGGAGAACGTTTCAAGAAGCTGCGCACTTGCTCAAGTTACATGCCGCAGTTCTGTCCTTGCAGTGTGAACAGATCAAGACAGCACTGCGCAAAGCCAATAATGACGACTTGGTTGCACAGTGTAGGCAGCAGTTGCAGAAGACCACAGTTCGACAACTGACTGTGCTGAGTTTTGTGATTTCTTCTTTTCAAGATCAGATGAAATGTGAGAAAAATGCAAAAGATTGTAACCAAGATGTGAGGTTAGCAAGACATACATGCACTTGTATTACAAATTTGGACTTGTGTTACATATACATGTACACTTCTACCCTTCCTTATGTTACTAGCCAGCAAATGCAGACTGGTTTTCAGCTGTTGTTATTTTCCTGCAACATGAAACAACAGTCGGAAATCTTTCTGTGTTTGCAGTCTGTATTGCGTTACATGAAAGCTGCATTATTTTTTTAGCCAATCAGTTTTTTTTATATTATCAAGTATGTTATCACATGTGCAATGTACAGTCACCTCTCTCTAAGAAGATGTACAATAAAATGACTGAAAAATGGCACGTAGGGACCAACACCAGTCCAGGTGTCTGTCTTAAGGTCGATTTAGATGGTACGATTTTGTCGCATGCGACATGCTTACAGCAAGCCTACGACACGAATTGTGTCGCGTAAGTGTACGATTGTCGTGTACGACACAAAAAATGTCGTAGGATTTTGAAACATGTTTTAAAACCCTACGACATGTCGTAGCTACAAACAATGTTAAAAGATGAAAGTCGTATACGATTTTTACATGACGCGAATAGTGCGCACGCTACAAAAGTCGCATGCGACAAAATCGTACCATCTAAATTGGCCTTTATGGAGGTTTCCATTAAGAGAGAGTTGACTGTAACGGCTATATTTTCTTTGACACAGAAGTCACATCATAAGAGATTGTGTTACAGTGGCACAACAAGCAAGCACAGTTATTCACAGTGCTCTTGAAGATCCAGACGTTCCACTGTCTCCAAATGAGCTGCGGTGGTTGGGCAGTACTGTTTACAATGTAGGCTGTGTATCATACCAGAGAGACTGTTTTGCCGAGGGAGTGCCTCTGCTTGCTCTTGCTTGTGATGAGCTAAAAATATGGAGCTTTGCTGCCGAGACCGACGATAAGATTGTCACAAGAATTGCAGAGGTAATTACAGTGAAGAGCACCCAGGTACCAGGGTGTTTTTGATTAATTTTTGACAACTTTCTGATGGCTTCGCCTTCCATTTAAACTAGCAAATCAAATTGCAATAACTGTGGGAGGCGGAGATGTCGATTGTCAGAACGTGGACGTAATTAAGAATTGTACCTAGTTACACTTTTTGATTTATACCACTGTTAGGTGAAGCTGCTAACAAAGTATGCATTACTGACCGACTGTCAGAGACGCGCCAAACAGCTGAGTGATGCACTGAAGACAGCTACAACTCAGGTCCTGATCACCCTGAGAACAACCACCGATGACGACACCATAAGACAGCAGGTCAAACAATGGATATCAGTTAAACATGAATTGGTAAAGAATCTTCAGGATGAAGAAAAACTGCCTGAAAGATCCAGGTTTGTAATGGCAATGTCTCTGTTGTCTTGTGTAAAATAATTATTGAAGTCTGTTCCAAGCCTACGTGTAGTGGGTAGTGCTTAACTCTGCTTTCCATAAAGCACAGGAATATTGCTATTCCAGCTAGTGGCAGAGAGGAGGGCTTGAACCCAGGACCTCCAGATTACAAGACCACTCAGCCATGCTACCTCCTATCCAGGGGGGGGGGGGCAGGCAGCGCCCTTTGATCTTGCCGCTTTTCCGCTATACATGATCGCACAAGTAAAGAAATCTGTCAATCATTCGAGAAACGTACCTCTACTACGGGAGTTTGCTGTGGAATTTTCATCCATGGTGTCCCACAATGACCAAAGTTCAGTTAAACAGCGACCGAATCGTTCCCATAGATGTTTTAACGTGGAATCGCCAAAATATTTCTGAACGAACACAAACGCGCGCCATGTCCGCCATGTTTATTTTAAACAAACCAGTACTTAGTCTTGCTCGGCCAAATTTCTTAAATGTGCAATCATATATACTAGGTCCCAGGCCTCGCTGCTAGCCCCCCCTGCTCCTATCAAATGAATATACTGACGATTTACTGTGACATAATCGTCCAATGGAATAAACTATACCTGGCTGTTTTTTCGTGTTTGATTCAGAACCCTTTGCAGTGCCTTTGCAGAGCAAGAAGATGCTACAGATGTTGTGGGAAGCCAGTTGTGCTTGGTTCTTCAGGAGGAACTTGCTTGCTACAAGGCAAAGAGGTTAGGGGGTTGTCATTAAGCTTTACATTTTGACTATTCATAAGTACATTATTGTATAAGGTACAAGGTTCAAAATTTTTTGGTTTAAAATTTTTCAAACCAGTTTGATTTTTATTTTCCTTTGTCTGATATTCATTACCGTTATCTGAAACAAGAAAATAAAAATAAAACTGGTTTGAAAATTTCAAAAATAAATTTAAACCACAACATATACGCTATTTTAAAATGGGAGGTATGGTGGGCTACATGTACTGTATATGCTACTAATACTGCATCGGACTCGGTATTGGCCTATTAGATCCTTAACCCTTTAATGACTTCCTTTGTTTTCAGTTATGACACTGCAGTAGAACAAATTTCAGTGATCAAACAGTTGATGGAACTGTACATTGTTCATGAGGATGAATTTGACTATGGTTCAGCCATGTTAGAACTTGGTGTAGCACTGCATAGCCTAAGAGACGCAGATCTTGGAGAAGACAAGTGAGTATAAAACAAAATATTGTGAGCATTTGTGAATTAGTTTTGTTCTTTAGAGCGATTTTCAATTGAGTGTCGAAAGCAGGGGGGGCAGGCAGCGCCCTTTGATCTTGCCGCTTTTCCGCAATACATGATCGCACAAGTAAAGAAATTTGTCAATCATTCGAGAAACGTACCTCTACGGGAGTTTGCTGTGGAATTTCCATCCATGGTGTCCCACAATGACCAAAGTTCAGTTAAACAGCGACCGAATCGTTCCCATAGATGTTTGGACGTGGAATCGCCAAAATATTTCTGAACGAACACAAACGCACGTCATGTCAGCCATCGTCCGCCATGTTTATTTTAAACAAACCAGTACTTAGTCTCGCTCGGCCAAATTTCTAAAATGTGCAATCATATATACTAGGTCTCAGGCCTCGCTGCTAGCCCCCCCTGTCGAAAGTAATCGCTGAATTGCTTTGGTTTTGCTTTACTACGTTCTGTAATTGGTTTAAAAAACTCGCACCACCTTCTCAACCAAAATGCAAAACTAAAACCAATCGCGACTTGGTCGGACGCGTTTTCCCGCGCTTGGCACTGGTTACGTGTATTTGCTTCGAGTTCTCATTGGTTTGTTTGTTGTTCACATTTGCTGTGATTGGCCATTGTAATTGCTTTGGTTTTGGTTTTACGACACTCAATAGCCCTTTTCACGGTTAACCTGAAATATTTGCATAACAATACAGCTAAACATAGAAGCGAGGCAATTTCGGGCACAAGCTGTAAAACATCGTGATTTTCTTGAGCTCCTCAAACTATGTACTTAGCATAAAAATAGTTTTAAAATGGAGAAGAACTAAATATGCAACTATTTTAGTTAAAGTTTGCCGTAAAGATCGTAATCCGATCTCCCTGTTGCTTATGCGAGTCTACTCTTTATTAATAGAGAAAAGTCGTTTTACAATTTTTTCTAAAAACAACGTAAACTAAAAGAATTGTAGTTCTTCTACATTTTAAAACTGTTTTTATACTAAAAGAGTTCTAAGGAGTTTAAGAAAAACACGATGTTTTGCAGCTTGTGCCCGAAATTGCCTCGCTTCTATGTTCAAGTGTATTGTTATGCAAATATCGGAAGTTAACCGTGAAAAGGGCTATTGAAAACCGTTCTATTAGCTGTTCTTACTATTGTCTTCTCTCAAGCCTTGCTTTTTCAGAAGTAGTCTTAGTAAATTATTGTAGAAGCTGCCATCCCACTCCCAATGTAGATTATCATCTCCTCCTCCTCCTCCTTCTTCATCTTCTTCCATCAGTGAAAGAAATCTACATGTACTGCTGCAAAATTAGCCCTTATAGCAAGGAGCCCAAAAGTGTGACCACTTTTAATCAATTCACATTATTTTGTGCACGCAGACTATCCAATCAGAAGCCGAGAAAACTATATCCTCTGCTAATTCTGATTGGGTAGTCTGCACGTACGAAAGAATGTGAATTAAGGTATCAGTATACCCCAAATTTGACCATTTTGCGAGATTTTACTTTTTGTTATCTTCAGATAGATCACATCAAGACCTTTCATTTCCAAAAAGTTTCACGAAAAAAGATTGCTTCTAAAGAAAGTTATGAAGAAAAAACGATTCTCACCATTAATTATTTCCAATCGAGAGCTGTCAACAGTTTGTCAACAGTTTGTCAACATGTACGTATAAAAAGTCACGTAACATGAGCGCCGACGTGTTTGTAGAATCACCCGAAATTCGAAAGCCGCATCTTGCAATGCAATGTCCGTAGAAACATAACGGACTGTGTCCGCGTTTTCAAGTAAGAATATACCAAAATGGGAAATTGTTCGGTACTGAATTGAGCGGAAGCGCTCGTCTCAACCAGGTCTCAAGTGACACCGGATCGCATCACTGATTAGGACAACTTGAAAATCGCTCGCGGTTGCATATCCATGTGGGCGAATATCCCACAGAGAGGCTAAATGGAGGGAAAACTGAAGCCATGAACTCTTGTTTTACTTGTAGCACGATCGGTGAGAGGAGAACTTTCTTCTCCTGGCCATAAGAAGTGCGCATTTGAGGTCATTTGTATTCGATACGAACTCTGTTATTAATTAAAGTAAGACGAGCCTTCTCTTTATCAATCAACGCATAATTATTTTCACGCGTCTTGTGTATTTAATCTCATCAGACCGGAAGAACGCCCCAAAACATATTTTCCCCTGTTTCTCGAAACTAAAATTTCAGCGAATGAAGCGCACGTTTCAAGTTCGTTTGCAACGAATTTTCAACCTTTTTCGCTGCCATTTGGAGAGAATGTTCTCCAATAGTCTGATAAAAAACTGTGTCGGGGAATTTTATTTTTTTTACTCGTTCGAAAGTTATGAGTATTTTCGTACAGAGAATACGTGTTTTGTCAACCCTCGAAGTTTAACTGTGTGTTAAAAGCTAACCAGACAAGTAATCAAAATTCCCCGACACAGTTTTTTAGAGAAAGGTGTCAAGAACACGTAGCGATGTTTTTCGCTTTCTCGCGTTCAATTCCGGCCGGAAACGAACTCGATTTGTGGACCGATATACTTTTTGAAATTGAGCGCTTTATTCGAAACACATTAATTTTTTTACTTCAAATGAATACATATTCGTAATCTACAATTCTTAAGCTTTCAGGAAATATATACTTTATTGGGGTTTTTGTTAAACGTCCGACCGTAAAACAGTGCCAACGCATGATGGCCATTTGGGGTATACTGATACCTTAATTAAACGGTCAGGTCACACTTTTGAGCTCCTTGCTGTATTGCAAATTAAGGAAGTGATCACCAGATAGAAATTATGAATGTCTTGATATTTAAACAAATTCTCTCATCTTATACTAAAAGAAATGTATGGAGTTGAGTAAGGAGAAAACAGCACTGATGATTCATGTTTTTGCAGGTCTGCACTTGAGTACTGTCAAGAAGCTGGTACAATTCTGGAGCAGTTATCAGACAGGGTAGCTAATGAATACGAGGAGGAAAACTTCCAGTCATCAGTTGTACAAGATAGACTTGCCGCAGCCTATTTGTGGCAGGCCTTGTTGGAACATAAAGATGTGATGGAAGAGAAACCAGCCTCAGCAACGGCGACGCTCAGTGACAGTTATGAAGTTGAAGAGGTACATGAATGTTATTTTTAAACCTTTCACTCCAAGAGTGCTAAGTTCAAAACTGAAGAAAAAAATATTGAATTTCATTTGCAAAATTGTCAAAAACAAACAGTACCACTTTAAAGTACTGCTCAATAGCTTTCATTTGAATGGTCACACTAGCCGGTTTTAACCCACAGACTCAAGAGTTACAACCACATTAATTTTGTTGACTCAAGGTTTGACTCTGGGAGTGAAAGGGTTTAACTTTCTTCATTGACAACTTACAGTAGGCCGAGCAAACTCCACTTGGAGGAACAAGTATCTTTCCTTTCCAGTGGAAACTAGTGCAGCAAGTTTAATTCTTTTCAGTATCCTCGTTAAATCAGGATTTGTTCTTAAACGATAATTTTCTTGCCAGTCAATCTTTGTATGACTAGGACCATGCAGAAGGTGGGCTCATAGCACAGGACCTTAACTCATCCCCTGTTCCTGCCCCTGCTTCCAAAAGCACCTATTGTCCCTTGGGCACCAGACCTTCCAATGGAAAACCTTGTTTTATTTTGTAGATGGAAGGTGTTTGCCTGGAGCAGCCATTTGTGTCATCCCTTCATTCAGCGTTGCAGACATGGACAGTGTTACGTGATAAATCAGTGCAGCAAGATTCTAATGGAAAGGTTTGATTCATATCAAAGAGTTTAATTAATTTGCAATCATGTTTGCTTTTGTAAGTGCACTGATACAATGTATGTACAATGATTCTGATTCGATGAAACAACCACAACTCAAAGCAAAAACATAAGCCAAGTCACGGAGCCAGCGAATTTCGTCCACAAAGTTGCTAAGCAGCACAACATATCCTTGTTGCGCTATGTTGGCGTGACAATTTTCGGAGTACTTGTGAGTGCTCGCACTGTTACTTGATTGGATAATAACAATCGTAAACTCTTTGAGTGCTAAAATGACGATTTGTCAAAAACAGCTCTTGTTTCCCCGACTTTAAATATACTTATACCGTGATGCTGCACAAATTACTGTACATCTCATAAGTTATGTTTACCTATTTGAATTGTTTGTTTATCTTGTAGATCGACTTGCAGCACTTTGCCAACCCCGAGGAAACCTACCATTATCTACTCATAACTGCTGCAATGTTTGGACTTTTAAATCAGGTAAAAAACGGCCAAAAATACATGTACTACAAAATTCCTAGTTACAGTAACATGAAGCAACTATGAAACATATTGCAAACTGTACTTCACATGAGTTTGCCACCTACTTTCTTCTATGTCTTTTTAAAACTCTGATAAAGGTCATTGCAAGAATTTCACTTTGTTCTAACCGTGAAGAAACTTCCTTTAAAAGCTTGACATGTCTTTTACTTTACAGCCTTTCAAGAAAGTTTGCGCACTTTATTTTGCTGGCAGCATATCCCAAGCTGTTGGCACCAACGATATCCTGGATAGTGGACTGTCTGCATACAGTGACGCTATCCACTCTTTGTGTGACATGCTGGACATTCCACATGCGTCTCTTCTGCTGCGTTACGCCAGTAACTTGGTGGATTCCTTTGAGCCAAGTAATATATCAAGGGTTCAATTCTTGTTGGCCAAGAGTCACTATCTGTTGGTCATGGGAAAGGTAAGATTGGTACAAATTAAAGCATTTGCTCTCCCCTCTGTAGTGGCTTCTTATAGTTAAAGCTGGGAGATTGGGAAGAGGGGAATATAAAGTGCGCAGATAGAGCCTGCGGATGGAGACAAAGCAAGGCTGTAGGGCCGAGGACACCGCCTTTCTTTCAATCTCTAGGTACCAGGACCTACTCTGTTTGTGGTACAGGGTCACAAAGGAGATCTTCAGATGAATATCAGTTTACTGTATATTGTTTAAGATAATTATTAATCAATGTCTTCAAAATAAGCAAAATTAATGCATTCTGCTTGATTTTGGCAGTGATATAATACTTACAGTCTATGTAGATATGTTATATGAAGTTATCAGTTGTTGAGTACTGGTTATCTGACATCTGTACAGTATATCATAGTAAAGCTGCACTTGGGCTGAACTGGACCACACTGTCAGAGCTTATCCTGTATTCTGTAGCACGAAGCCGACTTCGAGTATTGCTTCTCATCCAGGACAGGATGCAAGTCCACTGCAGACAAGGATGCCCTCTATCACCGTTTTTGTTCATCCTTTCAGCAGAATTAATGTCCAACAAACTTCGACAAGACTCAAGTATTATGGGAATTAAAATATTAGGAAACGAAATCAAATTGAGCCAATTCGCAGATGATACGAACCTCTTCTGCGCTGACTTGTTTTCCGTCGAAAATGCTTTAAAGATAGTCGACAAATTTGGAATGCTGGCTGGCTTAAAATTGAACCGTAAAAAAACAAAGGCGATCTGGCTGGGAAAATGGGAGAAAAATAAGAACAATCCCTTACAATTGAAATGGCTACGTAGTCCAGTTAAAATCTTAGGAATTTATGTTTCGTATGACGAAAAAGGAAATAATCAGATGAATTTCAGTCTCAAATTACAAAAACTGCAAACCAATCTAGACTTGTGGAGGGCACGGGATCTTACACTATTTGGGAAAGTGTTGATAATCAAAACTCTGGGTCTATCGCAACTCATCTATTCCGCGTCAAATCTCACTGTTCCGGAAGAAATGACCCCTATAATTAAAACGAAATTATTTAACTTTCTATGGAAAAACAAGAGAGATAAGATTAAAAGAACTGGGCTCTATCAAGATCTGGACAAAGGAGGCATACGCATGACCGACATAGGAATTATGTTTAAAGCCCTCAGGTTAGCTTGGATTCCGAGACTTCTTACTCAGGGGAAAAAGAACTGGAAAACGGTTCCAGATTATTACTTAAGAAGACTAGGAGGTCTGAACTTTCTCTTAAGGTGTAACTATGATGTGAAATATCTACAAGGTTTGCCAGCGTTTTACAAAGACATTCTAGCACATTTCAAGGAATTGAAGACTCTTTATAGCTATGAACAACCACAAGATATAATTATATTTAATAACAAAGAAATACTTGTTGGGGAAAGCCTGTGTTCATCAATGAATGGTTCAGGAGAGATATTCTGTCTATTCAAGATCTGCTAAACAAAGATGGGCAGCTAATGTCATACCAGGAATTCAAAAACAAATACTCCTGTAAAACGAATTTCCTTCACTTCTATCAGGTCATAAGCGCTATTCCGAAACATTTATTGATTAAAGCTAAACACATAGAGCCAATAAAAAAGGAATCATACTTCGGGGACGATCATCTTTTCCAATTTGATGAATCAACACAACTACAATTAGAAAGAGCCAAAACGAGCGATTTCTATCGTCTTCTAAACTCCAAAACACACACGGTGAGCCAAACTGGTCCAATGAGATGGAATAACACTCTAAACGTGGATAGGGACGCTTGGAAGAAAATTTTCACTTCATTAAGAAATGTGTGTAAAGAAAGCAAATTAAAGGAATTCCAATTCAAACTAATTCACAGAATAATAGTTACCAAAAAGGAACTCTATCGATACGGTATAAAAACGGATGATGAATGTTTGTATTGTGGTGAGCATGACTCCATTGATCATATGTTTAATGAGTGTCAATTTGTAAAAACCTTTGTAAACAAGGTTATCAACTGGTTTAATCTAACGAACAAATCTCAGTTTGCCCCGACCTCTGAAGAAAAAATATTTGGCATTATGTCTGGTCCATATGAAAAACGTTTATTAGAGAAATTCAACTACACAACACTTTTTATGAGATACTATATATATACTAGTAAGTTGCATAACAAAGCTATCCTCCTTCCCGTATTCGTCGAAAGAATTCTACTCAAATTTCAGCTTGAAAATGTTTAGACAGACAGAGATAGGAAAACGATGTCTCCTCCAAAAATACGTCTTTTTGTAAATATCCCCTACTTATGTGTTTAAATCGTACTCAATTATTGTTCGATTGTAAAGTAATGTAAAATACATATAAATAGAAAGTGGTGTAAAGTTGTTTTGTGCAGGAAAGTGACAGTTGACAAATAGAGAATTAAAGAAAATAAATAAATAAGATATAAGTAGTTTAAGTATCGTATTGCAAATAGTGTAAGTATCGTTTTGTTAGTAGTGTAAGTCTCAGTAATGTAAGTAAGCATCATATTGTAAGTATCGCATTGTAAGTAGTGTAAGTATTGTATTATAAGCATTGTATTGTAAGTAGTGTAGGTATAATTTTGTAAGTAGTGCAAGTATTAGTATTGTAAGTAGTGTAAGTATTAGTATTGTAAGTAGTGTTTTTTGTGTTGCAATTAAAATAAAAAAATTAAAAAAATAAAAAAATAAAAAAATAAAAAATAAAAAAAAGTCCACTGCAGATTACTCCCAGCATTAAGGTGGCCCGCGGTTATTTATTGGTGCGGAGGCTCCCTTTTTAAAAACTAATTTTCCGCATGAAAGCGTTAACCGATTTCTGTAATTTTTGGTAATCTAAACAAGGAATCTTCAAATTATAGAAGGCTTTTAATTTTAGGGCAATCTGAATAAACGATTAAGAGATACAACCGTTATTAAAATACCTTGTTTTTTAAGAAAACGCGAATATTTTCATAAAACGAAGATAGATTGTTTTCTAATTACGATCAATAAGTTCCAAGACTTCAAGGTTTACTGTGAGCAAGTTTACACAAAAACGGCTGCACAGAAATTGCTACACAGTTCACTGCTTAATTTTCACTTCAAAATGATATGCTTGTGTATTTCTTCAGCTGTTGCAAGAACGCTAAAATAATTATTATATCGCACCTATCATTGGAAAGCTTAATGTTATCTAAAACTTTGCTGAATAATCGGAAAAGATCGGAAACTCCAAGGAAAAGCTATAAGCGAATGAAGAACAAGATGTTTATGTACGTAATTTGTGAATTTCAAGATATTCAAGTTTGTTCGACTTTTGAAAAAACTACCGATTTGTTTTCGCTTATTTCTAAGTATGATAAAATACAGCATATATACAAACGGCCTAACCTTGTTTCAGGCGTGTAGCGTCGATGAAGCTCGGAGAATTTGGCTCGTCGATTTAGCTGCTTCATGTCTTCCATTTTACAAATGCTAGGAAAACCCCTCGTGTTCCGTAAATTATTCAAACTTGCCGCGTTCTGGAATTTATTTGTCACTTGGGAATTACGGATCATCGAAAATTTCCTTGGAATGTCATTGATCGTTCATTATCATTTCAATTTTCGATGATCCGTAAAATTCCCAAGTGCAAAATAAATCCCACAACGCGGCAAATTTGAATAATTTACGGAAGACGAGGGGTTTTCAAAGCATTGGTAAAATGGAGGACATGAAGTAGCTAACTTGACGACTTAATTCGCCGAGCTTCGTCGAGGCTACACGCCCAAAACTAGGCGAGGTCGTTTTTATATATGCTGGATTTTATCATACTTAACAATTACGGAAAACAAATCGGTAGTTTTTTCACAAGTCGAACAAACGTGAATATTTTGAAATTCACAAATTATGCACTATAAACATCTTGTTCTTCATTTGCTTATAACTTTTACTGGGAATTTCCGATCTTTTCCGATTATTCAGCAAAGGTTTAGGTGGTATCAAGCTTTCTAACAATAGGTGCGATCTTAGCATTATTGAAGCGTTCTTGCAACAGATGAAGCAAATACACGAGCATATCATTTTGAAGCTAAAATTCAGCAGTGAACTGTGCAGCAATTTCTATGCAGCCGATTTTGTGGCAACTTGCTCACAGTAAACATTGAAGTCTTGGAACTTATGGAACGTAATTAGAAAAAATCTATCTTCGTTTTATGAAAATATTCGCGATTTCGTAAAAAACAAGGTTTTCTAATAGCGCTTGTATCTCTAAATCTTAAATTTCGTTTGCCCTAAAATTAAAAGCCTTCTAAAATTTAAAGATTCCTTATTTTGAATACCAAAAATTAGAGAAATCGGTTGACGCTTTCCTGCCGAAAAGTAGTTTTAAAAAAGGAAACCTCCACTCCAATAAATAACCGCGGGCCACCTTAAGTTAAGTGTTTTGCTCAAGAACACGACACGTTGTCCCTGGCCAGCGATCGAACCTGGACCTGATAAAAATGCTAGGGGTAACCTGCAATGGACTAGCATCCCATCCAGGGAAAAAGCGATACTCATTGTTGCTTCATGCTATGAAAACTGGAGTTGAGCCACCGACCTTAAAGGAGCTATGTCACGATATTTTAAGTAGGTTTTGCGAAGTGCAAAATCACCTTCAAATTGAAGAAAGCTTCAAAATAATAGTGTACTAATTAGGTAGAAAAACACCAAAGAGGTGATAATAAACCAAACAGGAACAAGGATGGTTGGGGATGGAGAAGATTAAGATGGATTACGAACGGCTCATCTTGAAAAAATTGGCCAATTTTTTCAAGATGAGCCATCTGTGACGTAGCTCCTTTAACCTTGTATAATGTTTAGTACTCAGAAGGAGAGGAGTGCCTCAAGGAAGCATTACAGAATGAAGTGTTCACACACAAGAGCTACAAGACTCATCTGTTGAAGGCTAGATTCAAATCTATTTGCATGAAGTACTCAATGCTTCCCACTAAACCTCATGAATTCACTAGTGCTTTTGGTAAGTAGTCAAATTAAAGTTTGGTTTAGTTCTTTTAAATTGAAATACATTTTGTTCATTTCTAATTCAGGCTTGACATGTATCTGGGTAGCCTGAGAAAACAGACGTTGTTTCGCGTCGCAAACCACTGGTAGCTCCCGTTTGTTTCGGGGAGCTACCAGTGGTTTGCGACGCGAAACGACGTCTGTTTTCTCAGGCTAGTATCTGGGAGGCACGGTGGCCTTATGATTAGTGTGCTGGACTCTGGATAGAGCAGTCCGGGTTCGAGCTCTGGCTGGAGTCGCTGTGTTGTGTCCTTGGCAAGACAGTTATTGTCTTTACTCTCATGTTGCAGCTCTCCATCCAGGAGTACAAGTGGGTCCTGGCAAACTGTTAGGGTAACGTGACAAAATGCTGGGGGGAGGGGGGAGGGGGTGTAGCCTGCAATGGACTCGCATCACATCCAGGGGAGTAGCAATACTCCTACATGTACATGTAGTTGCTTTATGCTACAGAAACAGATAAGCTCTGGCTGTTGTGGGCCACTGCTGTAAGCTTGCACATGAAGACTTTACCTTACATGTACCTTACATGTACAGTGGAACCTCCCATAAGCGCACACTCTTGGGGCCAGAAAAAGTGTCCGCTTAAGAGAGGTGTCCGCTTATGGGAGGTTAAAAATGCAGTGTTTGTATGAAGCTGGGTACATGACTTAGTGTCCACTTACAAGAGGTGTCATCGGAGGTTCGACTGTATCTACAAATAGTCTTAACTATATGCAGTGGCCATGCTACTTACTTCATGTTACTTTTAACATATCATTTTTCTCATTCATCAATTAAGATCCAGTGCTTGGTTCACTGACTGCCTTGGAGTGTGCTACTGATGGGTTGAATAAGTTAAGTCAAATGGCAGAAGAGATCTTTGGTTTGGATATATTTAGCAGTGGCAAACAGAAGCACAATGAAAATGAGCCAGGTAGGGGACAAAAAATTTATCTGAAGATTAATGTTACATATTTATTCTCTAGCTACAGGACATGATAGGGAGATGCAGTGGCATAATGGTTAGTGCATTGAACTCCGCTGGGCGTAATCATTGTGTTGTGTTTTTGGGCAAGATACTTTACTCTCACAGTGCCTTTTCTACCCAGGAGTAAATGGGTACCAGTGAATTGTCAGGGCAACCTGACAAACGTTTGTCAGTACCCATTTATACTCCTGGGTGGAGAGAGGCACTGTGAGAATTAAGTGTCTTGCCCAAGAACATAACACAATGATGATGCCTGGGCGCTCGAACCCGGACCATTTTATCCAGAGTCCAGCACAATAACCATTAGGGCACAGTACGTCGGCCCTCCCACATTTTAATGGCTGGAAATCAACTGCCTACATGTAACTGTGAGCTATAGCTGATGCTAAGGTTTGAAGGTAACATGTCATATGAGGACTTTTGCCTCGAGTTTCAGTTTCATGGTCAAATTCTCTTTTTCTTTTTCAGCAAATGGGCTAGTGATTTCAACAAGTTCCAGTCAAAGCCTTTTCAAATTATCACTCCTGCATGACCTGCTGTCCTCCCTGCTACAAGTTGGCCAGTTATATGCTCATCAGGGTGCTGTGAGAGAGGCCTTCAGGCAGTTTGTTGATGGCATTGCTCTGGCAAGCCAGTTTTCCCTTTCATACAGGTAAATCTTGCATGAATGTATAAATTATATCAGTAGGACTGTAGTTTTAAAACCAAAGCCAAATCAAATTTGGCCAATCACAGCAAATAATGATGAAAATGATGAACCAAACAGACCACAAAGCAAAAACATTCAGTGAACTGGTGCCAGGTGTGGGAAAATGCACACAG
Organism: Desmophyllum pertusum; assembly: GCA_029204205.1. NCBI lineage: Eukaryota > Metazoa > Cnidaria > Anthozoa > Scleractinia > Caryophylliidae > Desmophyllum > Desmophyllum pertusum. Next base: position 1,039,682 of record MU826354.1, read on the forward strand.
GAGTTCTATCATGGTTTTGATTTTTGCTTCTTATTGGTTGAAACAGCAGCATGTTTGCTCATTGTTTTGTAGTATAAATGAGTTTGTACAGAGACAAGATAGATCTTTAAATACAATGCATTTTAAAGTCAGGTTGCTCTGACAATTCGCTGGTAGCCATTTATATTCCTGGGTGAAGAGAGGCACTGTGAGAGTAAAGTTTCTTTCCCAAGAACACAAGACTGACCCCAGCCAGGGCTCAAACCCAGACCGCTTGAGCCAGACTCCAATGTGCTAACCATTCGGTCACCACGCCTCAGACCCACCCCAAGTGGCTGGGTGGTACATGTACTTTCCATTTTGAAGTTGACTATCATCAAATCATTATTGTCTGTTTTTAGGATTGTAGAATTTCTGGTCAACATCGCACAGTTGGAAGTGATGCAAGGTAAGGCAGATAAGTGCCAACACAGGCTTGATCAGCTGACGGGAATCTTCCAACCAGTTCTGAAGTCCTCCAGCAAACCAAAGCTCTTTAAAGAAGGCATTCAACAACCACTGTTTATTGAACATCCAGACACGTGTGAATGTGTCATTTGTCTTGATGCTGTACTTCATATGATCTTTATCGATTACTTGGCAAGTCTTTCCAACTACCTCACATCTGTCTCAAGACCTGAGCAATCAAGCCAAGCATTGGAGATGGCTGAGTTGGTTTGCGAAAGTGCCGAGAGCAAGATGATAAGAACTCTTGGGAAACTTAATGCCATTCTGTGTGGTTCAGAAGTTCCGCGTGATTGCAGCTCTAAGGAGACAAAGAAGAAAAGAGGAACCAATTCTGCAAAGGCAGAAAGCAAAAAGAAGATATGGCTGTCACAGAATCTTCTAATTCACAGTTGATCATCTTCAGTCGACATCATACAACTTTGCATTGCATGAATGCAAAGTTGTTACTTCAGAACGGAAAGGTTGAAAAAGCCAACATTGTACTCTCAAAAGCAATGGAACTCCTTCACCGCACAGAGAATGCCGTTGGAGTTATACCAGTTCACTTGCTACCCATCAGAGCCTCCTTACTTTACTTGTATGGCGTAACAACTTTGCTATGCAACAAGGATTCCTCCGGTGATGTTTCTGTAGATTGTAACTGGTTTTCTAAGACTCGCATGAAGAGCGTTTACAGTGTAAACACTATAGACATGACAGATTCCATGCAAGGTGAAGAAGCTGAGCTCGAGGTGCCAAGAAGAGGCTCAAGTAGAAGATGCAGAGCTTCTAAAACTGTGGAGACATCTGTGGGGGATAACGGCAAGAAGAAATCTTCAAGAGCAAAGGGCAGAGGAAAGAACAAAAAAGTAGAGGAACTCCTCCAGAATGTGATGAATCTGATGCAAATGTCCAGCAGAAACCAAAGGGACGAAGCAAAAGACCAAAGTCATCCAAGGCTACTAACCCTTGTGATGTTAAAGATGATCATGTCGAAGGTACCATAATTATTAATCTTTTCAACTTACAAATGACAGCGAAGAGTACCTACCATTGCCACTCGACAACGTTTTTGACAACTTTCTGATGGCTTTTGTTTTACGTGGGCAATCAAAATAATAATAATAATAATAATTAAAATTTATATAGCGCAAATTTCATATCATGATCAAATATGCTTTACATGGATAAAATGATAAAATTAAAAATGATAATATATACAAAATGCAAGAACTATGAGAGGCGAGATGTCAAGGTCCACATTCGCGTTCTCACAATTGACATCTCCGCCTCCCACACAGTTCTTGCAATTTGATTTGCTACATGTAGTAAGCCATCACAAAGTGGTCAAAATTAATCAAAAACTTTGTTGAGTGGCAACAGTAGGGCACTCTTCACTGTAACAGACGTTATCAGGCCTTCCTGGTGGCTCCTTGTTCACATTGAGTGTGGGCTCATAAAGGACCCTCTGTTTCCAACACTCTCATGCATGTCTGTTGAGTAATAAATAGAAGAAAACCAGTTGCTCATCAACAAGTTATTACTGTACGTTTCTCTTTGCTTTGTTCTATGTCCAGCTCCTAAATGGCTTGATCAAGCCATCCAGTACTTCAATGAAGCATTTCAACTCTGTCAAGAATGTCCACCTCCAGCTCTATTCTCCACCATCTGCCAAGGACTGGCATTCTGTCATGGACGATCAGCACCTGAACTGTCAATGTACTACTTAAATATGTCGACATCAGTGACACTGAGACATCAAGCTGTGACCAGGATAGGGAGAGAATAAGGTGAGAAGCACTGAGAATCTCATGGTAGTAACAGGGACATTTAAGGACTGATTTAGACGCCTACAACTCTGACGCATGCGACATACTTACGACAAGCCTAGACAACAACACAAATTGTTTTGTGTAAATCCAACCTACAACTTACTTACGATTGTCATGTATGACGCAAAAATGTTGTAGGATTTTGAAACATGTTTTAAAACCCTATGGAAAACTGTAGCCACAGACAATGTTAAATGATTGGAGTTGTGTCGCATGGGTGCAACTCAGAACACTACATAAAACCCAGAATTTGGCTATTTGCAATACCAGAATGTTAATACACATTCAGATCCATTATGCTTTAAACCTGTTGTTTAGTGAGGTTTTTGTTGCAATGAAAGGTTTTCACTGCTGACCAATCATAGTTTAAGTTAATGTACTTTGATACTTCTGCTTTCAATTCTTTACTTCAGGAGAACAGCAAAGGATATGTCAGTTTCCCTGCCTATGGTGTGTATTGCTTAACAGCATTTTTATGCATTGGATTTAACCACTGTGGTTTAACCCAACTAACAATAATTTTCACTACCATCAGTCAACAGACCCTGAAAAAATGAAACAAATAAAATGGATCAAAATCCACCAATCACAACTCACGGATTTGTTGAAGTAAACTTCTGTTTCCTTAGACATCCGCTTAGGTGATTGACGGCAGCGCTTAGGTGATTGACGGCAGCGCTTAGGTGATTGACGGCAGTGAAAAATACAACCATTGATTGAGCAGAACTTTTGCATGTTATTGCATTTATTTGTTCATCAGATTAAAGTGCCTATAACCTTTTTTTTTTTTTTTTCTCGTCTGAATCTAAACATCACCCAAGGAAATTCTGCGAAAAAATTTTCCCATTTTCAGAAAACGCGAATTTTTTATGAATGTTATAAAACTTTCAAATTTGCCGCCATTTTGGATCACCATTTGCTTTAGTCTCCCCTGGGTCCTTCTCGGTTCACAAAGGATCTGTGACGTAGATTAAGGAACACGTGACATCAGACAGGAACTGTGACGTAGATTAAGGAACACGTGGCTTCAAAACAAAGGAATTGTGACGTACATTCAGGAAAATGTGAGCCCGTCGGCCTTCTTACAGCGGGACGGGTATACCAAACAAAAATAGGATTTTGAAGATTTGAAACATTCATAAAAAATTCGCGTTTTCTGCAAATCGCAAAATTTTTTCGCAGAAATTCCTTGGGTAATGTTTAGATTCAGATGAGAAAATAAAAAAAAAGGTTATGGGCACTTTAAGGGTCATGTCCTTTCTTTATGGTTTTAAACAACTCTTATTTGATGTTTGTTTCCTTGGTTACTTTATTTTTCCTCCAGGAACACGACAGAGACATGACACAACTAGCAGAAGATCTGTCTTCCCTGTCACTTAACAACAGTTCATCTGAAGCTCAGTGCAAATTAGCAGAACTTGTCAAGGCTCGAAACATCATGAAGTTTATCTCTGCACATCCCAATGGAAAAGACAAAACTGCATCTCCATTTACTCCTGAAGAAATGTCTCTTTTGAAGAACATTCCAAAAGGTACATGTATGTATTAGTAAGTTATTTGTAGGGGATAAGGATGCTAGAAAACTGCCGCTTGATGTTTACAAAGCCTGATGCAAATGCCAGGAAGAGTAGGGAGATGTTTGAGGTTGACATGCAGTCATGTTTGCATCAGGTTGTGCAAATAAAACAATAACAAAGTTAAAGTTATGTTAAATATATGTAATAAATTATCTAATATATATAGTAAATTATGGAGAATAAGTTATGTTAATTTGTAAAATGGCGAATAAATTATGTTAATTTGTATTATATGGAATAAATTATGTTGATTTATAGTGTAGTAAATTAATATATTGATATGTAAATTTATAGTGGAAATAAATTAATATGTAATTCATAGGGGAACAATCAAATTAATTATGTTAATTTGTAGAGTGGACTGTATGTACTTTGGAAACCTTCATGCGGCCAGGAAGTCAAGACAAGGAACTGATGATTTGCAGGATAAGAGCTGACTGTGATCCAGTGTTGGTCAAGATCAACACAACTTCAGGAGAGGAACAGAGCAAGGACAACACTGTATGAGCCATTATATTCAAATAGCATTACTCCAAAAACTCTAAAACATAGTTAGATATATAAGTCTGTTCACAAGCCTGAAGCCTGGGCCAAAGAAGGATGAGAGTTCAAACTCTTGCTCCCTTTTGGCCTAAACCTCTCACTCTTTCTCAGAGACTCTTGTGTACTCTCATCAAATTTGATCCTGCTCAAATTTTTATCGAGAGTCGTTGAGAGTTGTCTCTCATTTGGCCCATGCTTCATGATGGTCAATGATGGGATGTTCGTCCATCACAGGTAACCTCCCAGCATTTTTGTCTGGTTGCCCGTTGCCCTGACAATTTGCCAGTACCCACATACTCCTGGGTGGAGAGAGGCACTGTGAGAGTAAAGTGCCTTGCCCAAGAACACATCACAATAACCCAACCAGTGCTCAAACCTTGGCCAATCAATCTGCATAGAGTGATTTATTGTAATTGTGTTTTTTTATTTTTAACAGTCAGACGTAGTCATGGATCTTACCAAGCTGTTTCAGTGCAGTGTGATGGAGGACTTTAATGACATTATGAGTGACAGTGTCAAAAGTATGAATGTTAACAACACTTCAGAGTGGTGGGCATTGAGAAAGAGGCTTGATATCAAGATGAAGGTAATTAGATTTATTTTAATTAATAGTTCAATCAGGGGAGAGCTCTCTCACTTAACTTGATCTGTAAAGTTTCAGATTCTTGTTCACCTATGAGAAGATTGCTTGACATGCATGAGCACTATAAACGTGGTCTTCCTATATTTTTATAAAAAAAAGTTAATGAAAGTCTTTGCGAGCCTAGTGGCCCACAACTGCTGGTTTCTGTAGCGTGATGCGACTAGGAGTACTGCTACTCCCCCTGGATGGGATGCTACCTTAATGGTAGTACTACCCATTTATACTGCTGGGTGGAGAGAGGCCCTGTGAGAGTAAAGTATCTTGCCCAAGGACACAACACAATGACCCTGGCCAAGGCTTGAGCCCTCTTCCTGCAGTGCTATAACTTAAATTCCCCCTCTCTATTTCCTGTAAGTATCATTTTGATGTACTTCTCTTCAGCAGATTTGTACTGATGTGGGTAATTGGGGTGGAAATATGAAACAACAACTAAGAGAACTAAGATGTATTCAATTCCAAAATGTCATTATTAATGTAACAGTTTTCCTGCAGAGCTATCACTACAACCGTTAACTTTTGTATCACGATTTTCTCTTCAGAACCTCTTAGAAAAGCTTGAAGCTTCTTGGCTTGGAAGATGGAAGGGAGTTCTTCTTGGCCAGCCAATCAACGATGATTATTGTAAATCAACAGCGTCTATTGCCAGACAGTTGCAAGAGAAAATTTCACATCTTTGTGGATCTGTTCCTGATAAACAACTACTTGAAGTATGTCATGTATTGTTTGTTTCATCATACACACAAAAGCAAGCTGCTGTAGAATAGAGTACTAAAGTTATGATGTCACAAAAATTAAATTCTGAGGAAGCATGCTAAAAAACGTCCACTTGCCAAAAATTAGCTCTCCATTGCAATTTGCAGCTGAGATGTGGGCACTTCAAGTTTTGATTTCTCCATAGAAACCTTTCTAATTTTGCGTCTGTTCCTTCAGTTTAGAACAGGCACAAAATTAGAGAGGTTTGTATGGGACGGTACCAAACTTTGAACCTCTATATCTTCTGTTCTATTCGTGCTGATCAATCTTTATCTAATGATGGAATTTTGAGGCTTGATAAAATAATTTGAAAATTTGTGACATCACACTTTACCACTCTATTGATCTTGACATTCTGTTTTTAAAATGAGTAAAATGCGTAAAATGCGTAAAACGAGTAAAATGCATAAAATGCGTAAAATGAGTAAATTGAGTAAAATGCGTAAAATGAGTAAAATGCGTAAAATGAGTAAAATGCGTAAAATGAGTAAAATGCGTAAAATGAGTAAAATGAGTAAAATGAGTAAAATGAGTAAATTGAGTAAAATGCGTAAAATGCGTAAATGAGTAAAATGAGTAAAATGAGTAAAACAAACAACCGGAACTGTGCGCAATGGAACAAGATATATAAATTACAAAATAAGTGCAATAAAAGGTTATAAATAAGTTAATCGTATCAATAACAAATTATCGTTTCTGATTGGTTCCCGCGCGCCTATTTGTTACGTAATTGGAGCGCGCGCGCTCGGATGGCGGAGGTATCCAATTACAGGTATCCAATTTGAGTCTCCGTACTGTTTGTAAAACTGATTGAATAAATCGCTGACATTTTCACTAAAAAGAGGTTCTCTCAGACTTCTAACCTCGACTTTTGTTATTGATACGATTAATTGGTAATTGGACCTCGTGTCGTACAATTCAGGCTGTAATCGTGCTCGTAATTTCGAAATCGATTTGAAATTACTCGCCGATTACACCCTGAATTGTACTCCACTCGGTCCAATTACCATTACTAATTGCGCTTCCAGTTGTGTTCTGATGCCGTCTGATGTTTGACCATCAACTTTTTTAATTAGAGTTCGAAATAACAGGGTTGATTTTAGGCCTGTACTGAGTAAAATGAGTAAAATGCATAAAATGAGTCAAATGTGTAAAATGAGTAAAATGCGTAAAATGAGTAAAATGCGTAAAATGAGTAAATTGAGTAAAATTGAGTAAAATGCGTAAAATGAGTCAAATGCGTAAAATGAGTAAAATGCGTAAAATGAGTAAAATGCGTAAAATGCGTAAAATGCATAAAATGAGTAAATTGAGTAAAATTGCGTAAAATGTGTAAAATGTGTAAAATGAGTAAAATGAGTAAATTGAGTGAAATGCGTAAAGTGAGTAAAACGAGTAAAATGAGTAAATTGAGTAAAATGAGTAAAATGCGTAAATTGAGTAAAGTGAGTAAAGTGAGTAAAATGCTTAAAATGCGTAAAATGCGTAAAATGAGTAAAATGCGTAAAATGAGTAAAATGAGTAAATTGAGTAAAATGAGTAAATGAGTAAAATGAGTAAAACAAACAACCGGAACTGTGCGCAATGGAACAAGATATATCAATTACAAAATAAGTGCAATAAAAAGGTTATAAATAAGTTAATCGTATCAATAACAAAATTATCGTTTCTGATTGGTTCCCCGCGCGCCTATTTGTTACGTAATTGGAGCGCGCGCGCTCGGATGGCGGAGGTGTCCAATTACAGGTATCCAATTTGAGTCTCCGTACTGTTTGTAAAACTGATTGAATAAATCGCTGACATTTTCACTAAAAAGAGGGTTCTCTCAGACTTCTAACCTCGACTTTTGTTATTTGATACGATTAATTGGTAATTGGACCTCGTGTCGTACAATTCAGGCTGTAATCGTGCTCGTAATTTGAAATCGATTTTGAAATTACTCGCCCGATTATACCCTGAATTGTACTCCACTCGGTCCAATTACCATTACTAATTGTGCTTCCAGTTGTGTTCTGATGCCGTCTGATGTTTGACCATCAACTTTTTTAATTAGAGTTCGAAATAACAGGGTTGATTTTAGGCCAAGGGAAACACAATTAGTTCGAAATAGGGGGGGATTCGAAATAACCGAGTTCGAATTAGCCGATAGTAAATGACTGAAAAAACAGGAGCAAATCCTAGGGAACTGGGTTTGAGTTCGAAATAACGGGGAATTCGAAATAACCGAGTTCGAATTAGCGGGGTCCAACTGTATTTAAAAACATTGTAAAAATAAAGCGAATTTTAACACTTCTTCTCACGAACTGAACAAGTTTGCATGGGTGAAATTTAATATTTTAGTTAATAAAATCGGAACTGAGAAAAATGTGTCTCTCGTTTTCATAAAATTGAGAAAAATATTGTATTGTTCTGTCCCGGGTACTAACCGTTGAAGCGCGCATGAAGCAAAATTTTAAAATAAAACCCACGGGCGCGTAACACCCGTGGAGACTACCATGGCAACCGGAAAATTGTTTGGTTTTCCCGAAAACGGAAACTAAAATGAGCAATATCAGTAGACTGCAATCAGTAAAAAAGTTAGATTTGTTCTTAGCGTATGAAGTCCATTATTTTTGCTTTGAAGGAATGAAAACTACTGAAGGATTTTTTTCGGAAATGTTTCATAATGACTTCCCTTATTTCAATTATTAGATTATCTGAGTTTGAGCAAAAAGTTAACGAATAAACGTTTTGCAAACACGAACAAATCTTACCTTCTCGTTTAGTTGTTTGTATAATATCCCACATTGCAGGCATATTTTGGATGAGCGAGTGCTGAATATTCTGCTGTGTCTAGCTGTTTAGACACACGGGTTTGGGTTATTCCACACTCTGTTGAAAGGACTTCATATAACAATGTTGATTCTCTTCTAGGTTCTTGTAACTTCCTCATTGCACTTGTCAAGAAAAGAGGCAACTGAAGCAATGATTGAAATCACTGGCATGGATCCTACCTCGCCCTTGTTAAATGAAGTAAGGATGCAAATTTCAAAACCCGTTCTAACGATGGTGTTTTTCACTGCTGTCTATCATAATAATTATTATGACCTCAACAAACAAAACCTGAAAAATTAAATCAAACAAAATGGATCAAAATCCACGGCCATTTGAGTCCATTGAAATAAACATCTGTTTCCTGAGATGTCCACTAAGATTATTGACGGCAGCGAAAAGCAAACTGTTGATTGACAGACGCATTGAACCCAGCATTTTTATTATTTTTTAATTTTTATTATTTATTATTATTATTTTTTATTATTATTTTTTTATTTTTCATTTTTTATTTTATTTTATTTTATTTTATTTTTTTTTTTTTTATTATTTTTTATTTTTTTATTTTTTATTATTATTTTTTTTTTGAACCCAGCATTAATGTTTATGCAATTGAACTGTTGACTATGAAGATGACTACAGACTCTCTCTCAATACTATAATTATCACCTGTATAATCACACTCAACACATCTTTCAGCTTGTTGATGAATTTGAGGAACTCACTGACAACTTGTTTGAAAATGGCAACAGGAAGAGCAATGGAAACAGGTATGAAGAAAACATTATTATTTTTATTGTGACAATACAATTTGTTTTGGCAGTACCGTATGTACTCTTGGCTATTAAAGGGGCAGTGTCACGGGGATTTGATGTCATTTCAAAACCAAAAAACGTTTTTGTATTTACAAAAAACTAAAAATAATGGTCAAATTTTGTTATAAATTACCATCCTAGTGTACTAAAACTGTCAATAAGTGTCTCTGGCCATAGAAACTGGGTCGGAATGGATCGCAATTTGAAAACATGTTAGGCTAACAGTTTTTCAATTTCTTGCATTTTCGTTTCCAAAATGCATTAGAACAGACCATAATTTGTTCCTCTTTCAAGAATTTGGTTGATTTCTTTTTCTTGGTGTTCTAGAATTATTTTGTAAATAAAAAAGGTACTGAAGCACAGTTTTGACCAAAAAGGTCAAAATCCCTGTGACACTGCTCCTTTAAACCCTGAGCCATTTATTACAAACTTTATACCTTAGAGGGGGTGTTAATTCCCAATTTAACTAAGACAAAAAGCCGACTAAGGTACACAGAAGTGTATGTACATGTATATACATCCTGAAGTTATACATCTGGATATTCTCAATCTGAAAAAGAAAACACTCCCAGGGCATTTATTTGTCTTTTGATCGTTCAATAGAGGTTTTTAATTGGAGGGGATGTTTAAACAAGATGGGTCGTTTACATTTGTATTTGAGTACTAGTAAATACGGTACTCAATCTGGAGTAGATAGTTGGATAATCTTAATTAACCGGACAATCACTTTTCTTCACAGGGCTGAAAGCAACTCTACAGAGGCTATTTCTCGACATCCTGTTATTCTCATCCTTGGCAAGGTAGGAACCATGTTGTTTTAGAATAATTGCCAACGAGTCAGGCCTTCTGAAGACTGCAGAAGGCCTGATGAGGCGGCAGATTATAGAGCCACAAAAAGTTGTGTAAGCAGAAAAAATATCATAAATGCTCAGAATGTAATGTAATGTAGAGAGTGACATCACAATATGGTGTGATATTTGTAGCCGCCTGGGGCAAGCATGGGTTGTTGTTCATGGATCAAAGGCTTCGAAACAATATGGTGTGATATTTGTAGCCAATCAGCACACTAGCTGTATAATTTACAATCTGACTCTTTTTTTATCAACGTTACATACAGGATATTCAGCACCTTCCTTGGGAGAGTATACCAATGTTGTTTGACCAACCTGTGACAAGAGTTCCATCTTTACAATTTCTCCTGTCAAAGGTGTGTATGTGGTTGATGTCTTGAGAAGCTTGATGACATGGCTTGTGTAATGTTAAATGACTTACAAGTTGTTGATGCTTAAGTTTTTTAATTTGCATCGATCATTGATTTTGCCACAGAGAAGGTTTTGACATTTACATGTACCACTCTGTTATCTAGACGTGATGGTTAATTTATTGGTATCTGGATAGAGTGGTCTGGGTTCAAGTGCTGGCCTGGGTCTCTGTGTTGTATTCTTGGCAAGACACTTGACTCTCACAGTATAAATGGGTAGTGACGAACTGTTGGGAATACCTGACAAAATGACCTGGCATCAATATATCAGACTACTGGTATCGTCCCATCCAGCAGTGTGGGCCAGTTTGACCTAATTGCGGCGTTACCTTACCACTCTGTTATCTTGTTTTTAGGTATGTTGCCAGAGACAGTTGCCCCAGGTGGACCCTGTGAAAACATTCTATGCACTCAACCCACAGAATAACCTGCCTAATACACAGAAGATGTTTCAGAAGTGGTTTGAATGGTAAGAGGACAAACTAATTGTTTTTATTAGGCTTTAAAGGGTAGTTATGAGCACTCATGATAGCACTCACAAACATAATAATTATTTTAATCATACAGCTGGTGACTCAGACATGACAAGTTTGTGAGTGCCTGCAAGTGCTCAATACCATTTTTTTTTCACAGAACTAAACATTAGAACCACCTTGTACAGCGTAATAAACATTATCACGTGAAAGTACTGCTCAATAGCTTTCATTTGAATGGTCACACACTAGGGTTTAAAACACAGACTTGAAAGGTAGAATCACTCGAAATAGATGTGAGAGCAAAGCAATTAGCAAAGCAATATTATTGTGCTGCATCGGCAGGCAAGTGAAACACTTAACTAGTTCATTATAAACGTGAAGTTGATAACGGTAAATTAATGTTATTAATGCTGTAGCACTTTGCTCTGATGAAGGGCTAACACTTGAAATGTCAGCTTTCCGAATTCACTATGGTGGTTAATTTGCCTTTATCAACTTCAAGTTGATAATCAACCAAATTGATGCGAGGTTTGACTTTAAGGAGTGAAACTCACTGCGATAATGTTGTGACTTGCAGTGAAGATGGATGGCATGGTATCACAGGCAAGGCTCCAACACAAGAAGAATTTAGTGATGCACTAACAGACCATGAACTGTTCATGTAAGTATTACACAGTACAACACATAATGATACCTTCATAGTAATGTTATACCAGCTAGACAGAGGAACACTGTAATGTCTAGTCAGTTTATGAAAGTGGATCAACTTGCAGACACCATAGATCTTGCATTCTTTAATTAAATTTGTATAATTTCCACAACCTCATCCCCAGGGCCATCTCTGCTTTCAAGATGACGGGTGGGCGTGAAGAAGACCCTGGCGAACAGCAGATCACATGACCACAAAATTAGCCAACTGCGAGCCCGCCACCATTTTGAAACAATCAAAATCCTGTGACCTGCCGTTCGCCAGGGTCTTCTTCGCGCAGCCATTTTGAACGCTGAGAAGACTCTGGGGACGAGGTTGTAATTTCCAAAGATCCAAAGGGAAATAATTATTATTGTGAATTTGTCAGTGTAATTTCTTGGTACAAAAACAATTGTGAAGAAAGATATCAGTGAAACAAGCTACTCAGGAAAAGAATTCTGAGTTTGTCCAACAGGAGTTGAACCTGTACAACTGAACTACAGCAGATTTGTGGTAGCTTAGGCCATAGAACATGTTTTTTTCCGAGTAGCTTGTGTCACTGACTGAGTGATATCTTTCTCATTGTATTTCTACTTTATTTTTACTTAAAATTTACCATTATTTCTTGCTAAACAAATAAATTGTTGAACCTAGTTATATGGCCTTAGCTCCCACGAGTCTCCTGTAGCTCAGTGGTAGAGCGTCCGACCGGTGTGCGGAAGGTCATAGGTTCGACTCCTGTTGGGGGAACTCGGAATTTTTTTTTCCGAGTAGCTTGTGTCACTGACAGAATAATATCTTTCTCAAATAAATTGTTGTTGTTGTTGTTGTCAAATAATTAGCAAAAATAGCAAGCAAGATTGCCTTAATCCTTAAGTTTCATATTACTAGCTGTAGCAGTGATACTGGAATAAGGGCATAACGACAATATAATTCTATTGTTAATTATGCCCTTATTCCAGCATGCCCTTCAATTGCATGATTGTTTTCCATGCTTCAATCGCCATATCTAACTTTATGTTTTAGATATTTTGGTCATGGCACTGGGCAAGAGTTCCTCCAGGGAGACAACATTCAGAGACTTGATTGTCGAGCTGTCACTCTGCTCATGGGCTGCAGCTCTGGCAAATTAATGGTTAGTGTGTACATGTGAAGTTGTGTAATGAACAGAATTTTCTTGGCATCAATCAGTGTCAAAACAAATATTGCATAGTGCAGTACCGGTATGTTCTTGTTATAGACATTATTTTACTTTTGTTTTCATTAGGTTGGTGGTGAGTGTGAACCAAGAGGAATGGCTTTAAACTACCTTTTAGCTGGCTGGTATGTTATTGTTTTTTTGATAATAATTAGCCCTTTTGTTGCTTCAGTTTCTCCTTAACAAATAGTGTTACAGGAAACCTCCATTAAGGTCGTTCCATCGAAATAGAATTTACATTAGATTTTCATTCAAACTTTGCCTATTGGTTGTTTATCTTAAGGGAACTTAAATTTTGAAATAAAAAGCGGGTCCCGGTATTCGTTTAGGAACAGGAGGACCTTGTATATACCCCTCAATTCCTTACAATATCAGCTTCCAGAAACGTTTTTATTAGCTAAGTTCACGTTTCCGGTGATTATTTATTCTTCTGCAATAGAAATTAGTCTATATTTATTTTATAGAAAGAAGGTGATTGCTAGACTCAAAATAAGAGAAAAAATTGATAGGTCACCGTACTCGTTTACGAGAAAACGACGATTCATCTCTCTGGCGAGCTCAGCCGTAAAGGAAAAGCCGCCATTTTCTTAATGTGCGCGCGCTAATTACGTGTGAAATCATGCGCAGTAAGGATGCGCAATGCAATACTAAGGAATCACCTTAAGGGGACACTCTCGGGACAAGGCGGTAATAATAGGTCACAAAGATTATATGAGCGTTTATTTTGCCGGGACAAGAGTTTGTGTTCCCTCAATAGAGGAGTCCCAAAGTAGGGGTTCCACTGTATTATAAAAAAATCTGAAATTATTTTGCTGTGCACATGTATATTTTAACAACCTGTCGCATTCTGAGGAAAACATTCACATGTGACCTGGACTGTAGAGTTTCTTGTAAACCCCTGCAAACATCAGCTATTTAAAATTTTAGCACATGTAATTCGGTGTGTAAAAGGAAGAAAGGAAGGACTTTTCAGTTTTCATTCTCCATGTCATTATTTACAGTGCGCCAACCAATTTATTTTTTAAGTACCATACAATCAAACATTTATTGACTTGAATTGACCACTACAAGTCAAAATATATCATTGTCCAGCCCTCCTACTAAGTGAATAAGTGTGCCTTTATTAATACCAACTCCACTGTTTGAAGGATGATAAGTGACTTGTCACACTCTGTTCATCTTCAGCCCAGCCATTGTCGCCAACCTGTGGGATGTGACTGACAAAGACATTGACCGCTTCAGTGAGTTGCTTCTGAAACAGTGGCTTCAACCAGACCAACACCTGTCATTACCGCAAGTGCTGAGCCAATCACGACAAGCATGTAAACTGAAATACCTTATAGGAGCATCGCCTGTGCTTTACGGCCTTCCAGCATACATCAAAGAGTAGCCAGAACACTGTTACTTGGGATGTAGAATGGCCATTTATTTTAAGGTGACACTTTTACAATCAATAATGCCAAGTCAATAATTTTATATCAAGTAACAAATACAGTCTGTAACTTGGGTTACTCCTTGCACGATGAATGCAATTTGTGTTCTGTATAAGAGTAACATAGTTGTTGATTAAAGTTCAATTTTGCTCAATGGCAAGCCAGGTATATTTTCCCTAAAACAGTGTCTGGTTCCAGAAATATCCATACCCATCCCAAGGAAGGGGTCATTGAAAATACTGAGGGGGAGGGGCTTTCAAAACCTTCTGTGGCAGGGATATCCATGGATATATTTTATATTCTGGATCAAGACAATCCCAATGTTTGAATGAATTTTGCAAAAATGAAAAAGGGTTACAGTGCTACATGTAATGTAATGATTTGTGTCAGAGCTGTTACTCTTTTCAAAGTTGTATATTAAAATAATATTGCCCATTTAGGATACTAATAAAATTGCTAAGTACTAATAAAATGTCTTCTAAGCTGTTCTTTTTTTTTCTACTACATTGTAAAACATTTCCAAGTTTTGTGAGAGTTCAGTTTGTTGTTAACACAGCCTCATAAAAGAGGTATCTGCTTGCTTCAATTTTGTTTTTGAGGTAAAATCTATTATTAAATGCAAGCCCACTTAAGACAAAGCCTTAATGATGTCCTGGTTTACATTCAAAATAATATCTGTGGTTTAGGGAGTTTTTTAAAACCAATTTTTAACAGTAGCATTGTAAATCAAGCAAGTGATATGTATTGTTGTAAGATTTTTTCATTATAGAATAAAACTGTTTTCAAATTACTGTCGTAAAACAACAAACCAACTGTGAAGCGTGTATTTGTTTTGTGTTCTCATTGGTTCATTGCGTTGTTTACGTTCACTATGATTGGCCATCCTAATTGCTTTGGTTTTGGTTTTACGACACTCAGTTGAAAACTGCTCTATGAATATATTGAGCTATTAAGCTCCTAAACAACTGTTTTATGGTGAGGATAAGAAAGAAACAAACAACACAAATACAAGAAAGAAAAGTTGCAGTTTATTATTTTGCTTTTTGGCCTTGCCTTAGTTACAGATCATGGTACGTGATAATCACAGTGAATACATGTACATGTATCTAACACCAAAGAGAATGATTATAATGTGCGGTTCTAGTCCATACTGGAAATTCGTATTTCATATGCCATGGTTTTTGCCTAAAAATTGTTCTGCCAGCCTGCCGTAAAAAAAAATTCTAACACGCCACACGCCGGCCGACGCCAGCACTCGCCAGTGCACTTATAACCTGTCCCCTCTACCTAAATTTAAGGCCCGAAGGACCGGAAAATTTTTCTGGCCCCCTCCTTATAAACGGGTCTGGATCCGCCACTTTTTATGTACCATTTGTTCAGGTTAGTGTTGAATGTTTAGAATGTTTCGGATTTACGCCACACCATCGCTTACAGCAAGAAAAAAAGCCCTGTGAAATACGCCAAAAGTTGGCGTAAAAGCCTAGCTCCACGCCGAAGATCTTCGGCGTGACATACAAACCTTCCAGTATGGGTTCTAGTAAATATTCATACCCCCACCCCCCCCCCCCCCAATGTACAAAACACAAGGGGGGAGGGGTGGTGTTTAAGGTTTTTGGTTTGATCCCTCACCCTTCTGGAAATTTCAGTTTAGCTTCATAATTTTGTTTAATATTTTTGGCTCGAGACGGTATGGATATTTTCTGGAACTGCACAATAAACCATAAGGGAACAGAGATGGTACATTAACATTAAGGAAGATTGAGAAGATTACAAAAGACAAGCTTGAAAATGAAGGTGAAATGTTAAAGATATTCCATCTATGACATACCTACTACAATAATGAACTACATTGTATATTTTTAAATAATTAAACTACATAATATACATTACATTTGCAAGATTTGTCGCTTATTCCTGGTGAATACTACAGTAGTTCCTATAAGTAATGGCTTTCCCACAACTTGGTATAAAAATATGTTAAAGTCTGTCTACAAGCTGATTGGCTTATCAGGCCAGCGCTTAATCCATAGCATGAAGCAACTAGGAGTATCGTAACCCTACCCCCACCCCCACAGCATTTTTTGTCAGGTTGTCCTGACAAATTTCACCACAAATTAATTTTAAGTGACATTATTGCTTAGCAATAAGGCCATCCCCATAAAATGTTTTGTTTCCCATCGCCCTCTCTCTCGTGAAAGTGGGTCGGTCGGTCGGTCGCGTCGGCGGTCGGTCGTCGGCGGTCGGTCGTCGGTCGTTGGTCGGTCGGTAAAAACAGAAAAGAAAAACCGAGAAACGAAATATTGACAAATGAATACATATTAAATAATTCCAAACAAGCCTTGATTCTATCTTCCTCGTGACCACCATTTTGAAACGAGCCGATATCAATCACGACAAGCATGTAAACTGAAATACCTTATAGGAGCATCGCCTGTGCTTTACGGCCTTCCAGCATACATCAAAGAGTAGCCAGAACGTCATCACTGGGCTGATTTATATTTCAGAGTGACTTTAACATGTAAACAAAGTATTTTAAACTTGGTAACACCCGAGAGAAGGGCGCAGGCATGAATCATAATTTTTTTTTTTACTTCTTGAAAAAATTGGGTCGGTCGGGCGATGGGAAACCAAACATTTTATGGGGATGGTCTAAGAGGAAACCCACACGCAGAAAACCTTAATGTTTATCTTCTTTAAGGAACTGGAACACTGATGAAAAGTCTAACTTTGCAAATCCTTTGTTACACATTATTCTGTAAATCTGATGAGCAAGTGAGCCCATGGGTGTTGGTGTCTGGGTTGCTGTAGCTGCACTCTGAGCAAGACCTAAATCCTACAATGGGAAAAAAATTAAAATCATGATCAATGAAAACTATTTTCTTTTAGAGGCTTTTAAACAGGGTTCGTACAGGTCCTTAGCCTGTTCCAGGTGTTCGGATAGTGGAGGAGCGACGCGAAAAGACGCACTCTTTGTGCTTCGCACGTCTTTTCGCGTTGCTCCTCCACTATCCGAACGCCTGGAACAGGCTAACAGGTCCTTGAAATCCTGGAAAGTCCTGAAATTTTGTTCTGGCATTTTCCAGGAAAGTCGTGGATATCTCTAAATTTCAAGGGAAAAGTAAGTGCCGTGAACAAAAGAACAGTCTCAAAATTAACTGTTTTTTTTTTTTACTTCCAGTGAACCTACTCGAAGCGGGCCAGTTTGAAGAAAAGTAACCAATCAAAACATTAATTGAGAACAAAGGATGGCGACCTTTTTCGTAAACTGACTAATCGCATTGAAGCATACAGACAACAGTTCTACAACAAAATTTGACACCAACAAAGTGCTGACCTCTCATTTTGATTGGTTAATTTTCTTCAAACTGGCCCGCTTCGAGTAGTCATACCCTATACAGCGACCGGATAACTCTAATGGTGGTCATTTGAGATTTTAGCACCTTAAGCAGTACTAAAGGTACAATGATCACCCTCATCACTTTTGTATGGAAGTTTGGCCTCTCCCCAGGACAAGACCTCCTTTTGCCAAGTACACCTTCACTTAAGAAAACCTTTTTAGCTTACCTTTACCATTAGCTGCGATGCAAACCCCCTTGATAGTTGTTGCTAGACGGAATGCCTTCTATAATGCCAGGGCAGGGATTGTATGTGTCGCTGGACCAGCAGCGTCCAGTGCTTGTGTTGATGACCCTGGCAATCATTTCTGGCTCTAGACCCAGTCGGATTCCTAGATTTGTTGCTTCTGACACTCCTATCATACTAACAGCCAGCAATAAATTGTTACAGATCTTAGCTGCCTGCAAAAAGACAGTTATGTAAAAATTAATCCTTCCAGTTATTAGCTATTACAAAATTGCATGCAGTTTAACTTCATTTCCTGTTAAATAACAAAATGATTAGTCTGCAGCTAGTGCAAGGTAGAAGGCCTTTTTTGCCCTTCACCACTCCTCTGCCCATAACTCACAGTGATCCCCACCTCACCTAATGTTTTGACTCGCCCACCTAACGTTTTGACTCGCCCCATTTCTCCTTGTTATGTGACTGATACAGTGGCGGGAACTAGTACCGGTCGATGGTGAAATCCCGCCTCTGAGACGGGACTGAGCTTGTGGTGTTTGTCCCTGAAGTTGACATATTTGCTGGCGTGATTGCTTTCAGAGTACTCGTGAGTACTCACACTTGGTTTTGACTGGATGAAATGATTCAGAAACTTTTCAACTACTTCAATGAAGATTTGCCAAACCAGCACTTGTTACCCCGACTGGATACAAACACGAAGGCATTAGCAATAATTGCTTGCCACCCCGTTAGGTCTGCACGAGCCAGGCCTGGAAATTGTCAGTTTTACTATGCACCTTGATCTTGTATATCGTGTTTGTACCTTTGACTTTCACAACTATACAAATTACTAACTAAAGTTGCTTCATAACAGTGAAAATCTGACTTTCATTTGCAATTAATAATAATTATTACCTGGCCTGTCCCAGTGGCTCCTGTGTGTATCACATTCTTGCCCATGTGTTGTAATAGTTTGGTAGCCTTCTCGACATATGCTTCATCCTTGCCACCAACCATGAAAGTTAAGGTTCCTCCTTTAGCTGCCGTCACCCCTGAGATCAGTTCATCACAAGCAAAAGAAAATAATGATCAATATTATTGAAAAGAAATTTACATTCCGTAAATTTAGGATTTTGAGGGGGGAGGGGGGCACTTATTTAATTTTCCAAAATCTTGGGGGAGGGGAAGGGGACGCTTATTTCAAATTTTGGCCAATAGGAGGGGCGCTTATTCGTTGCCAGAAAGCTGGATTATTTGGGACGGACAATGTCTATTTCTTTCTACTGTAATGTACTGAAGGGTTATCCTGTATAAATATTCGATTATTAATAATCTGGCTATAAAAGAAATTCACCCCCAGAAACTGGTGCATCCAGGAATGTCGCTCCTTTGCTCTGCACGATCTCCCCATCTCCTTAGCAACAGCAGGTTCTATTGTACTGGTGTCAATCAGCAATGATCCAGGTTTTACAGCGCTGAAAGATACATGGTAAATTGGTTACAGAGATACTATATTAAGAAATGCCAGAGTTTTAGAAGTTGAAGATTTTTACTCCACTGACCTGAGAATCCCATTTTCTCCACAGTATACATCTCTTACATTTGGGCTGGAGAAAGAAAACACATTGACGGTCATGTACTATGCACCTAAAAAAAACCTCTGGTCCACTGAGCCCAATGCACTGGGGGGGGGGGGGGGGGGGGGGGGGGGGGGTGAGTAGGGGTGGGCTGCCCAGGCTGTCAAACCCTGACCCTGTTTATGACAAACATTTTGCACTTTCCCTTCCCTGTGTATGACATCTATTTACGACAGTAGGTTACTATTTCAGCATTTGATTCCTGACAGTGATCTGTTGTTAACATTGACAATGTTTTTGTTGGACACAAAGTTTGGCGGCAGCCGGGCCCACAGAGAATGTTGGGGAAAATAATTCCTGGTAACTGAAGGGCACCCATGTACCCTGTCTATGACAGCGTGTAGTCAAAAACCTATACCCTGTTTATGAAGTCTATGAATCGAGGTCGAAAATCCATACCCGATTGGGTGGCAAAACCCCATATAGGCTATAGATTATGAAGAAAACTAAATTAATAATTATTAAATTAATGTACCTAGATGGCAACATGGTGACAATTGTGGACGTCTTGGATGCCACTTCACTGGGCGTGGCAGCTGTTGCAGCACCTAGTTCCTTCAGATCTACTACAGCCTCTGGAAACACGTCATGGACTAAGATCTCATGCCCTGCGTCCAACAGATTTTTAGCCATAGGCCCTCCCATGTTTCCCAGGCCAATAAACCCAATAGGTTCCACCTGAAGAAATCAAATAAATAGGCAAGAATTAAATAACAACAAAAACTGCCAGGATAACGCATATTTTGATTTTAAAAAACGTTTTATACAATTCTGGACAAAAAATAAATAAAACAAAAAAAATATGAGCTTTTGACTTCCTGACTAAAGGCCTCCATCTAGCTGGAAGCTCAGATTCTGTAACTTTTCCAGTTGGTGGGGGGATAGGGGGAGGGATTTAAAGGGGGGTGGAGTGTATGGGAGGTGGAAGAAGAGATGGTAGGAAGAAGGGATGGCAGGAAGTGAGATTCCCAAGGTGACGGGAACTGAGAGATATAGATAAAAATTTTACAACATTTCAAAATATTTTGCAATAGAGAAAGCAGAGACGCAGAAACCACAAAGGAAGGGACAGCATGGCAAGGTTACAGGTTGTATATACAAGGTAAGGAAGCAGACCCCCCTGCACTCCCCCCTCCCCCACAGTTCTCGTTAATGGTTTCCATACTATTATTTTGTTATGTTACTGATGAGAATTTGGTGGTACATCACAACGAATATCCACTAGTTGATGATTTTCTTTATTCTCATCACTTGTCTACTCGGATCCTCCCCCGACACACCCCTGTCCTACCCCCTCAGATCACGATATTTTTCCACCCTTCTGATAAGATATAGCCACCAAATTATAACGTTTATGTGTGAATATTGAATGCAGATTGCATTTTAGTCCGAAAAGCATGCATTCGAACACGTACATGCAATCAAGGGCTCTAGCTGATCAATCGTTCTTTAAAATTTAATCTTTTGGTAACAGTTTGCAAAATAAAACGTACAACAGAAAAAAAAAATTCCAATGAAATTTTGTTGTTGCCTGAGCGAGTTTCCACGTGGAAAATGAGTAAGCTCAAAACACAATGAACTTTTCCCTACCTGCTGGGCTGAACTGCCATCTGAAAAGGAACGGAGCTAGTAAGATATTTGAGAACGGAGAATAAAATATGAAATTTCTTAGATCTCAGATACAAACTTACTTGAATACAAGCGGCTGATTAGAGCTCTACGAGCGAGTGATCTGATAAGAAAATTCGCCCGACAAATCGTTGCCATTTTGCTACCCGCTCCACTCCCGCGAAATCTCGATTGTGAAATATTGCGCTACGCAGCTACGCACCTTCTTTCGAACAAAACCGCTGTTCTGGTTGTCACGCAATCTCTTATACATAAGAGGAATCCAAGATGGCCCGAACATTGTCAAGAGTTGCGGACTTTCTTCAGAAATCGATCACTTTTGCTTGCTTGGCAGGGTCAGTTTACATCCTGGTTTTTACCGGAAAGAGTTATCTTGCTTTGCGACAAAAAAGACTTGCGAATGCTGCCTCCATTGAAAGACAAAAAGAACTGGATGGTGCTTCACCTTCATCGACAGAACAAATATCGACAGCCGAGGTATAAAAGACAGAAGTGGTTAAACTTATTAACTTCTTGCTTGACTTTCTATTTTATGGAGTATACAAGACGGAGGATACATTTTCGCTTTATCCCTTCAGGTTAACTAACAGCACAATCCCCCATACCCTCCCCCTCCCACCACCTACCCTTTATACAGGGGAACTTACTAAGGACACTTACCGTCGATTTGACTGCTACGCAACCTTCGAATTCCAAACACCTCTGAGCAATTTGCAAAAGATTTCCGTCAATCATGCATGTCTTACCTTACATGGAAGGTGTTTACTCGCGGTAAAATTGAACAATTCCATATAAGGTATGATTGACGGGAATCTTTTGCAAACCACTCAGAGGAGTTTTGATTTCGAAGGTCGTGTAGCAGCGAAATCGACAGTAACACCAAATGGTCTCTCAGTATCCCTTATTACAGCAAGGCGCCCAAAAGTGTGACCTTTAATTCACATTCTTTTGTGCGTGTGTATTCTATCCAATCAGAAGTCAAGGATATCTATTCTTCAGCTTCTGGTTGGGTAGTCTGCACGCACGAAAGAATGTGAATTAATTAAAAGTGGTCACACTTTTGGCGCCTTGCTGTAAAGGCCCCCTGAACCTCTTTGTAGTCTACGATCAGGCACTTTTTTAAGGATCCTGATCACAGGTATTTTCTAATCTTGAACTATCTCTTTGGCCCCACCCACTGTGATTAATTTAATACACGGCTCGATGGAAGAACATGCTTGTGAATTGATACCATGTCTAAATAAAGTTTTACTACTGCTACTTGGTGATTTACCAACTTCTGAATTGCTTGCAGGTATGAAACAAGTGGAATTAGCAAAAGAACATGAAAGTAAGCTGAATAAACAATGGCAGTGATGTGGCAGGCTGATGGGTTTTCAGGATTGTCTTTCTCACTCAAGCAACATTTAAAGGAATGCGAGTGCATTTATTTTGGATTTTCCATTTACAAAGAGTTGCAGTGAGGACTACAGTATAGAGGGCAGTTATAGCTTTCTGTCCAAAATACAAATTCTCCTACAGATTGTCATACATTTCTTTTAATGTTAGTTGCAAGAATTTGGTGGTACATCAGGACAACATTGTCAGTTGATGATTTTCATTATATTTTGTCACCTGCCTGCATAACAATGTATTGATAGCATAAGAAGTTGTAAATTATGAGAAGTTGAAATTTTGCAGTTTGAAACGTTTTGGAACTGAAATAGTGACTCTTTCATCCTCACTCCTACGAAGAACTAATTCTAAAATAAAACATCTGATCTGATATTTTTCACATTATTTTTAATGGCAATCAAGACAATAATATCACTTCGAATGCTTTACATTGTAGTTTGCCTCATTTAGTTATTTTTTTCTGACCCAATACCTAAAGTAAAAGATATCTGGAGAACTCTAATAGTGGTCATTTTAGATTAATTTAATCAACCTAAGTGGTACCAAACCACAAATTTTAACCTCTAAAAGGTACGACAATCACCCCCATCACTTTTATATGGAGTTCCCCAGGATCAGATCTTGTGCGTATCTCGTAAGCAAGCACCTTGGTGGTAAATGGAAACAAACTCTCATCAAAAAAGTTTTAAAATTGCTTTATTTATTTATTTACACTCAAAACAAATTCCAAAGCAAAATAAAATTGTTCTTTCTAAAGCTCTGCCAATGATCTTTTGGCGAGATAGTAGCTGCAACTTTCAAATCTAGCCATGCCCACAGCTAAAAAGATCTTCAATAAATTTTGCTAGATAACAATGACTGGTGATACATCCAATGTTACTACTGGTACACAATCAATGATGTGTTGAAAGAAATGTTACTGTATTTCCTCAATTAAACGCCATATTCTCACTTATTTTCGCAGTTTTCACGATGTAGCAAAAAACGCGAAAATAAAGATGATATTTTCGTAAAATTTTAAAGCCATTGAGCCCTTTTTACTCTGAAATCGCGAAAATAAAGCCTCGCAAAATACGGATCTGTCGATTTCGCAAAATTAAGTACGCATGAAAATTAGTGAGAATAAGGTATTTCACTGTAATCTCCTCTGAGTGGTTTGCAAAAGACTTCCATCAATCATACCTAATATGGAAGGTATTTCACTCGAGTTGAAATCAAACACTTCCATATAAGGTATAACATGTATTGACAAGCCCCTCAGAGGAGTTTGAGTGAAATCGGTGGTGAATTTATTGAGAAAATACAGTAGCTTGCGTCACTGGTCAAGTATTTCTCCCCATAGCTAAGTGATCGGTTAATTTTTGGAAATTTGATTTAGGTGAGCCAAACATTTGACAATACCTAAATTTTTCAAGATAGCCTCCTGAAATGGAAAATTCCAGGGCGGAAAAGGGGAAATTCGGATTGGGTGAAAAGGTTCATTAAATTATTTATTCATTTTATTTTTTATTTTTGTCTTGAGCGAGGAAATTTGCAGATGTACATTGAGAATGTTTGAATAAGTGAGAATTGCTAAAGGGTGAGTCTAAAAGTCTTGAGAAAATAATGAACTACACTACAACACTGAAAACACAAGGCCTAGTCCAAAGACAGTTTAATGCCGTCACTCCATCCCCAACAGCTTGAATGCCTGTAAGCAGTTACTTCCATGGCAACAGGGGCTCAGCAAGGAAGGAGGCCAATGCGGTACTGTTTTCCTGAACATGTCCCATGCCCACTTCATTTGGAGCCAGCTGCCAACCAGCCACCCAGGAATGACAAGTACTCGGCCTGTAGCAGATGGACAAACTTCTCCACCTCTTGATTTTTTGGAAATATTTTTATTTTTTTGTCTCTGTGGTTTTTCACATTATCCAGGTCCAGTGCTCTCTTCCTCGTTATGTTTTTTGACCTGCATAGAAGTTGAACACAGTATGTAGTCAGTACCAAATTATGGGGGGGGGGGGGGGGGGAGGATAGATATACAGTTTACATGTACTACCAGTTAGCCTGCGATAGCAGCCAATTGTTTCAAATTGCAGGCTAACTACCAGTAACTGTGGCCAACAAAATCACATCGAGCAGCCCACGGACTTGTACGTTTGTAGAATTAAACCTTCACTAGATATCACAGTGGGCAGGAGGCACAGTAGTCTAATGGTTAGTGTGTTGGACTACAGATCAAGCGGTCTGAGTTCGAGCCCTGGTCAGGGTCACTGTGTTGTGTTTCTTGGGCAAGATACTTAATTCTCACATTGCCTCTCTCCACCTAGGAGTAAATGGGTACCAGGGAACTGTCAGGGCAGGGAGTAGCGATATTCCTGGTCGCTTCATGCTATGGAAACCGGAGTTAAGCCCCAGCCTGAGAAGCCATGTGGCTTGTAGAAAGACTTTGTTTTGTGCTTAGTGAAATTGACTTCTGAGTTAGTGAATCTCATTATCCGGGTTTAACGAACTTGGCAATAGGAAACAATCAGACTAGTATTGATCGTTTGTCAAGGAACTAACTACAAATAAAAGAAGAGCCAGACAATATGCAATTATTAGCCTACAACAGGTACTCACAATCTTGACGATGTGTTCCCGTGTTGCCGTCTTCCCACAACAAGTGCTCGCATCATATGGGGGGTCGATGGTTACCTCGTCCATGATAATAATTCTTTTTCCATCCCACTTGACATCATTAAATCTATTATTGAAGGAATGGATCACACTTTATATGATTTTCATCTGGTATTGCTTATTATTGTATACTCTAATGCAGAGGCAGTTTAAATAACTTTTACATCTGTGGATGAAACACTACTCTAGTCTGTGACCATTCAAATGAAAGCTACTGAGTAATTCTTTCATGTGGTACTGTTTATTATCATACAGGTACATGGTAGTTCTAACTTTTATGGCCATGGACAGAAACCCTAGTGTGTGACCATTCAAATGAAAGCTATCAAGCTATACTTTCATACATACAAAACTGTATATGGTGCCATTTGTTTTTCAGTATTTAGGTTGCAGAACTTTGGGATTTTGAACTTACAAACTCTCTGAAGTGAAATTTCAAATGTTAAATGGTCATTGATGTCACTGTTCCGCATACCTCCCCATTTAGAACCTATCAGTATGACACACTTACGTTTTGTTAATTGTGTCAAACAGCTTTTGTGCTCCTGGTGTTACGTTAATGCCTATTTTTTCCACCGCTCGTCGCTTCTGTTCAAGAGCAGAGGCGATCTTTTTGTCGATTTTATCAAGGTCCAGGCTTGGTAGAGAGGGTGAAGGTTTTGTGGATATCTCCACCACTTCAAGTTTCTTCATCTGCGTCATGTTCAACATCTTTATATCTGTGACATTTTTCTTGGCATTCTTGGAAGATGAAGATTCTACAGCACGTTAAGGAAAGAACAAAATATTGTCTGCCATAATAACAGGGTTTGTACCAATTTTGAACCAAAATTTCAAGGACTTTTCTTGACTTTCTCAAAGTCCTTCGCTTCTCATTTCCATAGTAGGAGTTGTGCTCGGTTTTTCACCTTTGGCGCAAAAAAAAACCTGAGCTCAACTTCTGGGCAAGTCTAGGACTTTTCAAGAATCTAAATCCAATATTCTTCAAGGACATATTACAGAAAAATCTGTGCTGAACATTACGCATTATAAAAATAATTTTTATAATATTATTATCATAACTTCAGATAGTGGAAATGCCAGAGCAGCCAGGGGCGGGCTGCCTAGTAATTAAAGGAAATAAACCTCAACGATACATAATGTGATGTCCGACGACATCTTTGTTTTGTCCAACCAAAATGGTGACTTAGTTGAACATATGTCCCTTCAAGAAAAAATATATATTTGCAGCCCTGCAGATTAACACTTATTTTTTTTTAAACTATTTAAATTCCTTGTTTCTGTTATTGACTCCTAAAATACAGTCGACCATCCCATAAGCGGTCACCCTTGGGGCCAGAAAAAGTGTCCGCCTGAGAGAGGTGTCTGCTTATGAGAGGTTAAAATGCAGCGTTTCTATATGATTGGGACCATGTCTTAGTGTCCACTTACGGGAGGTGTCTGTTAGCGGAGGTTCCACTGTACATAGCCAAGACTGTCAAGGCCATGAATTTCCTTGTCAGATTCAATGATTTTTCTATGATTTTCAGGGTGCATATCAACCCTGTAATCAATTGTTTATAATGGTAATAGGACTGAGTGGAGTCCAATTCGGTCTGTAATCATACGAGTGATTAACAAAATCGGACGACCGCGCTTCGCGGGAGTCCGATTTGTTAATCACGAGTATGATTACAGACAGAATTGGACGACACGAAGTCCTGTTACCAATTAATCATAACTATAACAAAATTGAGGAAAAGACGTTAAACGTGAATAAAAAACATAATAATCAAGTTTGTTTTTGACCGAGATGCATGCACGAGCAAAGGACAGCGTGCGCAAATGACGCGTACTGTCCAATTACACTGTCCAATTACAAGCATGACGTGTAAACTGTCCTATTACATCGTCCAATTACAAGCATGACGCGTACACTGTCCTATTAGTGCTCAAATCGCGCCTGCTGATAACCAATCAGATTCGAGAATTTTGTTATAGTTTTGATTAGAGCAATAATATCCTGGGTGAGAGGTCCTTTATAGTTTTTTTTTTCTAGTCCCTTTCAACACCAACCTTAAATGTTAACATTTGTAATGTCTGAGAAAAAAATAAAGATAAAGATGTGTAAAGACACATGTCCTGTTGATGAAGAAAACTAATAAAATTATTATTTCCAGCCCTGTATAAAGAGAGTCTCTAGTTCTCCCACAGGGATACTAGTAGAAAGAGATCAGATACATGTAGATACGTTATAAGAGGGTATAAGAGTATTGCTAAAGTGTCTTGCCCTGAGAGAAGCTTAATGATTGTTGTTAATAAGTTAAGGTTTCGATCACGCCAACTTGACAAATTACGAAACTTTTGGTTCAGATAATATGATCGAATAGCAACTTCCTCTACTCCTATTTTAAGCTTATACATTGAGAAACGACTATCCAAAAAAAAAAAGATTTGTTATAGCCAAACAAAACGACTCCACAGCAGAGATTTAACATTTCAGGAAAAATTACAAGTTTTGAACAAGCTTTTTAACAAAAGTACCGTCAACTTTAGAATAACTTCACTGATCAACCTACTAACGTCCTAATTTATAACGGTAAAATCGCGTAATTTTCAACTCGCCGCCATGAGATGTACAAACTACCTGCATGTGCCACTTCACTTCATCTAAACAACTCATCAAGGCGTCAAAGGATACTTATTATTATAACTTTGGTTCCGTAGTCGAAAGCCACAACTTCTCCTTCAATTTTTTCCTCGAAGCAAGTCGTACAAACCACTTTAGTTCCCGGTGGAATGTCCTTGCTGTCTTTTGCATCGCCAGTCGCCATGTTCCACCGGTACTTTTACTCATGCGTGATTAGCACACGAGTTTCCACATCCTCTCGGTTATGGAGAGTTTTGAGTTTGATCAGCGCGCTAAACAACAATTCGTTTTCGATTGAGCTTCTGTAAATCCAAATCTAAACTTTTGATGACATCAAAATGTCTTAAAGTACAGCTTTTAGGTATAACAATGATTTTTTTTCATCACTTTCCCTCGTAAAGTTTAAAAACTTTTCCCTTCTTGCAGGCAAAGCTTGATCTTTTTATTTTCCCCTTGAATGAAAAACCGCTGACAAATATGCTCGGCGTAAAGAAAATAAAGATGGCGGACGGGATGGTGAGTTTTATTTCGTTTTGTTTTGGCTTACAACTTTGCAGACTTTACGGTCCATATTCAAAATAACAGCTTGTTTTATCTTCAGTTTTCTTCTGAAGTGAAAAATGTACCATTTTATCTCAGTAATAGCTCAGAAATGTGCAAATATTAAAAACTGTAGGTCCCTAAAAAGAGTAAAAAGGCCTCTTGGTTCATGGGTGTTGAAGTGCAAGTTAGTGTACTATTACTTCATGATTTTATTAATGTCTGTATGCAAGCAGGATATAGCAACATACCATATAAAACTTTGGGAAATCCTCCCAACAATAATAAATAAATAAATGAAGAGAGAGATAGAGAAAACAATAAATAAACAAATCAGATTTTTAGAACATTTTCAGTCAAATTAATTTGTTATAAAATAATAGTTTATGTTTGGTTGATCTCAGAATGTTGATGAGCTGTTGCTTGGACTGGCGTCGATGGGCTTTGAATTTGAAGACTGTCAGTTGGCCTTGGAAGCGGGAAATAACACACTGGAATCTGCAGTGGAATGGTATGAATATAAACTGTATATACATGTATCTCATGTTAGTTTTTAGTATTACTTTAACCCTTTCCTTTCGTTGGGTCAATAAATGTGGTTCTAACTTTTAAGTCTGTGGATGAAACCCTAGTGTGTGACCATTGAAATGAAAGCTATTGAGCAGTACTTTCATGTGATGCTGTTTTGACAATATTGCAAAATGAAATTCAAGATTTTTTACTCAGTTTGAACTTAGCACTCTTGGGAGTGTAAGGGTTAATTAAATAATAGAGAGCTTAAGCACATATGTTTTTGAGCCACGGACAGCAACTGGAACTCGAATATTCTCTGTTTTGGCGCGTATCATCGACTTTTTATCTGTAACATCAAGTTTTGGATACAAAACAAGGGTTTTACAACTCTTTGGTGAGGGTATAAAAAGTGCGCCAAAACCAACAACATTTGCCTTCCGGTTGCCGTCCGTGGCTCAAAAACGTCTGTGCTTAAGGTGACTCCCTATAGTTTTATGACCGAGCGCGCGCTGTTGACGAAAGCTTTGGTAATCTGCGCGCGCTCAAAGGAAAATCCTCGAACTGCGCGTGTTTTTCCGATTTTTTTATGATGTCAGCATGGTCAAAAAATTCAAAATTAACCGTGGATTTTCTCGCATTTCCTTCGGTAAATGTTTGTGAAAATTCGCACAATTCAAGACAGAAACGTTACCTATCACATGACCGTTTTTGAAGAAATTTGTCAGAGCAAGTAAGTTTTATTGTTTAAAATAACAAATGAGGTAATATTGGCAAAATCGTCTGAAAAACCACAAGGTTTTTCCCCTCCAAAATGCCAGGCAAACTCAGTTTCATAAGATGGCAAAATTTAAAGAAATTTCACCGAAGGAAACAAAAAAAATAAGGAATAAAGATCAAATATAGCAAAAATGTGCCATTCTTTAGATGCTGTGTTGCCATGGCAACGGCCTGCAACGAAAAAGTAACAACCTATAAATAACTGTAATTATATCAGTTTCCTTACTGGTAAATATTGGGAACAAAAAATCAAAGACAAAATAACTGGGGTTTCCTTTCGAACTCATGTCAGTTAGTGTAGGTCATTGGTAAATACTCTAGGGAGTCACCTTAAGCTCTCTATTAATGTAATCAGCTGAAGAGCCACCTTTGTGGAAATGCTGTCAATCAATCAACATCATGGTCATCATCATCTGTTTACAAGTTAATGTTTAATTCATTTCTATCCAGGTTGGTAACAAAAAGATTGATTCCAAACAATGATGTTTCTAAGCCCAGTCCTGAGCCGACAATACAAGTATGTTTGTAAACATTTAGGTGTGTTCTCTTGGGACCAACCATTTCAACTGCAATCAATTTTGTTTAATTTGGTTGTTGAAAACCTGCTTCACACGTGCGACTCAAATGCAAGCAAAAAATGCATGCGATATTCACATCATAATGCAAAAGCAAGCAATCTTGCACCCAGAGTCCACGTTCCCCTACACATGCCAACAGGAAATGATGCATGCGCATTACATCTCATCAAGCTTCGGTTGCTTACATTTGCGATGTTCACCATGTGAAACAAAATTCAAGCGCTAGGAAATGAAAAGGAAAATTTTCTTGCGCTTGCATTTGCGTCGCACATGAAAACCAGGCTGAAGTGAAGTGTCAGACATTCTATTTCCAACTTTTTCAGTTAAAACAGTTGATAAATGTTTGAATGACTGTCTTTTATTGGGGTTGACCCCAGGGGGGATCCCATATAACTGTGGCAGGGTGATCTCATCGGAAATTTTGGGAACCTGTAAAAGGTGTGGCGCAAATTAATTTCACCCCTATTATAAAGAGGTGCCAATAATTTTTCTAATGACAAGTTGTCATATGTCATGTCATATTAATTATTTTTAAGAGAAGGTTTTTACTGGAAGTCACGCTTAGGGTTATGAGGCTCTAATACTATTAGATATTTTCTAAAGACAGCTATGTACATGACTGTTATTATAGGTGAGTTAGATTTTTTTTATCAGTCGCAAGGTCCTAGTGAAGAACCCAGCACATCAAGTGAGGATATTCAGTCATCAGCTCACAGGACAACAAGTGACGATATTCATCAGTCATCAGCAGCTAACTTGTCAAGTCGTTATACAGTGAGTGAGGACCATCAGAAATCCAAGGAGCAGTTTATGGAGAAGGAAAGAGAAAATGTTAGGATGGAAGCCAAGAGGAGAAAACTAATGGAGAAGAGAGTAAGTCAGAATACATACTAGATATCATTGAACTACAGTAGAACCCCGCTAACTCGAACTCAAACCCATTCCCCTTGCCCTTGTTTTTCAGTCATTTACTATCGGCTAACTCTAACCCCCGCTATCTGACACTATTTTTTGTTTCCCTTGGGAGTTCGAGTTAGTGGGGCTCTACTGTAGTGTGAGGTCTGTATTAGTCAAGTTCTATTTTTTGCGATATTTCCCAATACAGACTGAACAAGTTAGTTCAATAAAACGTTTTCATTAAATATATTTAATGGCTCAGAACTTTACTCTGATAAATTAATGCATCTGTTGTGGTTTAAATTTATTTTTGGTTTAAAATTTGTCAAACCAGTTTGATTTTTATTTTCCTTTGTTTCAGATTATGGTAATGAATATTAGACAAAGGAAAATAACAATCAAACTGGTTTGAAAAATTTGAACCAAAAAAATTTGAACCACAACACATCCATTCTTGACACACACACATGTGCTAAAGTTAAAAGCATTTACCACAGGTCACCAAAGCGTCTTATAAGAGTTTGTATGGAGCTGAAATTCGATCGAAAATAATTTTCACTTTTCTTTCGAAAAGTTATAAATAATGTGAATTAAAGTTTAAAAACATCACCTGATGTCTTTTCATGTGTTTTTATCGCTTCTGGAAGCTGCTTTGGGCGAATTTTGACCTGCCACTGAAGTGTACTAAGAGAAAGACAAGGTCGGAAACGAATTTGAGTCTTTCGCCAACCGTTTTTTGAGGTCCGGTTCGAAATGCCCGCTAAAAATATATTTCTTCCCCAGCCGGCGCTTTCAAATCACACTAAATCTCAAGAAGGATGATGTACGTACCTTTCTGTGTGTTTCAATCATCAATAGACCGATCTCTCGTAGCACAGTTTTACGTTGAAAACAGCTAAATTTTTGAAACTCCGGCCATTGAACGGGAACGAGGCTATGTTCCAAAAAGTGGGTCAAAAACCAACGGCCGAGCGCCAAAGTATACTCCACAAGGGGTGATACGCGTGACCTCTGTGTCGCTCAATACCAACGCACTCCCTCCCGGGTAAGTACACTTTGGCACCTGAATTTCCCGCCAAAGTTTGAACGCCGGCCCAAACTTTGGCAGGAAATTCAGGTGCCAAAGTGTACTTACCCGGGAGGGAGTGCGTTTGGTATTGAGCGACACAGAGGTCACGCGTATCACCCCTTGTGGAGTATACTTTGGCGCTCGGCCGTTGGTTTTTGACCCACTTTTTGGAACATAGCCTCGTTCCCGTTCAATGGCCGGAGTTTCAAAAATTTAGCTGTTTTCAACGTAAAACTGTGCTACGAGAGATTGGTCTATTGACGATTGAAACACACAGAAAGGTACGTACATCATCCTTCTTGAGATTTAGTGTGATTTGAAAGCGCCGGCTGGGAAGAAATATATTTTTAGCGGGCATTTCGAACCGGACCTCAAAAAACGGTTGGCGAAAGACTCAAATTCGTTTCCGACCTTGTCTTTCTCTTAGTACACTTCAGTGGCAGATTCGACCAAAGCAGCTTCCAGAAGCGATAAAAACACAGGAAAAGACAACAGGTGATGTTTTAAACTTTATTTCACATTATTTACAACTTTTCGAAAGAAAAGTGAAAATTATTTTCGATCAAATTTCAGCTCCATACAAACTCTTATAAGACTCTTTGGAGACCTGTGCATTTACTTGCATTTTTCAGGCCAGGCGTGAAGAAAAAAATGTTTCTACTTCGGCGAAATTAATTTGTGAGTGGTCCATCTTAGCAGTCCGTATTTACAAAATTTGAATCACTCGGGTATCAAAAGCCAATTTTTGAATTATATATTACTTGTATTTCCCTGTGCATTAAACCCTCTCCGTACTTGTAGGCACGGCAGGAGATTCTTCAACAAATAGCAGAGGACAAGGCCAATAGGTGCAACAGGAAACCATCAAAACCATCTGCACGTCCTACCGCAACTCAGGCTGCAAGCAGCAGTGGAGATCCCAATGAATGCTTGCAGCACAATAAACAGTGCTTGCTCCAGGTAAATTTATACAGGGTACTTCCCGCGGCAGTCTAATGGCCAGTGCATTGGACTC
Organism: Desmophyllum pertusum; assembly: GCA_029204205.1. Lineage (NCBI taxonomy): Eukaryota > Metazoa > Cnidaria > Anthozoa > Scleractinia > Caryophylliidae > Desmophyllum > Desmophyllum pertusum. The sequence continues at coordinate 1,073,075 of MU826354.1, forward strand.
CTGATTGAGCGGTTTGAGTTTGACCACTAGCCGAGTCATTTTAGACTTGCTCACAAATTGAGCTCAGGGGTTTTTTCCGCCGAAAGGGGAAAAACCGAGTGCGGGTAAGCGAACAAGAAGTGAAGTCTAAGCTCCTCTATAACTTATTTTTTTATTTTTAATAAACTTCCCAACATCTCTATTCTGCCACCCCCCTGCCTTGTAAGATGATAAGCACAATATAATTATACTTTCTTTATAAAATAGGAAAACTATTATTTACAATTTTATTGTTACTCATCTATGGAGAAGTATTATGCTTCATTAAATATCATCTACTCCATTTTCATGTGTGCTAGCTGATTTATAATAATTATTTGAAATAAGCCCCCTCTCTATTAACCCTTCCACCCCTCCCGAAAGGTGTTATATTCGAACTTTTTAAGTGCAGTTTCCTTTTCAATTTACCCAGATTAGAGATCCAACTGGGCAGGTACAGAGACAGACATTTTCCCCTGATACAAAACTTCAAGATGTTGTGACTTTCATCTGTGACCAGCACCAACTAAACTCTGACAACTATGAGCTTTTACAGGTATAGTATAATGCAAACTACAATCTGGAATTTGTGATCCATCTGACTCAGTCAGTCGGGAGCAGGTACCAGTTGATGCCGAAATCCTGCCTCCGAGACGGGACTGAGCATGCAGTGTTCGTCCCCGAACTTGCTAAGCAACATGACGTATTTACTGGCTGATTGCTTTTGGAGTCTCGTGAGTGCTCGTGCTAGTTGCTGATTAGATAAAAATATTTGGAAACTCTTTAATCCTTTCACTCGATCCCAAGAGTGCTAGTTCAAAACTGACGAAAAATCTTTAATTTAGTTTTGCAACATTGTAAAAAACAAACAGCACCACTTGAAAGTACTGTTCAATAGCTTTCATTTGAATAGTCACACACTAGGGTTTCACCCACAGACTCGAAAAGTACAACCACATTTATTGGCTCAAGGTTTGACTCTGGGAATGAAAGGGTTAAGTGCTTCCATGAAGATTTGCCAAAACCAGCACTTGTTCCCTCGACTGCAGTAACTAGGGGTACCTAATAAATATTTAACAACTATAATATTGTGAATATTATTAATGGCTACGTAGCCATTTCCCCACAGACTGTTCACTGTCGCTGAAATGGCGTCCACATTGGTCGACCTTGGACTCAGTCGTGGTGGCTCACTTGTTGTAAAGAAGAGAGATCCGATTGAGTCATCTGCATTGTCTGCAGGTGAGGCTGTTAGCTTATGCGAAATTATAGGGAAAATGTTTTAACATTAAAATTGGTTCTCGATGGTTCACCGTGGTTAACCTGAGTGTCAGGCGAATTTTTCCGCGCTCTCTTTTACTCTTCGTCTTTACGTGGTCGCGCTGAAAATACGCCTGACACAATTCCTTTACGAAATGCCTTCCGCCCCCTTTTCGTGATGGATTGACATTGATTGACATGACTTCTAAATAGCCAATCAAAATTACTTCCGATACGCGACACTCGCGAAAATGCCGGATTTACACGCGTGGAACGAAACAGCTTTGGACGCCATTTTTGTTGTGAATGTTTCGAGAGGAAACGTTTGAAATCAAATCTTTCAATTTTCCCGGTATTTATATCTACATGGGAGATTTTGCCATTGAAAGAAGGAAGGACTATTAGATATTATGTGAGTAAACAGCACGGCAAGTGAAGGAATAGTAAGCTTATCTTCGATCGATCGATCGAACCTACTCTGTGGCTGTTGCGATCGACTACAACGTGATGGCATGTGCTTCATTTTCTTTAGCAACTAATAAATAGATTGATGTGATTTTATTGTTAGATCATTGACTTGTACTGAATGGACAAACTATTTTGCGCCCGGATTTTGCGATAGATAATTTGTAAAGCAATCATGGAAAGCATTTTAAACATATTTTAAATAATTATTAAATGTTTATATGCCACTTTTGATCAAGGAATGTGATTTCTTGGAATATCCTTTTCCTAATCCAATTATTTTATTTGAAACATATTCCTTTCTTGGTCACACAGTGGATTTTAGGGAATTTTAGCCAAGTATCAGAAATTTGTGTGTAATAATATTATTGCACACAAATTTCTTGTCTGACATAATTTTTAACCAGAGGCATGAACTTTATGGATGAGGGTTGACAGGATCGGACACTGCTAATGATTTAAACAAAAATAACTTAATATGCAGTTGTTGAGCTACTCTTGCATGGTTGCTTCAGGTCGGGAAAAGCCAGCAATTTTTTTTTCATGGTATCAGGGAAAATTCGGAGAATTTAATATCTGGTCAGAGAATTCTTAATTTCTCAGGTAGGTAGACAGGAGGTTGCTACATGTTTTGATGATGAGTATTGTTGATGCAGAAGACTGTCTTATTATGGTCAAAAAAATGTTTTTTGGAAAAGAAATGAAAGCAAATTGCACATGTCATCAGCTTGCCCCTGGGGTAGACCCCCAGGACAACCAGGGGAATTGTAAACTTAGTTAATCTTGACCCAGTGGTAGGGGATGTTTCTCAACAAAAATTCCCCCTGATATCCACCTATATATAAGGGGTAAGGGACTGTGCAATAATTACCAGGAGGGGGCATAAAATAAAATCAAAGCAAGGATGGGGGGGGGGGGGGGGGGGCTCAAGGTAAAATAAGTCACTCAAGAGAGGGGGGGCTTAACATTTTATTTCAAGTACATATTACATTGGCGAATCCATACCTATTTATAAGGTGGGGACCGAATATAACACACAGGCTCTTTCCTTCTGCTATGGCTCTGTTGTACATTGCTACGGAGGTGGTGTTTGTTCCAGACGCGATGTCCAACAATTAAACATGTAGTAGCAGCTCTTCTTTCTGTTATAAAAATTTTAATCTACAGGTGCGTGTAGAGAAAATGCAGGGTATTTGTATAAAGGTGTGTGTATACTGTGAGGGAGGGGGGGGGGGGGGGGTCGTACATAATTTCTGACTGATTAGAGGGGGGCAATAACTAAATTCACTCCTTTAGGAGGGGGGTATTACCTAATATTGTCCTACACGAAGCCCATTTTCCAAACCCCCCCCTCCTGATAATTATTGCACAGTTCCTAATAGAGAGGGATTTGTCTCAGTGATTCATGACCAGGCAATAGTCTGGGATCATTTTAAAATTTTATTTGTAAATCAAACAAAATAACATCTTGAGACAGCTGATTTACATTGATATGTCATCACTATTTCAGTGAAAGTCATAGTAAGGTTTTCATCTGATATATACCGGTAATATGTCCCGGATCACAGACTCGTTGTTGTCCATGATTTTACAAACTTGTGAATTCCCCCACCCTATTCATTGAACTTAAAACATCATGGACACTTAATTCCATTCAACCCAAAATTCCAGAAAAAAGTTGCAGAGATTTGGGTATACCTCTTAAGCTTGTCCGAACGTTCAGGAATTTCAAACTGGAATTTTTGGTCAAATGGAATGCACCCAATAATTATATTACAATAAGTATAGTATTTTCCCCAACCCAGGGGCAATCAATCAAATCCATCTCCTTCTATTCCCCAACAAATCTAGCTTGTTACAGGCATTCGGATAATTGGGAGCGGCGAGGGGATTGGCCCCACTCTTCGCGCTCTTGCGCCTACTCGTACCGCCTCTCATTATCTGAATGCCTGGAACAGGCTACAAACATATCCCCCTGGTTGTCCCGGGGGTTGACCCAAGTGCCTAGCCGATGAATTTATAATTTCATATTGAAATTTATTACTGTTATTACGTTGGTTAATTTTCATCTGATCAGTGGTCTTATTAATATAGTCAGTGAAAAGTCCAGCAACCACGTTTTGATAAATTTCAGGTCGTTTAATAATTTGGTTTATACAATTTATACAACACCACTGTCAACAAATAAGGATTTTTCAAGGCAGTATAGCCATAACTTTGTGCAACTTGATATATCCTTTACTTTATTAGTGTAGAAATATCGATTTTGCTATATAAGTCGTTCTACACTGTACGTTTCAAAAGCTTAATAAGCTTATATACATTCAATGAAAAATTTTACATAAGAATACTACTAAGTATATTAAACACGCAGAAACAAATAAGCTTAATTCACTTCATTAAAATATACAATATTCTCGTACTGCTTACTGTCCTTTGTCCTAAGTAGCGGCTTCCATCCACGAAACAAGGGTCAAATACAGAGGCTGTCATGTACATGTAAAGCACCCAAAACCAAATAACAGACAGCTTCATGTGCAGGTAATAGCTGACATACAAGCTTAGCTGTATTCTTCGGAAATTCAGTCTTCCAGTCGTTCGTGGACTGAAAATCCAACGTAACCTCGTAACTGTAAGACTTGTTAACTTCCCAAAATACTCAAAAACCGAAAAAAAAATCCTGAAAGGTTGATTTCATTGACCTTTGATGAAAAAAGTTGAACAAGAACACAAGAAATGCCTCTTTCCAACATGGCGGATTTCGCTTGACTCTCCACGCAACGCGCGTTGCTTTTACTTCCGGCGAAGTCTATTGTTGAATCAGCCAATCAGATTCATTAAAATCACGTCCAAAATCTGGACGTGATTTGTAATTGGCAGACAATCTTTAGAAGGATTGTGTCAGGCCCATTTTTAGCGTGCGACCCGTAAAGAGAATGTAAGGAGCGCGAAAAATTGGCCTGATCGCAGGTTACACCGTGGTATACCCGTGATTCTCGGAGGTCAATTGTTTTGACCTAAAAAATACCTGTATTAAACAGACACGTGTAATAATAATTAGAGCCAGTCATAAAATCTGATAATGGCGAGCTTTACAATTGGCTGAGATGTTGCTGGAGTATTCTCACCATCTCGGTCAACAAACTTGAGTCAGAAACTGAAGCTCCAGAAACTGAACCAATTGCAAATTGATGATTTCTTTACAAGAAGTATCCTCGCCAACATTTATTTGTTAATGTAATGAATGGTATTTGACACTTTTGTTTGTTTGTTTGTTTGTTATTGGGTTTTTTACACTTATTAAAGGGACACTGTCCCGGCGTATAAATGCTCAAAACTGTTATAAATGCATGAAATGGTCCCTAAATCTATGGTATAAGAACTTAATAAACTCTAACTAAATGATAAAAAGCAATTTCTTCAAGAAATGTCATACTGCAACAAAATTTTTGCCAAAATTTCAAAGATTTCTAAGCCAATTTGAAACTTTGAAGAACTGACATCCTGACGTTTTTTTCAAAAATCCATATTGCAATCCATTTCCATCCTCGCTGTCGTTCGTCATCCTCACTTCCTAATGGGTTCCTGCCATTTGTCGAGTGCTATTCTACAGAATCAACCATTATTGATCAACTTCCTATGATCTAGATATGTTTCTGAGCTTCCCAAAATCATGCTAAAATCAGGACAGTGTCCCTTAAAACATGACATACATGTACACTATAGGAACCTGCTTTAGGCAGACACGATATATTAGCAAACACTAGGGCATTCCCTGAGGGGTTTGACTGTATTATTATTTTTCATTCCTTTGTGTACATGCTGCTTATACAAGTGGTAAAGCAGAATGTCTATTGTCCTTTATATAGGTCAGGGAGCTGAACTCAATCCGGAATACACTTGTGCGACAACACCAAGAACAGGAGACATACCTGAGAATATCGATGGGTTGCCATCAAACTCTAGTCCTGTCAGTGAAGACGATCATCCTTCCCACAGAAACAATGATGATGATGATGATATTAATGATGCTAATGAGGAGCGGCAAGATGAAGATGTCGTAATGTTTGATAGAAGTCCCCCTCCAGAGTTAGAGGACCACCTTAGAGCACCTTTAGAAGGACTTAATCCAAATGTCCTTGGTATAGGTGGCAATGCAGAATGTTGTCATCGGGGGACATGCTAGTCATATGTGGGGGGAGGGCATGAAACTTGGTGGCTGTGCAGCATAATCCACATGTCATTGATCCAGTTCTTAGAGCGCAAACCCCAGGGGAGTCTGCTGTTAGGAGATTGGAAATGCTACAACATCGACAGCTTCAACCAGAATTAGCAGGTATTAACCCTTTCACTCCCAGAGTCAAACCTTGTGTCAATAAATGTGGTTTTTGAGTCTGTGGATGAAACCCTAGTGTGTGACCATTCAAATGAAAGCTATCGAGCAGTACTTTCACGTGGCGGCTGAAATTCACGATTTTCCCCTCAGTTTTGAACTTAGCACTCTTGGGAGTGAAAGGTTGCAATGATTTCTCAGGGAATGTTTCAGTGATTTGTTACTCATTGGATCACCTCTTGACTCTTCTTTAGGCCCGCAGTCGAGTGATTCAAGAAGAGCAGCCAATTCTTCATCGTGATGTTCCACGTCTGGAGGGGTTGTGTATCAATCACGTCAGCCACCGCCTTCCTGGGCATCAAAACCCGCTTTCTACTCTTGGCATATTACCACATGAGCTGTGCGATAAGATCTTGACACATCTGAATGAAGAATAAAACTCTAACTCCAAAAGCAATGCAGGCTTTTATCCACTGGTAAGCCAACTGTATGGTACAGGCTTGTGGAATGTATGGTTGAATGCAATTGCGAAGTTTTTTCCTGTGATATTCAGCTCTTTTTAGTGTTAGTAGTTAGTAGTTTCTTAGTAACTCAATCATACAAATTGTGTTTTGTTTGGTATTTCCTGGACAGTGGTCTGCGACATGTCAAGCTAGATTGTTATTCTCTGGTAACAAATGAACTCCTAATAGCACTCAGGTGAGGTCCATCACAACAGTACTAATTAAAGTTTAATATGTAATAAAATGTCCAAGTCAGTCTTGTTTACTGTGTCAATCAGAAAAGCGTTAACATTTTAATTTAAATTTTAATTATTTAATTAAAAATTTAATTTAAGCTTGGGATTTTCTTTTCCAAAAATTGGTCTATTTTTTTCCTGTATTTATTTTATTGCTATTTTCGCAAAGATTTTCTGCAAAAACAAAGTGTAAATTTGAGTTTTCCTGACTATTCTTCTTGCGGTTTGATCCAATCTCATTCCCAGAGTCCTTGTTACCCTTATCCAGGCCGCAGGAACAGGCATTATCCCCAAGGTCCCTGTTGCCCATTTTTGCCGCTGGATAAGGGTAACGAGGATTCTGGGAACGAGATTGGGTTTGATCATGTCAAAGTTAAATCAAAGTGTTCACGCTTTTTTGATTTGGCACAGTTTAATTTTGACCATTGTACTTCTTTAAATAAGAAATAAGCTGGAATTGTTTGTTTTATTGTAGACTGCACAGACACATGACCCACCTGAGCTTGAGAGCTTGTCCTCTCATAACAGACAAAGCACTGGAAGCAGTTGCAGGTCAATAACTCACTATCCCTTGCTGATATTCATACATAATTTATGAGGGGTGGCGAATGGTAAATTCGAGACTTTGCGAGATGGCGAGACTAGCGTTTTTCTCTGCAAGACCAAGACTTTTTGAATTTTTAGATTGTGAGACCAAGATGGAGACTCCAAAACGGCTTTGCAGAAAAATCGAGATTGCGAGACGTACAGAACCGCTCAAAAACGAGACCTGCAAGACCCGTGAAATTTGACTAAAATTTTGGCGAGACCCATATTTTTTTAAAGACCATTCGTCACCCCTATGTAATATTATATTGTCATCATCATTGTCATTATCGTTTTTTCCCCGCATAGGCAACAATCTTGTCTGTTGTTCCTTCATACCTCTCCCCCTATAGCTCCTGCACATATTAAGACCCTCTGTACATAAATTTCTCCTGTGCTGTGTAGTACCCCCAAAGGAAATCTGTACAGTACCATCATAATATTCCCTCCCCATGTATAGTTAACACAGAGATAATACCCTGTCCCCTCCTCTTTGTATAGTCCTTTTTTATAGGGTTTTTCTTTTCAGATAGAGTTGGTGTAGAATAATAATAATAATTTATTATAACAGGCAGAAGAATCAAACAAAATTATTGAGAAACCAAGCAGTTCAAGCTAAGAATTTTAACCCCTAAAAGGTACGATGATCACCCCCATCACTCTTTTATATGGAAGTCCCTCCAGTTTCCACATTGATAACAGGCTTGCGATGATACTTTTCCTTTATTGTTTAGTTCTCAAGAGACTGAAATCACTTAATATAAACCAGTGTGCCCAGCTCACCGACAAGTGCTTTTTCCACATTAAAGGTCAGTAAGAAAACACTTTTTAAAATGTTTTTATCCCCCTCCCCTCTCAGAAGAGTACGTCAAGTAATACAAGAAAAACTATTTGATGGATTATAAAAATACATTACATGTTTCCATATGGTTTGTATCATAATATTTTGTTTTGTTTCCTTGCAGAACTTCCATCACTAGTGACATTACAGATGGACATGACAAAAGTGAGACAGCTAGTTCTTTGATCCTGCCAATTGGGATTCTTATGTAATATGTTTACTTAATATTTATTTGACATATAGAGATTACTTCATGGGTGGTGAGGCGCGTACGATTTTTATTCACGAGTTGTGAAGAATAACAAACGAACGAGCGAGCACAGCGAGCGAGTGAGTTTGTTATTCTTCACAACGAGTGAATAAAAATCGTACAAGCGAACTAACCATGAAGTAATTTGTTTATTACATGAGTACTGAGATATTACAATGTTGAGTAAAAAATATATTTTTTTCAAATCGCCGTCGCCGAGGCGAAAGCAAAGTTTCACATAATCTTAACTCAGCTCAACTGCAAATAATTCGGCAAGTTTAATTCGACATCAAAAATATTCTACAGAGCAAATAGTCAGCTGATCAATTCAAGAAATGCAATTAAAATGTACTCCAGTCAGTAAACGAGGAATGAACATGATTTTTGTTACATCCACGGCACAAAAATCATTAAGTCAGCTATGCCGCTTTGCATGCAGCCGAGCTCGTAGCTGAATGAATTAATCAAAGTTGAAGTTTTGTCGACTTTCCGTGGATTTCGATATAAAAATCGATCCATAATCAATATTAATTATCTTCCCCCACATTACCTGAAGTTAGTTGACGGCAAATTTCCCTTCGCCGCTTTCCAGTAGCGAGCTCAATCCGCCACGAAGTTTTTGAGACGACACTTCAATAAACGGCAGTCGGACGATGTTGTGTTTGTTTCTCGAAGTCGATGTCAGGCTTTCGGCTGCTTCGGTTCTTGATATTTGGTCCATTACTTACATTCCTGTTGGGAGTTTTTCATTGTATCCGCTTGAATTATTTTCTTGACATTTAAAAAAGTCGGAACGAATCTTGAAACTTGTTTAAATTTACAGCGACAAACAACTGTCAACTAATGGCGGGAAAATCCAATACGATTTTTTTTCATCGTGAGTTTTTCATCGTTCGCGTTTCCTATTGGCTAATGGATTTTATGTATCATTTATACGCAATCGTTTTATCGTGAGTAAATCTCAGTACTTATGTAATAAAAATTATTATTTGTTTGCTGCAAGGTAAAGCCACAATCAGGCCAAATTGACCCACACTACTGGAGCTTATTCCAGTTTTGCAAAGCATGGAGTCGACTAGTATTTGCTACTCAACCCCAACATTTTGTCAGGTTGCCATAATAGTTCACCAGTACCCATGTACACCTATTTCAATTAACGTTGTCGGATAGAAAGCGTCAAGCCTACAAGACAAGACCGATTGGTAGTCTGGGTATTCATTAGAATTTGCACATCGGTGGAAAAGAAATCTACAAGTTTTTATTTTCGGACGTGATGTATTTGGGTTGCCCCGAATTAGATCATTTGTTTTTCCATGTTTTTTCACTAGCTGATTCTGCTGAAATTAAGTTTGGCTAAAAGTACCTTACTTCTACAGGTTTAAAACAAAAGGAAACGTTAGAAATAATGTTTTTCATGTTACTTCTCATTAGTATTCGGTGCGTGCAGCAGTTTTCTACTTTTACCCATGCTACCTTTCGGTCTTGTCTTGCGGGGTTTTAAAAACATTTCTATCCGACAACGTTAATTGAAATAGGTGTATACTGAAAGAGGCACTGTTAGATGTTTTCCCCAAGAGCACAACACAGTGGCCAGGACTCAAACCCGGCCGCTCCATCCCAAGTCCAACACGCTAACCATTACGGCACCTTGCCTCCCATATTGCTTCACCTTTTTTTACAGGAGTGGCTTTAATTTCTGTGTTTACTTTTGCAGCAAATCTTTCATTTCATGTTGTAAAAAATACATTTGTTTTTAAAATGTCAATTGTGTATAAATTTAGAAATATTTGTTTGCAGATAACTGATAGAGGGGTTTGCCATTTTCTGGAGAATGCTACGTGTTGTCCCAACTTGGTGCATTTAAGTTTCAGTGGAACCAACATCACAGATGTCAGCCTGACAGCTATGTCTGGTTAGTGTTTGACTTCATATAATAATTATCTCTGACTGGTGTCTTCACACACTATGCTTCACATGAATTGCCCGTTCCGAAGTTCAAATGGAGACTGGGGACGAGTTTTTAAATTTAAATTTAATTAAAAATTGGAGCCCATCACAAGAAAGATCACATTAAAATTAGTCAGTTTACCAAGTTTGAGGTTGTTTCGTTAGATTGCAACCATGTAGAAGGCTTTCAAAATCAGAAAAATTAGAGACTTTGTATGGATTTGGGGACGCCATCTCTGAATTAAAGACATTTGTATGGAATTTGGGCGAACTTTGACAGCTCACAGCTTGGTTACTATGTAATGTAACATCACCAAACTTGGTGAACTTATTAATTTTCATACGATCTTTCTGGTGATGGGATTAATTTCTTAATATGACGTAATTTGAACAATAGGTAAACTAGTGCCCAGTCCCTTTTTGAACTTCGGAACGGGCAATTGCGAGCCTATTGATGTTTATAGATTATTCCTCGCACACATTACAGTCCTATTGACCCTAGATGATCTAGCATCTTTGCACGCATTGCGGGCCTATTGACGGTAAATAATTCCTTGCACACATTATAGTCCCATTGACGCACGCATTGCGGGCTTATTGATGCTAGATAATTATCTAGTGTCTTTGCACGCATCGTGGGCCTATTGACGCTAGACAATTATCTAGAGTCTATTGATGCTAGATCTGTACTTATCTAGCATCTTCGCACCGCATTGCAGGCCTATTGACGCTAGATAATTATTTAGACCATATCTTAGTTAATATCTTGAGAAATGTTTTTCATGATCAATCTTATTGAATGTTTTCATTCCAGGCCTCAAAGCCCTCAAGATTCTTACCCTTGGCAATACAAAGGTAGATATTAAACAACCTTTGACAGAACTGTTGACTTGGAAATGTTTTTGGTTTACAATTCAAGATTTATTATCCCCACCCCCTATACTTGGCTGTGATTTTTAACATATAACTTTTCATGTATTGACAGTAATAATAGTCTGGATCAAGTGCTCTGGGTTTACTGGCCAGGATCATTGTGTTGTGTTCTTGGGTAAGACACTCACAGCCCCCAGGGGGCTCACAGCCCCCGGGGGCTCGGGGTGTGCCGCCCGCTTCATTAAACCTTCACCCATTTTCAGATCAAAAGATGTGATTTTCTCTTCCCAATTTCAGACCTGACCCTTAAAAATCCCCCCCCCTTTTCAACCCAAAATCAGTGGCAAAAACCTATACTTCATTTCAGACAGGGGGCAAAACATACCCAGTTTGAGACTAAAATGTTCAAAATCTATACCCATTTTCAGACCAAAACCACTCAGAAACAAGACCCTTTGGGGCCGCACATACCTATGTAGGGGAGTACCCTCCCTCCTCCGGGTCCTCACAGTGCCTCTCCAACAGTATTACTGAACTGTACCTGATAAAATACTGGGAGGGGGTAACTCGAAATGGACTAGCATCCCATCCGGGGGAGTAGCGATACTCCTAGTCACTTCATGCTATGGAAACTTGAATAAGCCCCGGCCAGCATTGTGGTCTATACTTTGACCCAAGTGTAGACTTTATTATTTTACCTTTTTGCCGCCTTATGTGCCGGTAGGCAAGAAGAGAATGAATGAGTGAGTGATTTTACATTTTGCCATCAGGTGTACCAGTAGGTGTAAACGTCTATTATTTTCACCTAATTTTTCTGATTTTATCAATGTAATAGATCACTTCTCTGGATGTTGTTCATCACTTACACCAATTGGAAAGTCTTAACATCTCGCACTGTACAGCACTACATGATGATAGTTTGATGGCTCTGACGAATCATCCATCGCTTGTGTCACTCAGTCTACTCTCAACAAATATATCTGATGATGGACTCTGTCATCTGCAAGGTGACGACAAAGCTTTATGTAGTAGCCAGATTGTAGAATTATGTGAACTGAATAGACCTTTCTTCAATATTAAGCTGAGCGGAAAATCAATACCAGCACCTGAAAGACCCCCTCTTGTTTGGTAATTGTACAAAGTTTCATAAGGTTAGGTTCTACCTGAGTCGAGAAAACGGAAGTTGAAAACTGAAAGATTTAGAGACGTTCTTATGGCGTATACCCCCAGTCATACAACGTCTCTAAATTTTCAAGTTTTCAACTTCCGTTTCTCGACTCAGGTAGAACCTAACCTAACGAAACTTTGTACGATTACCAAACAAGAGGTGGTCTTTCAGGTGCTGTTTTGAATTTGTGGCTGCCATTTTGGAGAAAGGTCTATTTAATGAACAAGTCTAACTAAAAGAATGCTCTGGCTTGCTTCTGCTCTGTCAGGTCTGAAGTTATCCACCATAAAACTACCAAACAGACTGAACATTACTGACAAGGGAGTGAACAATCTTCAAGGTAATGATTACAAGTAATACAATGTATATCAAACACTCGAGACAGACGTTTCATCACATTTCCAAACACCGAGAATAGAGTTGAAATACGACGCACAGCAAAGTATTTTTGACGAAATTTGAGGTATTTGGAAATGTGACGAAATAGCCTGAGATCAGGCTCTGAAAGAAATCGCCGAGCGCTTCCTGGGACGTCGCCTTCATTCCCGCCCCAGGCAGCGCTCGGCTCGCTTCGCTTGCCCCAGTCCACACTCCGCAATTTCTCTCAGAGCCTGATCTCAGGCTAGTGACGAAACACTGTCTCGAGTGTTTGATAGTTTGCAATCCGTCTTAATCTTCTCCATCCTTAACCATCCTTGTTCCAGTCTGGTTTATTATTACCTCTTTGGTGTTTTTCTACCTTACTAAACAATTATTTGTAGGTTTCTTTCAGTTTGAAGATAGTTTTATACATCACAAAATTGACTTAAAATATCTTGACATAGTTCCTTTCAATAATTGACTGTTTGAGTCACTCTTCCCTGCTAGGGCTTCCCTTGGTAGCTCTTGACCTGTCAGATTACATTCATGTCACAGACAGTGGGATCCACTCTGTAGCACATATGACAAGGTAAAAACACTTCTCTAATCTTGTTCTATTTGTCATTCTTAATAAAGTTGTTTTGTACTATAAATTAAAATGGGCCCTTTGCTTTGAAATACCATATAATTTATATGCCTCCCCTTTCTTGTGGGAGACACAGTGGGAAAATGGTTGGCACGTTGGACTCGGGATTGCGTGGTCTGGTTCCCACAAGAAAAGAGGATGGCCTAGGAAAAACAAGAGGCGGTTCATACACCCTATTTCAAAATGGCTGTCAATTTAAATGATTTTGTATGTATTTAAATTTAAATAATTTGCCTCACTAACCTCGTTTTGAGTTGATAATTCAAAAGAATTTTTACTCTAGAACGAGGTTAGTGAGGCAAATTTAAATGCATACAAAAGAATTGTAAATTGGCAGCCATTTTGGAATAGGGTATATGCTGCAGGAGTTTGAAGGAGTGGGCTATATCCGTTAAACTTGCGCGCCAAAATAGAGTCTTACACTCAGGCTCTTCCATGTAGGTGCTGAGGATTTTGTGTGGCTACTGGTGGTTTGGCCATTGGTGTTTTAGACAGTAAACCTGTTTCTACTGCAGAGCATCCAACACCAGTAATGAAATTGGAGTTTTTATAAATTTCTAAGGCAGCATGTCCCCAGAATTCCTAGGAGTAACCAACCTCATCCCCAGGGCCATCTCCGCTTTCAAGATGGCGGGTGGGCACGAAGAAGACCCTGGCGAACAGCAGGTCACGTGTCTCCAAAAATATTGGAGATTTTGATTGTTTCAAAATGGCGGCGGGCTCGCGATTGGCTAATTTTGTGGTCACGTGACCTGCTGTTCACCAGGTTCTTCTTCGCGCCGCCATTTTGAATGCCGAGAAGACTCTGGGGACAAGGAGTAACCTTCACACCAGTGCTAATTTTGTCATTTTTCTGTACAATTCATATGTTAGCTTGACAGCTCTGTAAATAATGTGTACTTCTTTTCATCTTTTTCCTTTCACAATACAGATTAACGCAGTTGTCACTTAGCAATACCAAACTGACCGATGACGGAATGAAAAGTTTAGCAGGCAAGATTAAATTTGATCCAATAGTTCTCAGTTTAGATCTGAAACTAGTTCTTCTTCATAACCCCTGTTGAAATGAAAACCAACATCCCAGAGTGGGAGGACCCCCATATAAAAGTGATGGGTAATCACCGGAAATCGTCGGAAGTCGTTGTATCTTTGGAAGTCCTCGGCGACCTTCAGGAATCTTCGGAGTAATTTTGCCCTTGACAAACAAAATTTAACGAAAATTGTCCTCTGTCCATACCAATCAGAATTCAATAATTTTGTCCTCAATGTTATTATTTCTGTTAACAGCTCTGACAGAACTTGAAGAACTGACTATAGACAGAACAGTGATTACTGATGAAGGATGTACAGTGCTGTCAAGTAAGCCATTTTATCACTATTATGAAAATATTGACATTTTAGGGGGAATTAACCCTTTTACTTTCAGAGTTAAACCTTGAGTCAATAAATGTGGTTGTACTTTTTTGAGTATGTGGTTGAAACCCTAGTGTGTGACCATTCAAATGAAAGCTATGGTAACTAATCTCTCTTGACACTCGCACAGGTTTCCAGCATCTCAGGATTCTTGGTTTATCATCCACAAGAATAAGTAACAAGCTTCTTTTAAATGGAACGTTAAATCACTGCAAGAATCTTGCCAGGTTGAACTTGAGCAGGACCAGAGTGTCAAACAAAAGATTAACCAACCTAGTTCTACCATTACTGAGTCAACTGAATCTTGATTGGACAAGAGTGACAAGCGACTGCCGTACTCTTCTAACAGGTAGAAATTTCACCACTTGTTGGAGAGTTGACCTGAATATTTCTAAATAGGCCATTTTCGAGCTATAATTGACTCTAAAGCCCTTCCACACGAGCAAGTTTTCCTTGACAAGTTTTCACTTGACAATTTTTCCTTGCTCGTGTGGAAAGGGAAATTTGACAATTTTTCCTTGACAAGTGTCCTTGTTCCCTTTCCACACGAGCAAGGAAAAATTGTCAAGTGAAAACTTGTCAAGGAAAACTTGCTCGTGTGGAAGGGGCTTAAACGGTCCTAGCCTGTTCCAGGCTCTCGGATAGTGAAAAAGCGAAAAAGAGAACGGCCGCGCGAAGGGAGTCTGGGTAAATTCAGGGGCGGATCCAGGATTATTTTATAGAGGGGGTCAAAACTTGCACACAGTAGATAATACATGTACTCCATTAACTTGATTACAGTGAAGATGACGCTACCGTTGCCACTCGACAAAGTTTTTGATTAATTTTTGACATCTTTTTGGTGGAGGTGGAGTCGTGAAATTTGAATGGTTTTAGTTTCTAGTCTAGTTCAGATGTGGCGCCACAAAACGGAACCCATCAAAGTTGTCAAAAATATGTCAAAAATTAATCAAAAACTTTGTCGAGTGGCAACGGTAGCGTCATCTTCACTGTAACCTCGGAAGAAGTAACCGAATAACGACTGTGACTGTTCGAACCCCATGGACCCGCCACTGCGGTATAGTGTACTGTTTTTCAGTAGCTGCAATTATTATTATTATTATTTATTTGATGTATTTTACGTACAGGTTGTCCTTCTGATTTTAAAGCTAATAATACACTTGAAAAAATTACTCCATTCTGATTGGCTAAGAGCAGTGCAAAAAGTGTAACACCGGTGCAAATTACAATTTCCGAAGATTTCCGAAGTTAGTATGAAGACCCCTAATGGCTCCCGACGGTCATACGAGGTATGCCGAAGATGGCAGAAGTTGACCCGAAGCCTTCCGAAAGTTTCCGAAGATCACCCGATGACTTCCGAAGATCGCCCGAAATCTTCCGAAGATTTCCGAACTTCATCCGAAGACTCCCGAAGTTTACCGAAGATCACCCGAAGACTTACCGAAGATTAACGAAGATCACCCGAAGATTTCCAAAGGTTGCCGAAGATCACCCGAAAACATCCGAAGGATTTCCCAACTTTGTCGGAAGGTTTGCGAATACTTCCGGAATTTTTACGAAGACCAAGGACAGCCTAAGTAATCGGTAAACAGTATTTTTTCAAGTGTGTTATTAACAAGTAATCGTCTCGTGCAATTTGCAATAATTATTGTAATTGCAGTCGCCCTACGGGCTCGTGCAATTTTGTTAGTCTGAAAAATTTACTCGTGCTTATTTATTCCAAATTGCACTCGAAATCATGCGATTACCTATACATAACGTCAAGAAAAACGCGAGATATTACCGAAAAAACATTTTCGCTGCCTGCTGTCAAGAAGGAAACACTGAGAAAACCCAACAAAGTGGTTCTCCAACATGGCGGACTGTAAATTTGTGGTCACGTGTCCGCACGCACACTATAGGTTGTATATGATTGTGATTAAAGACTTTTCGTTTGAGGACTTGCGGAATCTTATTGTTCTCTTTCAAGAAATAAATCGTTTCCTCGAAATCCCTATTCGAGTCAGACCCCCTATTCGAGTCAGTCCCCCCCCCCCCCCCCCTCACCCCACTTTTCTAAAAAAGAATAATAATAAAAAATTTCCAGACGTCATTTTCACTAAAATTTAATTATTTTGATCTGCAGTAGTTCACAATGGACAAACGTTGCAATGATACACAGCTCTGGACATCGCGGGACACGGGAGTTATGCGTGATATTAACCAACAGAGAAGCGCACATGGTAAAATGAGCAAAATTAACGAAGGCTTCTGGCTGTTGCCGGAAAGAAAATATCTGAATTTAAAGACCGGATAATAAATGTTGATTCTTGTGTTAAAAACAGTCGCTTTTTATGCGCTGAAAGTTGGTAATTTGCAATTTTAGATGGCTCACGCTAACGCGTTCACATTAACCCCCTCACTCAAAAAAATGCTGCGCGGGCCCTGACTACTGCGTATTTCTATATTAATACACCTTGAATGAACCTATCAACCATGATTTTACATGCCCCAAAAAGTTTTTAGAGAATGATCAGTGTGTAGTAACGTGTCTGGAGTTCTTTATACAGCTGTTTCGAGAAAGGTTATCGGGAAAAAGCGCACGCGACAATCCCGAAAGGTATTGTGAGTAGTTTTAAGTTCACAGTTCCTTGACTTCAGCATGGGAAATCTGAGAAAATGGCACGAGACGCCATGGACATATGTTTACGAGTGCTAAAAGAAAGCAACAAAAGTAGGTTCGATAGCTACAGTGTCAGGAACGTACCTTGCTGATCATATCCCAGATTACCTTTCGGGATTGTCGCGTGCGCTTTTTTCCGACAACCTTTCTCGAAACAGCTGTAACTAAACAATACACCCAATAAGCCCCCACCCTTTCAGCAATATCAGAATAAGCACCCCCTTACTTTTCCAGTATGGATATAACAAGAAAAATATCAATTTACAAAGCTTTGTTCTGCTATGTAACCAACTCTGAAGGAAGCACTACTAAGTGGTCAAAACATATTTCGTTACTTTTAAAGTATATATATATATTCTCCATTTTTCAGCAACTATTTACTTTTCCATTCATGAGTTGGCACATAGTGCCTTTGATGTCTATTAGTGCCAGCCTAGTCGTTCTCTTTCTCTTTCGAGCGAGCGCGAAGTCCACGTAAGGACCTGGGAACGGGTTTGCTTTCCCGCTCAGTGTCATTCGGTGACGTCACGAAATTTCGCGCCAAATCCCAAATCGAGTAAGCGGGAAGGGAACGCCTGGGTACTAGGCTGTATTAGTGCCAGAGTTAAGTGCCAGAGCTGAATACCGTATTCACTTGAAAAAGTGGGTTGTAAATTGGTGTCCTATCTAAAAGTGCAACAACACTTTCCACAATTTTTGACTCTTTGATGCAGCGCTTATTGAAGGGCGGCGCTTAAGGGGGGATTCTACCTGAATTCAATGAAATTTAAAGAGGTTTAAAGAAGGGATAGAAGGAAAAAAAAATGTTGGAACACCAACAGACAGTTGATACCCACGCGGGTGCTCTTGCGTGGTTATCAGCTGTCGTCAATGTCAATCTACTAATTTTTAACTTCAAATTCTAATTTTAAAACTACATTAAATCTTCAATATTTCTTATTTCCCTAAATTTTACAACTCCTTTGAGAAAAACTATTTCCTCCCCAAAAATTTACAAAACACCCCATAACATAGATTCATGTTTTAAGCATAGAGTTTTTGGATTGCTTGAAACGCGAACGAGATATTTCCATTAAACCCATGTTTTAAAGTGGCGGAAAAATGGCATTCAGGTGGACCCCCGCCTTAATCGGGGAGATATAAAACAACTCGTTAAAAAACAAGACGGCTAAAGGGGTAAACAATATACGGATTTCAACTAAAAAAATATTGTTATACAGGAGAATAAATTGCCGCAGTTTGTTAAAACGAACCGTATCGTTGCACATTTTTACCATTATACTCAGTAAGAATAAGCGATTCTCTATAGCTCAAGAGCTTTGGATAAGCGCCACGTCGTTGTTGAAGGGTACATAAATACATTATTACCACGTCCCCAAATGGGATTTTCAGGGATAATTACATAATATTAAAAAATAATTCATCTTATGCAGGCATTTTATACATTACTAAATCAAATAAAATTAATCTATATTAAAAAGTACACTCACAAAAAAAACTAGTTAAGAAAATCCCTTAAAAGCTTCCACTTCAAAAGTGCGCTTAAAATTAGCAATAGATCAGTTCACAAAGCGTTCTTTAGATAAAGAGTTCTATTGGGTAACTGTTCTGTAATAAAAAAGTTCGTTGCAGGGGCGGATCCAGGATTTTCCCGAAAATGTGAAGTAGAGGGATAATTTTTGGAAGTAGACGGCAGTACTGAGTTATTACTAAAAGGCGCAGAGGGGAGTGTTTGGAAGCCTCCCCCAGAAAATGTTTGAGATTTCAGGCTCTGAAAAGTGAATTTTGGTGGATCCTGGAGATGGTTTTGCTATGGATAATGGAGAGAAAGCAATAAACTCCTCGGGTCTGATAAGGGGGTCCGGATCCCTCCGACCCTCTCCCTGGATCCGCCACTGTGTTGACCACTTGTAGTTCTAAAACGAGGTATATGAAGCATTTGAGAATTCCTAGTTGTACGGCTTGTAACTTCACAGCGTCTAATAAATTGCGCAGATAGGTATCCAGGAGCACACCCCGTCCCCGGGGGGTACTAAAAAAGTTTTGTACGGGGAGGCTCCGCCCAGAGGTCCAACCCCTTACCCTTTTATATACTATTTTTGACAGAAAAGGTACCCCTTTCATATACCTTGGTACCCCTTTCATATACCTTCCATATAAATTATGAAAATGGTACCCCTTTCACATACCTACAGTAGAAACACTGCATCCCTTTTCTATACCCTTGGAATGAACTTAATGAACAATATATATCACCAGAAGGATGTGGATGGAAGTTGTCTTACGATGGCTAAGAACTTCAAACCTGCAGTCCACCTCATACCTAAATGACAGTTTTCCCTACCCTTTTCTATACTCCAACTCGTGAAATCCCTACCCTTTTATATACCTCCAGTCTAAAAAGGTACCCTTTCGGGCGGAGCCTCCCCGTATAGTCCATTATAGGGAGTACCCCCCCCCCCCCCATGCACTTATACGACATTATGGCATCTCGGTACAAAAGTTTTCCTTCACTAGGAGCCAGCACATTTTCTGCGTCCAATTACCATGCGGCAGGCGAAAATTCTGTACTGCCTGGAGCTCTTTGTTTCAGAAGTGTTGCTCCAAATGGTGCAGCAATAAAATAATTTGTTCAAGACTAATGCGTTGATGATGGTTAGTAGAGTATGCTTATTGAAGGAGTGTTCAACACTGTTTAATCTGACATAAGCATGACATACAGGAGGAGACAGTTTCCAGAATATCATCATCAAAGGTCAAGTTTGGATCTTAAAGGGACACCGTCCTGATTTTAGCATGATTTTGGGAAGTAAAGCTCAGAAACATATCTAGATCATAGGAAGTTCAACAATAATGGTTTGATTCTGTAGAATAGCACTCCACAAATGACAGGAACCCATTAGGAAGTGAGGATGACAAAAGACAGCGAGGATGGAAATGGATTGCAATATGGATTTTTGAACAAACGTCAGGATGTCAGTTTTTCAAAGTTTCAAATTTGGCTCGGAAATCTTTGAAATTTTGCAAACATTTTGTTGCAGTATAGAATTTCTTGACAAAATTGCTTTTTATCATTTAGTTAGAGTTTACTAAGTTCTTATTTGATAGATTTAGGGACCATTTCGTGCATTTATAACAGTTTTGAGCAAATACGCCGGGACAGTGTCCCTTTAATCGGGAAGGCACTTTTTCACGCAAATGCCTTAAAGGTGGGCACTTAATTTCGCGAAAGTGGAAGAGGCAAATTTCTCGAGACTTAAATTTCGCGATTTGGCAGAAAAATCGTGTTAAAAGGAACTAAATTACGCGATAACTTTCTTCGCGTTTTTTTTTTTAATTGCAAAAATAAGTAAATAAGGTAATTAATATACTAATTAAATATTCTATTGATTTAAAATTGAAGTTTTTGAAAATGTCAGTTCTGGCCACGCGTTGTAAAGACAGTTTCACATTGTTTGTTCTTGAGCTAAAAAGCGAAGTCTTGTGCTTCCGGGAGAGATTGTTCCACAAGGTGGTGCCTCTATATGCAATGGAGTTTTTCATGGTTTTGTTTTAAATGGTTGCACTGTGAGCTGCTCTGTGGCACACAGAGTAATGGCCGACATGTCTTTTGGCTAGCTGTGACAAGGAGGGTGGCATTACGTTGGATTGCTTTGGGTAACATTGAAAATTCAAAAGCCGAAAAGAGAAATCAAATGCCAAACAGTGAAATCAAAAACTCAAATGCCGAAAAGTGAAATCAAAAACTCAAATGCCGAAAAGAGAAATCAAAAACTCAATGCCGAAAAGTGAAATCGGACACTCAAATGCCGAAAAGTGAAATCAAAAACTGAAATCCGAACAGTGAAATCAAAAACTCAAATGCCGAAAAGAGAAATCAAAAACTCAAATGCCAAACAGTGAAATCAAAAACTCAAATGCCAAAAGGGAAATAAAAAACTCAAATGCCGAAAAGAGAAATCAAAACTCAAATGCCGAAAAGAGAAATCAAAAACTCAAATGCCGAAAAGAGAAATCAAAAACTCAAATGCCAACAGTGAAATCAAAAACTCAAATGGCACAAAGAGAAATCAAAACTCAAATGCCAAAAGTGAAATCAAAATCGAACACTCAAATGCTGAAAAGAGAAATCAAAAACTGAAATCCAAACAGTGAAATCAAAATACTCAAAACCGAACACTCAAATGCCGAAAATAGAAATGAAAAACTCAAATGCCGAAAATAGAAATCAAAAACTCAAATGCTGAAAAGTGAACTCAAAAACTCAAATGCCGAAAAGTGAAATCAAAAACTCAAATGCCAAAAAGCAAAATCGAACACTCAAATGCCGAAAAGAGAAATGAAAAACTCAAATTCCGAACAGTGAAATCAAAAACTCAAATGCCAAACAGTGAAATAAAAAACTCAAAGCTGAACAGCGAAATCAAAAACTCAAATGCTGAAAAGAGAAATCAAAAACTCAAATGCCAAAAGTGAAATCAAATGCGAACAGTGAAATCACAAA